>CM061280.1:113462629-114102093 GCA_030848825.1 Tadarida brasiliensis | reverse complement strand
CTAACTTGGGCTCAGTCCTGACCCCAGCCTTTGGCTCTGCCATTGGGAAGTGTGTTGAGTAACTGAGGTACTCCATATAGACCCTGGCAGCGTTAACTGTTCAAAACAAAAAAGCCATTGTCAGTTGGCAAACAGATGATAAATTCTCTGTCATTATTTTTTTTCAAATTTCACCTCATTATTAATAGTATTAGAAAGCGCCCGGCTGGTGTGGCTCAGTGGTTGAGCATCGACCCATGCACCAAGAGGTCACCAGTTTGATTCCTGGTCAGGGCACATGCCCAGGCTGTGGGCCCGATCCCCAGGGGGGGGGGTCATGCAGGAGGCGGCCAATTGATGTTCTCTTTCATCGATGTTTCCATCTCTCTCTCCTTCTCTCTTTCTCTCTCTCTAAAATCAATAAAGAAAAATAAATAAATGTTAAAAAAATAGTGTTAGAAAGCACTTTATTAAGATTTTGCCATATCTTGTGCTGGGGGTTCTATGTCATACCTCATATAAGTCTCACAGCATTTTACAGAGGAGGCACAGAGAGGCTATGTTACTTCCCCAAGATCACACAGTTATTAAGTGGAGGGACAAGAATTTGAATCATGGCAGTCCAGTTGCTTAGCCCATATTTTTATCCTTGCCACTGTACCACACACTAAATCACCCCATATGGATCTGTTCTTAAATATATAAAACTCTACATTGTCAGACTTTCAGGGTGTTAACTTTGCTTGGAAATTTAGAATCTTGAAATTTTTAGAATTTTCTAGGTTTTTGTTTGTTTTCTGTTTTTATTGATCATTTTTGGTTTAGGAGTATAAAAACAGGAAAGTAGGAAAGTTTGAACTCAACCTTTTGTAACTTAATCATCTTCAAAAGTCTGCTTTCCAATGACATAAAAATAATCACATATAGTCCTTTAGTCCACAAATTCAGCAAGTATTTGCTATCTACCATGTGCCAGCAATGATGGAAGGCACTTTGGATTCAACAGTGAACAAAAAAGAATCTTCTTTCATAGAGTTTATATATAGAAATTGGACACTGGCCTAGCCCTGAAGTAAGGTATAATTTGTGGGAATTTATTGATCCTTAAATTTAACTCTGTTTAAAACAGACTAACAATATATATGTTGAGTGAGAGTTTAATGCATTCTGTGGCCCTCAATAAGTGGTAGCTTTACAAATAAAGTGTAGGTAACTTGATTAACTATTCTAAAGAGTTTCACAATCAATAAAATACTTTAAAACAGAGGCTGGGTTTCTCCCTGTCTATTCCTTTCCCCCTTGATGCAAATCAGCCACGATCCTCCTCAACAAAATCCAAACATATTTGTAATCAAGTGTGTATCTCTTCATTTTCTTATATTTCTATTTAGGAATCACATACATACAAGTAGTTTTATCACTTTTTAGAAAATTTGGATTATACAATATTGAATTTTCTGCATCTTGCTTTTCTCACTCAATAATAACTCTTGGGAATCTAAGTCAACAGATATAGCCCTAATTTTTCGGTCTTGCTAATAGGTACATGATATTCCATGGTGAAGTGCAGAATTTATTTTGTCTTTGCCCTATTTACTGCAGGCACATTGCTTCCAGGCTTTGACACTACAAGTTCGCTGCAGTAAACATCCTTGAAAATGTCCTTAAGTAATTCTATGT
This sequence comes from Tadarida brasiliensis, assembly GCA_030848825.1. Taxonomy (NCBI): domain Eukaryota; kingdom Metazoa; phylum Chordata; class Mammalia; order Chiroptera; family Molossidae; genus Tadarida; species Tadarida brasiliensis. Next base: position 114,100,434 of record CM061280.1, on the reverse strand, counting down.
CAAAGGAATACATTCCAAAGTATAAGAATAATTGTTTAAAGGACTAGAAAGTGTTGTGGAGATCACTGGATTAATTTTACTCTGATATATATTATGGAAGTTGAACCCAATGATCTCCACAGCCCTTTCTAGACCTCAAACATAACAGAAAGTTGACCAATCTCTTGCATTACTCAGGTATTTCAAGTCATCTTCTGCTGAAATAAATAAAAGCCTATAGCTTATAAAGAAAGAGAGAAAAAGAGAATGTGAATGAATGAATATGGATAATTGGGTAGACTGAATTTAGCTAATCTGGAATAAAGGTGAAGGAGAGCTGGTGTTTAGCTTCTATGTGGTCATAATATTATCATCACTATCTCACTAATTGAAGGCTCTGAGTTGTGTTTTTCTTGCTATGATTGCCATCCCTGCTCTGACTTTCTTACTGACATCTTCTCTGAATTGTGGTAATGGGACAGGGGTTTGAAAGCTAATTTTAATGAAAAACGTGAATCACTTTGTAGTTGAAAACAGATGTCAAATTACTTATGAAACTGAACACCATGACATTTTTCAGGTGAACAACTAAACATTAACCTCCCCTGAGCTGTCACCTTTTTATTTTATATTTTTCCTTTATTGATTTTAGAGAGAGAGAGAGAAAGGGAGAGGGAGAGAGAGAGAAAAACATTGATGAGAGAGAACATCAAATTTGCCACCTCCTGCACGTCCGAGCCCACAACCTGGGCATGTGCCCTGACCGGGAATTGAACCAACGACCTTTTGGTGCATGGGTCAACACTCAACCACTGAGCCACACCAGCTGGGCCCACCTTGATTTCACAAAAGGTATTTAGGGTTTAATCACAATATATACAACATATGTAAGTTGAGTATTATAACTGCCATTATTTATTTTAATTGATTCTTTATAAAGAGAGAGATAGAAACATGGATGTGAGAGAGAAACATGGATTGGCCACCTCCTGCACGCCCCCTACTGGGAATCCAGCTCACAACCTGCCATTCTTGATTAAATAATAATTTGCTACATTATTTTGGATCAAATCACTCTAGCAAAAATTTAATAAGCCCTGGACAGTGTGGCATAGTTAGTTAGGTGTCGTCCTGCACACAGAAAGGTCACTGGTTTGATTTCCAGTCAGGGCACATGCCCAGGATTCAGGCTCAGTTCTTGGTAGGGGACATGCAGGAGGTGGCCGATTGATGTTTTGCTCTCACATTGGCTGTTTCTTTCTCTCTCCCTCTCTCTCTAAAAATTAATTTAAAAAAATCTTTAAAAAACTTGAATAAAATTAATCGACATGATCAGAATGATTTATTTTAATGGTTTTTTGTGTTATGCAGAATATATTATAAAGTTACCACATGAAAAATAACTTAAAAGATAGTCTGCCTCTTTTAATGTCACAAATTAAATGTACAATCCTTTACAGGTATATGTGTCTGATTTAGACATATATTTGAAACATAGTTAACCGGTGAGATAAAGTACTGTCATGCCAATTACTTTGTCATGCAAAATTATTGCATACACAAATAAGTTCATGTTTGTATAAATGACTGTGGGAATCTCATATATTTGAATTAAGAAAACAGAAACTGAGGTAGCCAAGCAGATGAAGGGCATCCCTGTCATGCAAAGCCACAGACTACCATGCAGAAATAAGTTCAAGCATGTAAATTGCACTTCATGGGAATACACATTTTGTCCTCAACCCCTTTTACTGAGTGAGTTTACCAGTTTTAAAGCATTGAGCAAATTCTTTTTCACTCCGATTTTTATTGTCTGATGTGTCTTTAGTATAACCCACTGCATCAGTCTTTTACGTTGTTCAGTTATCTTTGTAATTACATAGGCAAATATGATCCGTGTTAGAGCATGTAATCCCTTGAGCCAGGGAATGAGGTCCTCTTTGGATTCCCTTAGAAATTACCTATCTCACAGCTAACTGAACCCTAATTTGGTAGTAATCCCTGTATTCTGTTTATTTTTTGAAAAGATTATGCCTTTTGTTTCTCTGGTTATATAAAATACACCTTCAACATAGTCAGCAGAGTGCTATATACAATTCAGTAGGTGTGTCTGCTGCCATTTTAAATTCCAGTGTTAGGTTTTCCACACTTCACCACAATAAGAGGTTGTTTCTAAGCTGTTACCACAACAACAGCCTATCTACAGAGTAGTGAAAACATTTTGAAATGGATAAACCAATACATATGGATGTGGGTGTTATTTCTTAAGCATAACTAGATTGACTCAGGCAGACATTTTAGCCAAACATTTTCTTTGAACTGTGTCCTCTCTCTTGTAGCAGAGGAGGACTCCAGCCAACAAAGTTAATGAGTGCCAGATTAGGATGGTCTCAGCAGGTGGTAGGTTCAGACTCTTTCTTCCTTGTTTGTTGAAGCCTCCTGGTTGGAGAAGGGCTTGAGTAGTTTTGTCTTACTGACAGCTGTCAACTGTTAATGTGCCATATGCAATGATGGGTAAAGTTGCCATCAACTGTGGAACCATATGCAAATGGTGAACACAGTGACAGACAGATGAATACTTAGAAGGCAACAAAAGACCTTCATTGATGGACTGGGAAGCAGAACCTTAAAATGATTTTAAGAAAGGGTAATTAAAAATAGATTGTTAAAACTATGTCACAGTCATCATACATTTGCTCTAGACACCATTTGTCACTCTGTTTAGGAGTCTAAAACAGATGTGCTAATAGAAACTCTGCTTTCTTAGATGTTAAGAAACCTGACATGAAAGTCTACATTCCCCACAGAGACCTGTTTTTTCAATGTCGTCAATGGAAAGACCATTAATAATAGAAAATTAATTGCTAAACTCAACTATTTTGAAAAATTAAAAGTATTATTTAAGAGAAGGACAGGTTTCTGAATTTGGTTGCATAGATTGAAGAAATTAGATATGAAATGAAGAGTATGGTAAGACAAAAATTTTTCAGACTATTTGAGTCTACAGGATACCTTTTACTACCTAATAAGAATATAATATTCTACAAGGTGATGTAGGAAAGAAATAACTACTTAATTTATAGACAGATAATAAAAGCTCATATCCAACCTATTTACAGATAAAATAAACTAATGATAATTGTCAATATAGTTGCCAGGCACTTTGCATAGGTTACTTTTTTTATCCTGTCATCATTCTTATGAAGTAGATACTATCACCATCCTTTTTTTTTTTTAATAATTTTTTTTTTCTTTATTGATTTTAGAGAGAGGAAGGGAGAAGTAGAGAGAGATAGAAACATTGATGAGAGAGAACATCGATTGGCCACCTCCTACATGCCCCCCCCCACTGGGGATTTGGCCCAAAACCTGGCCATGTGCCCTGATCGGGAATTGAACCGGCGACCTCTTAGTGCATGGGTCGACGCTCAACCACTGAGCCACACCGGCTGGGCACCATCCTGTTTTTAATAGACAAGGAAACTGAAGCCCAAGGTTTCAAAGCTGGGAATTTTAAGTCCAGTCTAGTTCCTAAATATGCAGTAAACCAGGTATGAATAGTTTAAAAGTAAATTGGTTTTGCCCAATTTAGAACCTATTTCTAATGGCTGGACTAGCTATCAAGTGACATCCATGGAACAGGGTATATGCTTGCTATATTGTAATTTAATATAAGAATTATTGAAATATGAATGTGTGAAATCTGTGTGTAAGGGAGGCATCACTATTGCTTTGATATGCCATAGGAGGCAGTTTTTGTTTTCTGATATGGTACTGATGAGAGATTAATTGTAATATTTGTAAAATGTAATCAGTCATAAGAATGCTGTATGGCTGCTTTGGAAAATCTATAAAACGATATACATTAAATGTCTTAACTTCAGAAGAAAATTGCTATATAAATGCATTTTATTTTGTCTGAATCTCTGGTTCTCATTTTGGAAATAAAATGTATAAGCCTCAAGAGATAAGCCCTTGGGTTTATGCAGGAGTTAGGAATTATGACTTACGCTTGTCCTGCTTAAAGCGCATGTAGGGAGACATTCAGCTACTTCCACTACTTCCTTCCTGTGGTTTTATGTGTGTCTTTTAGGATCAGAACCATGTGTTAAAGTCTTGTGATCTTACTGAGTTACTTTCCTGCAGAAAAGATATACAGCAGAAAATGTGGTAGGGGAATTTACACAGGGTTGAAAAGAGAAGATAATTGAAGAAAATAATCTAATGTCTTAATGAAAAAAAATGGAGGTACAATTCACAGTGCAGATTAGATATAAAATACCTTTATAAGATGGGGCATATTTATTTTTAAACAGCCACTCTATACTTTTCCTGCCTGTATTAGGGGAGCTTCATGAGGCTGTTATCTGACACTGAAATGATGCTTGTGGAGTTAAGTCTTGGATTGAGAGTTTCGAGGCTATGGTGCTGGATTTGTTTTTAATATAGTAAGTTGCCTTATACCCTGCTGGTGTGGCTCAGTGGACTGAGCATCATCCCATGGACTGAGAGGTCCCCGTTCGATTCCTGGTCAGAGCACATGCCCAGGTTGTGGGCTCGATCCCCAGTGAGGGGCGTGCAGGAGGCAGCTGATCGATGTTTCTCTCTCACATTGATGTTTCTATCTCTCTCTTTTCTTCTCTCTCTAAAAAAAGATCAATAGAAACATACTTAAAAAATATATGGTAAGTTGCCTTGTGGTTCTTGGCAAGTCATGTACAATGTTGGGATATTCCTTCTATATAACAGTGGCTTGGACTCCAAAATCTTTCCATTTTTTTTGTTTATGTTGTTGTGTTTTTTGTTTTGTTTTTTAATCCTCACTTGAGGATATATTTCCATTTATCTTCGGCTAGAGTGAGGGGGGGGAGAGAGAGAGAGAGAGAGAGAGAGAGAGAGAGAGAGAGAGAGAGAGAGAGAGAGACATTGACTGGTTGCCTCTCGCACGACCCCAACCAGGGTTGGGGACCGAACCATAACTGAGGTACGTGCCCTTGACTGGAATTGAACCCGGGACTCTTTGGTCCACGGGCTGACGCTCTAAACACTGAGCCAAACTGGCCAGGGCTGTTGTGTTTTCTTTTTAATGCTCTAAAATCCTATGATTCAGGGACAATGAGAACTTTAAAAATTTAGTTATTAATTCAACTCCTTTTAATTAAAGAATGCGTTCTAAATAATACATAATAGAAAGTAAGATATAATTGTAAAAAAATAACAACGGAAAAATATTTGAAATGTTTATTCCAAAGGTAATTTTCAAGGTTATGATGTCAAAATCTCACAAACTGAAAGTACTCTAATTGGTACTTTAAACTTTAAGAAAACTGTCAGTACAACTGACAGGTTTTCAAAAGGAAGAAACTTCAATATATCAAGAAACCATTGGCCTTTTCAAGTAATCATTTCCATGGTAGCGTTAACAAAAGAAACTTATTTCAAATCGGGTAATCGCATCGTGTAGTTTTTAGAGAATTGATACCTTACTAAGTCACTGTTAATGAAAAATAAAGTCAGAATGCTTTTAACTGGATGTTGAAATGTGTTATATTTCGGCAGAGTTATAAACAAATATTCTTCCCAATTGTGTTATTGATGAAAATAAAGTGATTATAGACATGCGCTATTTACCAATTTAATGACTTTCCCCACAACTGTTTCACAGTAAACTTATTTATTTCTTCAAATGCTTTATTTCTGTACTGTAGTTTACTTAACCTGAAATGAAGACTATAGCTTTAACCATTCAAGATGAAAATAAGACTTAATATTCTACCTAATTATTGAGACTCAAAGGTACTATTTATTTGACCTGAATTATTTTAATAACCTTCTCAGTTCTTCATAAGACTACCCAAGATTGCAGATTATAATTGATCAGTCTGGTGTCTACTCTTTATGGCCAAATCTCATACCCCTGTATCAGACAAGTGGAATTTTGGATACTTGCAGACAGCTAGGTTCAGTAGTTGGTTAAATTTCCAAGGAATTAGGAAGCTGGCTTCTTATGAAAGCTAGCTAGGAAGTCAACACTTTGTATCTGTGTGTGCCATTGAGATAGTTACCAGATTTTAAAGCAAATTTTCCTCAATAGGCTTAAGGACAGTACTTGCCTCATAAAGTTGATGTGAATATTTCAGGAGATAATCTATGTGGAAATGGTCAATCCCCTGCCTGGCATATAGTAAGTGTTCAATAAATGTTAGTCATAATGGTGATGGTGGTGGTAAAGATGATAATTTAAGAGAAAATCTTATCTCTGCAATTTGTGTGGGATCATTGTTCATCTCTCTTGAAAAGGCATAGGTTCCATTGTACAAATGCAGGGTGGGTGAAAGTAGGTTTACAGTTATATGTATGGAAAATGATACAGTAATTAATAAAAAAAATATAAGAATAAACTTTGTGTTTCATGTACTCACAACTGTAAACTTACTTTTGCCCTACCTTGTATAGATCCTGGGACAGGAGATTGATAGTGGAGGCTTATATAGGGGATATGTAGTTCTTTTCTCAATCCCCTTTCCCCCAAAATATAAAATGGGTCATAACCACTGCTGATCAATTACAATGACTTTGTCATCACTGTTTTCAGTTATTAGCAAACTACAGATCCCTCACTAATTAGAGCAAATATCAAAATGACCTTATCTGTCTGCTCTAAAGTAAACCAATCTGCTCATCTTTTAATAGGAAAACATTGGAGACTTTTGAACTCTTGTCTATTTCTATTGCTATCAATAAATGTCATTACCACTAGCTTTTCTCCAATTTTTACTTTCCCTATGATCTCCCTCCCATCTTCCCTAGTTAGCTTGCTTGCTTTTCTGCCCACTCAAGTATCTACATGCTTCAGGGACTCTTAGCAGTGAGTAGCAGAGGCTGTGAAGCCTTACCTAATAGAAGAAGTAGGGAAATAGAGTCTATAAACAAATCTCTCTTTCCATGAAATAATGGGCAGCACTCAAGTGAACAGTATCTTAGTGTCAAATACTGCACACACATCAATTTTTGCATATTGCTTAACTCTTACATATACCTTGAGGTGGCTCCAAGCTTTCTCCAATCTGTTAATTTATGGAAAGTAATACTGCTTGTACATTTCTTTTCCTTCAGGGGATTATATGTTTAATTATATTCCCCCTTTTGCCATTATTTTTACCCCCACTCAATTAATGAAACCTTAAGCCATCAGAGTTCCCTTTCTTTTCCCTCTTTCTACTCCAAATCTCAGAATAGTATGATTTCCACTTCTGTGTATATCTTCCCTCCCTCCCTACCTTCCTTATTTCCTTTCTAGACATACACACTGACACACACTTATACATACAATATCTTCATATATCAGGCAACTGTTGTAGGTGCTGGGGATCCAGCAGCAAATCCAGCATTGAACTTGCATTGAAGTAAAGACGTGGTTCATACAAAGGTTAAAAATTAGTGATAAGGGCTAACAATATACATTATAAGGAGATGAACATTAAATATGGCAAAGTAATGGAGAGTAGCTAGATAGGTAAGGTTTCTTTGGGGAGGTCAGATTGGAGCCTAAACCTGAATACGGAAGAGCTAGGCAAAGGAATATATCAGGAAGAAATGCAAAGGCCCTATGGTAGGGGCTAGTTGGCAGGTTTGAGCAACATAAAGAAAACAGTGAATGGAGCATGGTAGGCAAGATTAGGAATACTGGCTATTCAGAGTAACAATACTGGGATAGATAGGTAGTATTAGACCAGATTGTGCTGGGCATTGGAAATAAACTTACATTTTGTTCTAAATATCATAGGAATCCATTGGAAGATTATAAGTAGGATGTGTGACATGATATGACTTGTCCTTTAAAAGCTCACTTTGATTTATTTTAAAAAATGTTTTGTAGCAATCCAGAGTGGGTATAGTAAGATGCAGTAGAGTAAGGTTATTACAATTCTCTTGGATTGGTCTGAGAGAAATCGACAAATCCAGGATATATTTTGACGACAGAGTCAATGAGACTGGCTGATGATTTGTTTTGTTTATAATCCAATAGAAATACCCTAATTATATTTGATATATCTAACCACAGTGCTATTGACAAATTTGATTCAGGGATAGGGAACTTAAGTGTTGAATTTCTTACCATACAAACAGGGCAGTCAACCTTAAAAACATTTGACATTGTTATGAATCCCCTTCAAAATGTCTGCAAGAGTTTTCAAAAAACTTATTATCATTCTTTGATCAAATAGGCCTTTCTGTAAAGACAAATTATTGCTATTTTGAAAAAAGGAATTCTTATTCAATTATATATTGCCATTTTAAAAAGACATTGGATAAAGAAAACACTGTAATAGACTTATGAGTTAGGCACTCCAAAAGACTCTGTGATATAAATATGAATAATGTTCATTCCCTATACTCAAGAATATCTTATTCTAATAGGGTATCCAACATAAAAACAGCAAAATAAATATTCCAATGTATCTCAGAGAGCAGAGACAATTGCTCATGGGATCCTGGTCAAGGGTACCTTTCTAGAAACAGGAATTTTTATTACTTATACTGGTGGGCACAGGAATTCCAGAGAAAAGACCAGCATGGACTACTGCACAGAGGCACGGGACAGATTATAATGATCCAGTAGCTGCAACTAGTAGAATTTTGATAAAGAAATGAATTAAATAATGAAAGAGATGAGGTGGCTTTCTGTGTAACCAGGAAATGCTCTCGAAAAGCCCAGATTTTGTAGTCAACATTTTTGATGTAAAGTATCATACTATTTTCCATAACAACTGTACCAGTTCACATTATCACCAGCAATACATAAGAGTTCCAATTCCTCCGTATCCTCTCTGACACTTGGTATTTTTTTTCTGTCATTTTGATAATAGCTATCATAATGTGTGTGAAGTGTCTGTCAAGTGTTTTAAACTGTGACCAGATTTACAAGTGTAGCATAAGATTTTGGGGGCCAAATGCCCAACCCTGAACCAGGATTGACATTACAAGTAAAGGTGGAAGAATTCCCTCCATAAAATAATTTGCTCAAGTATAAATATTTATGAGGTGTTATCTTTGTTCAAGGCATTGTGCTAGCTTCAGTGTATACCTTGGTCAACAAAATAGACATATCTTGTCAAGTCCAGTGGGGAAGGTGCATATTCATTAAATTATTATATAAATATATATTGTGGCAGGTGCTCTCAGTGCTTATCCACATGCCTTGGCACTCTGTGAAGTAAAGGCTGTTTACTTTGAACACCTGTATATCTTTGCCTGAGGGCCACTGTTTTTGGAAAAATGAGCACACTTGGTCATGCACATGGTAAATCTTATAGGCTGAAACATTCATATCCCTGGGAGTAGTCCTCAAACACTGATGGATGAGGAATGGTAGATAAATACCCCAGCTTTCTCATCCCTCATTTGGGATAGCTTTTTCCCCCTTCTTTTAATAAAGTCTTTTTTAAAAAATTTTTTCTTTATTGATTTTAGAGAGAGAGGAAGGGAGAGGTAGAGAGAGATAGAAACATCAATAGAAACATCAATGAGAGAAAACATCGATTGGCAGCCTTCTGCATGCCCCCCACTTGCGATTTGGCCCACAACCTGGGCATGTGCCCTGACCGGGAATCGAACCTGCGACCTCTTGGTGCATGGGTCGATGCTCAACCACTGAGCCACACTTTCATGAATTGTGTAAGATTGTCCTGTGTATTGAAGGACATTAAACTGCATCCCTGGCTTCTGTAAACTAGATGCTAGTAACATTGCTCCCTCCAATTGTGATAACTTATTATGTCACCAGACATTGGTAAGTGTCCCTGTGGATACAAAATTCTCTGAACTCTTAGACTAGGGTGATGTTAGTGAACATCTAAAGAATACACACTTATGAGGTCTTCAAAGTCTCTGCTAAAGAGAGAGAGAGAGAGGAGAGAGGGAGAGACAGGCTTTGGTTAGCACCAAGAGGTGGCTCATTCGATAGAGGATCATCTAGCTTAATATGTCAATAGTGTCAAGGCTGAAAAATCCTACACAAGATCTTCCCTCTGGCAATCACCACACTGCTGTCTGTGCCCATGACTTTCAGTTTTATATCCCACATATGAGTGAAATCATATGGTTATTAGCTTCTTCTGTCTGACTTATTTCGCTTAGCATAATATTCTCAAGGTCCATCCATGTTGTTGCAAAGGGCAGTACTTCATCTTTTCTTATGGCTGAGTAGTATTCCATTGTGTATATTACCACATCTTTTTTTTTTTTAATCTAATCCTCTATCGAAGGACACCTTGGTTGTCTCCATGTCTTAGCCACTGTGAATAATGCTGCAGAGAACATAGGGATGCATATATGTTTGCCAATATATGTTTTCGAGTTTTTTGGGTATATACAGAGGAGAGGGATTGCTGGGTCATATGGTAACTCTATTCTTAATTCTTGGAGGAATTGCCAGACTCTTTTCCATAGTGGCAGTACCAGTTTACGTTCCCACCAGCAGTGAATCAGGCTTCCCTTTTCTCCACAACCTCTCCAACACTTCTTATTACATGTCTTGTTGATAATAACCATTCTGACAGGTGTGAGGTGGTTTCTCGATACATTACCTAAACAACCGAGGCCAAATTGGCCTCTACTTCCTCTGGACTTGCACAGCATGTATTGCTTTTTTGCCTTCTTTGGTAATGAATGAATTAAGAAAATTTCCCAATTTCTAGCATATGTATCCTTTCTCCCCTCTTAAATTATAAGCAACATGATCTCAAGGCCTATGTAATGTTTTTGTGTCTCAGAGAGTACCTGTGCAAATAGTATACATTACATAGTTGCTTAATAAGTATGCCTATCACCCACATGATTGTTACATAAATTAATAGTCAAGAAACATATTTTACCATTTTCAAGGGAGCTCTTCAAACTTACATAGGGTCACACAGTGCATAAAACAGATCAAACCACTGACTGGTCTTTTTTCAACTGTTAAAATTTCAGAGGGCAAACACCTGAAAATCTACTTTGGTGGCAGTGCTTCCAAGGAGAAATGGTGACATTATTGCAAATGAGCTTGACCCAAATGATGTTAACTGTGGTATATTGCTTCATATTTAATCCAAATTCAAAGAGAAGGCTTTTTATAAAATTACTAATCTGAGTTGATGACTAAAAGAGAAATATTTAAAGATCTTTCCTCCTCTCCACTGACTCAGTATAAATAGGAATGAAATGCACATAGTGAGGGGAGAATGTGGTGCCATGAATAGAGATTTTTGTAGCACATTTTTCATTGACTTTAATGAATTGTATGTGGCTAAATGCGTTAGTGCAGTTGGCAGGATGTCTTTTTTCAAAGTATCAAGAATTAGCCTCAAGTCTCAGTGAATATTAGAAATGGAGCAGGAATAAGAAAAAAAAATAGTGTTGTTCAGAAAGACTGTTGACCTGGGGAACACACAAAGTTCCTACCAGTTTCACTAGGATCGGGATCATCCTGAAGCATGTTGCTGTGAAGTTATAGGCATTGACAAATGACTGCATGGGTGACTGCAGTGAAAGAGAATGTGAGAAGTGCCCCAGCAATGAAGAATTTTCCATTGTATTGCTTTTTGGCTGGGTAAAACCCAGGATTCTCAGATTTCCATATTTAGTTATAAGACATGTTTCCGTAGAAAAAGGCCCTGCTGATTATTTAGGGGTTTAATCAAGTGTGAAAACGTCAATTTTTTCCACCTAACAAATATCCTTAAGGCATCGTCCTTATGGCAAGACTCAAAAATAGAGACAGTGCAAGTCAGTCAGTTGATCATCAGATATGCATTACTTGCCTTCTATGTATGATGAAGTGTTAGGTGTTGTCAGGCATTTAATTAAAAGGCATAATCCTCAAACTTCAGGAATTTGCAATTATCTAAGATTTTAAAAATCTGTGAATGAAATTGATAATATGTAAGCATCAAGTGTGTTATAATAAAATCTTATGTGCATTTAGGATACACATAGATAATAGTTGCAAGTTAATCATCATTACAAATTTAGTAGAAAATATTATTGATTACTATATACTAATGAAGAAAATAGAGACATAGAGAGATTAACTATCAAGCACAAGGTAACTGAGTTTAACAGTGGAGCAAGAATTTGAACCCAGGGACTCTGACTTTGGAGTCTGTGTGCCTAAAACATTAGTCTGTATTGACACAGAAGACAATTGCCACTTTTTTTCAGAACAGGAAGGAATTTTCCTAATCTTGAATGAGGGATGTGACGTAGATGAATGAAAGGAGAATGGGGTGGGGTCTTGGGAGTGTGTGGATCTGGGGGTGGGATTGTGAGGAAATGGTGAAAAGTGATAATGCTTCAAGTAGCAGCTTGAAGGTGGAAATTAAAATGGCATATTAGGTGTATATGTGGGTGGAAGAATGAGTAGCAATTCTAATTTAGGCAATTTTGAGTAGGAGATTAGTTGATGGTATGTAGGAACAGATTGGTACAAGTTTCTAGGCAAGCAATTTTGCAGAACCTTAAAATTAAAATGTAGATGGTTTTTGATCCAGCCTTTTCACATCTAGGAATGAATTAGAATGACTTATACTGTATTGTTTGTAAGTGAGAAAACGACTGACGTAAATGACCTTCAAAAGGAGAATTGCTAAATTGTAGCTTATCATAACTTGGAGTATTTAAAAAGATTAAGGCTTATTTATTTTTATTGACACAGAGATGGTTGTGATTTTAATGCAGTGAAAAAAAGTGATTTGATGAGAATATGTATAATATAATTTTATTTAAAGATTAGATATAATCATGTCAAGAAACATAGAAGCCTCACTGTGGGCTGGGCATTGGTCCAGGTACATGGGATACAGTCATGAACCAAACAGACAAAGTTCCTTGCCCTTGAAAGCTTACATTCTGGGGGGGGAAACAGACAACAAAAAAGAAGCAACATAAACAAGCAAATAATATAATATATTAAGTGATAAGTACATGGAAGAAAGAAGAGCAGATAAATGGGATTGGGTGTGCTCACAAGGCAGACAGAAATAGTCTTAAATGGGATAGTCAGGGTAAGCCTCATCAAGAAGCTGAGAAATGAGCAAAAAAATGGAAAAAACAAATAGAATCTGCTGTGGATAAGAGGGAACAGCAGCAGCTAAAATACAGGCCTGAAGATGGGAATATGTGTGGTGTTCAAAGAGCACCAAGAAAGCTGGTATGGCTGGTATGGGGAAAGTTAGGAGAAGAGTAGATGAAAGGAAGTAGGAGAGTTGACTTGAGGTCCAGATTATCTAGAGCAGGAGTATCCAAAACAAATACAGTGCAAACCACATAAGTAATTTAAAATTTTCAGTAGTGACATTGAAAAAAAGAAGAAACCTATGAAATTAATGTTAATAGTATATTTAAGGCAATATATCTAAAATATTATCATTTTAACATGTAATCAATATAAAATATTAATGTGATATTTTATATTTTATTGTACTAAGACTTTACAATACAGTACATTTTTCATACCTGCAGCACATGTCAATTTGGACTAGCCATATTTTAAGTCTCAATAGCCACAGGCTAGTGGCTACCATATTGGACAGCAGAGAGGTAGGGTCTTGCAGGTCACTGTTAGGATTTGGTTTCTATCTGGAGTGAAATTGTCACTGTAGAAGTTTGAGCAGAAGAGTAACTTGATCTATCTTTATTTATTTATTTATTATTTTTTTAAAAATTACTTTGCTTTTTGTTACAGATGTTTCTCCTTTTTAACTTGATCTATCTTATGTTTTAAATGGATCCCTCTGCTTGGTGTATTGAGAAACACCCAAGTTGGGGAAGGAGAGTGGAAACATGGGTAAAAGCAAAGAGGCTGTTGTGCCAATCCAGGCAAGAGATTATGGTAACTCAGACATGGATGTTAGCAGTGGAAATTGGGAGAAGTGGTCAGATTCTAGATTTCTTCTGAAGGTAGAGCCAGCATGATTTTCTGACAGATTGAATGTAGGGTGTAAAAGAAAGGGAAGTATCAAGGCTAATATCAAGGTAGTTAGCATAACTGGAAAGATGGAGATTCAACTGAAATGGTGATTCTGTAGGCAAGGCAGGTTTAGATGAGAAAATCTGAAGTCTGAGATTTCTGTTAGAACTCTAAGGAGAGATTTGAGTTGACAGTTGGATGTATGAGTCTGAATTTGGGAGATAAATCTAGACTGAAGACAAAAATTTGAGAGCTATCAGCATACATCAAAATATTTAGAGCTGTGGCACTAGATAAGATCATCAAGGGAATGAGGTTAGTTTCAGAAGAGTATGAGGTCCAAGACCAGTCTGCATGGATTTACACTGTATTGGTAGTCATCTTTCTCACTAGGTGGGGGGAATTCAAGGGCCTGTCACATAAGGGGAAATTCCCATATCTAACTGTATGGTGTTTTGTTTGTTTGTTTGTTTTTTATCCTCACCTGAGGACATTTTTGCATTTATCTTCAGATAGAGTGGGAGGGAGAGAGGGAGGAAGAGAGAGAGAGAAACATCGATGTGAGAGAGACACATCAAGTTGTTGCCACCCACATGACCTCAACCAGGGCCGGGGACAAACTGCAACCCAGGTATGTGCCCTTAACGGGAACTGAACCTGGGCCTCTCTGGTCCACGGGCCGACAATAAATGCCTAATAGTTTAGTGATTTAAAAATGTGCTAGGAATCTTTGCCCAGCCAGTGTGGCTCAGTGGACTGAGCATTGTCCCATGGACTGAGAGGTGCCAGTTCAATTTCCAGTCAGGGCACATGCCTAGGTTGCCAGCTCGATCTCCAGTAGGGGGCATGCAGGAGGCAGCCAATCGATGTATCTCTCTCATCGATGTTTCTATCTCTTTCTCCCTCTCCCTTCCTTTCTCTCTAAAAATCAATAAAAATATATTTAAAAAATTGCTTATTGAATATATACCTTGTCTTACTGGCCTTTTAATTAGATAAGGACTAGAGATTTTACCTTATTAAAAAAAGGACATTTGCTTCAGAAATAATTTTGATGCATGCTCCATATGTCTTTGAAAAAGCAATTTAATATTGTGTCTATTATTTTTCCTGTGGGAGAAAAAGAACCTAAAGCCCTGAAATGTGATATATGTTGGGTTCTGAATCATGGCAACCAAAAGTTAGAGAGATTGGGTCTAGAATTTCCTTATTTTGCCTCAGATTTTTCATTTTCTAACAAATGCCCTTTTTCATGAGCTATGACTGAGGATAGTTATGAGTCAAAGGCATTATGTTCCCAACTTCATACATAATATTTTGGTTAATAAACAAATCAGAGTCTGGAGGAAAATCCACATATAAAAGTAAAGTTGAAGAAAGGCAATTAACTGCACTAGATAATAGATTAAATACGAGCGCCCAACCCCAATAAAAAATGTAAGTGTTTCATATTCTTACTCTTCCCTAGAAATTTCTAGTGATTTGGAGATGAATCTTGATTGATATGTAAAGTTTCAACTTCCAAGAAACTGAGTAATATATACAGCAGGAAATGCCAACATTGTCTTAATAGACATATCTGTAAAGGTGAATTTCAGTGAGCTTGCACATATTTCTGAATAGTATTCTCACACATTTTAAATTAGTAGGTCAATGTTACCATTTATACCGAATTTTACTGTTTTAGTGCTATTAAAATTTTTTTTTTCTTTATTGATTTTAGAGAGAGAGGAAGGGAGAGGGAGAGAGAGATGGAAACATCAATGAGAGAGAACATCTATTAGCCGCCTCCTGCACGCCCCCCACTGGGGATCTAGCCCACAACCTGGGCATGTGCCCTGACAGGGAATTAAACCAGTGACCTCTTGGTGTATTGGTCGACACTCAACCAATGAGCCACACCGGCCGAGCATTTAGTGCTATATTTTTACGATTACCTTACAAATGAATCACTAAAAATATACTGAAGTCTCCTAGTAATTTTATATTATTTTTAATTCTTGTTTTGCTTGAGAAATTTTAACTTGTATCCCTATTTAACTATTTTAAAACCTGCCTCCTTTCTCTAGTTTACACTCTGCATCATCTTCCTTTTTTTTTTTTTTTAGAGCTCAGACAACTTTCTGGGACATTCACTTTTCCCTAACATTTGGGTACTATTTTTTCCATATTTGATTATTTAATTGTGAAACTGAAGAACAGATTTAGTCTCATATGTCTGTATATGCCCAGAACATGCAGAGAGCTGGGCAAAGTATAGATTTAGAAATTTTTTGGAAGGAAGAAATAAAGGAAATTGTACCTCTAAATCTGAGTGAAACTTCAAGGCCTCATATCTTTATAATAATATATAATAATATATTTTTAAAAATCAGATACTCAGACCAAGACAAACCCATGCACACACTAAAATGTGCAAATATCTATATAGTGACTTTGGATGGGAGTTTTAGTTTACTCAGAGAGATAACATTACATAGGGAAAGACCCTCCCCCAATGAACGGTTTTATAGGTAGAAAACTTAGTATTATATTGACAGCCAAACCTACTGCAAATAAGAAATACCTTTTGCACACTGGCAGAATAAGGTGTGAGAAATTATTAGTGATATGGATGCCTGAGATTTCCAGGAAACAAGGGGATATTTTGCAAATATGTCGTATTTTTTCAGGGTCCTGCCTCTGGTTGTCCCCAGGTACAACATTAGATTATTAAAATCCTTCATGGAGTTTCATAAAATCTTGATACCTGAGCCTCAGAATTGAGAAATTAAAAGGTGGGGGTGGAGGGCTTTTTTTCAGAGTTGTTAAGAAAGCATTTACAACTTTGAAAGAAAGTACTTATTTCCTCCCTCCCCCTCTTTGACTTTTGGGGACTCACTGATCTTTAAAATACTTTCTCTTAAGAATTTTCAGCTTGCATTCCATTACATCTACAGGCAAAATAATCTAATGCAGCATTTTCTGAAATAAAATACTTGAGGTGATGGTGTTCTTTGACAATGTCAATAAATTTATATGATAAATAAATTAATATTAAAGACATCTAATATAGTATTTCTTTTAAAATATAATAAAAACTGCATGTGATGATCTCACTTATTTGTGGAATATAATGAACATAGCAGTCTGAGGAACAGGGTAGACCCAGAGACGTGGAAGTAGGGTATAAACTGACACCCCTCAGGAGAGGGGGTGGGGGGGAGGGAGGAGATGAACCACAGAACTTATGCACATGTATGCATAAGTGATGGACATGGACAACAAGGCTGGGGACAGGGTGGGGGGATGGGGAGGAGGGTGTCAATGGGGAAAAAAAGGAGAAACCTCTGTAACAAAAATAAATTAATAAAAAAAAAAAAAAAAAAAAAAACTGCATGTGAGAAAATCATTAAGTAAATTAAAATAATCCTTACTCTTATATAATACTTTTTCTTTAGAAATAGAATTGAATCAGAAATGCCAAGATGGAGAATGAGAAATTATTCATTGCTTTAATTTGTTCAATAAATATTTTCTGAGCACTTATTATATACCTGGCACTGTTGTAGGTGCTTGAGATACATTGGTGAAATGCATTAATGCATGACTTTGAATCTGCAGCATTTATAATTTACTTTCCATTTGATGGCAGTGGTTTCTTTTATATCTTAATGTTTTCATATATTTATCCCTCATAAAAATTTATAAATGAATTAAAGGAGTTTAATTTACTCTATGTATAAAGTTAAAAATAAATTAGGTATTGGTAATTTCTTAAAGGATTTTTCATTGTCCTTTAAAAAGTTTTTTTTTTTTTTTTTTTTTTTTTGCTGTAAAATACAGCGGTAGATTTATGTGAACACTGGAGATTGTTCAATACATTTGAGTTTAAAGAGTATTGCAAAGAGGAGCTGGCCAATCCACACTTGAAATTTCTTTGTAAGCAAAAGCTTTATCATATAGTTCTCTGAGAAAACCTTTTGCCATGGGAAAGTTATAGCAAGTTCTAAAATAAATTGAAGAGACAAATTTTTCATATAACATAGGTAAATTGTACATGGGTAAATCACAATTTATTGGAATTTTATAAATATTGTGAATGTAGCATCTCCCATTTTATCAGGCTAAACATGAAACAATCTTCTCCGGTTGGCTGGTTAACTTGGAGCAGTTTGTGGTTTAAGTGAATGAGCAAGTACATCCTTGCAAACAAAGAGAAAAAATATATGTACATACAGATAGATAAAGATATATAAAATTAACTGCTCTGTCTCTTAATTGGGCATCCAGTTGGGCTTTCAGAGATGTCTTCTGTGCTAAGTTTCAGTAATATTCTTGAACCATGGATGAGAATCCTTTCCCATTCTTGTTTGCAAAAAACAGTCCACAAAATAGCTGTGTGCATTTCATAAAGATCAACCAAAATTTCCTTTCCCTTTTTATTTTCTGCATAGAGGTGGGATCAGACATAATTTCAAGTATTTTTTCACAAAAAGGGACTATATGCTCACAGGAATTTAGGAAATGTTCATATAATAATGCCTTTGAACAGAGGCTCTGAATTAGATCGAATTGGATTTGACAAAGGTGCACCCACTGACTGTGGACTCTGTTATGCTCTTTAGCTTTGTTTTTCTCATCTGTCACACAAAGATACTACTATTTAATATACAAGGTTCTTAGAAATCAGTACAATAATGAAAAAATGAAGAGAGTTCAGCACTGGATCTGCTTCATGGTAAAGATTCAATGGAAAATAATCATTTTTTATGTGTTTATTATTAGGTACCTACTATGTGTTTGGCTTGAGAATAATACTCAGAATATTAGATTGGGTTTTGGTTTCAAGTATAACCTCTAGTTGGGGAACTAAGGACTATACACTTGAAGTAATAAATGAAAATAAAAATAGCAATATAGATAAGAAGAGACCGTTTTCTTAAATTTCATGTAAACTTTGGATTCCATTTACATAAATATTTTAAATGTTCCTGAAAAAAATCTAAATTTCTTTATAAATACTTTCATTTATGCTGTTCATTTAAGTAAAAACAAACTCACAGATGATCTTTAATAAAGTTTATATTGATTATTAGCTTCTTGAGGAAACAAAACACGAGGCAATTCAATTTTGCCAGCTTATTTCTCTTGGAACAGTAGTAGAAAGGTGTTATAGCTTGTTGCTGCCAAGTGGATCAGATTAAAGGTCAGGACAGCATGCCAGATCTGCCCCTCTAAGAGGAACCTTCCAGCACACATGAGAGAGGGAGGGAATAATTTTTAGTTTACTTTGCTCATGAAAATCAACAGAGATCATCATATCAGAAGTACAATCAAAACTCGATTCTCGAACGTCTTCCATTTAGAACAGTTCTGTTCTCGACCAAGTTGTTCACTGAAATAATGTTTAGGTTGTTGAATCAAACTTCTTTCTGTTCTTGACCTCACAACCCTTTCATGCTGATACATCAACATGATAAAAAGCATCTCTCAGGCTACAAACTAAAGAACTCTAATCAGTTTACCTCTAAACCTTGCTTGTTAATCTCAGGAAATTGTGCTGCGAATATTTTTGTGTTGTTTTTGTTTGTTTGCTTGTTTTTGCTTTTGTTGCTGGCCAAATGGACAATCAGCACAATTTTAAAACATAAAGAGATCATCAAGAATTCTAATGTTGCTAAGGGTGTGAAAGAAACAATGGTCACAGGCGATTGAAGAGGTAGAAAAACTGTTGTTGATTTGGATAAACAAAAAGTATTTAGCCCCAAACAGAATTTTGGAGGCAATGATATACAAACAAGCTAAAATGTCCCATACTGACTTCCTGAAAGACACCCCTGGAATGAGTGGTGAAAGTGATTCATTTAAGGCTAGTAGGGGGTGGTTTGATAAATTTAAGAAAAGAAGTGTTTGTTTATAAATTAAACAGTACTTTAGACATGTACTGTATATAAGAAGGGTTAAAAAGGAATCAGTTAGTAGTCTGGAAAGGATTAATTCAATTTACATTGTTTCTAATGGGAAAAAAATGATTCGGTTTTCGAACAAATTTTTCGAAGAGCCTTCTGGAATGAATTAAGTTTGAGAACCAAGGTTCTACTGTATTGTTTTTTTTTGCTTTCAGTTTTAGTCAGTTGATCATAGAGGTTTTTGTTTTTTTTTTTTCTACTGAGTGAGCACATACTACTTGAAAAATTTGATGAAAAAGAAATTCTTTAAGAAAAATGCAGATAATAAGTAGCTCTGCGTATTCCCAGGTAATTTGTGATTTTCTTTGCCCCTAAACTCTTGAAATGTATTCATTTGTGGTAAAAAAAAAAAAAATCCCTGCACCTAGAATCATTATCTTTCATTTTCCTTTAAAAAAAAAACATTATGTGATACAATTGTAAGATGCATATTTATAAAGCATTGAGAGACTCTAGAAGTAAATTTTCTTGTCCAATCTAGGCTGTCTCCAAGATAGCTAACTTACTCACATATGCTCCTGTTGATTTCTATTATATAGTCCACAGGAAGTGTCAGTCTGTCAGCATTAATTGTCCGTTTGTGAAATTAGCAACACAGGGAAACAGTGCTGCTGTGATAATAGTTGTAGCTATGTATGTTTGCTGATCTTGGAGAAATGGTGGCATTTAGTAATATTGTTCAGTCACATATTTTTCCCTCTAGTCTTTCTCTAGTTTATTGCATTTTAAGCAAACCAAATGACTCATTATCTGTTAGTGTAAACAATATATTTTAATTCCTGCTTAGAGATATTGCTTTACCCATATAAAATATAGCATACTAATTATTGGAGTCTTGTTCATGCTTCTATAAAAAAATCTAAAAATATTTATGAGAAGGTAAACTGTTGATTATTCTATATAAAACCATCCAACACATATTTGTAACTTTCCATTAAATGGAACATAATTTGGCATATAGATCCATCTTTATGTATTCTTACAAAAGCAAAATTTACTTAGATGATCCCAAATGAGATTTAGTTTTAATAATAGAGTCAGATACATAAACATTTACAGAGAACTACCACAGAAAGCCAAGAAGTCATTGAAGTAGACAGGACCTTTAGAAGAATTGGAAGCTTCCATGCCAAGAAAGGATTAATTCCATTAATTAATTCCATGGATTAATTAATTAATCCATGTCACACATCTTTTATGTTGAGAATAATTTTCACACACATTTTAAAAGGTCCAAAGTCTTCCAAGAGCCTAAATTTTATTGTCTTATCATTCATGGGATCAGAAAATCTGCAATCCCTTAGTGAAAAAGCTAACAGGATAATCAGCAAGATAGAATAGTAGGGTGGATTATTCTAAGAATAAAGATTGAGCAAAAGTAAACTATGATGGCTATGATGGTGTTGTGAAATAGTCTTTATGATAGCATAGGCCTCTTGAGGGAATACTCTGGCAATCTCCTTTATGACAGTTTTTAAAGCACATTTGAAAAATCGAGACCAATTATGCATTTTTGTTGTACTCAGAAAAGCATTGTGTAGTTAAGAGGAAGAAAAAAAGAGAAAAGTTCTTCCTGTGTCAGGTGGTAATTTTCTTTAAAGTCCATGCTTATTTTAAAAGTTATTTATATCAATGAAATAATAGTTAATGCTCACAACTATTATAATTCACTCATTTTTAAAAATAATTTGTGAAGACAACATGGTTAATATTAGTTTCAGATAGGTATTTTGATTCACTATTAGAAACACTGGGAAGAGAGAATTAGGAATATTTGTAGAGTGCATTTAAATGAATTTAAAAAACAATTTGTGTGATCATTCTATTTAGGATAGGGCTATAGTATGTGTGATCATGTGTTTTCCTTTTGTCATATGTAAAATGGGGTCTGAGAGGATTCCACATTTTTAACATTATGCACATATTGATATTATGCTCAAAAAATCAATAAGGACAAAAAAGAATCAAGGATAATAATTTGGTTCTATTTAATAACATGCATTATTTAATTATTAATATCAATACACACGTGTTCATGTACCTCGTTTAATTTGGATGGAAACTGATGCTTGGTGATGGTATTTTTCATTCAACCAGTATTTTTGTAGTACCTGTTATGTAAGGGCATTGTGATGGAATTAAAATGTAAGGCAAAGCCTATTATAAAACTCCCTCACAATGACTACAAACAGAAATAGAAATTGAAACAGTATTTTAACAAATTTTACCACTTAGCAGATAATAAGTCATGTTTACCTAGTGCTACCATGCCTAGTCAAAGTTCCATGTGCTCTGTAGAGATTAATTAACTCATGCCATCCTGATAGTGTTCCTGTGAAATAAATGTTTTTATTTTCCCCAGTTTACACATGAGAAAACCGAGATATAGAGGAAATAAACAACTTTCCCAAGCTCCTAAAACTGGTAAATGACAAGATGTGATTTAGACCCAGAGTTCTATAGCCCACATGCTTAAACACTTTTCTGTACTGCTTCTTCACTCGGATATTACTGCAGAAATGGAGGAATCTGATTGCAAACACTCCTAGTTCAACTCTTCGTGAAAATAGTAGTTATGTGACCAGAAGACATATCCTCAATTTTATTTTATGGATTTTCTATAGTACTGATAAGCTGTAATCTTTTTATTTTCCCTAATCCCTCAATAAAGAAAATGATCTTCATTACAGTGTATGTGAGATTAAATTTCCTGTTATAACAGAAGTAACTCTTTTGGTAAGTTCAGATAACACTATACAGTTATTATTGCTTATTATTCTAAGATGTGTAGTGATGTTCACAAATCAATTTCTGTTTAATTATTCCTTTCTTTTTAATTATTTATTTTTTAACATTCAATATTATTTTGTATTAGTTTCAGGTGTATATTATAGTGGATAGACAATCATATACTTTACAAAGTGTTCCCCCTGATATTTGCAGTACCCACTTGGCACCATACATAGTTATTACAATATTATTCACTATATTTCTATGCTGTACTTTACATTCCCATGACTATTCAAAGCAGAGAGATTATGCTTTCAATAGTTTATTAAACCATTCTGAAATCACAGAATATATAGAATTTATATCTATAGTTCTACACATTTCTTCCGTCAATACCTTTATTCAGAGAGGGAAGGAGAAGAATTCATTCTCTGAAGATACTGAGTGCACATCCACCCACAACCCAACATGCAGTCCGGAGATGTAGGCTCTGCATTTAGGGAATTCAAACTGTGTTTACAGTGATGGCATCTCAAACAGAACTTGCTTTGTTGGAAGAAATGATTCCATCTTTTATGAAAGGGAAACTTCATGACTCTGTTTTATTCTAAGAAAAAAAGAAAGAACCTCAAACCTTAAATAACATGGGGGAGACTTAGCAAACAATATTCTGTAATATTTGTAGAAAAATCCAAATTCAGTATCTCCACATATATATTTTTTCCAAAAATATTGTAATAGTTATATTTATTGGAACCTTCCTTTGGTGCAATGCCTTATTTCAGAAAAAAAAAATTAATTCACATAATGAATAAACCCATTTTATAGAGGAAGAAACTGAGATGCAAAGAACTTAAGTAGAAAACTTATTCAGATCCTCAGGAATCATGCCCCTCCATACTGCATTATTTTGATTTCCCTGTAGACATTATAGCTTTTATATATATTTGCATATTTGTTGCTCTAAAAGTCTTTTTCCTTGAGTAAGCATTGAGGAACATTTCATGTTGTCCTCTTTCAATTGTTTCTATTTTTTTTTAACTTAAAAACAACTTTACAGCCCAATCTAGCCACCTTATTAGATATTCTAATTTTCTCATCTCAGATGTTTTGCATCAATGACTATAATTATATCATTTGTAAATTTTAATTTGTGCAAGTGTAAAGTAACTGACTTTTATTTTATAGTTGCCAAATAGTCTTTCAGACTGACCAAAATTCTTTGGGGTATTATATATCAGATATATTATATATATATATATATATATATATATATATATATATATATATATCCGTGTGTGTGTGTGTGTGTGTGTGTGTGTGTGTGTAGTGTTTTCACTGGGAAAGGTTTGGTTCTGTTTGTTTCCATTATGATTATGTAATAGCCAAGGGAGTGCCAGTTCAGTATAAATTTAATAGCTTTTCTGGGTAGCATTCCAGAATTAGTACATGAAGGGAACATAGAAGATCTGTTTGACGAGTTCATTAAATTAGAGTATATGTACTCTTATGAAATATAGAGGAGCATAAAAGCATTCAAAGGAAAGTATAGAAACAACCCAAATTATTTAGGAATCAGAGAGATTGATTTATGATGAATTATTAAAGGTAAATGGATCTTAATAATAATAAATGCTATATCACCAGGGGATATGTCTAATGCTAAGGAAATGGCTAAGTTCAAAGAAGCTTTACCCAATGATTAATGAAGATTAGAAACACTTTAACATTCTAGATACAGTTGCCCAATTAAATATATTATAGAAAATTACCTGAAGATGGGAAGCTAGTTAAGCTCATCTGAATTTTAGAAGATGACTTATATTTTAGGTTAGATTCTAGGAATGAAAATTACCCTAAGCAAAGAGATATTAGGTTCTTGAAATATTCACTCAAAGTGAAACTTTCAGGATGTTATGTTGAACATCATTAAAATTATAAATACAATGAATACGATAGGTTTTGTGATTTGTTTTACTTTTATTAAATGTAATATGGTGTTTTCCTTCCTAAGTTGTGGTAACATGTAACCAGGAATGATATTGAGAATATTTATTTGGAGATGTGGCTTGACAGGACCAATCAGAATAAACAACCAAATAGCATACCAGATGTGTACAAGCTCTGTGTGTAACATGACCAGATAGACCAGAGCAATGAGAGGCTGGCTTTCTGCATGTATGTGAGCATCTTGAACCCTAGACTCAGAAGATGCAAAGTGCTGGCGAGGTTGTGGAGAAAAGGGAACCCTAGTACACGGCGAGTGGGTATGCAGACTGGTACAGCCAGTATGGAATTTCATCAAAAAATTGAAAATGGAACTGCAGTTTGATCCAGTAATCCCACTTCTAGGAATATACCCTAAGAATCCCGAAACATCAATCAGAAAGAATATATGCATGCCTATGTTCATAGCAGTGCTATTTACAATCGCTAAGATCTGGAAACAGCCCAAGTGCCCATCAGTAGATGAGTGGATAAAAAATCTGTGGTACATTTACACAATGGAATACTATGCAACTGTAAAGAAGAAGGATCTCTTACCCTTGAGACAGCGTGGAGGGACTTGGAGAGTATTATGCTAAGTGAAATAAACCAGTTAGAGAAAGACACATTTCACTTGATCTCACTTATATGTGGAATCTAATGAACAAAATAAACTGATGAATAAAATAGAACCAGAGTCATGGTAACATGGAACAGACTAACACATCTCAGAGGGAAGGGGGGATTTGGGGTGGGAAGAGAGTAACCAAAAAACTTATGTGAATATATGCATTTCCCATGGACACAGACAATAATGTGGTGAAGGCCTGGAGCAGGTCTGGAACAGGCTAGAGGGGGCAATGGGTGGGGAGGGGGGACATCTATAATACTCTAAACAATAGAGATTGAAAAAAAGTACTGAGGGTAGAGTTGATAATCAGTGAGTGCATACTGGCAAGGCCCTATTGTTGTTAATACTGAAGTCTGTTTTGATTAGTCATTGTTCACATAATAGCAGTTGGAACAATTTAAAATATTGCCTCTGTATGAAGAATTGTTAACCTGGGTTTTCCTGAAGATAAAGAAAAAAACCCACGATTCTCTGAATATTAATAGAACCCATACTCTGTAATAAGAGTTAATATATGTGTTTATATAAAGGCTATATTATAGCTTGTATTTTCCAGGGTGCCAATTCTAAGTTGGAGTTTACTGTGCAGGATGTTGATTAGAAAGTGTTTTGGGGGTCAAAATTGGTGGGAAGGAGGTGAAGGATGCAGCAGTGGAGAGAAGGAGATGACAGTGTATGCTAAAAGGCCCAAAGACTACATCAGCCAACCCCACAGGATACTCTAGAGCTAGAATGACCCTTCAGGGTTATGCTGAGTAGTGCCAAAATAACCAGGCCTAAGTGAATCAGTGAATGAATTGTAACACATTTATAAGACATGCATCTTATTGTTGATACACTTTCCATTGTCTTATTAACATTATAAATGAATGAAGATAACACACATAAACCAGTGACTTCCCTAAAAACCCTTCCTTCCCCCTTATTTTTTTCTTCCTGTCTTCTGTCTTTCCTCCCTTTCTTCCTGCTTTTCTTTTTCCCTTATTTCTCTCATTTCCTTTCTTTTTAATTTCTTTCTTCCTTTTTTTAAGACAGTGAAATCATTTCCTCAAAGTCTTTACTAGATCCACAGTAAGTTTCATAGAGAAAGGGAGATGTAATTTAGATAAAATATGGTTTGGGAGCCTCAAACCTGGCTTTCTTTCCTTTCCAAAAGGCAATTCCAATGTTCAGTAGGTCACAATTTGCAAACTACTGAGATAAAACATTCAAGTAATTAGAAATCCCCACCTTCCAAGTAAAAATGGCAACAATAGCTATGGAATAATTTGTGGAGAAGTGGGGCTAGCAAGTCATGGCTAGAAATATTTGTTGTTCAGTTGATATATGAAAGTCTAAATTTGACACAGGAAATGGTCATTTTAGGTTGAGTTATATAATTGCAAGAGAATGGGTTGTTTGAAAGTCAAACATATAAAAATCAACCACTAATTGCCGTAGTAACACATGTTAGTCTTTTACTTTTATTCTTAGGCATTATTCTATTTTATTTAATATTTCTTTTTTAAAAAAAAACTGCACAGGACTTGACATTGTTTTATGATGCTTTCTAATAGGTGATTTTCCTCTTTTGTTTCAATTATGATTTTTAAAATACCCATTTTTTATTTGTTGTCACATTTGTAAACCCAGTAAAACATTGCTGTTTTGGAAAGCTCATCTATTTGCTGAAGTTTGTGTTGCTGTCTCAGCTATTCCTTTGCGAACTTTGATATTGCGGCATAATAATGACAATTTTTTGTCATTGGAAAGTTTCCTGCTTTACTTAATTAGCCCATGTTGGCTTCAATAATTTAGATGACCTGAAGTATCAGTTCTTGAACATAGGTGTCTCTTATACATATAGTGTTGTATATAGTTAGAAAGGGCTATAAAAACTTTTAAGTTTTAAATTATTATTTTCCCCCATTTTATTACTGGGTATATAACTGTTAGGTGTTCAGATGTGAAGTACTTCAGAATTAATGACTCTTTAAATAGGTTTTGGCTATATTTTCTACAATATTATCTAACATAGAATAAAGATACTTATTTGATAGGTATGTCTTGTTGAGAAAATGACCATGTAAGTAAAATGAACAAAGAAAAAACATGATGCTTTCCAATTTCTTGGATAATGAATTATACATGTTGAACTGTGATGTCTGATGCTTATGTTAGAGACATGTTAAGCTGTGCCATAATTTTCATTATTTTATACCCATACATTAACTTGAGTAAGATGCTAAGATTTATTTGTAGATGTCAATTCAGAAAGACTTCTTTTCTGTGAAGTTCCAGGCCTGATGTTTTAACATATGTGGACTTTGCAATCATGTTCATTCAATGCCTATGACCGATGGCTTTAATGAATGCCTAACAAGTTACTTAAACCAAACAAATAATTAGTCTCAATTACAGAAGTGTAAATTTGACTCTAATTAATGAACGTTCCAGGATTTACACATTGGTTTAAGTGTAATTGATCTTAGGGCCACAGAGATCAATTTAAGGGTTGGCAAAATGACAATAAGTAGGAAGTGACTCAGATGTAAGAATGCTCACCATGAGAAAGATTAATTGGTGTATTTGTGATCAACTAGTAGGTGGCTGATTTAATAATGATATCTCCATATTAAGAGGCCTCAAAATAGGATCACCAACTTCAAAGCTTTTAATTATATACGATTACTATAGCAAATATACTCTCTTAAAAGAATATCTGTCACATTGATGTGTCCTCTATTTAATTTTAGTGTTTTTTTTTCATAATTAAAAGAATAAAATCCTCCTAGAGAAAGCATACAACTGTTTTACTTTTGCTTTGAAATATTCATACTGAACTGTGTTGGTAGGCCTGAGTGTGGAAAATCAAGTGACTGTGTTAAAAAGATGATGACTGACTACTAGCTGGTATTTTTCCATTTTCTCCGCTGACAGTGAAGTCTGCTTTTGTTGCCATGTTAACTTCGCACTACTTTGACGGTGAAATCTGGAGGGGAAAAAAAAAGGAGAAAGGTACTTTTATTATGCCATTACATTTCTTCTTTTTTGAAGAGCTCCTAATACTCTGAATGATAGGTTAAAAAGCTGAGATGAAATGATGAAACTGAATGGTGAGAAAAGCCAAATTGATGGCACATTCATTTCATAACAGTGTGTGAAGGGTCTTTGGCTGAGGGAGAGACAGGCAAAGTCCTAGATCAAGAGAGTGTGAGGTGGCTGCTAAGTGAGGAGTTACGCAGCTGAGAATACTACGGAGCCTTTGTCCTTTCTCCAAATGTCCCCTGCCTATGTTCTTTTCTCCCTTCTTCTCCCCTACCTCCTAACCCCAGACAACTCTCCTAATAAAAAGATTTTTCAAGAAGGATGTCAAAGAAAATAGAATTTTTCAAGAAAGATGTCAAAGGAAATTGTTGAATGAGGTACAGGGGCAGCATGAGACCAGAGTGGAGGAAGGTGATAAAGACGCTATTTAGAAGTTAAGCCCGGAAAACTGGGGCAAGAATCAAAGCAACGCTACAGGCAGGGATGAGGGCCCTGAAAATAATCATAAGGAACTGCAGTCTGAGGCAGGAAAAAAGGCAAGGCTGGTTAAGAGGTTTAAGGCAGAGGATGACCTACTTAGAAAAAGATCTTTTCAACCAGACTTTGGACAGGAGGGGAAATAGTTCAGGAGGCCCAAGAGTAGGTTACATTTGTCTGAACAGAAGTTGTTTAGAGTAAACAAGATATTGTAATTATACTAAACTATGAAGAGATCATTAAATTAAGTAGTCATGTGCAAGAACATTTCCTCTTTAGATTTTTACAAAAGTTTTATTTTGGGGAGAGTTGTTCTTCGTATATCAAATTTTATTTTGCATTATGTTGTGTAGTACAACCTCATTTAGACTTTGTTGGAAGAACATTCTAAATCCATGAACACTCTGAAAGAGGTAGAATTTTCTTGTACATATATAAAGAGGCTCAAGTTAACCTTTGATACTGTGTGAACGCCTTTGCTGTGTATCGTATAGTTTTTTTTAATATATAAGTATAATATATATCAGAAGGGTTTTATAACCATCTGTTTTCTTAATTCAGGCAATTAGAATAATTTGACATCCTAAGTAGTTTAAGTATCCTTTCTGATACCTCATTTGTATTAATTTTTTTTTTCATAATACAGCAGCAAGATCGTATAGTTTTAAACACATAAATTCTGGAGCCAAATTAGTTGGACTGAATCCTGACTCTGCCATTTTCTACCTGTGTGTGGACACTAGGCCTCTGCATGAATGTCTCACCTTCCTCACAGGCAAAATGAGCTAACAGTAGTGCCTATTTCATCCAGTGGTTGTAACAATTTATTATGCACACACATTATACATGCATACACACATATGCATGCTTAGAACAATAACAGAAACAGAGAAACTGCTTATTAAATATTTATAATTATTAGTATTCCTAACACTATTTTTATACTAACATTATTCCTAATAATAGTAATAGCAATCATATTCTAATCTTAATAATAATCTCAATAATATTTTCACATACCATCCCTTAGCTCCTCCTGCTAAACTCTACTTTGCAGTAAAACAAGAGTTGTCTATACTTGCTCTCTTCCTCTTTCTCTTAAACCTAATCCAATCTGGTTTGCAGAACCATACCTCCGGTTCCTCAGAACTGGTGTAGCATTTATTTTCGCTATATACAATTTTGCAATTACTTTTATATTAAATCCCATTGTTTCATATGAATAATTTTTATCTCCTCAACTAGCTTGCTAAGTCTTGAAGGGCAGAAACCATCTATTGTGCTTTCTGGCAAAGCAATGTCAAGTTTTCATGCTTCAATCTAATATCTTTAGTGTTTTACCTGGCTGGTGTGGCTCGGTGGTTAAGCATCGACCCATGCACCAGGAGGTCGCTGGTTCGATTTCCAGTTAGGGCACATGCCCGGGTTGTGGGCCCATTCCTGGTGGGGGGTGTGCGAGAAGTGACCGATCGATGTTCTCTCTCATCGATATTTCTATCTTTCTCTCCCTCTCCTTTCCTCTCTCTCTAAAATCAATAAAGAAAAAGAAATTAAATGTCTTAGTGTTTTTACTTAGACATAATTATTTAGAAACATTCCTCAGAATCTTTGGAAGTAAATTGCCTTAAGAGACAAAACAAACTGAACTAAATAGTCTCACACACACAAAAAATATAATACATAATAGGAAACTATGTCAAAAAATGTTGTTGAATTAATAATTTAAAGATTTTCTCTTTCATGTCTCCTTTCTTCTGGGTAAGCAATATGGAATATCAAATATTTTTAGTGAATTTAATAAATATTAGCTATTGGTTATCCATAGAATAATGTACCCTTTTATGTTTTTAAGAGAAATTTAAGGCATTCTATGACAAGAAAACATTCATGTATTTGCTGAATCAAATGATCAAACTGGAAAGAAGTGATGGTCAATTGAAATGTGTGTAATTCTTGTTATTTAAATGGTGGCTTATAGAGGAGATTCATGAAAAAGGTTTGCTTTCCTTCTGACACTTCTACTTATGTTTTACTTTACACAGTTCCTTTCCTACAATTGCGTAGAACATATGCACATTAAACAATAAAATGGCTTAGTTTATGTCCCAAACTTACAAAGCCAAATAAAGTCTGCACTAATGATGGACCTTTAACTTTTCCCAATGTACTTAATGACCATCACTGTTAAGTCAGCCTATACAATAGTTTAGTATCCCAGGATCATAAACATTCTCTGGAGAGAAAAAAATAGACAAAACAAGCTCAATATATCAACACTAGCTGAGGTCAGATTATATTTTGTTTCATAGATTAGAGAGAAACTTTCAAGTTTATTATTTTTTCCTCCGGTAATGATTTTTGCATGGATATTACTTTATCCACCAGAGGATTTTCTTAATTCTTCTTTTACCAAGTGTCATGGATTCTTCCATCCCATAACTTCTTTGACTATGATGAAGAATGAGTTTTATGAAACACTTAACAAAAGACACCTGGGTATTTAGAGAAACTGAGGAGATATGAAGGGGATCGTGGAACCCTCAATGCTGCTGATGTCCTTTCATTTCTATAATGAGAGAGCATCTTTCTATTAAGAGAGCCAAATATTTAAAGAGTAATAATGCATGAACTTAATTGGTTATTTACAGGAAAAGTTATATCCTAATATTTTTTAAACTTTAACATTTTGTTTTAATATAGAGATTCTCAGGTAAAATATGTGATTTCTTCTTGAGTATTTTTTTGTTGTTGTTCTTAGAAATCCTACAAATATGTAATATTGAAACTTGGATGCACACTCCTTCATTACAAAACAACTAATTTAAAAAAATGTGCCAAATGCCTCCTGTGTGCTAGGCATTCTGCTAGTCACTGGTTATACAAATTGAATGAATCAGACCATGTCCCAGTCTTCATATATTTCACAGTCAAGTGGAAGTGTATGAAATTTTTTAAAAGTCAAAATAGAAAGGAAAGAATGAAGGAGAGAGGTAGAGAAGTAAAAAAAAAAAGAAAAAGGAAAGAAAAATAGGTGCTCAGATCACTGAGAAAGTTGAAGTAACCAAAGTGCTGTGAAGAGCATTTTGCAACCAGAAAATTAATTCCACATGTCATTTCTTTTGCATTAAGTTTTAAAATACCCAACTCTTCCAAATATCCAAACACTTAAAATAAAATCTTAGAATATCATCAAAAACTAATTTATGGTATCTAGAATATCCTACAAGACATAAAAATTTGACTCAAAGCTCAGTTTCAGAAATCTAATTCATATTAACATTATTGTAATTATTTGGCAAATATTTGTATTAAGTACCAATTATAGATCTTACCTAAAAAAGATTAGTGGGTGATAAGTGCTTTGGACAAAAATAAAAAAGGAAGTGAGGAGAGCGATAAGGAGTATCTGGGTAGGATTTTTAATTGTTGCAATTCCCTAGAGTAGCTCAGGAAGATCTCTCTGGGAAAGAGTCATATTTTGTGCCTACAAGTAATTATCTTGACATGTTTCACAAACATTGAATTCTATACAAATATTTTAGATGGGTAAATAGACTCTAGTAAAACAATTTGCCAAGAGATTCCTTATCCCATTTTGTTGAATGTCAGAAAGCAAAATGAAGATCTGTAATTTTTGATATAAAATACATTCAAATCCAATCTTAACTTGAAATCTTCATCTCAATTTAGCAAAAGGGTTCTTTCTTTTTGGCTCTGCTTTATAAGTATTCTGCAATCTTTATTTTTTTAAATTAAATTTTATTGTTGAGAGTATTACATATGTCCCCCATTTCCCCGAATTTGCCCCCCTCAACCCATCTTCCACTCCATCCCAAGCCTTCACCTGTCTATTGTCTGTGCCATGGGCTATGCATACATGCATATAAGTTCTTTGATTAATCTCTTCTGGCCCTCCTTCTCACCTTCCCTCTGAGATCTGTCAGTCTGTTCCATGCTTCCATGTCTGTGGATCTATTTTGTTCATCAGTTTATTTTGTTCCTTAGATTCCACATAAAAGTGAGATCATGTGACATTTGTCTTTCTGGCTGGCTTATTTCACTTAGCATAATAATCTCCAGGTCCATCCATGCTGTCTCAAAGGGTAAGAGATCCTTCTTTTTTACAGCTGCATAGTGTTCCATTGTGTAAATATAACACAGATTGCCCAGCCAATGTGGCTTAGTGATTGAGCATTGACCTATACACCAAAAGATCACTGGTTCGATTCCCAGTCAGGGCACATGCACGGGTTGTGGGCTCAGTCCCTGGTGGGGGGTGTGCAGGAGGCAGCCTATCAATGTTGATGTTTTTCTCTCATCGATGTTTTTATCTCTTTCTCCCTCTTCCTTCCTCTCTCTCTAAAAATATCAATAAAAATTTAAACAGAAAATAAATATAACATAGCTTATTTATCCACTCCTCAACTGATGGGCACTTGGGCTGTTTCCAGATCTTAGCTATTATAAATAATGCTGCTTTGAACATAGGGGTGCATATATTCTTTCTGATTGATGTTTGTGGGTTCTTAGATATATTCCTAAAAGTGGGATTACTGGATCAAATGGCAGTTCTATTTTTAATTTTTTGAGGAGACTCCATACTGTTTTCCATAGTGGCTGCACCATCATTGCACTAAGGTTCCCTTTTCTCCAGAACCTTGCCAGCACTTGTCATTTATGATTTGTTGATGGTAACCATTCTGAAAGATGTAAGGTGATACCTCATTGTGGTTTTAATTTGCATCTCTCTGATGATTAGTGATGTTGAGCATCTTTACATATGTCTGTTGGCCATATGTATGTTTTCTTTGGAGCAGTGTCTACACAGGTCCTTTGACCAAAATTTAATTGGATTATCTGTCTTTCTCTTGTGGTGTTGTATGAGTTATTTGTATATTTTGGAAATTAACCCATTATCAGATGTATCATTGGCATATGAATATGTTCTCCTGTACCATGGGTTCCCTTTGCACTTTGATGCTGATTTCTTTTGCTGTGCAGAAGCTTTTTAATTTGATGTAGTCCCATTTGTTTATTGTTTCCTTTGTTTCTCTTGTCCTAGGAGGTGTATCGGCAAAAATTCTGCTACGTGAGATATCTGAGATTAAACTGCCTATGTTTTCTTCTAGGATTTTTATGGTTTCATGACTTACATTTAAGTCTTTTATCCATTTTGAGTTTATTCTTGTATATGGTGTAAGTTAGTGGTCTATTTTCATTTTTTTTTTTTTTGCATGTACTTGTCCAATTTTCCCCACACCATTTGTTGAAGAAACTGTCTTTACTCCATTGTGTGCTCTTGCTTCCTTTGTCAAATATTAATTGAGCATAACAGCATGAGTAGATTTCTGGCGTCTCTATTCTGTTCCATTGATCTGTATGCCTGTTTTTGTGCCAGTACCAGGCTGTTTTGATTACCTTGGGTTTGTAATATAGTTTGATATCTGGTATTGTGATCCCTCTAACTTTGTTTTTCTTTCTCAAGATTGCTGTGGCTCTTTGGGGTATTTTTTGGTTCCATATACATTTTTGGAATATTTGTTCTAGTTCTTTGAAATATGCTGCTGTTAGTATTTTAATAGGAATTGCATTGAATCTATAGATTGCTTTGGGTAGTATGGGTATTTTAATGATGTTAATTCTTCCAATCCATGAACATAGTACATACTTTCACTTGGTTGTATTTTAGTCTATTTCTTTTGTCAGTGTCCTATAGTTTTCCAGTATAGGTCTTTTACCTCCTTGGCTAAGTTTATTCCCAGGTATTTTATTTTTTTCTGTTGCAATGGTAAATGATATTGTTTTTTTTAGTTTCTATTTCTGAGAGTTCATTATTGGTATATAAAAATACCATCAGTTTTTGGATATTAATTTTGTATCCTGTGACCTTGCTGAATTCATTTTTTAAATCTAGCAATTTTTTGGTGGAGTCTTTAGGGTTTTTTATGTACCATATCATGTCACCTACGAATAATGACAGTTTTGCTTCCTCCTTTCCAATTTTGATGCCTTTTATTTTTTCTTCTTGTCCTATCACTGTGATAAGGCCTTCCAGCACTAAGTTGAATAGGAGTGGTCAAAGTGGACAACGCTATCTTTTACCTGTTCTTAAGGGAAACACATTTATTTTTTGTCCATTGAGTATGATGTTGGCTGTAGATTTGTCATATATGGCCTTCATTATATTGAGGTATGTTCCTTCTATTTGCACTTTGTTGACAGTTTTTATCAAGTGTTCTTTATGCATCTGTTGATATGATCATGTGATTTTTATCCTTCATTTTGTTTATGTGATGTACCACATTTATTGATTTGTGATATTATACCAGCCTTGCATCCCTGGAATAAATTCCACTTGGTATATGATCTTTGTAATGTATTGCTGTATATGATTTGCTAATATTTTGTTTAGGATTTTAGCATCTATGTTTACCAGGATGTAATTTTCTTTCTTTGTAGTGACTGTATCTGGTTTTAGGATTAAGGTAATCCTGGCCTCATTAAAAGAGCTTGGGAGTCTTCCATCCTCTTGAATTTTCTATAATAGTTTGAGGACAATAGGTGTTAACTCTTCTTTGAATGTTTGGTAAAATTTGCCTGTAATTCCATCCAGTCAAGGACTTTTGTTTGCTGGGAGTTTCTTTATTCTGTTTTAATTTCATTAGTTATTATTGGCCTATTCAGGTTTTCTGACTATTCCTGATTGAGTTTTGGAAGATTTTATGATTCTAGGAATTTGTCTATTTCGCCGAGTCTGTCCAGTTTGTTTGGCATATAGTTGCTCATAGCTTCCTTTATTATTTATTTATTTTTTTGTTAATCCTCTCTCGAGGATCCATTGATCTTCAGAAAGAGTGCACATGCCCTGACCAGGACTGAGGATTGAACCTGCAACCCAGGTACATGCCCTTGACCGGGAATCAAACCCTTCGGTGCACAGTCCGATGCTCTAACCAGTGAGGCACACCAGCTAGGGTGAATATTCTACATCCTTTAGTTTTTTTTTATCAGCACAAAGAAAGAAATTTTGTAACACAGTTCTTGAATAAACAAAGATTTTCGGTCCAAGTGGCTGTTTCATAATTTTTCTTTAATTAAAGCTGATTCTATTCTTCAAGAGAGATCCATAATTCCTATTTTTCCATCTTAAATAAAGGGTTTATATTCTTTGTTTCCAAAATGGGGGTATGTTTTAGTCTATGTGATTAGAATTTTCAGACTGAAATTGGTATGTGAATAGTTAGGTTGAGTAGTAGTAATGGCAAATTTCAGTTCTCTACACAGAGACTGGCAGAACATCTCATTTGAACATGATCTCAAAGTAAGATTTTGCAAGATATAATACTATGCTTGTGAATAAAAGGTAGCCAACAGCTAGTAGATGATGGTTAAACAAAGATTTCTTAGACTAAACCAATGAAAATACCTGTAAAGTGCACTGAAATCCATAATTGCCTTCTTAAAGCAAATCCTGGGCAAGGAGGCAGCCAAAGGTAGGACCAAGAATACTGCTGTTTAGTGCATATTCTTTTGCAGATAAGGAGACAGTAGATCCCTAATTCAACAAATTCAGTGGATTTTAAGTACTTGTTTATACTGGTACTGTATTTGATACAAGGAATAGAAAGATAGAAATATATTTTTCTAATTTCATTTTCTGTAGTCTTCATTGGAAAACACTACATTTCTATTCTCAAATTTTATTTTAAATTAGTCAAATCAGATGTGCTCCATTATGTAGTGGAAAACACAATGGATCTTCTAGATTTAGTTGGTGAAGTCAGTCTGAGTCTTCTTTGGAGAAGAAGAGCAAGAGGTATATTGTATATTCTTTGCCAACAAGAGTAGAGTACATATTATAAGTAACTGTTACCACAAAGAATAGTAGGTTAATCATATAAGCGTTCAAAAGAATATTACCCTAGTTTAAGTACTTATCATTTCACATTTTAAAATCTTACAGTGGTTATAAACCTCCATTTCAGTAGATTCCCGCTTTTCAAATCACTAAGCACATAATCTTTATTTTTTATTTGCTTTTTCAGCAATCTTTATTAATTAATTTATTTTTATTACAGATGTCCTTCCTTTTCCCCCATTGTTATCTTCCTCCCTGCCTTCACCGCAGTATTGTCTGTGTCCATTGGTTATTCATATATGCATATAAGTTCTTTGGTTTATATGCATATAAGTTCTTTGGTTTATCTCTTCCCACCCTCCTTCTCTCTGAGGTTTGTCAGTCTGTTCCCTACTTCCATGTATCTGGATCAATTTTGTTCATCAGCTTATTTTGTTCATTATATTCCACAAATAGGTGAGATCATATGACATTTGTCTTTCTCTGACTGGCTTATTTCACTTAGCATAATACTGCCTACCTCCTTCCACATCATCTCAAAGTCTCAAAGTGTAAGAGATCTTTCTCTCTTATGGCTGCACAGTATTCTATTGTGTAAATGGACCACAACTTTTTAATCCACTCATCTGATGGATACTTGGGCTGTTTCCAGATACTAGCAATTGTAAATATGCTGCTATTTACATAAGGGTACATATATTTTCTCTGATTGGTGTTTCAGTCTTCTTAGGATATATTTCTAGAAGTGTAATCAGTGGGTCAAATGGCAATTCCATTTTTAATTTTTTGAGGAAACACCATACTGTTTTCCGTAGTGGCTGCTCCAGTCTGCATTCCCATCAGCAGTGTACTAGAGCCTGTTTTCTCCACATTCTTGCCAGCTCTTATTGTTTGATGATTTGTTGATTGCAGCCATTCTGGCAGATGTGAGGTGATACCTAATGTCATTTTAATTTGCATCTCTCTGATGATTAGTGACATTGAGCATTTTTTCATATGTCTCTTAGCCATTTGTATGTCCTGTTTGGAGAACTGTCTATTCAGGTCCTCTTCCCATTTTTTAATGAGGTTGTTTGTCTTCCTTTTGTTGAGTTGTATGAGTACTCTATATATTTTGGATATTAACCCCTTATCCAATGTATCATTGGCAAATATGTTCTCCCATACAGTGGGTTCCCTTTCCATTTTGATGCTGGTTTCTTTTGCTGTGCAGAAGTTTTGAGTTTGATGTAGTCCTGTTTATTAATTTTTTCCTTTGTTTCTCTTGCCCTAGGCAATATATCGGTGAAAATTCTATGTGTGATGCCTGAGATTTTGGTGCCTACCTTTTCTTCTAGGATCTTTATGGTTTCATGAGTTACATTTAAGTCTTTTATCCGAGTTTATTCTTGTAAGCACATAATCTTTAAAATGCTTTTTAAAAAGTAATGTTTTCACAGTATTGCAGGAAACATGTGTATGATGCTCATACAGATGTCAGCATAAAGCTAAGCCCTATTTCTTGCTAGTTTTAAGACCTAGAACAAGTGATTTAGTTGTTGGGCTTTAGTTTACTTATCAGTGAATAGGGTTTCAGTTGATACTGTGATTTGTATAGTGCCTGGGTATGAGAAATGTTCCAATTGTACCTCTACCAGCTATTTCTGTGTCATTTTACAACTTTCAGTGGTATATTATTGATGAGATAATATACAAACACAAGCTCCTTTATGATTCCAGATATTCCAAAATTTTTCTTGTTCTTTTCTATCACTGATTCTTTACCTGCTGAAACCTTTTATTTATTTACTTTCCTGAAATTACTATACCTGTTTACTTGTTCTGATGGTCAACTACAATATTTTGCTTTATAAGGATATGAATGTTATTAATTAAAGTCCCAATATTTCCAATAAACTTCACTCATTTCAACTCAAACTACTTTTAACTATCAACCATTTTTATTTTTAAAAAAATTTTTTTGCCTTTATTGATTTTAGAGAGAGAGGAAGGAAGAGGGAGAGAGAGAGATAGAAACATCGATGAGAGAGAAAATCGATTGGCCACCTCCTGCATGCCCCCCACTGGGGATCGGGCCCACAACCTGGGCATGTGTCCTGACCAGGAATCAAACTGGTGACCTCTTGGTGCATGGGTCGATGCTCAACCACTGAGCCACACCAGCCAGACTACCTATCAACCATTTTTAGATCCTTTTCATTTATACCTCTCTCCTTTTCTTTTCATTATTCTTTCATTCATTCATCCACTCATTTCAGGTTCCCTTTCAAAGTAGATATCTTATTTCCACATCTATACTATAAGTTCCTGAAAGGTGAGATGAGTTTACATATTCTCATATACTTATGATAGACAGACAGACAGACAGGGGTGAATCAGTAGTACTTAATGGTCTCTGTGCTATGGGATTAAAAAAAAAAAGCTAACATGATCTGTGTTCTAGGCCCCAATTAAGAATTTTGCCTAGATTAACTCATTTATTCTGCATGACAATCCTAAAAAATGTAGAAACTTAGGCTCAGAGATGTTTGATATCCTGCCCAACGTCACACAGATAGTAAATTGTATAAGCAGGATATGAATCCAAGCACATTCACATCAGAGCCTATGCTTTTAACCACCAAACTACACTGATACTTATGTAGATGGCAAAAAGGATCCTTATGGTATTGGGTACTATTTTCAAAAGATGATCCCATTATATGTCTGTGGTCAAAATGGTAATAATGATTACTATAAATTAATTTAACAAGGATTCATGCATACTTTTCTAAGCACTGGGGATGATATGATCAAAACAATGGAAATTATTCTTAATTTTTTGAAGCTAGTTAGTGAGAGACAGCAAATAAATAAATTAGAAAATATAAGGTACTGACAAGTCCTATAATAAAATAAATCATAGTACTGGATTAGATTTACTTAAGTTTTTACTTTGGTTTGAGTGGTCAGGAAAGACTTATTTGTGTGACTGTTCAGCTGAGCACTTAGTATTAGAAAATAATTTTAGTTAATTTAAGCATAAGGAGACTTATTAAAGTCAATTAGATAGCTCACAGCATTGCTGGGAGTGCCAGACAATTAAGCCTGGATGCTTTACAATAAGGATCAGAGCTACAAGAAACATCCCCAGGAAAAACATGGAATCATATCAAGAAACCACTTAGCACTCATACTTGGAGTTCCCAAGTAACCTCAGATTCCTGAAATAATTGAACTGGAGGGATTATAAGAGTGGTTGCAATGAGGATGGGGAAAGGTGGTAAAGTTCAGTGTGTGTTTTGTATATAAAACCTACAACAGAGTTTCTCAACTGGTGTCAACAAACAGGTTAATAGGGCACCATGATATTGATCATCTCAGGGTGGCTGGGTGGGACTAGGGCAGCCCAAACTCCCTGATTGGTTAACTCCAGCCTTTAGGAGCCTCCTCAGTTTACTTCTATGTGTTATGACATGAAAATTGTTGGAAGTGCTGTTCTGCAGCAATGTCTGAAATACGTGGGGTAGAAAATAATTAAGGAGGATTACAAGGTTTTAAGCTTGAGTTGCTTGTTGGATCATGGTGCCACTTACTGATATGGAAAATGGCAGGGGGAGAGCAGGTTGTAGAAGGAGGGGAATGAAAAGGGCTTTTTTTTTTTTTTGAGACGTGAAGTTTGATAAACTTAATAGTTTTTTACATGTAGATGTGAAAAAGATAGTCCACTCTATGAAATTGGAATTTGGGAGAGCAGTTTATTTTAGAAATATAAATTTGGGCATCATTAACATAAAGATGGTGTTTAGAGCTGTGGGAATAACAAAATTTCCAAGGGAGAGAAGGCTGACAACAAAGAGAAGTGATTTTAAGACTGAGCTTATAGACACTCAAACCTTTTTAAGTAGAGCAGACTAATAACAGTGGAGGTACAGAATTCTTGACATGAAATATCTTAGAAATAATCTGGAAAACATACTGCTTACACAAAATCATTGCAGTTTTACATCTGTAACTAAAAGAAAAACTAAGAGTTGGGAATAATCTACTAAATTATAAAGTGGACTGAACATGTTGGAGGAGAAAACAAAACTTCTATACTAGGACAAACTTAAAAAAAAAAACACCTTCTTTTTAAAAAATGGGGCCTAAGAGAAGATATGATCAAAGCTTATAAAATCAAAAATTGTATGAATAGGGTCAACACATTCTTATTTACCAAAGTCAGAATACTAGAACTAAGAAGCACTCCCTGAGGCTTGAAAGAATTGCATTGAGGACAAAATGAAAGGAAGTTCTATTTTAACCAGTGGGTAGTAAACTTATGAAACTCTGTACAAGTGATAAATAGGTCTCTACAAGTGTTAGAATAGGTTGAAAAGGTGCAGTTCATGGACAACAGATATACAATAGGTTGTTTAAGGAAACAGGATATTTTGATGAGTGGTACATCTCTAATCATTTAACTTTGATATTCTATTTCATAAGCAACATTTCTAAAAAAATCTTTTCAAGTCAGGATTAGAATAGAAGGGATAATGTCTGATAGAAGACGACTTTTGTCTGTTATGTAAAAATTTTGCAAGTGAAGGTTTTCAATAGATTATAGTTTTCTTAAAACAATTATTATACCCAATAAAGAGTTACAGTAACCATGTGTGAAGAGCAATGCTTTTTATACCTGTTTTAACAAGTAATTTAATGGAACATATTTGTTCACAGTGATGGATGATCTTAATAACATTTACTTTTTACTGTTATTCATAGTTCTTTTATCAGCAGGCACTTTTTTGTCCCTGTACTCCAGACTGAAACCATGTTTCTCAATTGTGTTCTACACTTAAGTGCCCTAGCAAGCGACAGCTATATCAAGTCTTCAGCTGTCTTTC
Organism: Tadarida brasiliensis; assembly: GCA_030848825.1. Classification (NCBI taxonomy): domain Eukaryota; kingdom Metazoa; phylum Chordata; class Mammalia; order Chiroptera; family Molossidae; genus Tadarida; species Tadarida brasiliensis. The sequence goes on along the minus strand of CM061280.1, from coordinate 114,058,976 downwards.
ATTTGGTAGTAATAATATTTCTCTGTAACTTAATGAGACTCTCTTGGCAGGTGGTCAACACTCTCCCCACTTTGTCATCTCCTTAACAAGTGTGTTCACCCACTCCCCCAACTGTCTCCATCTTTTACTGACTGGGCTCATGCACATTCACCTTTAAAATATAATATCACGGCCCAGCCAGTGTGGCTCAGTGGACTGAGCGTTGTCCCATGGACTGAGAGGTCCTGGTTTGATTCCTGGTCAGGGCACATGCCCGGGTTGTGGGCTCGATCCCTAGTAAGGGGCGTGCAAGAGGCAGCCGATAGATGTTTCTCTCTCACATTAATGTTTCCATCTCTCTCTCCCTTCCTCTCTCCCTTTAAAAAAAAAAAGAACATATTTAAAAAATAATAAAACAAAAATAATATCACAGTATTTCGCTTTTGTTCCTAAAGCTTGACCTGTTTTCTTATTGTATAGTCTCTAAAAAGTGTTTATTTTCATGCTGAATTGAAACTTACATCAAGCTTTTTACTTCCTTGCATTTGAATTAATGCATTTGTGTACCTTGGATTTGTTCCAAGTGAATTAATAAGCAGATCTCAATTTTATTTCTTGCTAGACTGTAACACTTCTTCCTTGTGAAACATCTCTTTAGAATACAGTCTAGTATTGTTAAAGAGGGGCCTCCAGAGTTAAAAATCTGTTTTCACATCCTGCCTCTGCTTCTCATTTTTCTCATCTACACAGTGGGCTAGTATTAGTATTTACCTTGCAGAATCACTGAGTAGAACACACGACAAAATGTATTTAGCATTATGCCTGGTTCATCTATAGCCTAGTAAATCTTGGCTATTACTAATATTGTTGTATAATCATATCTTCCCATGAGCAAAGTTATTTCTTTTTCTCTTTTTTCTCTTGCAGAAGATTCAGTATACAAATTAGCAGGTAAATTTGCAGTAAAGATTTTCTAATATTTATTTTACTGATCCGTTATGTTTTTTGCCTTTCCTTCATATATCTCAGCATTTGTAGCTTTACCTCTTTTCTCATAATCAGTATACCACTGACATAAAACAATGCAAAAAAAACCCACAACAAAATAAAAATACAAGTATAACAACAGACATCTCAGCACTGTGTAATTCCCACAGTTCCAAATGTGCTTACAATTTTGTTTTTTTGTCACAGCTTGATTTCTTTCCAGCCTGCACTCCACACCAGCTTAGGTCACTGTTATCTTTGCAGTAACCAGGTAAAGCAATTAGAGTAGGGATTACTGTGCCTCTTTTGCAGGTTTAGAAATTGAGGCCCAAATGACAGACATGACTTAGCAATGATAGCATAGTTATAAAGTGTAGAAAGGCTACTGTTCAGGGCTATGCAGGTAGTGCACTCCACCTTGGACACATCACAAATTTGTTTATATATTAAGATGATTTCCAGCATTGTCTTGAAGACAAGTTCCTATTTCCAGTTTGCCCCAAGGTACCACAGGGGCTCTCACTGGTCTTGAAAGCTCAGCACACATAGGCTGCTTTATAGTTTATTCTTTTTAAAAAAAAATTTTTTTCTTTGCTGATTTTTAGAGAGAGAGGAAGGGAGTGGGACAAGGAGAGAGAGATAGAAACATCCATAAGAGAGAACATTGATTGACTGCCTCCTTCATACCCCCCTACTGGAGATCAGGCCCACAATCTGGGCATGGAATGAAACTGGTGACCTCTTGGTGCATGGATCGATGCTCAACCACTGAGCCACACCGGTTGGGCTATAGTTTATTATTATTATTTTTTGTCCTCACCCGAGGACATTTTGTTGCATTTGTCTTCAGATAGAGCAGGAAAGAGAGAAGGAGGAAGAGAGAGAGAGAGAAACATCGATGTGAGAGAGATACATCGACTGGTTGCCACCCACACGACCCCAATTGGTGCCAGGGACAAACCGCAACCAAGGTATGTGCCCTTAGCGGGAACCAAACCTGGGTTTCTCTGGTCTGCGGGCCGACACTTGAACCGCTGAGCCAAACCGGCCAGGGCTATAGTTTATTCTTTATTCACCATTCCACAAAGCCTGTCTCTTCTTCTCATTTTTTAAATTGAATCTATTGGGGTGGCATTGGTTAATAAAATTATATGGGTTTCAGGTGTACAATTCTATAATACATCATCTGTACACTGTATTGTGTGTTCACCACCCCACTTCAAGTCTCCTTCCATCACCATTTATGCTCCCTTTACCCACTTCTACCTTTCTTCTACACAGTGGGCTAGTATTAGCATCTATCTTCTAGAATCATTCAGTAGAGCAAATGAAAAAATGTATGTAGTACATTTTTCCCTTTTTATATATTTATTTTTTCTTTATTGATTTTAGAGTGAGAGGAAGGGAGAGAGAGAAACATTGATGAGAGAGAACATTGATTGGCTGCCTCCTGCATGCTCCCTACTGGGGATCAGGCCCACAACTTGGGCATGTGCCCTGACCATGAATTGACACTGACACCTCGGTGCATGGGGCAACACGAAACCACTGAGCCACACTGGCTAGGCATTTTCCTCCCATTTTTTAATTCTTTGTATCCTATTATATATTTTATCACTCTTTACCCCTTCAACATGCAATTTGTGGGGTTTTTTTTTATCATATAGAAAATACACACTTTACAGTTTAGTTGGGAAGACAAAAGGAACGCATGCAAAGCTGTTGAAAAACCTGGTAACCATTATTATATGTCATTACATTGTAGACTTCATGAAGTGACATATATTCACAGGAGAATATAATTAAGGGAGCTTATTTGTTAATGTGAGATAGCTAAATTAAAGATGAAAGCAACTCAGGCTACTGTAGGTGTCATTGCCAAGGACCATGAGAACCTGGATTGGTGGACCAGAAATTCATAATGGAGATGATTTGGTTTATATAAGGGGTTCTTTGAGGAAGGTAATTGCAAAAGTTTGTGGTTGGTAGACTACAAGAGAACAATGGGAATAAAAATGACTCAAAAGTTTCTGAGTGTAGATAACTGGGATGATGATAGTGTCATGAGGAGAAATAGAAAAAAAGGGAAAGAAGAGATTTCAGAGAAAAAGAAAATATTCAAAGAGAGAGGTGAAGTTCTAGTAGAAATTTTATCTAGGTTAATAGAAAGATGGAACAAGCACTCGGGGGTAACATTAGAGATGGAACAAAATATTACAAGTAATTCAATAGAAATACTTTTGAAAGATGTCAAAGGGGTATAGTTCTTCAAGAATGAAAGAGAGAGGCTAGCATTATCAAAGTGCACAGATTGGGGAACTCCTGTAGGTAAGGAATAGAAGGCTTATGAACCAGCACATGGTTTAGAGACAGAGGTTCTCAGGAAAAGAGGAATGCTCAGGATTGTTGATGGTTTCTCATGACTTAAAATGAGGACTGTTATAAACATGTACTGCTTTTATCCCCTGGTGATTTGTCATAATTTATTTTTTATTATATCTTGCTGTTTAGTGTAAATTAAAACCCTCATGAGAGCTTCTTATTTTAATAGAGCCCACCCAAAACATCTTTTTATTTCTCTCCTTAGATACAAATTTCCAAATGCCCTCTTTTTCTAACCTGACCTCTTTCTATGAATTAGAGAGGTTAGATTTAAAAGTAATGCCTTTCACGCCACATAAGTATAAAAATATACTTTCTCCTTATCCACCAAGGCAGAATATTTTTTAAAGCATCACATGGATTAATCAGCACCTCATTATCTCCTGCAGGGAAGGAGCTCTGCATGCAATGCTCTCTGTTTTCAATTAAAAATGAAGGCAGAGCATAAGTTGAGGCAGTTTGAACATCAATAAGAGTAACAACTACAAAGAATTGGGACACGTCAAATATTTAAAAACTCATCAGTTCATAAAATACTGAAAGATACCTTGTTAGTTATCATTGGAGGTTACTAGGATCCCATCTCATTATTTTGAAAAGAGACAAAGGGAAAGAAACACATGCATGACCTGCCTTTTCTGTGCCAACTGTATTTTAGACTCACTGTATTAGAAATAGGGAAAACTTATTTTGAAGAATAGTTTCAACTAATAAATGCTGAAGGTCTGAGAGAACATCACCGTTTTGCAGCCCGTAATGAAATGATCAACAAGATTAAAGATTGATGGGGTACTTGAACATGGAGGGATCAGGCTGAAACCTCCTGAATCACTGATGAATCTTGGCACCATGAAAGTAGTACAACCATAAATCCGGGAACGCATGAGGTCTTGTCTTGCACCTAGGAAGTATTTTTGCCTACTTTTTAAAGGATAAATGAATGTGCTGTATATCTTTCATGTATAGCTTCCTTAGCTATCTTGCCCCTATTTTTCATGAGGAATTAAAAAAAATCCTCCTGTATGATTTTAGGTCTCAAATGGACAAAACAAACATAATTTTTAAAGAGAAAAGTTTTTGCTTTTTTAAACTTCACTCCCTTTGTGGACTTACAGAATGAGAACTATGAGGTCACAATGAAGAAAAGAAAATTTAGCTTCACATTTTTTTAAAGCATCACAGGGATTCAAACAGTGGTTATTAATAAGGGGTAAGATTACAGATAATTTTCTCTTTTCTTTGATATCAATCCTCTTCTGAATGCTATTTGGTCCTTTGTGTTTTTTTTTTGTTTGTTTGTTTGTTTGTTTTTTTTTTTTTGGTCTTTTTTTTGTGTGGTTGTGGCCTTATGACAATATAATTCTCATTATTATTTAGTGAAACACTAAAACAATGCTGTGTTTATGTGTTTAATATTAGTGTAACCAAATATTTATATCAGAATGATTAATAATTGGAAACTGGCATGTAAACTCTTAGGTCTATTATCTAGCTCCAAATGTCCTTGGTTTTTACTGGATCGTACAACAACTCTTCAATAATCACAGAAAAATGAATAGGACACAGGATTGTTGAAAATTGGCAGATCAACCAACCAAAAGTCTCAGCTATAGAACATTACACTATCCAATAAAGAACAAACTTTATTTCAAGTTGGTGAGTGCCAAAGTGCCTATGCTTTCGTCAGACCCAGGTGGCACCAACACTTTATCAACTCATATGGACAGGTCTGAAAAGCAGAAATGTAGGAAATTTTAGTTTAGCTCTGCAAGGATGATTCTTATAATGTACCATAAAAAGTGTAAAAATAAAACCTCTCTCTTTTGTTTAAATATACTTCAGTATGTTCAGAAAAAAACAGGTTGCCATTCATAATTTAAAACAGGAATTTTATGAATCTGAAAAAAAAAAAAAAGGATAGCTGGATTATATCCTAGACAGTGTAGTTGTGGGAGTCAGTAATACCTGGGTTTGAATCCTGGCTCTGCCACTTACTAACAAGTCATCACATTACATCTCTAAGCCTCAGTTTCCTCATCTATAAAATAAGTATAATAATAGTAGGAACTCTTAATCAGATGTCAGAATAAATAAAAAATATATGTAAATGGCTTAGCATAGTTCCTAACACATAGTAACACTTGAAAATAACAACTGTCATGATTGGCATCTATCATCATAATACATTTGATAAGTTAAAAATTTAAATGTAAAGAATTAAAATATAACAAAATCCAGTCCAGCCGGTGTGGCTCAGTGGTTGGTCATTGACCTATCTAACAAGAGGTTGCTGGTTTGATTCCTGGTCAGGGCACATGCCTGGGTTGTGGGCTCCATCCCCAGTGGGGGGTGTGCAGGAGGCAGCTTATCAGTGTTCTCTCTCATCGATGTTTCTCTCTCTCTCTTCTGTTCCCTTCCTCTTTCTTGCTAAAAAAAATTCAATTAAACATTTTAAAAAATCCATTAAAAATATTTGATTATCAATTGTTGATTTATGAATAGAAAAGAATATTGTAAATGATGGAAGACATCATAAAAAATAACATGATCATAAAAACTTATGAATATAAAACAGAAAATGACTAAATGGAAATATTATTGCAATGAATATTAACAAATATTTAATATCCTTAATATATGGTGAACTTTTACAAATCAGTATGAAAAATTTAAATCAGAATAGAAATAAAAGGGCATGAATAGAGAATTTCTTAACACACACAACCATAAAGAAAAAGACAAAAGAAATACAAAATGCTAAATAACAATTAAGAAGAGGATTAATACAAAGAAGAAAAAAGAAAATTTTCTGTAATCTTACTCCTCACTGATAACCACTGTTTAAACCTGATAGAGTCTCTTTCAGACACATCCACATACATGTACACATGCACACATACACATGCTTTGCATTATCTACATTTTGCTTTGTTTTGTATTATTCCATGATTTTTTTGGGTCTCAGAATAGTCTTCAAGATGTTTTTTGACTCTATAGACTATTAGTATTTTAATCAGATTTCTGGTTGAAGGTTTCTGAAACTCTAGTGAACTAGATTTCAAAAATATAGAGTATAGCATGCTTTATGTAACCAAAGAAGAAGAAAAACATTATGGAAGATACCTTAGGAGTTACAGAAAAGAGGGACCTCAGCATATCAATAGTCACTGTTTTTGGATTTAATTTTTCATGCCAGCTTCAAATTTATAGACAGGTTTTTCCTGGTTTAACAAGGAACCTGGATACAAATAAGTCTAGTTCAGCATCCTTGTGTGTTCATATTCAAGGAAGAAGAGACCTTCTCTTTTAACTCTAATTAGAGGAATTGCAGGGTAGATTTCTGTTGGACATTTGGGTGACTTGCTTATTCCTGGACCAATTATATGGCCAGGGATATATAGTAAATAGCTCAGATTACATCAATAGAGCTATGAGGTCTGTTATGACAAAAATAAGGTAGAAAGATATGGGGCAGACAAAAAGCAATGATTGTCACAGTATGAATACCCCATAATTCTACACTGACCTCTTCTACACTGATGGACCTTTAGGTTTTTCTAACATTTAATCTTATAATTAATACTATGATGATGGTCCTTGTGCATGAAGCTTTGTTGGAATTTTTATTGGTTTTAGTTTTCAGGATAATTTACTAGAATTGAAATTATTTTGTCCAATCACGTGTACGTACATCTTTAAGGCTTTTAATACATGATTGAAACTATATCTTTCATTCACTTATACCAATTCAACTATGTCTAATCAGGAATAATTAGAGGCAAGAGAAATCAAGAAAGCAACAGTGCAGAAAGAGAGTGAACAAGAGATAACAAGAGTGACAGGAGTACAATCTAGTTCAAGAGCTGGGTTGTACTTACCTCCAAGTTAATGACCATACTCTTGAAAGGGAGCAGCATAATCTGGGACCTATAGTCTATATTGTTTTAGTTCTCATTGTTGGCATGCCTCTTGTACTATGAGATTGTACCTAGATGAGTTTCACTGTGGTGATTAATGTTAGATTTTTTTTGTACAACATGCATCCTAAACACGTGCCAACCATTTCATCTAGTATACCACCAAAAGAAACAGCAATGTGTTCAACACTGGAGGAAAACTGGCTAACTTCTACTTCTCAAATCTGCACACTGTATTTTTGTTGATAATTTAAATGGTTTCTTAAGGATAATTTTGAATATGCCTGATTTTTACCTTCCACACCAACTTTAAAACCTACTCTGCAAGTAAGATGCAACTCTGCTATATTGTTGAATTATAATCAGATAATTTATACCAGTTTATATTCCCACTAGAGGGTATGTAAAAGTACATTTCACCCCATCCTTTCTTATTCTGGGATGAAGCTCTTTAAAGTTAGTTTGGAAAATATCTATTTAATAAAAAGAAAAATAACTAGTTAATATAATTAACAAATATAAGGGTTGCCAGCCATATTTGCTTTTTATGAAATATAGCAGTGAGACTACCATTAAATCACAACTTCTCTAAATAAATGGAAAATAAAATTACTACTCTTTTCTCACCTGGAAGCCTAGAACCATAACAAAGCTGATTTATTTTTTAAGGGATCAGATCTTTAGACATACTCCAGCATCTTACAGTATTATGTTAGAATGATTTCAAAAATTTAGAAAAAAATCTGTTCCTTAATATATTATATTAATCTACCTAACTTTAGCTCAGGTCCATCTAGATACTTCTAGTTTGCAGGACATTTTAACATAATTTAATTTCTAAAGTCAAATTTGATTCCACTATTACATTATGAAAATATTTGCATAAATTTGTTCACTCTAAAGTAGCATTTAGTAGCCACTCTCTCTGGTTGGTAAGGTTAGTTTGCCCTTTTGTGAAATTTTGTGTGGGGCCCATAGTATGATCTTAGCATTTACAGTAAAACCCTAGGTATCCTTTTTATTTGTAGATGACTCTGTAGGGTAATTATTTGTGGAGGTAAGGTGGGCTTGCTTCGGTAAAATATTTAATGAACTAAAACTGCATAATGAATAATTCATTTTATTTGATACTTTAAAAGACTAAAGTAGTATAGGGAAGGTCTGATTTACTTTTAAAGTAAGTCATGCCACAGGTGGATCCTAGAAATAGCAGCAGGAACACTTTATGAAATATATTATTGTCTACCCACTATTCTGTATACCTGAAACAATACAAAATAACATTGAATGAAAATGGTATTTGAAAAATAAAAAATATAAAGTAAGACATAATTTTCAGTTTACCCTTTTAACTATCAGGTGTGTTTAACAAATCACATAGTTCAATAAAGCTGAAATAAAATGACACAAATGACAAAGTTTTTCTTTTAGAAGAGAAATGAAGAAAACGTTTCCTCCTCTACTCTAGTCTACAATTTCATCTCTTATCCCAAGGTTCAAATACACCTATCTTTTCAACAATCATCTAAATAAGCCAAGTATATTCTCTCTTTATGGTATGATATTGGGTTAGGACCAACTCCCTGCCAAATAAAGCAATGCTGTTGTTAGATTGATCATATATTAAGAGGTGAATATGGGTAAAAGAAAGCCTTTACTGAAGGAAAATGGATCACCTTGGGTAAAAACAAGGGAATTTTTCTTGTTTAGTTAATATAGGGAAATTGTATGAGTGACTCAATTTCAGAAAGGCTTTTTATGATTTCTTAGAAAATAATAAATGCTGGTAAACAGCTAACACATACTGAGTTTTTACCAAGTGCCAGAAACTATTTTGTATACTTGTGTTAACTCATTTAATCTTCACAACAACCCTATGAGGTAGGTTCCATTGTTATATCCATTTTACAGATAAGTATATTGGGACTTAGTGTACTTTGGCAGATCACACCAATTGCTAGTGGATTCAAAACCAGATAGCCTGAATCCATAGTTCAGTAACCACTGGATATTTTATTAACTCCATAAAGAAAAAGGAAACTCCAGAGTTTTTAAAGTGATCTTTTGCTTTGATTATTAAGGAAGGGGGAAGGTTTTTGAGAAAGGGATGTGTGTATTGTCAGAGTTAGAGAGACTGTTGTTGAAATCTGAAGTTTGTTACTGAGGGAAATAAAATACCTCATTTTGGTGGGAAGGGGAGGACATGGTGGGGTCAGGGACGTTGTTTGTTTTATGCTGCTTTGAGTGGCTGCTGTGTTCTCTGATCTATTCTATAGATGGAAGGTTAAGGATTATAATCTATAACAATTTTGTTTTCTGATAGATATGTGGCTTGACATGAAAAGAGACACGTACTCTTGTAAGGATCTAACCTGTTGAGGCACAAAACTGTCAACTTCTCAATCATAATATCTATTTAAAGAATGACTTTTCAATACCATGTCCTAAATAATTTTATCTGAAATCAAGCTGAAAATCAGAAATGTCACCTTCTAACTCCTTCAATTACTTACCATAGAGGTGGTTGAGTTAAGAAAAAAAAAGATTTATCTAGTAGCTCTCAAGATTGCCACATGTTCCTTAGTTATCAAATACAGGCACTTCAGGAACTGTTCAATATACTCAGTAATTTACTTACCTAATAATGCATAAATAAACCTTTATCTTAAAGATTATGCCATTTCTAAAATTAACTTAAACTTTCAGCTATTCAAATGTGTGAGAAAGCCCACTATTTGTCTCAGTCATGTCGCTGTTCGGCATGCTGTTTTTATGATTTGCATTTTCTCTGAAAATTGTTCATCTAGAAAAGAAATATAGATAGTATCAAAGGACCAAAATGCTGTTTTAATTCGCAAAGAGAAAGTTATCCTTAGCATGGCTGTGTTCCAGTACAACTTTCTTTATGGACACTGAAATTTGAATTTCATATAATTTTCATGTGTCGAAAATCTTCTTTTTCCTCCAACTATTTAAAAATACAAAAAACATTTTTAGCTTGTTGGCCTTATAAAAAGGTAGTGGACCAGATTTGGCCAATGGGCTGTCATTTGCTGGCCACTGCTCTAAGTCATAGCTTTCCAATGTTTTTAAAATAATTGAAAATATATAAATTATGTAAGACTGATCAAATATTGATGATTGGGTGATCTTTATGAAGAAAATTTTAAATAACTTGATTCAATAATTCAAGTTATAGAAGAAAACAATATCATCAATAAAATAAGAAAATAAATGGAAAAAAACAGCTAATGGTAATAGTACTTAATTGATACCACTATTTGGTATCTTCTTTGCTCTTCAAATAATATGTACATTGCTAAGATGAAGATGGGGATATAATTTGAATATTTAAAATTAATATTCTTATACGGACTTAAAATGGTAAAGTATTGATAATTTCGTATGATTCTGTTTTCATATTAAAAATACCATGGAGCAGTAGCTAGATTTTTTTTTTAGATTCAGGATTCCATAGAATATAATTTGAAAAGCATATGAACAAGTTTGTTAATTTCTTTTTATCCACTTCTCCTCTTTGGCATACCTGAGGGAAATGGAAATAAAAGTGTTTAAAGCTGTTAAGAAAATTACAAGTTGGTGAGCTGGCAAAACATCCATTTAAGAGGGTTTTTGCATATTTCTTTGGACTGGAGGATCTCACCACCATAATGTACCCTGTTTGTACCCAATAGAAAAATACATGCCTGGAGATTCTTTTTAGAGACAGAGGAAGGGAGAGAGAGATAGAAACATTGATGTGAGAGAGAAACATCAATCAGCTGCCTCCTGCATGCCCCCTACTGGGGATCTAGCCAGCAATCTGGGCATGTGCCTGGACTGGGAATTGAACTGGGACCTCTCAGTCCATGGGACATGCTCAATCCACTGAGCCACACAGGCCAGGCAAGAGATTCTTTTTCTTAATGAAAAAATTTAATGATATATGACTTTTTGTGATTCTTTCTCAAATTGACCCTTTGATGGGGCAAGGAAAAAATGTAGTCTGTCTACCTTTTCACTAACAAAAGGTACAGAAAGCTATGGTTTCTAGAGACTCAGTCCTCTAAACAGGGTCTTAGAAAGAAAAGTTGTTTGGAGAGAGCAAGTCCAAGAATCTAGACTTGCATGCCTATGTGACTCAAATACTAATAATTTCTAGAAAACTAGAAATTAAATCAATTAGAAATTAGTCCTGCAATCACTAAGATTTCCTTCACAATCAATTTATCTTAGGTTAAGTAGGTTTAAATGGACCATTCTTGACTTTAGTATAACTACGTCATTGACATTGGCTGTGTAATAAGTGATATGGCCTTTTCTCTATCATAAAAATGTACTGTGATCAATGGTCCAGTTTGACAGTTTTGAAGTGACCCCTAACATGGCTGATATGGAAAAATACATAAATAATTGAATAATTCTATGAACTTGTGTGTATCTTCTTCTCAGTTGAATTTCCTCAGGAGGGGGGTACAATGGAAGGAACTCAGGACTGGTGTGTGTGTGTGTGTGTGTGTGTGTGTGTGTATGTGTGTGTGTGTGTGTGTTTGTGTGTATGTGTGTGTATGTGTATGTGGAGTGCAAAATATGGTGGATCTTGCTTGAATATGTGGGATATATATGTGTGTGCACACGTGCATATGTGTACATATATTCAAGAGCTAAGCGTGGGTTTTATGCAATGACCTATAAAACTACTTATAACTCTGAATTTTCTAAAATCCAATACAAAAATATGAAAAAAAAATGATCACTGATCATAGGTCAATTCTTGCTCTTCTGGAAGTCTGAGGATTTAGAGTCCATATAACTAACCTTGAATTAACTGAAGAGCATTGCTCAGTGTTATTACTCAGTATTACTGAGTAATACTGAGTAATTACACAGTATTGCTCAGTATTACACAAATATGCATACCTAGAATATATCTGTTACATAGAAGATCTAATGTTGTTGAATAATACCCTTAATGCAGGTTTTCTGTACTTAAAAAGACATAGGCTTAATTTCTTAAGTGTCCTAAATAGTCCATGAATAATAAACATGTGATATAGACTTTAAAAAATTTATCTTTATTGTTGACAGTATTACAGATGTCCCCCACCACCCCCCCGCCTTCACCACACTATTGTCTATATCCATTGGGTATGCATATATGCACATAAGTTCTTTGATTTACCTCTTCCGCCGCCCCCTTCCTCTGTCCCTCTGAGGTTCCTCAGTCTGTTCCCTGCTTCCATGACTCTGGATCTATTTTGTTCCTCAGTTTAGTTTGTTCAGTAGATTCTGCATATAAGTGAGATCGTGTGATACTTGTCTTTCTCTGACTGACTTATTTGCTTAGCACAATACTCTTCAGGTCCCTGCATGCTGATATAGATTTTTATTTACCATATCTGATTTTATGTTCATGAAAATGTAACTCAGTTTAATTGGAGTTCTAACTGCAGGTCTAGTTTTACAAAATTCTGATGTCTATCATCTTGACTACATTGATTTTGTGCACTTTGATCTTTATTTTGTGTTATACAAAAGTCAGTATGTTGATCTACAAACACATCTGCTGCTTGGATAGTAGTTATTTTAAAATTGGCTCTCTTTCCAAGAACAGTTGTGACACAGAATTGGTACTGTGTGCTCTTGTTGGCACTTCCCAGTCATAAACCTTATGAAAAATTCCAAGAGCTATGTGAAGGAAGCTCCTTTTGTTTTCATTTAATGTTAGGGTACATATAGAATAAACTTGTGTTTGTATGAAATCAAATGAAAAACAAGTGATCTTTGTGTTGGTTTTTTTTTTTTGTGTGTGTGTGTGTGTGTGTATGTGTGTATGTATTTCCTTCAATTCCAGAGTGTCAATATCAATTTTATACTGTGATTAAAAATTGCATGACTGCAGTCTGTATGTTAAATAATCGATTCATTGAACTTCCTAATCAATGTAACATTACTTTTAAGATAAAATTTTTATAACCTATTATGGCAGTCTATTACAGATTTGGGTGTAAATATTATATATTTATTTCTTCATTGTATACCTGAAGCTGAGAGGTTAGCACTAAGAAATATTAAAAATCAAATGAAAAAGTAAGAAATAGTCAATAGTGTCATAGCTAGTAAAAAAAAAAAAAAGCTGCAATGCTTACGTGAGATCATTGAATGTAAAGTGAAATATTGCAGAGACCCATTCCTTTATACTTGATGTACAAAGAAATGACGGTATGGAATCTGAGTTGAATTACAGCCCATATTTATATTGTATAGATAGATTTAGAAAAATGAAAGAAAAAAGATTTGGTTTAACCTAAGAAATGTTTTAGTTATCTGCTGCTGCAAAACATGGGACATGGAATGTCATTTTTGTTGCATTTTAATAATCATATGAGCCACAAGGGCAGCCGATATTCAAGAGGAATGGAGGAATAGACTCCATCTCTCAATGGAAGAATGATGTGTACATGTGAAAGGGATGAAATTGACAGCTATATTTGAGATAGTTATTCAAGAAGTAAATCTTATTTAATGATACTTGTATATATTGACTATCGCTATCATGAGAACAGGTAAGCAAACACTGAAAATAATTTAAATGTGAACATTTTCTCTCTTATCCCCATAATTAATGTAATACATAGAGACAATATTTAACCATTTGATGAAGTGTAATATGAATACAGTAAGTATGTCTTTTTGTGTTTCAAGTTGATGAAGCAGACAGACCAAAGTTCTCATTCTGGGGGGAAACTTCCCAGTATAGACAGGCATTTAGGAAGAGAGAGTTCCTTATTGTCATGACACCTGTTTGTTACAATATGAGGTTTAATCCAAAATAATATGACTTTGAAGAATATTATTACGTTATATAATTTTAAATGTTCCAAGAAATTGTAGTGGCAATTTTATTCCTTCTTTCATCAGAAAGATAAGGATACTAAAGCTTAGAGAAGTTAAATGGCTCTGCTAAGATCTTAATGTTGGTGGCTGGTGTAGCACACTCTGGACTTGAATCTAGGTCTTTTAACTGACAAGTTATTGCTCTTCCTATTATTCAATACATTGACACTCCTTTCCAAATTCTAAAGCACTGTCCTCACCAAATCGTGAATCAGAGCTTATTTTATTATATTTTCAATGATTTGGGGTCTCTAGAAAAGTGCAAATGTATAGTCAATCTGATAGGAGTATGATAGTAATTTATGTGCTTCTGGTGAGTTGGGGAGAATGTAGTATTGATGAACCTTGAAGCTTATACAATTTTGGCCTCACTGTATAAGAGAAAAAAATGCAAAATTACAACAAAAAAGATGCAAAGTACAGAAAGTCCTCAAATAAAATTTTTTTCAACATTGTTTCATTGTAGCATTGATGAGATGCCATAGGAGCTTAACTCTTGTTTATATCAATTAACCTATGGTAAAATTGGTTTTGTTATATGTTGTTTCACCACATTTCCAAGAACTATGAATGATGCTAAGTGAGGACTTACTATACAGGGCTTTAAAAGAGGCCTGTGTAATTTAAGGGTCCTCAAACTCATGCCTCATCAGCCTCTGGTGGTGAATCAATTAGATTAATTGGAATAAAAGGGCTGTGATTGGACTTTTGAAAAAACATGTTGTCATTCCAGACAAAGTTGTTACTGAAGGATAATCTTTTTTCTGGACTTAAGGTGATATCCTTTCACCATTTACAATGGATTGTAAATATACTCTTGCCTGTAAGTATGAATATATGCAAGGAAATTCAGGTAATGCTTTCTAGCTCTAAGAAATATGATGCTTCCTTGTATAGTGATTTAGACAATGTGGCTGTACTTTTTAAAAACCTCCAACTACAAACATTTAGGTAGGAAACAGAGCTATTGATTTCTGAAGGCCAAAGACTTGTGAATGATGCATTAATGTTAAAGCAATCCTGTGTATCTGCTTATTTTTGGAAGTCATGTAATTATAAATTATTTGACCCCAGTTTCCTCATTTACTGTACAATGATAAATGAGGCTACCATCTCATGTATGTTAAAAATGGGTTGGTATGAATGGTATAAATGTAAGTATTTAGAGAAATGATGCATATACAAAATTATATTTTTTACTCAGTTTCCAGTGTTAATATGCCACACATGGAATGCATGATAGGCACAGAGGAAATAAGGGCAATATTTTTCTTACAGAGTGTTTTGAGATAGGCAAGATTGTTGTTATGTTGCCTACTCTTGTAAAGAAAAGCAGTTGAAGGATATGAACTTATTTTCCCTGAAGTAACGTAGCTGAGATTCAAGCCCAGGATCAGGACACAAAGGGCAGCAGGTTTTTCATTATGCTACTCTGTCTCTTCGTAAAGGCCAGCAGAAGTTTATACCATCCCCACTGTCCTTCCCCACTTGGAAAAAAATTGCATTCCCAAGGCCTTGTAATTTAGCTTTTTGTTATGACTGCTTTTCTGTGAGTTATTTAATTAGAATCTGCAGCTTTTGGCAGGAAAATAGTCAACCCAGCATATTTCTAACAAGCAATGTCTTCAGGGGAGAAACTCCAAGTGAGCAAATAGAAGAGAAGGAATGCATGTTAGTAGCTGCTAGAATATATTAGTTGCAGACAAATTTCAGTGGGAGTGTCAGTCACCATGAATTACATTTTCAAGTGAAGTGGCCTGAAAAACAAGAATGGGATGGAACAAAGCATGTATATCATAGTACAGAAAAGATTTGAAATTCTCCCAAACTTGTCATTTAAAAAAATATATTTTTATTGATTTTTTAGAGAGGAAAGAAGGGAGAGAGAGACAGAAACTTTGATGTGAGAGAGATACATTGATCGGCTGCCTCCTGCACACCCCCTGCTGGGGATCGAGCCCGCAACCCAGGCATGTGCCCTGATTGGAAAATAAACTGGGACCCCTTAGTCCATGGGACAATGCTCAATTCGCTGAGCCACACCGGCTGGGGCTGGGCCAACTTGTCATTTTTTAATGGAGGAACTTGTAGGAGCAAGGGTGGGGCATGTGTCGATAGAATAATGCTGGAAAATGCCTTCCAAGGGCACCTTTAAACAGTCCTATTCAGACCTGATATTTTGGAAGACTTTACTATTAGATAAAAAAAGATTTAAAAAAAAATTTAAATTGATTTTAGAAAGAGAGGAAGAGAGAGGGAGAGAGAGAAAGAAACATCGATGAGAGAGAACATCAATTGGCCACCTCCTGCATGCCCCCCACTGGGGATTTGGCCCACAACCTGGGCATATGCCCTGACTGGGAATCAAACTGGCGATGTCTTGGTGCATGGGTCGACACTCAACCACTGAGCCACACTGGCCAGGCTAGATAAATAAGATTTTAAAAGCAGTAGTTAATATGTATATCATTTAAAAGTAATCAAATTTATGTAGGTCAATGGATAATACCATTGGTCACTTAAAAATGTTGAATATTGCTTATGAAATATAATTTAGCTTTTAGAAAGAACTGTTACAGAAGATAAAGTTAAATACTAGGTGAAAAAAACAGTGATTTTGGTGGCACAACTGTGGATTAAGAGAGCTTTCTACCCCTTTAGCTCAAAGCATTTAATTATCGTTAGATGGAAAACAGGGTTGGTGGAGTCTATTGAGAAATGTCCTCAACAGGGAAGGTGAGATCCTGCTCTTTGGGATGATAATATCAGTGTGTGTGTGTGTGTGTGTGTGTGTGTGTGTGTGTGTTTGCCATACAACATTTCAGGTACATATTTTACCTAGTAAATAGTTGATGACATGATTCTCTGCATGACGTTGATGAGAAACTATTTTTTGATCTATATTCCTTGAAGCCCATAGGTTTCTCAAAATTAGGTTTTCTGCTAGCATGATTATAATAATACCTACTGGAGTTTAAATTTGTAACTATTTTTTCCAGGAACAAGTTGTAAATCCTGTTAAATTGCAATGTCAAGCCCATAGCTTGCACTGAAGTTAACAGAGAGAGAATAGTAGACTAGCTTCCAGCAGGCAGTATGAGAGTATTTAGACCCCATCATGCCTGAAAGCATTTTTCTTAAGTGCAAGCATTGGATATATTACCCAGGGAGTTAAAACACAGTCAGCTAAAGGGAACTGGATCTTTTCAATCTGTCAAATTATGTGTGTCTGCCTCTTAATCATTATCACGAAACCGTTCTTTGGGACTACTTGAACAAGTTAGCTTTCAATTAGCATGACATTGTATTGGCAGGTCTAAACTATTAGAAAAAAATATGGTTCTGGCATGGACATCATATGCATCAACAATTTATTGGTGC
Source organism: Tadarida brasiliensis (assembly GCA_030848825.1). Taxonomy (NCBI): domain Eukaryota; kingdom Metazoa; phylum Chordata; class Mammalia; order Chiroptera; family Molossidae; genus Tadarida; species Tadarida brasiliensis. The sequence goes on along the minus strand of CM061280.1, from coordinate 114,041,433 downwards.
AGTTTCATCGTCCAACACTATTACATCCTGCTAAACTATTAAAACCCTTGTCTCTCTATATTCCTATGAAACTCACTTGAAAACAACCCGAAACTGAGTTAAATCTAACTATCCACCTGCTTTCTGCCTTTACTCAAGGTGTTGGGCATTGGTGAAGTAAATTACACTACCTTTCTGACTTAATCTTTATGATCACATAGCTCCGTAGTCGACATATAACAGTGCTATACAATCCTTCTCCTTCTCTAAGACATTTACTGTACCACGCTATAAGATATTATTTTGTTCATTTTCCTCTAGCTTTAATCTTTCTACTCTCCTTCCATACCTTTCACACTCAGCTGCAAAACACTCAGTTTACCTTTCTTCCTACTTAATTTCTTTCTTTTTTTTTTTAAGTCATTCATTGGAGAAGAACAGACTCACATTTCTATCACTGAATTTACCAGCCTACTCCGCCCTCCACTTAGAGTAGATGAAATCTGTCTGGTACTATCTGAAGCCAGCTCCACTTTACTGTTTTCAAATACTCAAAGACTGCTCCTTCGATTGTCAGCTCTCCTACATCACCAATTTATCTCTAGATGTAGAACGTTCCCATAAGCCTACAAATATAGCTTCTATTCACACATCTTAAGGAAAACATTCCCTTGAGCTATGTATCTATTGGCTTCACAGAAAAACTCCTTGAAGAGTTTTCAGTATTCATTGTCTTTGCTATCTTACCTTCCATTCTCTCCTTAGCCATATCCAATGAGGTTTTCATTTCTGACAAAATGGCTGTGTTAAGGTTACAAATGAAAGCTATTACCAAATCCAGTGGTCAATTTTCAGTTCTCATCTTACGTGACGCCTTTGCATAATTTGACCCAGTTGGACATAAATTTCATCTCCAAATAGTTTCTTCTGGTTTTCCTCTTACCTCATTAATTCTTAGTTTACTTTACTGATTTTTATTTTTCTGTTTGGCCTAATTTAGTCATAGTTCAAGACTTCAATCATGAGCTCTCTTCTCTATCTCCCCTCTGTAGGTGACCATACCTAATTCCTTTGAGATAAAAATCTCTATGTTGATGATTCCTAAATATGTCTGAAGCTCAGATTTCTCCCACAATCTTTCCATCTGCATTTGTTATATATTGCAATGCAAAAAATTACTTAAGCCCGACCTGTGTGGCTCAGTGGTTGAGCATCGGCCCATGCACCAAGAGGTCACCGGTTCAATTTCTGGTCAGGGTACATGCCCAGGTTGTGGGCTCGATCCCCAGTGTGGGGCATGCAGGAGGTAGCCAATCAGTGTTCTCTCTCATTGATGTTTCTATCTCTCCTTCTCCCTTCCTCTCTCTCTAAAATCAATAAAGAAAAAAAATTACTGAAAACTTAATGTCTTACGCCCAGTCAGTGTAGCTCACTGGTTGAGCATCGACCCATGCACCAAGAGGCCACCAGTTCGATTCCCTGTCAGGGCACATGCCCAGGTTGTGGGCCCAATCCCCAGTGGGGGGCATGCAGGAGGTGACCAGTTCCAGTTGATGTTCTCTCTCATCGATATTTCTAGCTCTCTCTCTCTCTCTCTCTCTCTCCTTTCCTCTCTCTAAAAATCAATAACAAATATTTTTAAAAAAACACATAATGTCTTAAACTGAAAGATTATCTCATGGTTTCTGTGGGTTAGGAATCTGGGCATGACTTATCTGGGGCTTTTAGCTCAGGGTCTCTCACAAGGCTGCAATCAAGGTGTTGCCTGGGGCAGCAGTCATCACAAGGTGGGATTGGGGCAGGATCTGTTTCCAAGCTCACTCAATGGTTGTTGGCAGGATTCAGTTTCTTAAATGTTGTTTGACCAAGTTTTCTGTGGCTGTTGGCCGGAGGCCACCCTCAATTGCTTACCACATAGGCTTTTCCGTAGAGCAGCTCACAATATGGCAGCTGGCTTTATCAAAGTGAGCAGTAAGAGAGTGCCAGCAAATCATAAGTCAGTTTTTTGTGACTTAATCTCAGAAGTGACATCCCATCACTTTTGCCTTATTATCGAGTTACTAGGTCCAACGTACACTCCAAAGAAGGAGACCACATGAGGTCATGAATAACAAAGGGCAGGGGTCATTAGAGGCTACCACACTAACATAGCAAATTAATTTGTATATTTTATAGTCATCTCAAACTTAAAGTATCCAAAAAGGATAATGTTCTTCTAACAACTTTTCAAACTTGCTACTCTCCTAACCTTTCCTGCCTTAGATAATAGTAACACAATACATCTTTATTCTCTGGACAAACCTGGGACTGACCTTTGATTTCATATTTACTCACTGACCACACCCAATATATTAGTAATTCCTATTGCTCTTATCTCCAAATTGTACAACAGGTCTGATGATTTTCCATCATTACCTTTGTTAGAACTCTAGGCTAAGCCAGTGTCAATTCTTGTCTGAACTACTGCATTAGCCTCCAATCTAATCAGTATCTTTTTTCTATTTTTGTTCCATTATAGTCCATTCGTCACATAGTAGTCAAGGTGAACTTTTAAATAATGCATGTTATCTTATTAGTATCTATATTAGTTTCCTAGGGCTGCAGAAACAAATTGCCACAAACTGGGTAGCTAAAAACAACAGAAATTCATTCTCTCACAGTTCTGGAGAATGGAAGTCCAAAATCAAGGTATTGGCGGTGCCGCACTGTCTCTGAAATCTCTAGGGGATGATGCTCTCTTGAGCATTTCTAGCTTTTTGTGGTTATTGGAATTTTTTGGCTTTCCTTGGTTTGTAGACACATTACTCCAATCTCTACCTTCATCATTACATGGCCTTCCTCCCTGTCAATATATGTCTCTCTCCTTATAAGGACACCAGTAATTGGATTTAGGGCCTACTCTAATTCAATATGAACTGTTCTTAAGTTGGTGACATCTACAAAGACCCTATTCCCACATAAGGTCATGTATAGGTACTTAAGTTTAGAAGTTCAATATATCTTTTGGGTGACACAGTTCAAGTCACAACAGTCCTTTAAGCACTACATGACTTTTCACTACAAATAAAATACAAGTCCCTGCTTAAATTGGTCCCAGACTGTTCTTCAGGCCTTACTTAGTTCCACTTTCCCTATTGTCCAGTCTGCTTCAACCATATTGACCTTTCTGTCATACAATTATGCCGAGCGCTTTCTGATCTCATGGCCTTTGCATGCTCTTCCTTTTCCTGCGATGATCCCCTCCCCTCACCCATATCCACATGTGACTGCCTCCATCTTATGATTTAAGTCCCAAGTTATAATAGGCGAGACCTTGGAGACATTAAAACAGTAACTTCATTACCACATAAGTCTCTATCCCGTAGTCCTTTTTCATTAAATGAAATATATTACTTACTTGTCTGCTTGTGTTTTGCCTGGCTAGAAAGTCAGCTTGATGCAGGAAGGGCCTTGAATTATCTATTTCCTGTTATGTTCCTAATATATGTTGGTAAATGAATTTATATACCCATTGAAACCTCAGAGGTGAAGATGATTTGCAGAACTGCTAAATAGGCTCTGGAAAGTAGTTGATACCAAATGTTGACTTATCTCTGATCTTCTGAACTTGTGGAGGTGACAAGAATTTATGTGTAGTGTTTCTAGATGTGGTAAGAAGAACAGTCAATCTTAGATTTCAATTCTTAGAAAAACGCCAAGCAAGGAAAGCTATATGCTAAGTGCTAGGAAGTTAAGAAGCAACCAGATCAGACAGGCATAAAGCAATTTACATTTTCTTTGAGGAGATAGTGCAACATTTGTGATAAAGAAGCAGGAGCCTCAGAGTAAAAATCTTTGAGTTGAATGATTGAAGCAAATGCCTAGTTGAAAACCACATAAATACCACATGCAAAGAACTTCAGTTCATGCATGGATTCTCTAAGCACACGCTGTCCGAAGCAATAACAGTACTGTCTGAAGATGGATAATTGGGTATGGATTGTATGTGTTTTTGTTTGCTGATATATTTGCATCAGAGTTCTCAGAACTAACTCTGTTGTACTTACTATTGACTATTTCAAATATTGTCAGTAGAAGACATGGAAACTGATTTTCCAGCTGTGTGACCTTGGGAAAGGTAATTTGTATAGAAAACAGCATCTACCTGATTGAAATTTTTAAAGATTAACAAAATGGTTTACGTAAAGTACATAGATACATGCCTGGCATTAAGTAAGTGCTCAACAAAGGTTAATAGTTGTTATTAATAAACATGGAAAAGAATATGCAAAATCAGATATGAATATATAAATAATTACCACAATTATCTACAAATGCTAGTGGTAAACTAGAGTATTCCTTTTAAGTTTCTGACTTCTGCTGTGTTGTCCTAGCTTCCTATTACTGCTGTAACAACTTACCATAAACTTTGTAGCTCAAAACAATGCAAATTTATTCTTTTTCAGTTGTGAAGGTTAGAAGTATGAAATGAGTTTTACAGGGCTATAATCAGGGTATCTGTAAGGCTGGCTTTTCTAAGGACTCCAGGGGAAAATGCTTTCCTTCACTCTTCCAATTGCTAGTGGTTGCTGACATCCCTTGGCTCATGGCTTCAACACTCAAATCACTGCTTCCGTTATTGCATGGTTTTCTCCCTACTTTTAATACTCTTGTCACCCTATTATAAGAATCCTTGTGATTACATTGGACCCACCTTGGAATCCAAGATAATCTCCCCATGTCAAGATCCTTAAATGAATCACATCTGCAAAGTCCCTTTTCCTGTGTCAGATAACATATTCAGTGATCCTGGGGATTAAGATATGGGTATCTTTGGGGGCCATTATTCTGTCTCACACAAATGCATTCACTGTCTTTAAATTTTAACAGTTATTAAAAACAAGTATGAAGTTTTACATAGTTTTTTGTTGTTGTTGTTGTTGTTTCCTTTATAAGAGAATTCTATTGACCTATTGACACATAGGACAGACAAATGCTTTTATTTCTTTTTCTGGCATCTTCGATCATCATGTTCTCACTGAGTACCCAGGTGTGAGTACTAAGCACCTTTATAGAAGATGACAAGTTTTGTTGTGTTTCATGGCCTCAGAACTGATTTTTTTTTTCTGTTTGATAGAGCTAATTATTCCAAGTAGTGATTAAACTTGTGATATGGCCTTACCAGTCATACCACAGATCATTTGGCTATGTCTTGGGAAAGGTTCTACTGGCACCTGGTGGGTAGAGGTGCCATGGATACCATTAGCCATTCTGCAATGCACAGGACAACCCTCCACAATGAAAAAATCATCTGGCCCAAAATGTTAATAGCACTGAGTTTAAAAAATCTTGTCATAGGAACTTGAAAAAATACTCCTGTTTATATCTTTGCTTTTTAAAGTGTGGTCCCTGACAATGAAAAAAGAAATAGAGGAAGATATAAAAAAGTGGAAGCACATACCTTGTTCATGGATTGGAAGAATTAACATCATTAAAATGTCCATATTACCCAAAGCAATCTATAGATTCAATGCAATCCCCATCAAAATACCAGTGACATATTTCACAGAACTAGAACAAATATTTCAAAAGTTCATATGGAACCAAAAAAGACCCCGAATAGCCACAGCAATCTTGAAAAAGAAGGACAAAGTAGGTGGGATCACAATACCGGATATCAGGTTATACTACAAAGCTACTGTAATCAAAACAGCCTGGTACTGGCACAAGAACAGGCATATAGACCAGTGGAACAGAACAGAGAATCCGGAAATTGACCCAAGACATTATGCTCAATTAATATTTGACAAAGGCGGCAAGAGCATACAATGGAGTAAAGATAGCCTCTTTAATAAATGGTGCTGGGAAAATTGGACAGCTACATGCAAAAAAATGAAACTAGACCATCAACTTACACCATACACAAGAATAAACTCAAAATGGATAAAAGTCTTAAATGTGACTTGTGAATCCATAAAAATCCTAGAAGAAAATGTAGGCAACAAAATTTCGGACATCATACGCAGCAGAATCTTCACTGATACATCACCTAAAGCAACAGAAACAAAGGGAAAAATGAACACATGGGACTACGTCAAACTCAAAAGCTTCTGCACAACAAAAGAAACAACCATCAACACAGGGAACCCACTGTATGGGAGAGCATAATTGCCAATGATACATCAGATAAGGGGTTAATCTCCAAAATATATAGAGTGCTCATACAACTCAACAAAAGGAAGACAAAGAACCCAATTAAAAAATGGGCAGAGAAACTAAATAGACACCTCTCCAAAAAGGACATACAAATGGCTAAGAGACATATGAAGAAATGCTCAACATCACTAATCATCAGAGACATGCAAATTAAAACAACAATGAGGTATCACCTCACACCTGTCAGAATGGCCGCCATCAACAAATCATCAAACAACAAGTGTTGGAGAGGGTGTGGAGAAAAGGGGACTCTAGTACACTGCTGGTGGGAATGCAGATTGGTGCAGCCACTGTGGAAAACACTATGGTGTTACCTCAAAAAGTTAAATATTGAATTGCCATTTGACCCAGTGATCCCACTTCTAGGAATATACCCTAAGAAGCCTGAAACACCAACCAGAAAGAATACATGTACCCCCATGTTCATAGCAGCACTATTTACAATAGCTAAGATCTGGAAACAGCCCAAGTGTCCATCAGTGGATGAATGGATAAAAAAGCTGTGGTACATATACACAATGGAGTACTATGCAGCTGTAAGAAAGAAAGATCTCTTATCCTTTGAGACGACATGGAGGGACCTGGAGAGTATTATCCTAAGTGAAACAAGCCAAGCAGAGAAAGACAAATATCACATGATCTCACTTATTTGTGGAATATAATGAACATAACAGTCTGAGGAACAGGGTAGACCCAGAGATGTGGAAGTAGAGTATAGACTGACACCCCTCAGAAGAGGGGGTGGGGGGAGGGAAGAGATAAACCACAGAACTTATATGCATGTACACTTAACCGATGGACATGGACAACAAAGCTGGGGACGTGGTGGGGGGATGGGGAGGAGGGTGTCAATGGGGAAAAAAGGAGAAACATCTGTAACAAAAATAAATTAATAAAAAATTTTAAAAAAGAAAAAAAAAAAAGTGTGGTCCCTGGACTGGCAGTTTTGGCATCATCTGGGTCATCAGTCTCTGAAAGCTCCACACGTGATCCCCAGATGTGGCCAAGGTTGAGGAGCACTGCGTTCCTTAGCTTTTCTCCCACTATCCTACTTTCCTCTGAAGTTGTTATAGCTGTGGGTATATTGAGTTTAACTGGAAAAATAAAACTTTCAAAGACTTTTTGCCACATATAACGAACATCAAACATTGGAACTCTAATGAACATAATTCCACATTTTCTTGAGAGATCCAGTAAGTTTCTTCGATATGTTGAATTTTAAACACACAGAAATGTGATAAGGGGCAGGTTTATCCAACTCTCTGTTAAATATATTGGCAGGAAGAACTCACAAAAGAGGGCAGATCCTCTCAGCTAGGATCATGTTTGCAGCCCACAAGAGTGATGATCGAATATATTTGCTTTTCCTCCCTGGCTTTGTAACTTGCTTCATCCAATCTGCTGACTTTGAAACCCCCGAAATTTCTTTGGTATGAGCTTTTGCAGCTGAATTGCAGTGGAAGGCATGATGAATACAAAAGGCGTAAGAAAGGTGAATTAGAAAAGTGGCAGATGGAAACTCTGTAATGTTTTTATTTATGCTCTCTATTTGAGTGTACAGTGCACTTTCCATTTTAGCTAGTCAGGTTCATCCATTTACTGGATTTTTTCCTGTCACCAAATAAGTGTGAGTTATATTGAGTTTTATAGAATTTTCTGCCAGCATATAGAATATTTTCATTTCCCCAATAATTCTCAGTAATTTCAGTTTGGAATGATTACATACAGTTAATTCAATTAAGGCTATAGTTATCAACACAGCCCTGGAAATGTTGTGGCTTTATAACAATAAAGGATAATATGCACCCAACTAAGCACCAACGTTTACTGCTAATCTTACATTATTGAATTTGATTTTTGCAGGAATCCTCTGGGGGGAAGACTGTTTTCTTGCCCACTTTACACAGGAGAGGACAGCGGTATAGAGATATTAAGTATCAGCTGGCGAGATGTTGAGTTGGGTTTTAAACACAGATAGTTCTAGTCCTGAATGTATGCACTTAACCACCTTCATTGTAAATCTCTAAAGGTCTGTCTTTGCAGACAAGCATCAGCTAGTGCCAGGGGTTTTCTAAGCTATAGCTGGTTACACTAAGCAAATCTGGACTTTGCAAGGGATGACTGCATACATTTCAAATGACCTTAATATTGAAGCCTTTTTCTAGGAAGCTATGTCCCAGCCACCATTCCCCTTAGATGGGTAGGTAGTTCCTCTGCCTTTCCAAAGCTGAGAGAAAAGCCTAGTGTATAAAATATATTTAGTTCTTGTTGAGGATGATGTTATAGAAATAGACTTTCTCTATGCATACTTGCAATTCCACTGATCTCTTATTTAACTGCCTCGAAGGTGTCTTTATATTGTTGTTCATATGGTTTCTGATTAAAACGCTAAGCACTCACTAGAATACAAAATCTAACCAAAGGTAGCTTATTGTAATTTCTTCTTTAAACTTTATAAAAATACTTTCTTTATCTCAAAGCAGTCATTGACTAGCTTTATTATAATCAATGAATGTAGTTATAAAGATCTGGAACCTTAATGTTTCCTTGCCTATGTCTGGGTCAGCTTGTAAAAATATTACCCTTGTGACTTAAAAGTTATTTTTGATGATCTAAACATATACTCCTTCCTACTCACCAACCTATAATGAATATATTGTCAAGTGTATAGTTTTATTTTCACTAGTGGTTTTTCAAATACACCATGCACTCATTTTGTTCCTCTCTACCTGTAATCTTTGGGCCATCACTTTTCGAAACCTATCTGACAAAGTCACCCCAAATGTTACACTCTGAGAATGTTTTCATGACCTCTCCAGGCAGCACTGAGCACTTTCCATTGATTATACCAATAATTTTAGAATGAGAATGAATTGAATGAATTGAATTATTCTCTTATGTTACCTATCCCATTGCTACAATCATTGATTTTCATGTCTATTTTTTATGTGATCCTTGGCCACAGTGACCATTTCCTGATGATTTTATATCCCTAGTACTTAGAACAGCATCTGAAACATAGTTGCTACTAAAAAAATATTTTAAAATAAATGTATAGATATTGTCATAATTTGTGAGTGGTTGATTTTCCTCAAGATAATTGTTGTAGATTCATAATATAAGAAACAAGTTTCCCTGGGACTAATTTTAAATATCGTGCTTTATTTGTAACTTTTAGTTAGTTGCAGAGTCTGTAAGAACCTCTGTTTATCTTCTCCGTAGGGAATCTATTCCACAACTTTAACATGCATTGCTTTATGTAAATTTTGCACTTGGTAAAATACTTTGTTTCATGCACAAATGGATACTTTAATTATTTTTTTATTAGAGTGAAAAAAATGATTGGTATAATCTTGAGTTTAGTAATGTAAAAAACTTTAAGGATTAAATAAAATATAATGGATCCATTTTGAAGCATAATAATGATTACATACCAGCCAAGAATGGAAAGAGCTAGCAGTTAAATGTCATCATATACTGTGGTAGACACCATAAATACAATTATTTTATTTAAAGGTTGTAAAACTTTGAAGTACATATTTACTATATCAGTGTGTTGGGGAAAATAGGTCAGAAATGAAATATACTAAAATGAAATAAATATGGCACATGCTTTATGGATGAGAAACTGAGACTTATAGAGATGAAGTAGCTTGCCTAATCTAACATATAGAAGACTCTAATCCAATTCATTCTCCTTCTAAAACTAATTCTCTGCTTTATGATGTAAGTGGAATAAAGCAAATGAGTACAGATTCCTTCCATTTCGCTTACAAACATACCTACCATTCAGAAGCAAGCAAATGAAACTTACTTTCCTCCTTAAATGTTCTTATTATGCCCCTATTTGTCTAATTAAAAGACTGGCCAATATCACCAGCAGGATCTTAATTCTAAAGCAGTTGTCTTTTTATCCTTACCATACATAAACTCTGTTGACTATGTCCTTAAAAATCCTTGCTTCCTATGTTGACCCAACTCCTTCCTGTTTCATATTCCCTTTAATGCCTGATTTTCTCCCTTTTGATTCCTTTTGCCTGTTTCATAAATATCTGTAGTCTGTAGAGTTGAAAGTATAAATATTTTTCTCTTTATTCTCTATACTTTCTTTCTTGTTAATCTATGTCTTTAATTTCAGTTACAGTTACAATGTTATCTTCCATGTCTGTACTGAGCTACTGGCTACTAACTTCAATTAACCACAAGACAATTCTAACAGAAGATTCCACAGGCAATTTAAAATTTGCATGCCCCAAATATAATTTTGTATATTTCTCCACCCTCATTGCCCAAAATGTGTTCTCTATAGCTATATATTGGTACATAGTTTCATAATAGACCTAGTTGCTTGAACTATATGCCTCAGATCCACTTTCGAAGCTTCCTTTTAATGCCACCTTAAAAAATATCAGTAAGCTCTATTTATTCCCAAATCTATTCTGTTATCACCAGTGTTCACCACTACTGCACTAAGACTGACCCTCTTCCTCATCTGCTTGTACCACTGGCTGCTAACGATTTTCTTCCACCTTCAAACTTTGCTTTCTAAAACAGTTCGTATTATTCACATATAAGTCTCCACTGGTTCTTTATTTGTCTATGCTGCAAAGAATCTTAGGAGTGTGTGAAAGGGGTGGATCCGGACCTCTGGTGAGTTATCATGCATATTCTGAGGAAATGTATTCAAGATACATATTGCTTCCATGATTATGAAAAGGTTAAGGAAGTGAAGATGCATGAGATATTATTGGACGATGAAGTTAGAATATGAGTGAAGAACACTGTAGAGAAAAGTCCCAAGTTTCTACTTAGCATATCTTACTATTAACAGTTCTACACTGACTTTTTCAACTTCTGCCACTACAGCCCCCAACCTGTGGTCTATTTACACTTCATTCATGAAACTTGCCATTTCATCTCCTTGCTGTAGTCGTTTCCTATTGCTATTGTAATAAATTACCACAACCTCAGTGGCTTGAAACAACTCCAAATTTTATTTATAAAGTTCTGCGTTTCTAGGATCTAAGGAAGAATCTACTTGCTTGCCTGCCTTTCCAGCTTCTAGAGGCCACAAACGTCCTTAGTACATGTCCCATTCCTCCACATTCAAGGTGCACCACTCCAGTCTCTGAACTTTGCTTTCATACTTACATTTCTTTCTCTGAATCTGACTCTGCTACTGCCCTTTTATATAGATGCTTATGATTATATTGGGCTCATGCAAATTATAATCTCCCATCTCAAAGTCCTTAACTTAAATCACATTTGCAAAGCCCCTTTGCCATGTAAGGTAACATATTCATAGGTTCCAGAAATTCAGACATGGGTGTGTTTGGCGGTGAACATCATTCCTTCTACCAGACTGACAATTTCACTCATCCTTTGTCCTAGACCCAGAAGTTTCTTTCACTTAGAAAGTCTCTCATTTATGACCTAGCTGAAATGCTTCTTTTTTTGAAAGTTTTTTCCTAATGCTTCACCAGACCCAACCTGGAGCAGAATTAATGATATCTCCCTCTACTCCCTCAGCATATTATACTCACCATATGGCAATAGGGCCAGTCTAATAAGTAGGTAAGCATTTGTCTCCTTTATTGGTCTCTGTGCCCCCACTGAACCATAGCATAGTATCTTGTAATTAGTATATTAATAAGTGTTTATCAAATAATGAGTTTGAATGTCAAAATTCAACTGCATATAATAGCAGCCACATTCAGTCTTTAATTTATTCATATTTTTTCAGCAAACATTTATTGAGCATTGGATATAAAAAGATGAATAAAACACATGTTTATCCTGGAGGGACTTCAGTCTGGTAGAAGAGAAAGACATACAATTAAACAGATAAGCTAATAGTGTGGGGGTAGGATGTAAAGAAAGCTGGCATATACACAAAACTTCACAGGTGAGGATGTGAGTTGAGTTTGTAATAGTGTAAATTATAATAATGGCAGCAACAATCACCTGCAATAAACACAATCACGGCAGCTTTCAGTTATTTAGTTTGTTCTTGGTGCCAGTGCTGTTCAAAGCACTATGCTATATGTACTACAATAATACCTATTTTTCAAATGAAGGAGCTAGTCACAGAGAGGTTATTTACCCTAAATCACACAGCTCACAGGTGGCAAAACTGGGTTAAGAATCCATCAGGTGCATATGGGAGGCAACTGATTGATGTTTCCCTTTCACATCATCTCACATCAATGTTTCCCTCTCTCGCTCTCTCTCTCTCCCTCTCTCCCCCTCTCTCCCTCCCTCCCTGTCTCTCTTTCTCTCTCCCTTCCTTTCTCTCTAAAATCAAGAAAAATATATAGCCAAGTGAGGATTTAAAAAAAAGGAATCCAGACAGAATAATTGCTTATAACTACTGTGATATGCTCATTTTGCCTAAGATTTAGTAGTGGTTTATGTGAAGCCATTTGGTGAATGGTATTCTTAACAGGAAATAAGCAAATCATTTCAGGTCAATTCACTCAGAAATTAAAGCTTTTTGAAATTAAGTCATTGAAAGTATGAACTGCTATGTGACAATAAGAAAACACGTGGAACCTCAGTAAATGTTTATACATAGTTTGCATTGTGATTTCTGGGTAAGAATTTAAATTATGCAACAAATACAGCAAAACTTGGATGTCTATGACTAGACATGTTTAATCTGTCTTTCAATATAAAATATAATAAATTTCCTCCAAGAGGTTTGTAAAGATGATTGTTGATTGACCAAGGCATTAAATCTGTGAAATGCTATGTAATTCTTTTTTGTTTTCCTTGATACACAAAGTATCAAGAGGTTTAATTAAGGATCTTGATGTTACCAAATTGATCCTTTCCAAACCAATTTAATTTGAAGAAATAGAATTAAAAACTAGCCTGTATGCCTTATAGAAATGAAATGAGTAAGGAAATGGTATTTCAAACAAGAATAAAGTAATAAGATAGTTAAGCTGGAAGGTCTTGCAGTGTATAGTTGGATCCTGGAGTTTCTTGGGCAGCACTGATTAAACTCTCACTAAGAGAAGTGATTCTCACTGCTAACCTGAAGGCTGAAGATATCAACTTGAAGATTTCCTGCAGTTCCAGTTAGTATGGTGGCTGGGAAACAGGATTCAGGTTTTAGGAATGCGTGACTCAGACTTGCACTGTAATGTGGCAGTTAGTCAGATGTGGCTGATGAGTTGGCTTTTTTGACTTGTTTTCATTTATGTCTTTATGTGAACTCAGGGTCCTTGGTTAGAAAATGAAACAGGTTATCATCATTTAAAGGAATTGGAATTAAAATAGCTTATTCTCACTGCTTATTTTAAGAATTCACTAACTTTCTGACTAAAATGATGATGGTAACACTTTACTGTGAGTGGATTTTGATTTTGTTTTGTGAATTAAAATGTATTTTAACAGACATTTTATTAATGTGAATGAATGAATCATTTCAAAATATTCAGAGGTATCTGAGGCTCTAAGAGGAGAGAAAAAAAATGTGACTGTCAAATCACCATTTCAGCGTCCTCATCTTTACTAAAGTCGTAGTGCTGGTGTTATTGGAGAATCAGATTCCTCCTTCTAATGGGAGTGGGGTTCACGGGGTGTAGTCAGAATACTCATATTCAGAGGCTTCAACGAGAGGATGAGAGGTGGTAGAAGACTTTATTTGCATAGAATTGCACTCCTTGGTTCCAGTGTCCCATTTCCCCCAAGCCAGTCCTGGAAGAAGTGTAGCTGGGGCTTTAGCAAAGCGAAAAGTAAAGCCAGGGTCCAGAGTTTCCATTCCGTGGTGCAGTTGTGTCCAGATTAGGATTAGTCTAGATTTAGTCCATTAATCTATTGCATGGGTCCCACACTGCTGTGGGCCACATGGTGGGTACAGGGCATGGGAGTCTGCAAGCTTGGATTCTGGCTCCAGCAGCAAGGAGAGAGCAAGCAAGGGGGAGCTCCTTTGTCTTTTTTAAAAATTATTTTTAAAAATATGTTTTTATGGATTTTTTAGAGAGAAAAGAAGAGAGAGAGATAGAAACATCAATGTGAGAGAGAAACATCTATTGGCTGCCTCCTGCACACCTCCTACTGGGAATCGAACCTGCAACCTGGGCATGTGCCCTGACTGGGAATTGAACAGGGACCTCTCAGTCCATAGGACAATGCTCAATTCACTGAGCCACATTGGCTGGGCAGGAGCTCCTTTGTCTAGGAGATTAAATATCTAGGTTTCTAGTGCTTGCAGTGGCCATGCCTATTCTTGCCACTGATTTGCTCCCAGGTGTGATGGACAGGTAGGCACCTCCTAAGACAGGTAGGCACCTCCCATGTCACTTACACACTACTGGGCATGTTTCTAAATTGCCTTTGTCCAGACCCTTCTCCCATGTGGGGAATAGACCTGGAGTATTAAATTAGCTAAGCTTCCCTTTACTCCTTTCCTATTAAATAATAACCAGGTTATTGCATCACTAACAATGGAAAGCTGAATATGATCAATCTTCACTTGTCTAGCAAAGAAACGTGTACTGTCATCAATTGACAATATGTTTGAACTGTATTCTGACTTACTCCTTTTTGAAATTCAGTCTTTCAGTTCTGCTATCTCAGTTTTATAACAAATAAAGAGGGATGATTTTCTGAGGAAGGCAATGCTTATTTCAAATGAAGTATCCCCCGCTTTTGAAATCCAAACACTAGGCTAGTGTCCCTTCTAGTATCCTTCTGAGAGCCTTGTTATGGGAAGAAATGATATCTTAGACAGTGTACTTTCTTTCAATTGCAACATAGTCTTAAATTCTCTTGAAGTATCTTTTAGAGTCTTTTTGAAAGAGAATTGTAAAATTATAATTAAATCTTTAGAGGCATAGAAGTTATGACTTCTCATTGGAAAGAGTGATACTGAATAAAGCATATTGTAAAGCATATTGTATTGCAGCATAAAACATTAAAAATGTCAATATTCGGCAATTTATATTAAAAATGAATTGTTAGCCTGGCCAGTATGGCTCAGTGGTTGAGCATCAACCCATGCACCAAGAGGTCACTGATCGATTCAATTCCCAGTCAGGGCACATGCCCAGGTTGTGGGCCAAATCCCTAGTGGAGGGCATGCAGGAGGTGGCCAATCGATGTTCTCTCTCATCGATGTTTCTATCTCTCTCTCCCACCCCCTTCCTCTCTCTCTAAAATCAATAAAGAAAAAAAATTAAAAAGAAGAAGACTATATGTTTTAAAAAATAAAAATGAATTGTTAGTGAAATAGTCATTTTGAAGTGATTGTTTCCAATTATTTAATTAATTAAAAAAATTTTTTTTCTTTATTGGTTTTAGAGAGAGAGGAAGGGAGAGGGAGAGAGAGACAGAAACATCGATGAGAGAGAACACTGATTGGCCGCCTCCTGCATGCCCCCCACTGGAGATCGGGTCCACAACCTGGGCATGTGCCCTGACCGGGAATCGAACCAGTGACCTCTTGGTGCATGGCTCGACGTTCAACCACTGAGTCACTCCAGCCAGGCTGTTACCAATTATTTAAATACAATTAGATCCTCTAAATAAAGAGACATTTTTAATCTTAAATGACTATAAGATTTAAAAAAACATTTTGGGAGTCCTATAGAGACATGCTTTTAGCATTACTGGTTTTGATTGAACTTAAGAACTACATGTGGGAACATAGAATACAGAGATCCTGTTCATATTCTTCCCTTTTGTGAAATGTATTGCGCCAATTGTACATGAGCATAAGTCTAACAAAAATCTTATAATATTGATATATATTTTAAAAAATGAATATGTTTCTTTTTTTTATCTTTGCTTTAGGGAACAGCCTCTAAGAGCTGAAAGATGAAAGCTCCGATTCCGCACTTGATTCTCCTATATGCTACTTTTACTCAGAGTTTTAAAGTTGTGACCAAAAGAGGCTCTGGTAAGCAATATTCCTTCCTTTTCTCTCATTTTGATGGCTGGAAGTGATGGTGTTATATTTGCACATGTGCCATTTGTGGAAGGATGGAGCATTAACGGGAACCCATATTATGGAAATATTGTAGATATCTCTTCAAATGAGTAGAGCATACTCATAGGGAATTAGAAAGGTGGGAATAGTTTGAAAAAAAAAAAGGTGGCTTATTTCATTAATTACTGTGAATTGGAATGGATTTAATACCAGTTTGATTTCATATGATTACATAATTTTCAACATTTTTAAAGGAGTGCCATTTTAATTTTTGCATGGAAATATCATGAATTTTTTCATGTTAACTTTTACTGTTACTGTTTTAATGTCATCTATGATTATCAGACACTTTTTAGGGTTATATTTCAGTTGATTTGCTGAATTATTTTGCAAGTATTTAAAGAAAGCACCAGAGTTATTAAAGAAAATGTCTTGGAGAAACATCTTAATATGTTAGTAGGAAATATAGAGGTAACGTAGAATGGTAATATGAAAGGAGATACTAAATGGAATAATGTTGAAACTTATATTACCAGATACCTTGGTTTCTAGTTAACTATTGATACTTGGAGTTAGTAAAATGTACAAGGTAATTAAATAAATACTGTTATCAATGTGAAGTTGTATCTTGTATAATAAGTTACTGATAAGAGAAAGACTTGTTATACTCACATTTTATATGGGGGTTACCAAATTTTTGAAGGTATAATTTTTGGATATAGTGGAAGAAGAAATGTATTATGTTTAGTTGCTAGAACTAGAACGTATTATCTGTAAGTTCTAGAGAGACAGTGGGGAAAAAGAAGAGATACTATGCAAGAAAGAGACTTCAGAGTGTTGGGATATCAAGAATTGCACAAGCAAAAATATTGAGAAAGGGGAGAGAATGAAAGGGCTAAGGTGGTGCTGCAGCAACCATTTTCAGTCCCTTAGGTTACTAGGCTTCAAACTCACATTAATTATATAATGACAAAGGTCAAAGGAAGTAGAGAGCAAGTTTGCTCTCATGAGCCCCACCTTGGGAGTAAGTCCGGGGAGGGATTGAGGAATACTTTGTGCAGGTACAAGAGGATGGTGCAGAGTTGAGAATAGAAGGAGTTTTACTGAGGCTATTGGCTCCGGAACTTTTTGGTTGTTGTATCTGCCATTAATATGGTTGTAGGCAATGTGAAAAAAGTGTTTCTATGTTTAAACATTATTTTTATCTGTTCCTCTTGGTGGATCTTTTTGAATGAGAGGAAACCCTAGGGCAGGATTATGATATAGTGTTGTTTTTTGTTTGCTTGCTTTTGAAATTTGAATGGATTACTGGCAAATAGCAGATCTCTTGATTTTTTTTGTCTGCTACTTGCAAGGAAAGTTGAGCATACTCATAGGAGGGTAGAAGCAGGAGCAAATTGTGATGAAAGCTGATAATCTCTAGAACAGTGGTATTTTCTAGAATAGTAATTTACAATAAAAGTACTTAACATGGATTTTTGAGATACTGGCCATACAGAAGAGAAACACTCATCTGGATAAATATTATTACACAAACCAACCAAAATAGAAATATTGATTTAATTTTAAAAACATCATTTTTCTGGTTATTGTACTTGATTACATAATTTTTCATTCTTTTTATGTATGTCAGATCTATGATTTATTTATCAAAATGCAAGTGTGACTTTTTTCCATCATGTTTTCCATCATCAAATAGTGGTAGTGACAGATCCATTCTATATAAATTTTAATTTGGGGGAAATATTTTATTAAATTGAGATTTACTTTGTATGTTTGAGAAGAATGGGAGCAGGGCTAGAAATGTGGGACAGTTGAAACATTCATATCTCCTTCTGCTCTAGAGACTTGAGAAAAGTCAGTGACCTGTCTCAAATTTAATTTTTGATTTTAATGATATAATTATTTTAGGAGGGTGGTAATAAAATGCTGCCCTAAGTTTGACAGAAGTTGTGAGACTTTGTTCTCTTCTATGTATGAATACGGTTGTCACATAGCTACTTAATACCTCCTAAAACTTATGTATCAAAATATAAAAATGACAAGGCAGGTACTGAGATTTAGTGACATGTTTGATTTGTTTACTTTTCTGTATAATATGAATTAAGGTAGCTTCCCTCAGTATCTATGGTAAGATTTAGCTGGATGGAAGTTTGTCTGATTTTTTTAATATAAAGTGTGCAATATGGGAGTAAATGATATTACTTTACCCATATACTATCATAGTTTGCACTCATTTTAGCTGATGCCCCTGTTACCATGGCACCTTTATTAAGAGAAGCAGATAGGTAGCTTACTGAAGAGCATCATTACTGATCTCCATAGATCAAGCAGAAGAGGAGTGCACTTGGCATCTTCTCCTTAAGAGATTAATGGCTCAATCTTCATGCCCAGCCCAATATAAAATGAGAGGCATCAAGGCCACTGAATAAAAATCAATTTTTGATGTTCAATCTCACATATTAACCAAGAGGGCTACTTGTTCTTGTTCTTCTTATCATTTAATTCTCTTTTTCTTTTCAATTTTATAAATCATTTTGAAACATCACTAAACTTGATTCAAAACCCAATGCTTTTCATATTGTTACTAGAATATTATTTCTAATTCACTGTGACTGCTAGAAAATCAGAACTAGACATTTTAATAACCAAGAACACATTAATTATGATTTTAATGCACATAGTAATGTTGAATTTTTTATGGCATGTTGATTGTGTATAGTGTTTACTTCAGATAAATACATATGGTCATTCCATAAAAATTTAGAAGTATTTATTTCTCATTAACAGAACTAATTTGAAAACAATAGGAGCTCTTGATACACAAGCTGGAAATGTTATTATTTTTATCACATTGACTTATACCCCCATTGCTATTAATTTAAGGAACAAATTAAATATAATAAGGCAGTTAAATTATCATAACATCCTTGCTTGAAATATTAAAATTTAAACTTTATAATGTTTTATTTTAAATATCACTCCAGGTATATATATGATTATAAAAATTATAGATTGAATCTGTGACTCTGGTCTCTGAGGTAATGTTCTAAAATTTTGCATACATTTAGAATGAAGGTCTTTAATCTATGGGAGCAAATATTAAGCCTTTGTTACAAAATAGATTTTCTCTTGGAACAATTTTATACCTTGTTTTTAGTTTGTATAAGCAGCACTTGAATAGAAAGGCAAAGACTATCAATATTACCTATTCTCCTCAAGTGTGTGAAGCGTTGTAGCAATTCAGTAGGTAAACATTTGAGTTGCTGTCATTTGCAGAATTCTGTGCAAAAACCACATGTAAAGCAAATGCTTGCCTGGAGAGTCTTTGTATCTCAACCAGTTTAGAAAGATAGCTTAATAATGTTCTTGTTGGTTCATCTGTGTCTGTCTGTCTTCCTTCCTTCTTTACTTCCTTCCCTCTTTTCCTCCCTCCCTTCTTCCCTCTTTCCCTTCTTTCCTCCCTCCCTCCTTTCCTCCCACCCTCTTTCCATCCTTCCCTACTTCCCTTCTTTCCTTCTTCCCTCCTTCCCTTCTTCCATTCATCCCTCTCTCTTTCCATCCTATTCTCCTTTCCTTTCCTTTCCTTTCCTTTCCTTTCCTTTCCTTTCCTTTCCTTTCCTTTCCTTTCCTTTCCTTTCCTTTCCTTTCCTTTCCTTTCCTTTCCTTTCCTTTCCTTTCCTTCCCTTCCCTTCCCTTCCCTTCCCTTCCCTTCCCTTCCCTTCCCTTCCCTTCCCTTCCTTCCTCTCCTTTTCTCTTCTCTTCTTACTCTCTTCCATTCTTCCTTCATTTTTCTTCTTTATTGGTGTATTTGTGTGTAAATTAAATGATTTATTTGGAATATTTCCACTGTGTCTTTGTAGAATGTTTTAAACTAATAATATTGTCATTACTTTGTTTGAAGGGTTAAAGTTCATGGAATACTATGTCTTTCCCAGGCCTTTCCAAGTGGATAGTATAGTCTCTGTTAATAATGGCTATTAAATATATATTTTTTAAAATTCTGTATAACTAAGAGAATTTGGGATAGGATTCAGGAGCAGAGAATAATGTAAACCCTTGAGAGACTATTATGTAGAAACTATGAATATAATACTTCCGGGGAACTAAAGTGTGAGCTGTGATTTGGCCCAAGAGTTTGGGAAACTGACAAGAAATGAAGCTAGAGGAACATGAATGTAGAGATGAGGGAAGATAAAGGAATCAATACCTGTTGCCTGTTTCTCTTTGCTCTCATATCCATCCCTAGAATATAAGATGGTGAATGCAAAGATCCTGATTTATATATGCTTATAACCTCTATAGTGCCAAATATGATGTGTGTGTCAGAGTCAGGGTTCAATGAAATGTCTTAATGAGGTAATGATTACATGAATGAATGAATGAATGAATGAATGAATGAATGAATGAATGAATGGGTGGCTTTAATATTCAGGTGGGGTTATATGAGTGAGGATGCTACAAAACCAACATAGTATTAGAAAAATAAAAGTAAAATAAAATAGGCATTTAAGAAAAAATGTTAATGAATAGAAATTAGTATAATATATAATATAAGACTACTGAAGCAAAATATATAAACTAAGAATAAGCAGTATCTAAGGATGCTGAAGGTTTATTTGAAGACAGTGAAACTTTGCAAATCATGATTGACTTCATGAGCTTGAAGTGCATTTCAAAATCTGTTAGTAGGAAAGGAAAATGATTCTTTAAATACTACTGTATTGAATTTAGTGCTGCTTTAAATAAGTACTGTCATTATGCAAATGTTTTGGTTTTAATTATATTGTTCAATACAGACCATCATGAAAAGGGTGTCATTTCTGATTACTGATACATGATAAATAAACAAGTGACTTTAGTATAGTAAAAAAATAAGTGGCTATATTACATAAATCAAAGAGTATCTCTTATTCTAGAAATTATTTAATATACATAAAATCTACATAAAGAAGCCAGCTATTAGAGAGTTAAAGGGTTACCACAGGGAGTTGAATACTCTTCATTCTAGAACCTGAGGATGGACACCTGTTTGTGTAAAATGACTTAGATGCAGTTCTTCTCAAGAGCAAGAGGAAGGCAAGTCTCTCAAGAGACATTTCCAAACTCATAACTATGAGCACAAATAATTTATAAAAGGTAATGGTAGTTTAGGTTCAAATCTTTGTGTTTGTTATTTCTGAAGAATAAGACAAGAAGAAAAAAATTTGAATTGTTAGAAGTATAATTTAGTTTAACCATTAGGAAAAATGTCCTATTCTTAAATAAGTATTTGAGTGTGTATGATATGTCTAATACTATGGCTGTAAGGACTTGTAATCATTAGAAAATGTTACTAAAAAAGTTTTTTTCTTTAAGTAAAAAATATATATAAGAAGGTAGTTTAGGTTCTAATCTTTGTGTTTATTATTTCTGGATCATCTTTTGTTTAATTAAAGGAATTGTGCTAGTGTATAAAGAAAGTGAAATTTAACTGAACAGGAGTGAGAAAGTCGGGTGGGGTGCTTCCATCTCATGCCAATGTGATTTATGTGCATCTACTCTCTTGGGCATTCCTGGAATTCAGTGAGTCTAATTCCACATGATTAAGAGACAACCTAGTCCCCCAGCATCTGCTTTTTTTTTTATGTTACCAGGTGTTTATTCCTAGTTTGTCAAAAATGTCATAAAGTATGAAGTAGTTTTCCTTTTTATCCTTTGGGATAGCTCACAAGACCAAACTTCTGAGGCTTTGTTGCTTTAATTTTTGAAGTGAAAATAAAATGCACTCTAATTTTTCTTGGAAAAAATTTCCTCTCTTCTATTTATCTAGTTTAAAAAAATTTTTGAGATTAGATCTAGAATAATTTAAATATTTATTTGTATTGAAGTATTTAATTAGAATAAGTATAACAAAAAATAGAACCCACTCCTGACAATGAAATAAAATTATCTAATATCTTTGTTTAATTATCATTTAATATACTTACAAATTTCACCATAAACTTACTTGTTCTATTTTAGTTGTCAGTATACTTTTATATAGAGTTGGTATAGATTAATGTTAATTGTGCAGACTGATGCCTTCCTTATTCATGGTGAATTTACATGGAGAAAAAAAAATCAATATGGATGAATCTTGCAAGTTGAATAGGATTTCAATAGTGAGGGGAAATTTCCAAGTTAATAAATATAGCAGTGTGACACTGTATCATGGGGGTAATAAAAGATCTATTTTTCTGTATATTTAAAGGGATGGATTAGGGGGTAGGGGGCAGCAGTAAGGAACCAGTCATTGGTAGACATTTTAAGTCATGTTAAGGAATTGATGTTCATTCTAGTGACAGCACAGAGGCAATCGCTGCTGGAACAGAGGATGAAACCCTGATCCATCGTCAATCTTAATATTATCTTGAAGGTGATCCATAAAGTGGCTTGGAAATTAGGGACACTATTGTATTAGCATCCTACTGCTGCTTTAACAAAATACCAAAAATGTGGCTTAAAGAAACAGAAATTTTTTATTTTGCTCTTCTGGAGATCAGCTGTCTAAAATAGGTTGGTAGGGCTGTGTGTGTGTGTGCGCGTGTGCGTGCAGGCTCTAGGGGAGAATCTGTTTCAGTGCCTTTTCCAGCTTCTAGTGACTGACTGCATTCCTTGGCTCCTGTCCCTTATAACTCCAAACTTTGCTTCAGTTGTCACATCTCCTTCTCTGGCTGTGACTCTCTAGCCTTCCTCTTTCCCTTATAAGGGCCCTCATGGACTTGCCTAGCTGATCCAGGAAAATCTCCCTGTCTCAAGATCCTTAAAGTAATCAAATCTGCAAAGTCCCCTTTGCCATATAAGGTGACATAGTCACATGTTCTAGCAATTAGGATGTGGACATCGTTGGGGAGGTGAGTTCATTATTCTTTCTACCACAACTAATAATTACTTAATTCAGTCAAACAAACTGAATGAATTTGGACTACAGATTAGAAAGGAGCTAGATGGGAATGTTGGAGATAAGAACAAGGAAGTTGAAAATTTAGTTGAAGGAACCATGTGATCTGTGGTACACGATTAAAAAAGAGAGACAGAGAGGACTTGGAGAAAAGGAGGAAAAGGGGAAAAGAAAACAGGGCTGAGAAAGAGGAGGGAAGAGAGACAGAGGAAGAGAAGGAAGAAGTAGACTAATGATGCTTTGCATTTTGATAAGTTAATATTCATCTGCACTGTACAAATATACTTTATAAAATATCCCTTTTCCCTTGTGGTATCCTAAAGGAGTCTGTGCTCCTTTCAACCAAAATGTCTCATAAAAATGATTTCATGACTCAAAGTAACAGCATTGAGAACAGAGAAGGTAGAAGAGAGACCAATTATAAGTTAGAATCCATTGAGTTTGATGATTAGATAGGGATGTTTAAAAAAAAAAAAGAGTGGTGGAGAAAATAATTCTGCCACCAATCATATTAAAGGTCCACAAAAAATGGAAACTTGAAAGGAACACTTATTTAAAGAGAAGAGTAGGTAGGTCTTTGTGACTAAGGCAAAACTCAAAATGTAGATTGGGCATAGAGTGTGAAGGGTTTCATGTCTTGCAAGGAATTTTCAGTTTTATCTTGCAGCACAGAAAAGTTTGGCTGAGATATTTAATTACTTTGCAAGTCCCTTTAGTAGAAAATTTGGTCTGTGATGTTGGCCTCTGATTTGGCAGATCTATTCATTGTGGTGTCTTCTATACATTATAAAGATGAAACTCCTTGGTATATGTGCGATAGTGCTTCATAAATGTTTTTATCAGTCCATCAGTAAAGATGTCTTAACAAAGAAGGAAAGACACACACAGTCAAGCTATAAAGGGTCACACATGAGAGTAGCATGGTCAGATCTGTTTTTGGATAGATAGTATTCCCGGTAGTAAAGACTGCAGTGAATTTCAGAGTGACCAGTCAGGGACTCAATAAAAATCATATTAGCTAGCCCGGCCAGTGCGGCTCAGTGGTTGAGTGTCAACCCATGCACCAAGAGGTCGCCGGTTTGATTCCTGGTCAGAGCACATGCCCAGGTTGTGGGCCCAATCCCCAGTGGGGGGCATGCAGGAGGTGGACAGTCCATGTTCTCTCTCATCGATGTTTCCATCTGTCTCTACCTCCCCCTTCCTCTCTCTCTAAAAATCAATAAAGAAAAAAAAAATCGTATTAGCTATATTAAGGGCCAGAAAACTAGTCAAAGAGCCTGAAAACATGTTTCTGAAGAATAGTGGGATGAAATGAGTGTTTGGAGATGGATTGTGAAATAATTTGAAGAAAAGTTATATTGATGATGTTGCCAATTACAGAGAGAAGAGGGCAGGTGGTTTGTTCAGGCAGAGGAGATGGAATGAGTTCAGTTTGGAGTGGCAATCACTGGAAATATTGAGCTGATGGATTTATTAGTCTGGAGTTGTATTAGTTTCCTGTGGTTGCCGTAACAAATCACTACAAACTGTGATTTAAAACAATAGAAACCTATTGTCTCGCAGTTCTGGAGGCCAGAAATCCAATATTAAGGTGTTGACAAGGCCACATTCCTTGAAGGCTCTATGGGAGAATCCCTTCTAGCTTCTGTACATTGGCTTGTATCTGCATCATTCCATTCTCTGCCTCCATCTTCACAAGGCCTTCTCCTTCATGCCTCTAATCTCCTTCTGCCCTTCTCTTATAAAGACACTTGTCATTGGCCCTGGCCTGTGTGGCTCAGTTGGTTAGAGAGTTGTCCTGTGCACCAAAGGGTTGTGGGTTCGATCCCTGGTTGGGGTGTGTGTGGGAGGCAACCGATTGATGTTTCTCTCTCACATTGATGTCTCCCTGTCTCTCTTTCCCTACCTCAACATCTCTCTAAAATCAATTCAAACATTCTTGGGTAAAGATTTAAAAAATTTTTAAAAAGACACTTGTCATTAGATTTAGGCTGCACTTGGATAATCCAGTATGATCTCATCTAGATATCTGAAAGAAGTTGTCAGATTTTTTTTTACAAACTATATATTATACAAAATCAGTATAAGGGCTGTTCATTTTTTAAAGTTTGCTTAACTCTTAGAAATTATTACTTTTATTATTTTTTATTTAGGTTACACAACTGTAAAACTCTTAGTCATCCATGATAATGAGAATAATTGTACTGTAGAAATGATAAAGCTTTTTCCAATTAAAAATTATTTTACCTAGATTTGAAATATGTTTGCCATGAACTAATCTCCTGAAGTAGGGGAATACTGATTCCATTTTTGTCCCCTTCATACAGATGGGAAAGGTGGCTTACAATGTACTAAAATTTGCTGTGGCTAATCCTCATGTTGACTATCATAAATTGGCAGGACATTTCTACAGACAACTAATATTGATGTGTCAACTTTTGTCTACAATGATGATTACTAAAAGTATACTTTTCCAGAAGTGGTTTACGTTGTTCTGATGAGTATTATGAAACCCATAGAATCGGAAATTAAGAAAGTTGGTTTTCAGTCGAGCACCTCGTAAACCTTATTGATTGGGGCAAGTCCCTGAACCTTACAGGACCTCAGCTTCCTTTTACATAAAGCAAAAGTTGTCAGTAAAAATACATGTTTATCCTTTTGTTCATTTCACAGGTATTTATTGAACACCTTCAATGCACACTCAATACACAAAGTGACACCTTCTTCTGAAACGTATTTTGCATATTTGTAAATTGATCAAACAAATTAAGATGGCTAAAATTTGTAGCCAGAGTACTTGAGGCCCAGCATTGACTACATTTAACTTGATGCTACAGAGTTGGCCCTAATACCACAGAGCAGAGGATGTTAGCAGTTTAAAACAGAGGTTTCATTTTAAAAAATATATAATTTTTAGTCTTATTAAAAAGTATATGCTCTATAGTTACAAAGCTAAAGTAAAAATAACGTACTTTTCCTTGCAGGTGATGATATGTCTGAGTGAAATTAGGTTTGACAGTTCAATATACTTAAACTGTGTTTTATCCATAACAAATTTCCTTTCGTAGAGGTGTAGTCTCTTAAGACATGTAGAGCATTGCCTTGCATGGAAATTGTTGCCTAAGGCAATGACAATGGATAACTTTGCCAAGTTTTAAAATCTCCGAGGGTTATATATAAACATTTCTTTTAAAAGTGTCAGTAAGCCTCTTGTGGGTATCCTAAAAACCATTCAATTCTCATTTATATTTTACTAACTGTACCAAAATATTTCCCAATTAATATAGCTAAATTGATTTCAATAAAGTTCTATCACTGGCATTTTACTTTGATCTCTAAAAACATTTTCCCCATGCAACATACATTTGTTGTGAATGATAAAGGAAAATTATTTTTTAATCAATGATGAGGAAAGTTCTCCATACTCTGATGAATTACTGTTTTTTCTTCAATATATTTGCATATCATAAAAAAGAACAACTTCAACTTGAAAAGAGGTTTTTCCTAGAAATATGTTCTATAAAGTAATTGGACTCTTCATTGCCATCTGGTGGCTTTTCAGAGTTGGTGATAATGCAGTAATAAATACAAAAAGCAGGGAGGAAAAAAACTTCTAATGAATTATTGTTCAGAATTTATTGTAATTGATCCTAATATTTTCCATTTATTGTCTCCAATTTATTGCCTACATTTAAAAAGTATATGTTTCTGTTATTTAACAAATATATAATAGAAATTTTCACTGACATTAAACATTTTTTTTTCTTTATTGATTTTAGAGAGAGAGGAAGGGAGAGGGAGAGAGAGATGGAAACATTGATGAGAGAGAACATCGAATGGCTGCCTCCTGCATGCTCCCCGCTGTGGATTTGGCCCACAACCTGGGCATGTGCCCTGACTGGGAATCGAACCAGTGACCTCTTGGTGCATGGGTTGATGCTCAACCACTGAGACACACTGGCTGGGCTTCACTGACATTTTTTAAAGAGACAAAAAATAATATGTTTTTATGATATAATCATGATGTAAATTGGTAGCCCTGTATTATTGCAGTTTAAATTATATAGACAAGTCCATTCATGTTATAAAGTATTTTAAAAATTACTTGTTTTAATATGCTGGTACCAGTAAAGTATTTATTGTAATGATTCAAATATCAATAGGAGAAAAAGTCATTAAAGACTTTTCAGTTGTTCATTACTATAAGGAAGAGCTGCTAGTAGAAATAGGGAAGTGAAGAAGAAGTGAGAATCGATCTGTGCTAAACCACCTAGATTTTCTGCTGATCCAAAGGACTGGGCCTGGAATAGGAGGTAGGGGTTCCTGAGGATAGTCAAGCTAATGTAAATCACTAGTCATCAACAAAGTTACCTTAAAAAGCAAGTGCCATTATTTGCATATTTTAAAGATTGAGGTCCATGTTGAAGGGAGATTCTTGGTTAGCAATGTTGTTTTTTGTGTGTATGTGTGTTCTTATTGATTGTTTTTTAGAGAGACAGGAGAGATTTTTTTTAAGAGAGAGAGGAAGGGAGAGAGAGTGAGAGAAACATTGATGAACTGCCTCCTGCATGTCCCCCACTAGGGACCGAGCCCGTAACCCAGGCATGTGCCCTGACCGGAAGTCGAACTGGCAACATTTCGGTACATGGGATGACACTCAACCAACTGAGCCACACCAGCAAAGGCAGAAATGTTTGTTTTTTTAAAGATGAAATATTTCTATAGGGTCTTAGCTATTATAAATATCTTTTTAAATAAATGGCATTTAATTCACATGTACACATACTGACATATTAACAGTTTTTCCAAACTTTGAACAGAATCTCCAATTGTTTCCAGTTATGTACACTTATGTATGTATAATGTGTACAGCTGTATTTGTTTGTTAGTATCTATTAGGGTTTTATGCACTTATGACCTAATGTCACATGGAAGCTCCTTCATCTTCCCAAGGACAAATTAATAGGTTCCATATACGATTAACAAACATTTATTGACTTGCTACTATACTAAATACTCACTAATATTGACTGACATCAGCTATACCTGGGTATAAAAAAAGGTTAAAATATTTGTAGGTTAAAGGTTAAAAGGTTTGTAGAAATTTGACTTTTGGATTCCTTATTTAAAAACAAAATTATAGGAAGCTTTAGTAAAAGAAACAAAGTGAAATGATTTATCTTTGTTAGACTTGATCACTTCCTTCTTTGTTTTCCATATCCATGAATTGTATTCAGAAAGTTGTTTATACTGTTTCCCCATAGCTTTGGTAATTATTGTTTTAGAAACATATGGAGTGTTTTATTTTGTTTTTGTAACTGCATGCTTTTATAAAAATAAGACATTAAAAATTTTATGTATTGATTTTAGAGAGAGAGAAAGACAGAGAGAAATCAATTTGTTGTTCCACTTATTTATGCATTCATTGGTTGATTCTGACTGGGGATCAAACCCGAAACCTTGGCGTATCAGGACAATGCTCTGACCGACTGAGCTACCCAGTCAGGGCAGCTGCATGCTTTTTTGCATTATAAAACCCATGTATCTGTCATAACTTTGAGACTGGTAGTGCTATAGGCATTGTCCAGTCATGTTCACTGGTCTTTTCTAGTTACACTTTCATATTTAGCAAATATTTTTAAACAAAACATACTATAAATGAGCAAGTGGAATGAATTCTCCAGGGAATTAAAAAAAAAGGTGAACTATTTACATCTCTACTGTTAAAGATTTTGGGAAAAAAAAAGAGAGAGAGAGAGAGATGAGACACAGTGTAGTGTATTCATTTTCTATTGCTGCTGCAAAAATTGCCACAAGCTGAGTATCTTAAAACAACACAAAGTTACCTTACAGTTCTAGAGGTCATAAGTCCTTACATCAAGGATTCAGCAGGGCTGTGTTCTTTCAGGAGGTTCCAGGGGATAACCTGTTTCCTTGCCTTCACCAGCTTCTAGAAGCCATTTGCATTCCATGGCTTGTGGCTTCTTCCTAAACTCAAATTCAGGGCCATAGCATCTTCCAAACTCTCTCTTAGATCTCTGCTTCAATTGTCACATCTTCTCTGATTCTTTTCTTTTCTTTCTTTCTTTCTTTTTTTTTAATCCTCACCCAAGGATAATTTTTTTGCATTTATCTTCAGATAGAGCTGGAGGGAGAAAGGGAGGAAGAGAGAGAGAGAGAGAAACATCGATGTGAGAGAGACACATCAATTGGTTGCCACCCTCACAATCCCAACCGGGGCCGGGGACAAACTGCAACCGAGGTATGTGCCCTTGTCCGGAATCAAACCCAGGACTCTTTAGTCGGCGGGCGACGCTCTTACCATTGAGCTATACGGGCCAGGCCACATCTTCTCTGATTCTAACTTTCCTGCTTCCCTCTTACAAGGATTCTTGTGATTACACTTAAGGTCCACAAGGTTAACCTAGAATAATCTCCCCCTCTCAAGATCCTTAATCACACCTGAAAAGTCCCTTTTGCCATGTAAGATAACATATGCACATGACAGGGAAACTTTGGGGTGGGCTTTCTGTGTATCACAGAAGTACACTAGAGTGGCTTTTAGATGAAAGAGTTGGATATAGCTGGAATAGATGCACCTTTCGGCACAGGATTGGGGACAGGAGGAAGGAATGTGTCAGGAGAAAAGATGGAAAAAATAGATGGGAGCCATATTACAAAGGGCTTTGTATGATATAACAAGAAATGTGACTATTATTTTGTAGGAAATGGGGAACCACTGAAGAAATTGAAGCAGGTGTACAGCAGGAATATCCTGACCAGATAGATTGGAAAGAGCCTTGAGACCAAAGGGTAGGAAATGAGACCAGTTGTCCATGCAAGGAAGTCATGAATTGAGGCAATGGCATTAGAAATAGAAAGAAGAGATGAGTTTGATTTCTAGTACAATATGAAATTAATAAAAACTTGTGGTTGATTGTACAGTCGAAAGAGAGAGAGGTGGAATGTGATTCCAGTTGTTTTTATTAAATTTAAAATTCTGTTCAGCAGTAATAGCTCATGTGGCATTTCTATTCTGTTTTCTTCCTGGACAAATGCATGTTTAGGTTTTCAACATTATGTATCTTTTGTAGTTTGGGTTCAGAGTGGCCCACTGTACATCTGGCATAAAAGTCTCAGTTTTGGAACTAAATCCCTCTCTTGTTGTAGATTTTGTACCCAGAGCATTTTCCTAAAGTCAACATTTACTTCTTAGAGGGTTTTCAAGTTTCTTTCATGTGTGCTTATAATGAAGGATTGCATCAATGAGTCTTCCTTTGCTAATTTCAGAGAAATTTCTCAAACAAACATAGGGAGTTGCATTTTAAAAGGTGTCAGGCTTCTTTTCAAAACTGGTGTAATGTATGATATACACATACCTACATGCATATACACATCTGCACGCACCTACACACATACATACATACAAATATACACACAGTTAACTATTAATTCACAAAACTCACATTTATCAAGGAACCACTGTGTGCCAGGTGCTGAGGATTAAAAAGTGATTAGGATATATGATTGCTGAGTTTTTTTTAACGTCTGTATTTTATTTACCCAACTAAATAGTATAAGCTCATTGAGTATAAAAATATCTTATACATGTTTATGTATATGTCTTTTAGAATCACTGTGCTTAAAAGAGTCATTGCATAATTAGTGCTCAATACATATTTGCATTTGGTTTTTGGATTTAAGCATGCTGATGAATGTCGTCACAACACTGTATATATTCCTGTGGCTATTTATGTGCACGTCATAGCTCTTCTGTAGTATTGGAAGCTCCTTGAGGAATGATCTCTATATAGTTTAACTTCATAACCTTTATAAGCCCTCACAGAGGGGATTGCACATGACATTCCGTGATGAATGGTTACATGAGCAAATGAGTTAATTTAACTTACACGAAATTAATACTTTTATCAGAGTTTACATTTCTCTGGAAAGGGAGAATTAAATTTTGTCTTTAGCTGTCAGGTTCACCTGACCATTCATGATGATTATACATGTTCTCTGCTGGAATTGCAATAGCCAAAGCCAGAAGCACTGTAGCTACCCTGGGATCTTGAGGTGGCATTTCTTCTGCTCAAAAGGGCAGCTTTTCAGTTACTTCATTGTGATGGGGA
Source organism: Tadarida brasiliensis (assembly GCA_030848825.1). NCBI lineage: Eukaryota > Metazoa > Chordata > Mammalia > Chiroptera > Molossidae > Tadarida > Tadarida brasiliensis. The sequence continues at coordinate 114,010,268 of CM061280.1, read as the reverse complement.
TTGTACAGCTTTATCCTCTGCCTTATCTTTAGAATTTTTGCCATATAGGTGCACATGTAGGTCATTACATGAAGGAGGACTAGATGCAAGAAAGGAATCCTGCATGGAATGGTGCCTGCCAGGAGTGGGGCATGAGCCAAAGCAGCTGCTCAATGTCTCCATGTCTCTCAAGACAGATCACAGCAAACCCTAGGAATGCTGGTGAATAGAAGTGGACTACAACATTGAGGGTGTTTTATTTTAATTCAGAACATGAATTAGTTCAATTTGGCAACTTGCACATTCATTCTGCCACTATATCTGACATGCCGCTCTGCAATGAACAGTGGTGACTTACTGTTTGTTTCAAAGGCATGTTTTTGCTTCTTTGGAAGACGTGCTTGGTTTGTTTTGTTCAATTTTTAATGATACATGATTTTATTTTAAATTTCTTTGGAAACAGCTTCGTATCCTAGGGTTTCAGGCTTTCTTTGAATTGAGAGGGGGTTATTACCTTCTAAGTTTTCAATTAGGAAAACAAAGCAAGTTTGGAAGCTCCATTGGGATGTTGTAAGCACTCTCAAAGCATGTTCCGAATGAGACAATTTTTGTGCTACTAGCTCTAATTGTCTGAGATGAGACAATCTACAGAAGCTAATTGAAGAGAGTCTCATTCTACAGCATGCATGGGGTTGATACACAATAACTTTGCTTCTTTTTGTTTGTTTTGTTTTTGGAGGTGTTTTGTTGTTGTTTGTTTTTTGGTCCACCCTTCCTTTCAGTACCTAGTATTTTTAAGGGACAGTTTTCTCAATTTTATCTTATCCACCAATGATAAGAGTCAGGCTTTGGATTTACATATATACTCTTTTCAACATTTGCATAATGTTCCTAAATCCACATCTATTATTTTAATTTAATATGGCATTAGTTAACTATTGATGACCTTGTATCCCCTTTCATTTTACCTGCAGGTGATACTGGATTCTGTTTGAATTTAATGTTTGTATTCCGAATTACAGCTGCTGGGGACTGAATAGTATTTATCACATTTTCTTGTGATCACCACCTGAGTGATTACACTGTTGACATATTTTGAATTAGACAAGAACATATGCTTGACTAAATTGATGCCTCACATAGAATCTTGCATATAATGATTTTCATTTGTGTAGTTATTTTAATTTTTGATTATATTCTTTAGTTTTAGTTTTATGTTGTTTATGCTTCCCCAAATTGGTTCCTTCATGCCCTAAAAAATAATTATCTGAAACTTGACAACTTATCATGCAGATTTTGTGTCATCCTACCTTAAAGAAGTCAGGTTTTGTATGATTGAGATAAAATAATTAAACTTTATTGATCCATGCCATTAGTTTTCTTATCATCATAATATTTAGCTTAATAAGTAGGAAAAATAGAATCATATTGACACATTTTGGATGTGATTGGAAGGTTTTCTTGAAAAATCTCTCGTGTGATTCTCCTCTCTTCAAAATTTCTGATGATGCCTAACAGTTTTGGAGGAAAACTCTCCATCAGGTGGAAGGCATGGAGAAGAGTCTCAAGGAGGAGGCAGCTGAGAGCACAGGGTAAGGAAAGTATCTGAGGCAGAGTATTGAGTAGCACGTGAGCATAGATTCAAGACCTGTGTTTTCCAAACTCTCCTTTCTGTGCCTGGTGCCATACTCTGCCATTACACACTTTTGTCATGAAATCAAACCAATTTTCCTCGCAGTAGAATGAGGTAGGAATTACGAAGAAGAGGATTGAAAATGTCAATGTATAACATGGCTTAAATCAAACATATTTCTTTTGTGAAAAACCTTGAGAAAAAGTTGAAGACTAGGAAAAATGATGTTACAACCAGATGTTTTGAATTAAGGAAAACATCTAGGTTCCTTTTGAGATTATTTTGAAATGAGAACACTTAGTTCATGTTGCCATGTGGTTATGCCACACCATCTGTAAATTACTGTTCAATGACAAATTATTAAAACTTCGATTCAAACTCGTGTTTATATTTAATTTAGATGCCTACAGCTCTGGGAATTGCAAACATAAAAAAAGTAGTGAATTTGATTTAATACATGAAGAGTTAATGAGAATCTGTTTTCCTGTGTATATGAATGTAAAGGCATATTCTACTAAATTATTCTGCAGATAATTTAAATATTATTTATATGGTTACATATTTAAATACTTAAATAATAAGATACTTGAATTGGAATGGGTATGAAGTCAGCTATGTGTTTTTAATAAGAAAAAGTTAAATATTTTCTGAGAAACAAATTTGGTATTCATTGGAAGAATGTAAGTGTAAGGTCTTCTATGTTTATACCCCACTTTTTAACCAATAAAGAGGTTACATTATCTTTGCAGTTACTATTTGTAGAAGGAGGAGGATATTTATTTCTCTCCTATTGCTGCTTTTTCTCAGCATTAGGGAATCAACGAGTAGAATGTTTTTAGTTGGTGCTGTTTTTTGCTCTTGTAGCCTTCTAAATCATTATAGAAGTAATTTCAAGAAGTGTTTTTTAAAGAAAATATTTTGAGGTACACAAATGAAAAGAGTAAAGGTATTTTCTATCAGGTTGCACAAACTCTTCTTAGAATCTTACAGCTATCTACTTTTATAGTGATTGCTTGGATTGTGTGTTTAACAGAACATGCTGGGGGGTTATTAAAATAGATGACTTAGTTCGTTTCATCAAAAAGTAGAAGACCTAGTAATTATTTTTATTTAATATCAATTCAACATGTAATGATCTAAGTTGGCTGCTAAGTGCCAGATACTGTTATAAACATTGGGGGTAAAATGGTAGATACAACGTCGTGGGCTTAAATAAACCAGATAATTCCATAGTACTCCATGATGTAAATAAAATAAAATGTGATAGTGATTGGCAAAGCTAGCTATTTCAGATAGGGTGGTCAGATGTGCCTTTGAGGAGGTATCATTTGAGTTGAGACTTGACTACAAATAAAGAGCCCATTATATAAGAATCTGGGAAAAGCTCATTCCAAGCAGAAAGAATAGTGAATGTCAAAGACATGCAGCAGGAGCAAAGCAACGCATATAAGAAATAGAAAGAAGGTCATTGTGGCTGACAGGTAGTAAACGAAATTCATAGTGAATCAAACAGTGGAGTTTTCAAAGGCTGTATAGCAATGAGTGAAGGGGTGAAGTGGTAGGAAATGCTGGAGAATTAACTGTGACCTTGTAGGGCATGATTTGGAATTTCCATTTTGTTCTCAGTGTAATAGAAACCATTGGAATCTAGTAAGTGGTTATGGAATAAGAGGCTATCATTCTAGCAAAAGAGAACAGTTGCTAGGTCTAGGGTGATGAATGGAAAATGGAGAGAAAAAGACTGCGTTGGGTAACAATTTGGAAGTAGAATCAAACAAGACTTGATGCTGAACTGGATATGGGGAATGAGAAATATATGAGGAATATGTAATATAATATATAATATGCAGTATATAATATATGATATATGATGCATGATGTGTAATGTATAATATATAGTATATGATATATGATATATAATATATAATATATAATATATGGCTTCTAAGTTTTTGGAGCAACTGGGTTCATGATGGGGCTATTTACTGAGATGGGGCCATTTAGGACAGAGACAGGTTATTGTTTTAGACATGTTAAATTTGAGATTTCCATTCAGAATTCACATGAATTTTTCAAAGAGTCTGCTGGCAGCTCAGTGGACAGGTAAGACTGGATATCTAAACAGGAGGAGTCATTGGCATGTAAATGGTATTTAAAACCGCTGAAGCTGAACATAAGTAGATATAAAAAAATTGAGGTCATAGGATGGGGCTCTGGGATGCTTCAGTATTTCAGGAGCTGGCAAAGGGAACTGAGATGCAAGAAAGATGAGATAGGAGAAAAATTGAGTGATTTTGTGGGAGCCCAGTGTGATTCAAGAAGATGAAATCAAATGTACTGAATAGAGCTAAAAAATGGAGTAAGATGAAGATAGAGTACTGTTCATTGGATTTGGATATACATACAACTATTAGTAATGAAAAGCAATAAATGAACTTGAGAGAAAGGCAGAGAATGGTGGCTAGGCAGAGACTAAAACAGCCAGCCTCAGTTTTATTTGCAGTACCGGTGTTACAATGTAGTAACTTTAAATTCCTTTACTGTATGGAGGTTAATATGTGCTACTAGACATCCCAAGGTCAGTATGTAGGTGAAAAGGAGAAGTGAAGAGAACAAAAAGCATAGAGCTCAAACTATTTTAGAAAAAAAAACAACAACCTAGTTAACATCAAATTGATTGAAATTTATTTCAGAAACCCATATTCCTCAGGCCCACTCTCCTGTTAGATCTATTACGTAATGAAGAGCTGTGTCAGTTATTCCAGCCTACCTGCATCTAGTGAAATTTCTGATAGGCACAGATGGCCATCTGAAAAACAAAACAAAACAAAACTACTTTTTTCCCCCTATCAACTGGTCAAATCTCATAAGTTAGAAATTCAGACAATGATATTAATCACCATCCTTCTTCATAAGTATAGATAATAAGCACAAATGACAACTTCCTCTATCCCAAATAAACTTGTTTTATTTAGATTTAGAGCTTAAATAATATTCAATCAGGTGTACCACACTGACATGTTGTGATCTAAAACTATGGTAGAGGTTTAACCTAGTTGAATTATTTCAACTTAAAAAATATAATAACCCTTTCTCAATTTAATTCAGTACATTTTATGCAAATATATGTTAATCTCAGGATGCATATAAGACTAGACTATGATATGTAGTCTAAAGCTTCCAATATTGTAACGAAACTCATAGAAAAGATGTGGCCTATTATAATTAATAATGTATACTTTTGACAAATTGTAAAGCATTAATTATTCTGACAAGGAAATAGAAAATATGTGCTTTTGATGGTTAAAATCCTTTTGCACAGACAGTTGTCAATATTCTCATTCTGAGGCTATGGAAGATGCAGGCTGGAAATTAGGAGTTCAGATAGACCTTTATCGTCAGATAACGGAGGAATGACAGGATAGAGAAACAAAGACATGGCTTGGTTACCTGAGTTGAGCACATGAATGAAAAGTTAGTTGAACTGGATATAATAATTAGACATGGATAAATTAAGCCTTGAGATTCAAACCCACATATGTATCGAATACAATTTCTTCATGTCAAAAAGATCTCAGATATGTAAGCCTTAGGTGACCACAAGCAGAGAGAGGAGCAGAAACATAATAAGAATTATCTAAAGAACACATTGAACAAAATTATATTGAAGCCTAGGATGTCAGAGGTCATTTGGTATAACTTTCTCCCATGAGGTGAAAGAACTTTGTGTGGCCTGCTAGGTTAGACCATCAGAGATCGTGTGAACTGTTTAGGAGAATTATATGTAGTATAAAGAGGTCACAACTGTGGGCTGGAGACCAGCCTTTGTGCATTACTCCAAGGAAAAAAGGAAGTGTTGACTAAGTGGCATATTTGAATTACAGAAATCAGCAACAATATAGCTATTGTATAAAAATTCATATACAAAGAAACTGCTTGTGTGCCTACCTATTTAGTTTTTATTAGTTTTGTCTACACAAAATGAAACAACATATTATGTATATATTGTTTAGGCAAGTACCCAATTGAATTTCAAAATCAGAAAAATGCAGTTTAACCTTGTTTTTTAATTCAATTATATTGATTTGCTAAGGCATCATTCTCTGATGAATAGATTTCAAGTGTCAAGCCTCTGGGTTTTGCAAAAGATGTAATTTTGGACAAGCTTAAGCACATATTTTTGGATCCTTACCATTTTCTTTTCTTGAATATAAAAGATTTGGAATATGTCTTGACTTTTTTTGCTTGTTGTAATTAAAATGTCAAATTTCAAGTTGTTAAAATACACATCTCTCTGATACTAATAATGTTATTCTCTTTAAAAAAAAATCACTTGTCTTTTTAAAAAATTTCATACATGTCTAGATTTGCTCAAGCAAATATAGAAGTGCCTGTTTTTAGAATTTGCCCATAAGCAAATATAGTTAAATATATATTAACCTCGCCCTGGCCGGTTTGGCTCAGTGGTTAGAACGTTGGCCCATGGACCAAAGAGTCATGGATTCGATTCTGGTCAAGGGCATGAACCTCTGTTGCGATTTGATCCCCGGCCCTGGTTGGAGTTGTGCAGGAGGCAACCAGTCGATGTGTCTCTCTTGCATTGATATTTCTCTCTCTCTCTCCATCCCAGTCTATCTGAAAATCAATAGCAAAATATCCTCGGGTGAGGATTAAAAAAAGAAAAAAATATATATATATATACCTCAATGTGTATAATAGATAAATATTCATAAAATGAAATGTGAAAAAAAAATAAGACAAACATGTTTTCTAAGATTAAAAAACAAACACCTCAGTAAGTTGAAAGAGGGGCTGAAGGCTAATACTATAACATAGAGTGTCATAATACTGTCATGTAATTCTCTGTTGAATGTTATATTCTCAGACACAATTACCCTAGTCACACCACCAAGAATTACCCCTTCCCCCTAACACTTGTCACATTACCCAGTTCTATTTTCTTTGCATCACTCATGGCCCTCTGGAAGCGTTTTTATTTTATTTTTAAATGTTTTTATTGATTTTTAGAGAGAGAGAGGAAGGGAGAGGGAGAGATAGAAACGTCACTGAGAAACATTGATTTACTGCCTCCTGCACGCCCCCTACTGGAGATCGAGCCTGCAACCCGGGCGTGTGCCCTGACCTAGAATTGAACCAGCTACCTCTCCGTGCATGGGTCGAGGCTCAACCAACTGAGCCACACTGGCTGGCTAGGCTGGAAGCATTAAAGAAAAAAAAAAACAAAAAAACTCTTTGACTTGTTTGATGTTCAGTTGTCCCCATTAAAATGTAAACTAGGGTATAGCAGGGGTTTTCCTTTTTGTTCACTCCTATATCCCCAACACCTAGAACAATACCTGACATGTGAAAGATGTTTGATAGAAATCAAAGAAATGAATGATAATTTTCTTCATTGTATAATAATTTTCAGTTTAAAAATCCAAGTCCATTTCAGTTTATTTTAGATCTTCTTTTCTAATACATGCATCTAGTGCTATTTAATTTCTCTCAAGCACTTGTTGTTATTGCATCCTGCAAATTTTGATAAGTTGTATTTTCATTGACATTTAGTTAAAAATATTTTACAATTTTTCCTGAGATTTCTCGGATCAGGGATTATTTATAAGTGTGTTATTTAATTTCAAAATATTTGGGGGGTTTTCCAGCTGTCTTTCTGATGCTGAGTTGTAGTTTAATTCCATTATGGTCTGAGATAATACATTGAATGATTTATATTCTTTGAATTTAGTAAGATATGCTTTATTGCCCAGAATGGAATCTTTCTTGGTGAATGTTCCATGTGAGCTTGAGAGAAATGTATATTATCCTGTTTTTAGATGGAGTATTCTATAATGTTAATGCGACCAAACTGATTGATAGTGTGATTCAGGTCATATACACCCTTACTGGTTTTCTGCCTCATTGATCTCTTAATTACCAATATAGGGATGTTTAAGTCTCCAAATACAATAAATTTGTTTACTTTTCCTTTCAGTTCTATCAGTTTTTCACTCATGTATTTTGCTCTGTTTTTAGATGCAGATATATTTAGGATTATAATGTCTTCTTCAGAAATTGACCCCTTTATCATTAACTAATGCACCTCTTTATTACTAATAATTTTCTACACTGGAAAGTCTACATTCTCTGAAATTAATACTTAAAAAAAATTTTTTTTAAGTCTAGCTTTCTTTCCAAGTGCTGGGCAGCACAGAAGTTTCTGATCTTTTTGCCTTGCCTCTCCTGGTGTAGAATCTTTCCTATGAATGAGCTGGATCAAGAGTGATCAGGACACTATATTCTTGATGTGTTGCACTTCTGTCCAATGAGGGGAGGAGGGATGATTGGAAGAAAGGATTACCCTGACCTCTCAGTTGTACTAACAAGAAATTTAGACACTTTATCTTGGAATTGGAAGGAATGAGCAATGCTGGTGGCCTGCCCCTCCCAGAGAGCTATGGTAATCTTTGATTGGGAGCTGAGGAGAGAGGGAGCACAATCTTCTTGGCCACACCCATCTGGAATGGAACATCTTTCTAGCTGAGCTGAGGGGAGGAGTTGTGGGAGGGAGGGAGCAGGTCATTGTTCAAATGCCATTGACTCTTGCTGTTTCTATGGAGTTTTAGTATACTTGCATGAATAAATGTTTCTTTATTTGCTGTATTCCTTTAGGACAATTTCCAGATACTTTAAAATGTTGTTTTATTTTAATAGCTTCACCATTTTTGCTTGCTTCACTAGGGAATGGTCTACAGGGCTCTTCATACTATCATCCTCAAAGTGGTTCTCTCTCTTGCTCCCTCCCTCCCACCCTCCCTCCCTCATTTTTAGCATGGTTTGCAGACATACCTTGTTTTTATTGCACCTTACTTTATTATGCTTCACAGAGGTTGAGTTTTTTTTTTTTTTTTTTTTACAAATTGAAGACCAGACACTGCACTGGCAAAGAGTTTACAACTCGCTTTATTGCTGTGGTTTTGAATTGAACTCACAATATCTCCAAATTATGCCTGTATCTTTCCTCATCTCTGTACTAACCTACATGAGTCTTTATGTTTAAGGTGGGTTGTTTGTAGACAACATATTTTTGTGTCTTATATTTTTAAATACACTTGAACAATATCTATTTTTAATTGGTGTATTTAGACTATGCACATTTAATTGGAATATTGAAATAGTAGGATCAATATCTAAATATTTGTAACTGTTTCTATTTGCGGCATTTGTTCTTTGTTTTTATTTCTCCTCTTTTTCCTTCCTCTGTGGTTTTCATAGAGCATTTATATGATCATTTTATCTCCTCTTAGCATGTCAATTATACTTTAAAAAGTACTTGTTGCCCTAGTTTGAAATATATATTTTAGCCCAGCCTGTCTGGCTCAGTGAATTGAGTGTTGTCCCAAGGACTGAGAGGTCCCAGTTGGATTCCCGGTCAGGGCACATGCCCTGGTTGCGGGCTCGATCCCCAGTAGGAGGCATGCAGGAAGCAGCCGATCTCTGTTTCTCTCTCATATAGATGTTTCTGTCTCTCTCCCTTCCTCTCTCTCTAGAAAATCAATAATAATAAAAAAAAGAAATATACATTTTAATCTAACCTAAGTCTACCATCAAATAGTATTATACTTCATGTTTAGTGCTGGTACTTTATAAGAGTACTTTCAGTTCTTCTCTTCTATCCCTCATGATATTGATGTCATTCATTTTACTTATCCTCATGTTATAATAATCCAATATATTGTTACTAGTACTAATTTAAAGAGTTTAGATTAAATAACAATAAGAAAAATATTTTATTTTACCTTCATATATTCATCCTCTGATACTCTTCCTTTCTTTATGTAGAACCAAGTTTTTGACCTACATCATTTTACTTCTGCCTGAAAAACCTAAACTATATTTTTTAACTAGGAAGGCTTGTTTCAGTGAAATTCCTCAGGTTTTGTTTGTCAGAGAAAGACTTTATTTCTCATTCAAAATTGAAGTTTAATTTTACTGGGTGATGAAATCTAGATTTGTGATTTCCCCTCCCTTTCACACCACTCTTGTATTGTCTGCATGGTTTATGATGATAACTCTGCTGTAATTTGTGTTCTTGGTCCAATAAGGACCTCCTCTCCCCCTGCAACACACACAACATGGTGTCTTTCAAGATTTTCTCTTTGTCTTGGTTTTCTGCAGTTTGAAAATGATATTTATCTGGTGTTCACTGAGCTTCCTGGGCCTATAATTTCATGTCCATCATTAATTACAGATAAGTCTTGACCATTACTGCCTCAAATGTTTATTTGGCTCCATCTTCTCTTTCTTTTCCTTCTGGTAATTCAATTACATGTTACCCATATTGAAATTGTCCTTTGGTTCTTGGATGTTCTGTCCCCTTGGCTTCATTTTTTTTCTCTTTGTATTTCATTTTGGGAAGTTTCTATGATGTATCTTTAGGTTTAGTTATTCTTTTTTTTTTTTTAACCACTCGTTTTTTGTTTTTTTATTTTTAAAGTTTTTTTTTTCCCTTATTGATTTTAGAGAGAGAGGAAGGGAGAGAGAGAGAAAGTTAGAAACATTGATGAGAGAGAACATCGATTGGCCGCCTCCTGCATGTCCCCCACTGGGGACTGGGCCCACAACCTGGGCATGTGTCCTGACCAGGAATCGAACCGGCGACCTCTTGGTGCATGGGTCGACACTCAACAACTGAGCCACACCGACTGGACAGGTTTAGTTATTCTTTCCTTGGCTTTGTCAAGCCTACTGATGAGCTTGTTAAAGCCACTTTTAATTTCTGCTACAGTGTTTTTGATTTCTAGTACTTCCATTGGATTTTTGCTTGGAGTTTACATCTCAGTATTTATATTACCCATATATTCTGGCTATTTTTTCCTTTTTCTTTAGAGACCTTAACATATTAATCCTAGTTATTTTAAATTTCCTGTCTGATAATTTCAGCATCTGCATCATATCTGAGTCCTGTTTGATTACTGCATTGTCTGTTCATACTATGTTTTTTTTTTCTTGCCTCTTGGCATGCCTTATAATTTTTGGTGCAAACAAGACATGTTGTATAAGGTAAATAGGCTTTCTAGTATGAAGATTTATGCTAATCTGGTTAATAGTTGGTGTGTGTGTGTGTGTGTGTGTGTGTGTGTGTGTGTGTGTGTGTAACATTAGTTGTAGCTATACATGCCAAAGGATTTGGATTCCTCCAGTGTCCTTGTCTTGTTACCTCTTTTCTTTGAATTTTCCCTAAGTACTACTCTTCAGGGAAAATCTGTGTCTTGCAACTCTTTCAGATGTAATCTACTATTATTATACTACACCTTGTTGGTATACTGGTGTGATATGGGGGAAGGAGAGAATTCTATAATCTTATGATTAAATCTCATTCTTTCTCATTTTCAATTACAGTTGATATACAGTATTATCTTAGTTTTGGGTGTACAGCATAGTGTTTAGACATTTAGATAACTTATGAAATGATCCTCCCAATAAGTTTAGTACCCATCTGGCACCATACATAGTTACTATATTATTGACTACATTCCCTATCCTGTACTTTATATCCCCGTGACTATTTTGTAACTACCAATTTGTACTTCTTAATCTCTTCACCTTTTTTCATGCAGCCACCCCCCTGACTCCCCTCCAATCTGGCAACCATCAGTTTGAAATTAGGGGAATAATAGTTTTCCAACTGAATTTTCAAATGTATCATCTCTGTGAGTTCAAGTTTTATCCTATAGAGTTAATTTCCAACAAAGTATGTATGAAGGCAAGAACAGACAACTATAGTTTCCTCTCCTTGGGCCCCATCTCTTGTTATCTAATCTTTCAGTGCTTGAAATGGTGTTCTCAGGAATAAGAAATAATATTGTGGTATATTACATTAGGTTTGTCTTCTGTCCAGGTTGTGGCCTACTTGATATCATTTAATGAACTCCAAGCAAGTCTTTCTCACTTTTGATTATAGCCTGTTATACAGGCTTAACAATAGCTAGAGTTCTAAAATCACACTTTTATTCTTCAGGCCAAATGGTTATTCCCTCTGTAACATGCAGATTATTCTTGGAAGAGGGTTGCTTTATGTCTAGGGCAGTTTTGATAGGAAGGAAAGAAGAGAAAATGTGGCTGTTGAATGGAGGAAGAGTATTATAGGAATGGAGGGGTCAATAGCTGGGCTAAAGGATGATGAAAAACACAGAAAGAAAACATCTACTGAGCTCAGAGATAATAATTATCTTTTAAAAATGGCCTAGAGCCTCCAATAAAAAAATAACCTGAGCCCTAGCCAGTTTTTCTCAATGGGTAGAGCATTGGCCTGTGGACTGAAGGGTCACAGATTCGATTCCAGGTCAAGGGCATGTACCTGGGTTGCAGGTTCAATCCAGGGCCCTGGTTGTGTTGTGTGGGAGGCAACCCATTGATGTGCCTCTCACACTGATGTTTCTCTCTCTCTCTCTCTCTCTCTCTCTCTCTCTCTCTCTCTCTCTCTCTCTTCCTCCCTTCCCTCCACTCTATCAAAAAACCAATGGAAAAATATCCTCAAGTGAGGATTAACAAAAACTAACAACAACAACAAGCAACCCGTAAATCTGAAGCTCTATTCTACTAGTAGTTATGAGTCTTTGGAAAAGTTTCTTAGACTCCATAGTTCACAGTTTTCTTATATGTGAAGTAAGAACAATAATGGTACATCTCTCATAGCATGTTGATAATGAAAATAAAGCATTTAGCACAGTATGTGATGTATATTCAGAGCTCAATAAAACTCAGTCATTATAGTATTAACAATAACAATAATTTAATTATAAAGCCCTGTGTAAAGTATTTGATATTTAAACCTAAGATCATGTAGAGACACTTATCTAATTATGCATATATGGAATTTGATCAGATAGCACTTCTGAAACTTAAAAGCTCTTATCTGGAATCATGAAGGTGATGAAGAGATCACCATTCTTTCTTTATATATACTCAGTGATATTTCTAGAAATGTATTATGGACAACGGTTGTGTAAGGAAGACACAGATAAAATCAAGTTTTCTTTATGACCTTATATCCTTTCACTCTATCACTTCTAAGACCTTAGATACTGGATTTCTCATGCCGTAACCTATGAGTCAGTAACCATGAACTCCCAATATCAGTTTATTTGCAGTGGGTCACCCATATATCAAGCAGATCTTTCAAAATGATGGATAGGAGGAGTGTGTTTAGAAGCTATCATGCTGAGAGAACAATAGGTTGCCATAATCTCCTGGAACAACACTAACAGAAGACTATTAGCAAAATCAACATAATGTATAATGTGCTTGGAGACATCTCTAAACCAATTTCATCAGTCACGCACCAAGCACAAGCTACATAAAGAAATGTGAACATCTACCATGAAGCAGGAGATGTGTTATCTTAAACAAGAATATACAAACTGGAAAAGGTTTAGGGTCCATTTTGGTACTGTTTTGATATCCTTATCTAAGTGTTGTGACTTTTTTATCAAGTGCACATTACTAGTCACTCTATCTTAGAATTTAGGCAGGTAGCTAAATAATTCATTTTCACCAGAGAGGTTCTGCTAAGCCTCCTCTAGAAGATGACCTTTTTAAAGCCGAACTGACATATAACTGAATGACGGACATGTCATTTACTGGCAGGCAATTTTCTCTTTTGGTGGGGAGAGTTTTAAGATCATTGGACTTGTAAATGGTGACAGGATTGTTGGTCTAGGTATGATTGAGCAGTTTAGTAATGTACATAATTATCATGACTGCTTGAAAGCTCTAGGCACCTTTTCACTTGTGATCATGATTCCAAGTGCTGACACCTAAATTACAAATCAAATAGTAGGAAGATAAATCATGATGCCAGAGGCATAGCTTAGTCATGCCAGCAAGCTGCAAATTGGGTTTTGTGAGGGGAAGTTGAATTAACAAAATGGGAAAGGTTTGTGAAAGAAAAATTTTACCTGTCCAGAACTCACTTGAAGGCACGATTTTGGATTTACAAAACTTTAAGGACAAGAGGGATTGCTATACTGGGAAGGCTTGTTTTGGGACATGGAACCTTAAAGTCTCCATTTTAAAGAATTACGATTAATATTTTAGGGGCAAACACAAATTTCAGAGCTTGAAGATGTGTGTGATCTTAAGTTTGTAATTTGTAGAATAATCAAATTGTGGACATAGAAAGACACTGGTTGATAATAAGTAAATATTCTATGTTGTAAAACTATGGGAAGCATGAGCATATTTCTATAAATAATTTCACAAAATGAGTGGCTAAAACAAAAATTTTATTTCATTTAACACATTAGTTGTATTTTGTACAGGAATGTATGGTCACAGATACATCGTGTGTACTTGCATTGTAGACTCTGAAAGTGGTTTAAGGCCTGACAGTTTCTGAGTCCTAGTTGAGATTTATTGTTTCTCAGGATTTAGAGCTAATGATTTGTACCTTGATTCTCCTAAATTTTCTGTATAAAATGGACTAACTTTCAAATATTTCATGGAATCTTTAAGGTGATTGATTATAAGATTTACATTTAAGTTCCTGAGCTAAATAAGTCTGGATTTCTTCTGACTTACAGTCCAACTGATGTTTTAAGTATGACCTCTAGCTTCTGAGTTTCAATTTTCCCCCAGTATTCTCTACTAATATCTGAGAAGTTATAAAGCAAATATTTTTGAATTTTTTAAAAATTAAATTTATTGGGGTGACATTGGTTAATAAAATAGGTTTCAAGTATACAATTGTATAATACATCATCTGTATATTGCATTGTGTGCTCACCACCCCAAGTCAGATCCTCTTCCATCACCATATATTTGACCCCTTTTACCCTTTACTACCCTCACCCCTTCCCTTTGGTAATCACCATATCATTATCTGTGTCTATGAGTTTCTGTTTGTTTGTCTTGTTTGTTCATTTGTTGCTTTCTGTTTTATATCCCACATATGAGTGAAATCATATGGTTCTTGACCTTTTCCGTTGAAGATAAGACTTGTACAAAATTCCCTTGTGTTTGTATTGAGGGATCAATGCAAATATTTTAAAATGAGGTGCTTTCTCCTTACTATTGACTCCAAAGCTCCAGGAACTCTGCAGAAGCCATGGGAACATGCTGCCATATTGGTGCCTTTCCGTGAATTGTAGTGCCCCAAAGAAAATAAATCTGAACATGTTCATCATCTTAAAACTGCTTTGATATTATACTATAAAACAATTAGTTATCCCCTTAAAGAAATATAGGGCACCACCAAGAAGGTGGTGAAGCAGACATCAGATGGCCTCCTCAAAGGCATCCTAGACCACACTGAGGATCAGGTTGTTTCTTGTGGCTTTAGCAGTGACATCCACTCTTTCACCTTTGATGCTGGGGCTGGCATTGCCCTTGATAACCAATGTGGCAAGCTCTTTTCTGGGTATGGCAATGAATTTGGCTACTGCAACAGGGTGGTGTACCTTTTGGTACACACGGCCTCCAAGGAATAAGAGCCTCCTGGACCACAAGCACCAGCAAGAATCCCTCAGTGCTGGAGGGTCCTTACTTCAACTTGATCTGCCGACACACTGAAAATCTGTCTACCTCAACAGTTTCCATTGTGGACCCCCTGAAGAAGGGGGAGCAGATTAGGGAGCCCTACCTTGTGATTCACCAAAGGTACACTGTACCAAGCCCCCCCACCCCAATTTTTTTCTGGCTAAGAAAATACAAACACACGCATTTTAAGATACTTTAATCCAAGGATTTTAAAAGAAGAACCTTGATGTATCAAGTAATTAAAAATGTTTCCAGCGTATATGTGTTGCACATAGGGTATGATTTGGAGCAAATGACTTTATTTCTTCTTGCTGATTAATATTTTCTTCCTTTATTAAGGAATTTTTGGTAAATATTTATATTATAACTAAAATGTCCTAGAGAATATGTTGTACAATTATCGATATTTCCCCAAGCCTGTGTCAGTAAACTGGCTAAAACAAATATTACAACCTTAGGAAAAAATAAGTGAAGTTTAAGCCAGACATATATTGTAATGAAGTGCAAATTTTGTAATAAAAAGTAGAAATGCATCACTGAGAAGAGATTTTTCTCAGTTGTAAATGTTTTTAAAGGTTTTAGGTGTATTTATAATCCCATGTAGTTATATGAATGGTGAATCATCTTTGTAGAAAATTGAGAAGACTTGTATAAGATCAGAATTGTCCAGAGGGTTGCAGGGTTACTTTTAAGGATAACTCAGAGCCAAAATGAAATATACTGATTATCAGGTTTTATAAGTTAATTTACATGTGCATATGATACATTGAGAACTGCATGCATTCTTTTCTGTTTTGGTACCTTAATAATTGCTGTGCATTATTGTTCAGTAGTTATCATTTACTAAATTTGATTTATATGAAGGGAAAAGACTAGACTGTCTTTAATTAAATTTGATTTCTTGGTTTTCTTCTTATGATTGAAGGACTTTAGCTCTGTTCTTACCATTGGAATTAACACATAAACATAGTAATGTATGTTGTACATTTAGAAATAAAGATATATTTAATGGAACTAAAGTATTGTATCAGTAGATAGCCTATACTCGATAAACTACTACCTACTCAAATTATGTTCATGTGTAATCTCAATTTAAACACAATAACTTAACAAAATTTACACAATGTATGAAAATATTTAAAAAGTTTGGGATTGTGTTTTTATTTTTCCCAAATGGATACTTTATTCCTCCGTGGAATCAGAGGATTTTGTCAGTGATATATTATTGATATATACAGAATTTATTAATCCTGGAAATGACTCTTGAGATAAAAAAGTGATTTTCAACCTTTTTCATCTCTTGGCACAAATTAACTAATTATTAAAATTCTGCGAGATATATATATATATATATGTATATATATATATCTCCAATCTGACAAAAACAATAGGCATAATTTTGATTCATTCACATCAGATGGCTATTTTTGTGTTGGCTGTTTTTATTTTTTATTTGACAATCTAAGGGAAAAGAGGTCAGTGTCCCTGACTAGATAATCAGATACTATATGTTTTAAAAATTCTTGCAGCACACCAGTTGAAAATCACTGAGATAAACTGTGCCCTTTCCTTACAATTGAGGAAACCCATGTCTGTGGTGAAGTGACTTAATGGTATGCAACTAATTGGTTGCACAGTCTGGATGAGAATTGACTACTATTTTCTATCTTTTCCCTTTACCTAAGTATTAGTGATATATATCATCTAGTGCAGTGTTGAGTTACACCACTCACTGCTTGATCTAGCTGCTTTGTTATTTATTTATATTATTTTTTAAATTTATCTTTATTGTTGAAAATACTACTTTGTCATTTAAATTAAAAAAACATTTTTTCATCTTTGATTTTAGAGAGAGAGGAAGGGAGAGAGAGAGAAAGTTAGAAACATTGATGAGAGAGAACATCGATTGGCCGCCTCCTGCATGCCCCCACTGGGGATCAGGTCCACAACCTGGGCATGTGCCCTGATGGGGAATCGAACTGGTGACCTCTTGGTGCATGGGTCGATATTCAACCACTGAGCTACACCGGCCAGGCATTACTTTTATTTAAATAACAACAAAACATGATCTCAAAGGGCTAATAAATATAGTAAATGTGTGTATTAGTATGGATTTCATCAGGAAAGAGAAGCTACGTTGGGTTTTGCAAGTTGGAAGAGTTTTAGCTCAGGGAATTAGAAGACTGTACAGCCATTGCAGGATTGAGATGGAGAGTTCAGGGAAGCTACTGTTTGAGTTCAGAGAATCGGAATTTTGGATGGGAGGGGAGCCATTGCTGGTTATCTATGCACTTACGTGGGTGATTCCTGGGAAGAGTCACACAGGAGCCTTCTCAGACTCCACATCTGCCATCTGATTTTGCTGCAGCTGCTGTGGAGACTAATTGCCTGTCCTTCTCTTTAACCTCCAAATAAAATGCAAGAGCCTCTGACTGGCTGAAACAACTCTGGAACATAGAGGCAAAGGCATTCCAGAAAATTTAGTTACAGGTTTCCCCTTGTGAAACAGTGAGGAGTACAAAGGCACCGTGATGATGTTGAATTGATAATAAGCAAACATAATCCAGCACAAAAAGCTGACACTTAAAGCTGCCAAGCACAGTACGGTGCTCAGTAAAGGATTAAAAAAGAATTATGGCTAAATCCCATGCTCTGTCTTGTTTCAAAATTAAAAAAAAAAAAAAGGTGAAGAGTTTAAGCAAAAAATACCCCAAACCACCTGGCTGGTGTGGCTCAGTGGATTGAGCATCATCCCATGGACTGAGAGGACCCAGTTTGATTCCCGGTCAGGCACATGTCCTGGTTGCAGGCTCGATCCCCAGTAGGGGGCGTGCAGGAGGCAGCCCATTGATGTTTCTATCTCTCTCTCCTTCTCCTTTTCTCTCTCTCTAAAAAATCAGTAAAAACATATTAAAAATAAAACTCTTGAAAAATAATACCCCTCATAGACAGACAACAGTATGGTGATTACCAGAGAGAAAGGGAAGTGAGGGGAGGTAGAAGAGGGTATAGGGGTATAAATGGTGATGGAAGGAGACTGACTTGGGGAGGTGAACACACAATACAATATACAGATGATGTATTATAGAATTGTACACCTGAAACCTATATAATTTTTATTAACCGATGTCACCCCAGCAAATGAAATAATTATTAATGTTTTTTAAAAAACACTAAAAAAATAACCACAGAATTTAGGATTAATTGAGACAGTTAACCTGATTATAAACTATCTAAACAGGAAAGGTTAGGTATTTACTCTAACAGATATGATTAATGCATGTGCATGTATACATGTAACAGCTAGAAAAGTTCTACTGTATTTTTCATTGTTTGTGCTCTTAACATTTTGGATTTTTTAAAATGAAAGATAGCTTTTCAAGTAACATTCACAGGTTCTGGGGATTAGGATGTAGCCACATTTGAAGGGCCATTTTTCAGCCTGTTATAGAAGTTGTAGTCCAATGTTATTCTCTAAAATTGCAAAGTCCTTTATGTTTCTCAAAGATAGAAATTTCTCAGAGGACTAATACCTTCTAAGCAGTGCTATGAATGTATGAAGAAGTACAGATCTGTATGATAAAGTAGTATATTGTAACGTGGGTTATTTTGACTTGAGAGATTTTACGTAGGCAAAAATAACTCCTTTTTTTTTTTCCATTTGCAAGCAATATTACCAAGCTATTTCCCACCCTCACTTTATCTCCAAGCTTCACCATATCCCCAGCTTTCTTAGGCCCCAAGATAAGGTAATTGATGGGTTGTGTATCTGAAGATGGCATGTACCACGAGATGGGGTCCAGAAACTGGGTGAGGTTTAGTAATGGAAGGAGACATTTCATTCACATTGTATTAGTTAGCATGCTTTTGATCAAAGGAAACAGACAATCCAAAACAAACTGGCTTAAATTATGACAGAAATGAAAAGATTTATTATTTAACCAGTATGCACAGATGTACGGTAGGCTTTCAGAATAGTTCATATTTTGAGCCAGACGTTTTGATAACATTAGTTCTCCAGCTTTATTCCTCTGTGATTGTTTGGGTTCTGTTCCCTGCTTCCCCCTCTCACCACTCATTTGGTTTATTTTGGGATGATACAGATTCACTTGGAAGATACTAAGTTGTACACAAGAAGAGTTTCTTCAAACAGCTCCTCATCATGCACACCAAAACACTCCCGTAAAGAATATCCATCTGCAGTCTCATAGTAATGTGTCTACATTTCCCTTAACTGCCTTTATATTTGCTCTTATGTCTGTTCTCTGTGTACACATTGATAATGGCCTGTTAACCGGGGATTAGCAAACTGTAGCCTGTGGGCCACATCTGGCCCACAGCCTGTTTTTGTGCAGCCTATAAGCAAACAATGTTTTTACGTTTTTAAAAGGGTTACAGAAACAAGGAAAAGAATATATGACACAGATGTTATGTGGCCCACACATCCTAAAATATTTACTATCAGGCCCTTTATAGCAAAATGTTGCCAACCCCAGTGTAAGACTACACTGTGGTGCCAAAAAAAAGCCCCTTATTTCGGGCACATTCCTGTTGTGCCTAATGCAATTCTTTCTACATAGCATTCTCACCTTTAAATAGTTCTTTCCATCTACTCTCCTAGGTCAAGTTTCCCTCTTTTTTGAGGAGGAGGTGTTCCCAGGAGAGATTTTATTAATTTAGGAGGGAAAAGACTTGGAGGAGATGGTTGGTACAGAGAGACAAGATGAAAATTCTCACCAATTAAAAACAAATTTTTAAGTACTTTTTAAAATTGATCTCAGAGAGAGGAAGGGGGAGGGAGAGAGAGAGATAGAGAGAATATCAATATGAGAGAGAACCATCCATCAGTTGCCTCCAGCACACACCCTGAACTGGGATCGAACCCGTCACTTTTTGCTATTTGGAACAACGCTCCAACCAACTGAACCACACTGGCCAGGGCAAATTCTCACCAATTTTAAAGGATCTGAGCACTACAAGGACTTTGGAGAGCACCTTGTTCAGTTGCATCTTCTTATAATAGAGGGTATAAAGCCAAGGGATGGAAGGGGTTTGCCCTAAGGCATAGTTATCTGGTAAGACTTGCCATCAGGACCCAGCATTACGATTCAGTACCACTTCCATCGACTGCTGTTACTTTTTTGATGCTGCATCTTTGACTTCCTGCCAACTCAGTCATACACTTAGTGCTGTGTCCATGCCAGGACTGTCCTAGACTTCCTTTTTAACCTGGCAGTTTCCCAGCAGTCATAGTTACTGTTGTAAAGAGTGACCAAGAACTTCCTTAAAGGGATTTTCTCTTTCATTGTGCTTTATTTTCTTCAGCCCATCTCATTTAATCCTTTTAAGATTTTCCTGGTCTTCTGATGCTATGTCCATGTTCTTCCCCAGTAGTTGTATTTCAGTAGCCCTACCTTCATTTAGACATCATTGGTTGCTTTTTAGGATGACTTAGTGGTATTCTGACATTTAATTTATTAAATTAAAAATGATGATAAAAATGTACCAGAAGATGAATGTAACTTCTCTGATTGTTTGCTCAAAGATTTCCAGTGGCCTGTTTAAGTCCTCAGATTCATTCATTTTCTCATATCTCATTCTCTTTGATCTCTTTTTCATTCCAACTATTAGCCAGCTCCCCAATTATGATATTTACTATGACACCTCTGTCTCCAACTTGGCTTCTGATTTTTCTGGTAGTTTCTTTTACTATTTTCATTGCCTCTAATTTCTCCTTTTACCTCCTCAGGATGGTTAGTCTTAGTATATTATAGTTTCTTATTACTGCTGTAACAAATTATTGCAAACTTAGTGGGTTCAAACAATGCAAATTTATTATATTTTTCTCTGGAAGTTAGAAGTTTAAGATGGGTCTTACAGGCTAAAATCAAGATGTAAGAAGAGCTGTGTTCTGTTTGGAAGCTTTAGGGGGCATCCATTTCCTTGTCTTTTCTAACATCTAGAGTCTGCCTGCCTTGTGTTCCCTTCCTACATCTTCAAAATGCATCACTCTATCCTCTGCTTCTGTCATCACATCTCTTTTTTTCTGACTTTGACCCTATTGCCTTCCTCTTTTAAGGACCCTTGTAACTACATTGTGCCCACCAGACTAATCGAGTATAATCTTCTCATCTCAAGATGCTTAACTTAATCGTACATACAAAGTCCCTTTTGCCATATAAGGTAAAAATTTGCAGGTACCTAGATTTAGGAATGGGCATCTTTAGGGGCCATTTTTCTGCCTCACTTAGGTTGTTACCATTGGATCTTAGTAGCATTGGGTTTTTCAGTATTAGGGGCACACTCTTCTTCTTCTTCTTTTTAAAATATATGTTGTTATTGACTTTTTAGAGAGAGAGGAAGGGAGAGAGAGATAGAAACATTCATGTGAGGGAGAAACATTAATTGGCTGCCTCCTGCATGCCCCCTACTGGGGATTGAGCCCGCAACCGGGGCATGTACCCTAACTGGGAATCGAACTTGGACCTCTCAGTCCATGGGACGATGCACAATCCACTGAGCCACACTGGCTGGGCTACACTCTGCTTTTTTAAAAATGTAAATTATCTTCCAAAAGTATGACTGAATTAATAAAGGTTATTCTCTTGCATCTCAAACTCATTATCAGCAAAACTATTCAAATAAATACTTCATTTTACCTGCACCTCAAATTAAACTCATATGGCCTCTTGAATGGATTCCATTAAAACAAATATCCTGTGACACCTCCCACCCCAACATTTCACCATCTGGACTATCAGCATACTCTGAAAGAGTAGCATAAATTACCTTCCTTTGCTTTGTTTTTACATAACTGTGTGATATCCTATCCTATCCTATCCTATCCTATCCTATCCTATCCTATCCTATCCTATCCTATCCTATCCTATCCTCCTACAACCACACATCCTGTCCAGATTTGTATCTCCTAAGTTCCACTCCCTTGTTTTGTACATAGAAAGTACTCAATAATAGTATTACCATAATCTTATGTTGGGAAAGAGCAGTGTGTATTGAAGGAATCAGCTGCCAGCAAGCAAACTATACCTAAATGACTGTTTCCTGAATGTTTTCAATGGGAAACATTTTTCTCATCTTAGCAAACATCTTGTGACACAGCGTGTGAATTCTTTTTGAAATACCAATCACGGATAGGTTGGATTGATCAAATAATCCTGGGTATTTGAGGCAATGTATCTTATTTTTATGTCTGTTTTAGTTACCTCTACATTAGCTGAGAAGCACTATGCCAAGTGTTATTAAGGATATGAAGATGTGTGGATATGAAGATGTCTATGTTGAGGTGGCTAGCTCCTAAAAGCTTCTAGGAGGATACATTCCAATGTGACTTTCCCAACTATACAACCATAGAACTTTAGCCTTTAGTATGTTTAACAGTATCTGACTGAACCCAGTTTCTTAACAGTACTAAAAATGCTTTTGTGAAGCCATTGAGAACTTGATGTATGTTAGGATATTTCTTTTAAAATGTTTTTTATTGGTATTTATCAGAAATGAAATTGCTGTCAGAAGTCATGAGTGTTTTAATGTTCTGCTGTAAGTTTCTCAGTGGGCATTCTGATCAGGCAGTGCCATTGAAGGAGAATAGCACAAGAGCGTGGGACCTGGCAGAGCTTTCTCTGAAGATGTTTAATATTGTGGTATCATCCTGATGCTTGCAGTATTAGTGAAATGTTGAGAAAATTAACTGCCCATAGCACTTAAGTATCTATGCAAATTTTGGAATGTGCCATTTCTTGTGGTGTTGACAGATAATGTAAATGTAAATTACTTTTCCCCAAACTTCATAATTACCTATGTCAGTCACTTTTCCTTTTACTGTTCAATAACAACATTTTACTTTTTACACTCAAGAGGGTAAGTTATTATGGTGGTGCCATTTCATTTGAAAGCATACACCAGCATATTTAAGAATCTTTGACATTTGAATATACAGTATGTATTCAAATTAAGCCTCAGATATTGAAAATGTACTTTTGAATAACCATGCTGGCTTTCTGATAATAATGAGTGAATAAATAATTGATTGTATTATTGTACTATTTTAAATACAATGGCAGTGACTCAGTGAGGTTTATTTGCGTTCCTGTAAATCTATGGATATTTCAAGACTTATATTTTTGTAAATTATTTGAATTGGTAATACCCTGAACTGAGTGACATAGATTGGTTGAGAAGATTATTAATTATCTGTGTAAATGTTGGGAAAGAGTAGTGTGGATAATTAAATTGAATTTATATGAACATAAGCAGTTTTTATATTGGCTGTTGAAGTTGCTATTTGTGCAAAAAAATTTTTAAAATCGCTATTTAGGATGCTTTCTAAGGATTTTTACATGCACTGTATTTTCATGCTTAGTAGAAATATATTTGGAGCATAAATATTTTATTTAGCTACATATTTTCATTTAAATAACCCCCACTTCTTAAATTCCTAAATATTTATATTATCTAAAAACCTAAATTAATCTCATTCTTAACTAGGTTTATAAGCTGAAAGCATAAGAGTTATATATAGGAAAATTTGTTGGCTTTTGATTCATTAGTCTAATCAAAACCATACTGGACTAAGTTAAGTGTTCACTCAGTATGAAATATCACAGATGGGACCAAAATTAGAATATTTACAAATAACACGGTTAATATGAAATAGGAAGAGATTTTGATGTAGGCTATAAAAAGGTTTTCTTCTGACTTGATTAGCTTATTTTCTCATGCATATAAAGAACCCCCTAGTGTCTTGATATTTTTCTGAAATTTGAACAATTAAATTTTACCTTCTCCTACAATGGCTTTGAAGAGGATTTATATTATGTGGTAGCTATTTGTACATTTAATTAATTTTTCCTGTCAGCAGTATTGAAAATTTTTATTCATTTATTAATACTTGCAGCAAAGATGAAGTTAGAGAAGTAATTAAGATGTGGGTTGTTTTGCTCTCCTACAAATATTGAATATGTCATTAACATTTTTGTATCTTTTCTGTTAGCTTAATTAAGAGTTGAATTATTTTAAGCAATGATTGTATGTTTTAGTAATTCCAAAAGTTTAATTTACCTATAAAATATATTTTTCTTTTCATTTAGTGCCTCACATTGCTTTCTGTGATAATGCCTTTATATGTACAGGTTGCTTCTCTTTAACACTATAATTTTGCAAGGGGCCTGGGAGTATCCAGTGTTTATATGTCTTCACCAGGTCACTTGTCTGTTTTAGCCTATAATTAGATTTTAGATTGGTTTGTACATTTACTGATACTAATCATTTTGTTACTTTTAGAGTTGTATCCTGGTTTTATTTTTCTAACTGGAGAGACTGACTTAGAATTAGTTCATTGCAGCACATCAGCCAATGAGTTCACACGAGAAGGAAATCAGTCAAGGTCAGCTGTTAGTGTAAGGAAATTAAATGTGAACTAGCACCTTTAAAACGATCCTAATATCTGAACATCAGTCCTTATAAACATCAATTTCCATCACAGTGAAAAATCTAGCACAATATTGCCTATTAATGAATATTCCTTTTATTTCAAGTAATTGTTAATATAATACTTTTCCAATATTATAAAATAATTTAGAATATTAAAAGCTTCTCTGTATGGGCTTATTGGTCATTTGTTTATCTTCTGAAGAAATGTCTTCTGAAGTAATGTCTTTTGAAATCCTTTGTCCATTTTCTTAAACATCTTTGTTTAATCCCCACCCGAGGACATGCTTTTTATTGATTTTCAGAGAGAAGAAGGGAGAGGAGAGAGAGAGAAAGAAAACATTGAGGTGAGAATGAAACATTAATTGGTTGCCTCCAGCATGCACCTGAACTGGGGATTGAACCCGTAACCTGGGTATGTGCCTTGACCAGAAATCGAACCCGCAACCTTTCAGTGTACAGAACGACACTCCAACCAACTGAGCCACACTGGCCAAAGCCCTTTGCCCATTCTTTAACTGGGTTGGCAGGAAAGGGCTTTTTATGTACCCTGGATAGAAGACCTTAATCATAAATTTGTTTTTCAAGTAACTTTTTTCTATCTGTGGGTTGTCTTTTCACTTTCTTGATGGTGTCCATTGAAGAATATAAAGTTTTAATTTGGATGATACCCAGCTTATCTATTTTTTGCTTTGTTGCTTGTGCTTTTTGTGTCATATGTAAGAAATAATTTCCTAACCCAATTTAGCAAAGATTTACAGTTGTGCTTTTTAATATGAGTTTTATAGTTTTACCTTTTACATTTATGTCTTTGGTCCATTTGTAGTTAACTGTTGTATGTGATGTGAGGTAGGGCCTATTTGTTGAAAAGACTATTCTTTCCTTCATGGAATTGTCTTTGTATGCTTATCAAAAATCAATTAACTGTAAATCTGAGGGTTTGTTTTGTACTTTCAATTTCAGTCCATTGATCTGAATGTCTGTTCTTATGCCAGTACCACACTCTTGATTTCTATAGCTTTTTATTAAGTTTTAAAATTGGCAAGTGTGAGTCCTTCAACTTTGTTCTTTTAACGATTGTTTTCTCTATTTTTGTTCCTTGCACTTTCATATGAATTTTAGGCACAGATTGTCAATATCTGCAAAAAATAAGCTAGGTGTTTTTTTGTTTGTTTGTTTTTGTTTTAGGGATTGCTTTGAATCTGTAGTTTAAATTGGGAAATATTGTAATCTTGACAATGTTAAATCTTTTGATCTGTGAACATGGGATATTTTTCTATTTATTTAGGTCCTCTTTAATTTCTTTCAACATTATTTTGTAGTTTTCAGAATGCAAGTCTTGAAACTTTTGTAAAGTTTATTCCTAAGGGTTTTATTATTTTTGACGCTATTGTAAATGAAATTGTTTTCTGTATTTTATTTTCAAATTGTTCATTGCAAGTGTATAGAATTCAAATTGGTTCTTGAATATTGATCTTGAATCCTGTACCCTTGCTGAATTTATTATTATTATTTTAAATTCTCACCTGAGGACATTTTTCTGACTATCTTCAGATAGAGTGAGAGAGAGGAAGGGAGGGAAAGAGAGAGAGAGAGACATCGATGTGAGAGAGACACATTGACTGGCTGCCTCCCGCATGATCCCAACCAGGGCCGGGGACCTAACGGCAACTGAAGCACGTGCCCCTGACTAGAACTGAACCCATGACTCTCCGGTCCGCAGGCCGACGCTCCAACTGCTGAGCCAAACTGGCCAGGGCTGAATTTATTATTTTTAATAGTTACTTTATGTTTGAGTATATCTTAGGATTTTCTTTTTATAATATCATATCTGCAAATACTTATTCCTTGCCATTTGGGATTCCCTTTACTTCATTTTCTTGCCTAATATCCATAGCAAGAATCTATGTTTCAATGTTGAATAGAAAAGGTGAGTGGAAATTCTTGTCCAATTTCTGATCAAGGCAAAACTATCTAGTTTTTACCATTTAATATGATGGTAGCTCTGGGCTTTTTGTAGATAGATGCCCTGTTTCTTTGGTTTAAGTAGTACCCTTTTGTTCCTAAATTGTTAATTTATTTTTTATCATGAAAGGTATGGGATTTAATTTTTTTTATTTATCAGTTGAAATGGTCATAAAACTTTGTTTTTTAAAATTAATATGGTATACTACATTGATTAATTTTTGGATATTAAACTAGCCTTGATTTCCTCAAAAATATCCCAGTTGTTGGTGGTGTATAATTCTTTTCATATGGTGCTGGATTTTATTTTTTATTATTTTCTTGAGGATGTTTGCATTTATATTTATAAGATATTATTCTGTAGTTTTTATTTATTGAGATGTCTTTATCTGGTTCTGGTATTTAGGGTAATCAGGTTATCAGAATGAGGTGGGAAGTGTTTCATCTTCTATTTTTTGGAAGAGTCTGTGAAGAATTGGTGTTAATTCTTTATTAAATATATGGTAGACTTAACCAGTGAAGCATGTGGGCCTAAGATTTTCTTTGTGGAACGTTTTTTTTAAAAAACATTTTATTATTATTTTTGAAATAATGGTTTTAAAAAATTGATTTAGAGAGAGAGGGAGGGAGGGAGGAAGGAAGAGAGAGAGAGAGAGAGAGAAGGAAAGAAATATCGATTTGTTGTTCCACTTACTCATGCATTCATTGGTTGCTTCTGGTATGTGCCTTGACTGGGGTTGAACTCACCAAGGATGATACTCTAACCAACTGAGCTACCTGTCCAGGGCTCTTTGTGAAAAGTTTTAAATTACTAATTCAACGTCTTTATTTGTTATAGGTCATTTATATTTCTTATTTCTTTTTGAGTCAATTTGAGTCATTTGTGTCATATTGGGAATTTGAGCATTTCAATTATTTTACATTGTTATTATATATTGTAGAATATCTTCTTAAGGGTTGACATAGGTATCACAATTAACATATTGAAACAGTTTTTCTTAGATTAATATCAACTTCATTTTAATTATGTACAAAACTTTGCTTTAATATAGCTGTCTTGTCCTCCACTTTGCTATGTTGTCATACAAAAATGCCTTGTTTATACCCTGTGAGCCCATGAACACAGTTTGTAATTATTGCTTAATGCAATTTTCTTTGAAATGAGGTGGAGGAAGAAAAGTGTTATAAGCAAAAATACATTTAAATTGTCCATTATATTTACCTATGTAGTTACCGTCAGTGGTTCTCTTTAATTCTTGATGTGGATTTGAATTACTACTGCCTAATGTCCTTTTATTTTAGCCCAAAGAACTTACTTGAGTATTTCTTGTTGTGCAGGTCTGCTAGTGACAAGTTCTTTCAGTTTTTGTTTGAGAATACCTTAATTTGTCTTTGATTTTTGAAGAATTGTTTTGCTGGACATAGAATTCTTGGATGACTTTCTTTTACTCTCAGCACTTTGAATATTTCAGCTCACTGCCTTCTGGCCTCTGTGATTTCTGATAAGTCAGTTGTTAATCTTGTTGAAACTCCTTTGTATGTGATAGTTGTTTTTCAATTCCTACTTTCAAAATTCTCTTTTACTCCTTGAATTTTGGCAGTTTTACTAACATGTGCCTAGGTATGAATATCTGAGTTTATTGTCATTTGAATTTGTTGAAATTATTGGCTACATAGGTTAATGTTTTTTATCAAATTTGGAAACTTTTAGCATTATTTCTTTTTTTTTATTAATTTATTTTTGTTACAGATGTTTCTCCTTTTTTCCCCATTGACACCCTCCTCCCCCTCCCCCCCACTCCGTCCCCAGCTTTGTTGTCCATGTCCATCAGTTATGCATACATGCATATAAGTTCTGTGGTTTATCTCTTCCCTCCCCTCCCCACCCCCTCTTCTGAGGATTATCAGTTTGTACCCTACTTCCACATCTCTGGGTCTACCCTGTTCTCAGACTGTTATGTTCATTATATTCCACAAATAAGTGAGATCATATGATATTTGTCTTTCTCTCAGCATTATTTCTTTAAGTATCCCACCAAAAACTCTGCTTGGTTAACTTATTGGTCAGCTAGTGTTTGGACAGAATTTAAAAAAAAAATTGCCTTGAACCAATAAATCTTTTAATCTTTGTGCAGGGGTTCTCTGTGCATGTGTGTGTTGAAGATATTTTCAGTCCTTTGGCATTTGACAGCTCTGCCTTAGCCTTTAGTTCCAGTTTGTGGAGAAACTCAAGGTCAGCCAGAGGAGAGAGATTAGGGCTATCTCAGCTTTTTTTTTTTTTTTCTGGGCATGTACATAGCCCTGCACATGCATGGGGCCTACTAATTCCCCTGAACTATGTCATAGCTTTTCAAAGCTGCCTATGGATCATCTTATTCCCCACATTTTCCTTTTAAGTGCTTTGGCTATCTTCCTTTTTGTTCCATCTTGGGTTACCACCTCAGCAAGCTGAAATATTAAGCACTTGCTGCTTATTATTTTTTATTTATTTATTTTTTTATCCTCACCTGGGGACATTTTTGCATTTATCTTCAGATAGAGCAGGAAGGGGGGTGGGGAGGAGAGAGAAACATCAATGTGAGAGAGACACATGGAGTGGTTGCCACCCACACGACCCCAACCGGGGCCGGGGACAAACTGCAACCGAGGTACATGCCCTTAATGGGAACTGAACCTGGGACTCCCTGGTCCGCTGACTGACGCTCTAACCGCTGAGCCAAACCGGCCAGGGCTGATTATTTTTTTAAAACACTCTAGGGCAGTGGTTCTCAACCTTCCTAATGCTGCTACCCTTTAATACAGTTCCTCATGTTGTGGTGACCCCCAACCATAAAATTATTTTCGTTGCTACTTCATAACTGTAATTTTGCTACTGTTATGTCTTAGGCAACCCCTGTGAAAGGGTCGTTCAACCCCCGAAGGGGTCTCGACCTACCAGTTGAGAACCGCTGCTCTAGGGGATAGCACTTTCCTCACTGAGCAAGTTATGAATCAGGTCAAATAAAGAGAAGTTCTTTAGTGGGGCTTTTTAAAGGACCTGTAAGACAGATTTCAAATAGTAATAGTCCTCTTGAGATGGAGCTTTGTGGGAAGTTTCAAATCCAGCCTTTCCCCTTCATTGGCTGCCAGACTACTGGTTCTTCCCCTCTCCCCCAAGGGTAACACAGAGCTGGTAAGAGAGGGATGGGAATAGAGAAAGCTAAAATGCAACAAAGCTCACTATTCTAATTGAGACTCAATCATTGTTCTTGAATAAATATTCTTCAGATTGTTGCTAGGTTTTGGTTAATTTCCAGATGTCTGACAAAGTTGATTTTGACAATTTTCTCCAGTGTTCATTTTACATTTGTGGAGGAGTGGGTTTTCAGAGGGTGATATTTCACCATTCTGGAAGTGCTTCTCATTTGTATATCTTTATTTTCTTTATGATTCAATATTTTGCACATTTAAAAATTATTTTTTACTTAATTTAAAAAGCCTATTCGTGCTTTCAGTTAAAAAAAAGTGTTCCAATACTTTAGGGTATACTTGATGTACTTTTAAAACTTTAAGACTTAATTATTTGAAGAACTACACTTGCTAATTTTTTCCTACTACTTATTACATTTAATATAGATTTGCAATTCCTCTACATGCTATTTTCAGAATCCTGTTAAGATAGTTATTCATTTGGTTGTGAAAAAAAAAAATTTCCCCCAGATTAAGTATGTGTTGTCATTCAATAAAAATTAACTAAAAATAGAAGATCTGAAAAAAATCTTCCAGGTTCATCTGCACTTGAGAGAAGTCTAAATCAGAAATATGTTGAAAAGTAGAGTTTTATGACAGTAAACTGCAATAAGTTACCTTTATTCAGAAAACAACCTGATTTATTTTTTCTGCACTGTATTTTAGAGAATTAGAATAAAATAAAAACCTTATAATTTTATTCTTGTATTCAAAATAACCAACCTCCAGCACGTGCCTTTAGATCAACACCAATTCATCCCAATTTAAACTTCTATATTTGCTGTATATTAAGATGCCATTGATTTTCTTCACAATCCCTACAGTATGTTTAAAAACTTAAAGATTTAACTGCATTTTATAGAGTTTATCTACAACATGTAACTTAATAAGTGATATGATATTGACTTTAAAAAACAATTGTTCTTTTTCCCCAGTAATTCATGCATTCAAAACCTGTTGCTGATCTTTGTATGTTATAATGGGATTAAGGACTTTTTTTATTTGTGGGTTCAAATATTATTTTATAATTTAAAAAATACATTCATGTTAATATTAAGTTGGTGTTTTCAGGGAAATGCAGGAAGTATTTAATGCAGTAATCCACCTTTTAAATTCTTATATTCAGATGAGATTTTCTTCTTATGAAATGTAGATCTTAAATGAATGGTTTATTTAGTTTTACTAAATATGTAACTCACATTCTAATCAAGGGATTACATTTCTGTCACTCCACATCTTTGCCTCATGATTTTCCTACATACCAAAGGTAACTCACGTTCTGATTTCTGTTACTATCAATTAATTTTGACTGTTATTAAACTTCACATACACAGAATCATGCAGTAGGTAATGTTTTGTGTCTGCCTTATTTTGCTCAGTGTAATGTTTGGAAATTCATCTACATTATTTTGTATGTCAGTGATTCATTTTTATTTTTTATTTATTGAATTTTTCCACATAAACACATAACTATTTTTAATTCATTCTCTTGAAATGAAAATTTGGGGCAGGTATGTTTGGGAATATTAGTAAAAGTCCTGGCCATGATTTCTCAAAAGGGGCATGAAGTAGAACACAAGGCATACTTATCATTCTGTAAAAGATCTTGTTAAATGTGTGTGCATTGTGTATTAAAAATGTATACACACATGCATATGCTACGTGTACAATAAGAATAACGGTTTTAATAATAGTGGTTAACATTTGTTTGATTGTTCTTGTGCTAGGTAGGCCCTTTTCTGAGTACTGCACATGTTTTATCTTATTTACTTCTCACAATTTTACAAAGTAGGTAGATTATGATAAATCTGATGAGTGAACTGCAAATTTTAGGGGATAAGCAATTTGCTTAAAATACCACACCTAGTGAGTGGTCAAGGGGGGGCGGGTTTGCATTCTAGTTCTTGCATTGTAAAAACTTATACTATGACTGCTGCTTCCTAATAGTAAATATTTATTGAACTCTGCTGTATGCCCAATACCAGTGGGATACACACACACACACACACACACACACACACACACACGCCTGTATTACAGTGTAGACAGACAGACACACACACACACACACAACCCTTAATTACAACGTAGACAGATAGTCCATGTAAAGCTCAGTAAATACACCATGTAGAGGTCACTTTCCTCTCAGAGGATTATGTGATGCAGAGGCCACAAACTGGCTGTTAAGAGGCAGAAGCCAGCAGCAGATGTATAGTGCTTGATCCCCAATGTATTTAGAATTTATATTTTATTTGTTGCCAACATTTTAAAATCAAGATGTCACACATTAAATTCTAGGCTTCTGGCGTATTCCATAAAATCATGATATTTGAAAACCTTACCCACTGCAGTGATCTGGAACTGACCCTTAAGCTACCTTCCTTGGGCCTGCCTCCAGCCCTGATAGCTTATTTATGCTTCCTCCAGAGAGGCACTTGAGTTTGTGATTCTTGATATAGCTTTTTGAGTAAGTGGCTTTAAGCTTTCCTTTGAAGGATTCTAACAGGCTCTTCCAGGACGAGTGAGGAAATAGTATAATTGAAAGAAAGAGGAATGGGAATTATGCAGGAATAATCTGCACTGGCCAAAGGCTATGCCAGACTGTGAGGTCTGACATCGATATTTTAGGAAATCTTGTGTTTTGAATGCTTTTATAGAAGAATGCAGAATCAGAGCTTTAATTTTTAACAGGAAAAATATAGTCTAAAATTGCTAATTGCAGAAAATGCCATTCAATTGTGGTTGTTTGAACTAAACCTGTGGCTAAAACACATCAAATTGCCATTTTTGTAGGTCAAAAGGAATAAAATATCAAGTATGTACAGTTTGACCTTAAAGGTTTGCCTAATAGAACTTTACTTTAAATGAATCACTTATTTAAAATAGTATTTGTTTTGTAAAGTTCATTTATGTTTTCTGAACTAGGACAAAGAAACCACTACAAGTACATATTATAATACCTCCTCAGTTGTTTTCTGTTTTATTTGAATCTTCAAAAATTTTTTATATTTATTTTTGAAATATTGAATTTTCATAATATGTATTAGAATATTTATTAAATATTTTGAAATAATATTTCTGTATGTTAGATTGAAATCATTTGATTTATATAAACAGATAATAGGGTTAACTAAAAATAGATTGTCTACGAAGTGTTGATGCATAAAAGACAAAATTATGTGGATGAACATACGTAAGCTTCAGAGAGCTTTTCTTGTACTAGGCATTTAGCTGTCTTGCAACTGTTAATCAGCACAGGCCTGAAAACAGCTGCTATCAGATTAATTAGAGGGAATCCAGGAAATAATTCAACTGAATGTAGCATTCATGTAAGTGTGTTGAAGGCAATTAAGAGTAACTATAGTCATTACTGAGACTTCCAGGAAGTATGCCAAAGGGCTTGAAAGTTATAAAATGCCTTCCCAGATATATGTGAGATATATATATATATATATATATATATATATATATATATATAATATATACATATATATTATATATTACATATATATGTAATTACATATATAAACACACATAGAAATTAAAAAGACATAAAATTGAAATTATTTCCTTGAATTATGGGATATTAACTCATTTCTTTCTTTGAAGTTGATGGGCTAAGAGGAAAATGGGCCATTTAAACTGATTTAGAAAGCCAAAGGTTTATTTGATGGTGTTGTGCAAAGTATTGCAATCTAGTAAATGAATTATGTTTTATTTTTATATTATTAATTCTAATAATCAACGCAAGTCTTCAAATAAAGGAGGCTGATGTTTTACCAAGGTCACATACCTGTAAGGAAAAAAAAAAACTAAAGAAAATTTCATAATGAAAGATTTAAATCCTTAAGAAACTTTACACTTACCACATGGCACAACTTCAATACCTGGTTCCTGTGATCAAGATCATCATCTTCACCACCACCGTCTCCATTACCCTCAGTTATTATTATTATTGTGACTCAAAAGCTGCTTGTCTGGTATCTCATCTCGTTTTCACTTTGCTTAGTTCTCTTTGCTTAGTTCTCTTGACTATTCACTCAAAACTGTGCAATGGGAAAATTATGTTGTTCTCTAACCAATTTTGCCTATGGTTGGCTCCTTGCGGGGGAGGAGGGAGAAAGAAGGCCAAGAAAAAGGAAGACAGGGATGGGGGTGAGGACTGTAGGTTAAAAGATTACATAATAATTCCTTCTTATTTACTAGGACTACAGACTGAACTCAGAGAGGTTAATTTATTTATGAGAATGGAAATTTGGTGTGATTACTTCTTATTGTGCATTACAGTGTTTTAAACCTGCTTCCTTGTTTCTTCTTAAGCATGAGCTAGAAGGAGAGGATGGCTAACACTCCCCACTTTCAAAGTCCTGGCCACACTTTTTCAAAAGGGGCATGAAGTTCTAACAAATGGCCTACTTATCAAGCTGTAAACAATTTTTAAATGTGTTTCAGGAACATATGGTTGTTTGTTTTAAAGAAAATAAACTGTTGTTGGGGAATAGCTGAAATGATTGATTAGAGTGTTACAGTTGGGACAGGGAACAGATGGGAAATACTGTTCTTGTGTCCTCACGCCCACCCCTCAAAGGTAATAGGGTAATATGATGATAGTTCTCAGTGGTGGCAGGAGAGGCCTGATGGGTCATAAGACACTGTTCTCTCAC
Organism: Tadarida brasiliensis; assembly: GCA_030848825.1. Lineage (NCBI taxonomy): Eukaryota > Metazoa > Chordata > Mammalia > Chiroptera > Molossidae > Tadarida > Tadarida brasiliensis. The sequence continues at coordinate 113,975,813 of CM061280.1, read as the reverse complement.
AGAGTGCTACCACCATTAATGGAAAATTCATGTCACGTTTGTTTTTGAGACTCATTTGATTACGAGGCTTTTGGTTTACCAAGTGTTCATTTTCACCACAATTTGATCCTTCTTTCCTTATCTCCTGCTCCAGCACCCCTGCTCAGCACCATTCCTCTCCCTCCCACATACTAGGACCACACACCACCTTCTTTCTTGTGGTCCCATTTCTGGCTCCTTGCAAACTCTACTATTCTTTTTTTTTTTTTTTTATCCTCACCCGAGGACATTTTTGCATTTATCTTCAGATAGAGCAGGAGGGAGAGAGGGAGGAAGAGAGAGAGAGGAACATTAATGTGAGAGAGACACATCGAGTGGTTGCCACCCACACAACCCCAACCGGGGCTGGGGACAAACTGCAACAGATGTACGTGCCCTTAGCAGGAACCGAACCCAGGACTCTCTGGTCCACAGGCCGACGCTCTAACCGCTGAGCCAAACTGGCCAGGGCAATTCTACTATTCTTTTTGGTCCAGTTCAACTCCCTTCTCACCAATGAAGCATTCATACACTACTATGGCATTCTCATATTCCATTTACTTAGGTGCTATTTTCTTCAGCAAATCACCAGCTGAGAATTATTTATCCTTAGATATTCATCAATTCCTATTGTTAGTTCTACTTTACCACCAGAAACAAATGCTCTGGAATCACTCTAGGAAGAATTAGTTATTTATTTCTACACAATTAGTTACTATGTGGAAAGAAGATGAAAATATTTTAAAATTGATTTTAGAGAGAGGAAAGGAGAGAGAGAAAGTGAGAAATATCGATGTGAGAGAGAAACATTGATTGGTTGCTTCCTGCACACATCCTAACTGTATTGAACCCGCAACCTGGGTATGTGCCCTGAATGAGAATCAAACCCACAACCTTTTGGTGTACAGGACGATGTTCCAACAAACTGTGCCATGCTGGTCAGGACAGAAGAGAAAAAATATTTTAGGAATTGATATATCAAAGAACTGCTGTTTTAAAAAAAAAAAAAAAAAAAAAAAACAACTGGAAGGGACCTTAGAATCAATCTAGTGTATATCCTTTAATGTAGAGTTCTAAAAACTGAGGTTCAGAGGGTTTGCACATCTGTTAAGCAATGGGATATATATATATTTTAAATATGTTTTTATTGATTTTAGAGAGCAAGGAAGGGAGAGGGAGAGATAGAAACATCGATGAGATATAAACATCAACATTGATTGGCTACCTCCTGCACAACACCCTTGCTGGGGATCAAGCCCACAACCTGGGCATGTGCCCTGACCAGGAATTGAACCGGCGAACTCTTGGTGCATGGGTTGATGCTAAACTACTGAGCCACACCAGCCAGGCAATGGGATATATTTTTTTTACAGGAATTACTAGAAATTAGTTCTTGTAATTCTCTATACAGAATAATTTCCACAACTCTACACATAATCTTATCATGGGTTATAATATTTGAACAACTTGAACAAAGTTGAGAAATCATAGTTGAACAGTTGAAATAGTGAGAGGTATAGGGGTAAATAGTTCCCAAATAAGAAATAGACAAAGGTACAGAGAAGAGAAATGAATATTGTCTTTTTAGGGAAGAGCATATGGTTCAGTACACCATTGAGTACAAAGGCTGAGTGAAAGGACAATGATAAAGGAAATAAAGGGGAGTGCTATTTTTGTAAAACAATGAAAAACAATTAAAAAATCGATGCAAATTTTGTCTTCTTCTTTTTAAAAAAATTATAACCATGACCTGGCAATTTCAAACAATGACAGTGATAAATTACTTCTCCTTGGGGGGGAAAAAATTTTTAAACAATTGCTACAGTTGTGATCAATGTTCAATAATATATATGTAAGCTTCAAATTAACATACATTTATTACTCATATATATGCTTGAATTAACATTGAATTCTACTAAAAAGTTTACTAAAAAATTCCCAGTTAGACAGATAGCCCCAACACGGGCACACTCAGATACACATGTTCATTTTGAGAGTAAATTTATTAAGGATTCAAATCACTAGAGCTTGTTCATGTTTCCATTTCCTGTAGTACTATGTAATCCTGCATTTGAACAGTAGGTATTAAATAAATCAACTTAGCCCATTGATTATAAAGGTGAGGGAAAAGAATTAGTTACTTTCTTCTATCTTGTTATTCTGTGACCACTTGTAGTTTTTATGTGAGCTTTCAGTTTAAAACAATGAAACACAGTCCACACCAGGTGGAATTTTTTAGTAAATGCAAATTTTAGGACATAAATGAATTATTTTACTGAATTTCAATAATATGTCTAAAATTTAAATGTAAGCGTCTTATGTTGGCACATATACTAGGCAGCAGTAGGCAGAATAGACTGTATCTAAGTGAAAATATGCTTAGAAGTAAATTAATATACCCATATATATTCTTATATTTCTAATATCATAATACTATCTTAATTATTAAAAACTAATAAAATAAATTTAATTATTATTAAGATGGACTTAAAATATTGCTATGAAGCATTATCCAAGATAGTAAATCAAAATATAATCAGACACAGTTTTGAAATAATATTTTAAAACAATAGCTACTTTTAATTTTACATAATACTAAATTGTATACAAAATTTTTATTGAGCAACTGCGGTGTTCAAAACATTGAGCAAGTCCATGTCAACAGTGAGAACTAGAAGCCATGTCTAGACATCAAGTTGAGACAGGATTGATCTGTAGTGATGATGACAAATATAAAGTATCAGTATATATTTATTTAACTTATGATTATTCTATTTAAATGAGGGAATATTTTTTCATTTTTAACATTGTATATTTCAGCAACTTGTTTTCATAAGGGAAATTGAGGTTGTAAATCTTTCACACAGAGATTGAAGGAATTAACTCATTAGGAAAATATGAAGAAGAAAAGATAACATCAAATACCTCCATTACATAAACCTCTGAAAAGCCCCACTAAGTAAAAGGGCATATTACAAAATATAGTAGAGTTTGAAACTGGTAAATATTTGCTTTTAATTGTTGCTTCAAGAGAAAACAAAAAGCATACAAATTAAGAAGTGCTAGTTACATCTTTTTGCACCAAAATGATATTGGGTATTAAGAAACCTGATTATTTATTACCTGAAGATGACTGATGAATATAGAATTCTAAAAAATAGAAAGTATGAAAACAACTTTATATTGGAGTGAGTTTCATCAAACACATTTTTTTAAAAAATTGTTTTTCCTTTATTGATTTGAGAGAGAGGAAGGGAGAGGGGGAGAGAGATAGAAACATCAATGAGAGAGAACATCGATTGGCCTCCTCCTGCATGCCCCCACCGGCGATCAGGCCCACAACCTGGGCATGTGCCCTGACCAAGAATCAAACTGGCGACCTCTTGGTGCATGCGTCAATGCTCAACAACTGAGCCACACTGGCTGGGCTCATCAAACACATTTTTTAAATTATTATTTTGCTATACTGTTATACTCACAGATGTTGTAAAGATACTACAGTTCTCTTGTGACTTTCACTTATTTTCCTCTGATGATAACATTTTAGATAACTATCATATGTTATCAAAACCCAGAAATTGACATTGGTACAGTACTGTTAACTCAGTACAGACTTTATTCAGATTTCATCAGTAAACATACCTTTTTAATACTAAAACTTTTAAAGGATTTCTAAAAAAAAATTCATTTAGAAATCTGATTTTACGTATGTTGTGGGAAACACTTAAATTGAATTTAATTTGCTTTATTATAAATATATGGTTCTTTATTAATTCTTTGCATATGGAGTGTAATATCTTTAGACTACATCTTTTTTCCATGTTTTAGGAAGACTTAAGCTGCTGTGTCCAAGTTGTGCTTCCCAGTGTGGTCATCACCAGGACTAAAACCACTGAAGCTAGAATGAGACACATAAATAGGAGGTGTAGAGAGACCGTAGGTTATGTCCCCCAAATCAATTTCTTAATGGCAGCAGGCAAAGAACTTTATTTACAATGGAAATATATTTTATATGTGTTCTGGCACAATAGTCCTGTCTCTGAACAAATCTACTTCAGTATAACATTACATACACTGAATATTAAGTCTTGAATGTGAGCAGATGCTTTCAGAGGAAAATAATTTTCAACGTAATATGAAAAATATTGTCGATGTTTGTCAAAATGTGACTATTTGAATATTCTAATATGCTAAACTTGAAGGGAAACTATAAATCTTAAAAAAAAAAAGTCTTTCCAGTTTTTATTGTAGCAAAGCATTGTGATACTTAATATTCCAATAGTTTACCAGTAGATACATTTACATTTATTATGTGCACCACAAAGGTTTTTATGACTAGGAAATTGAGAACTTCTTATAAGTACTATACCATAATGCATAACTTAACAGAATAATTTACATAAGAAAAATCCAACTCATAGACTAAACTTATCATCAAGAATTATGTACTACAAATTTAAAGTTAGAAATCAGAGACGCATTTTAGAGATAATAGCAAAAGCTTTTTAGTACAAAAATAAGGTTAGTAGAAGAAAAACAAGATAAAATGATATATACATTTATCTTTGTAGAATATTACTAAGAATGTTTTGCCTAACTGGTTCATAAACAGATAAAAGCCTTATGCTCATAAAACCTTCTATTTGTGGTATAAATTACAAAGAAAGGAAATGACAATGCAATTGACAATCATCATATAAGCTATGGTTCTTTACCTTTGGTGCACATAATTAATTGCCTGGGAGTGGTTTCAGAATGCATCACGTAAAACCTGGTAAGTGATTGTCTAAAACTTATAAGATAAAACACTTGTTTTTCTACGACAGGAAACAGGTATTAAGTCTGGTATTATTGGTGTCTGTGTAGTGTGTTTTTTCTAGAATTGATTTGTAGATGACTTAAGAGTTAAAAGCATTACTAAATAGTCATATTTATTTGACTTTGAACACTTTAAAATTTGACTAAATATTTATTTTTTTAAAATTTAATTTAATTTAATGTATACCATCACCTTTTATCCCTTCTATGCCCTCTACCACCTCTACCCATCCCCTTCCACCCCCAATCACCACACAGTTGTCCATGTCCACTCTCTCTTATTTGCTCAATCTCTGCACCCCTCTAACCCCTCCCACCAGAGCTGTCTGCCTGCTCTCTATCTATGAGACTGTCTCTATTTTGCTTGGTAGTTCAGTTTGTTCATTAAATTCCACATACGAGGGAAATCATATGGTACTTGTCTTTCTCTGACTGGCTTATTTCACTTAGCATAATGTTCTCCAGGTCCATCCATGCTGTCACAAAGGGTAAGCTTTTCTTCCTTTTTACAGCAGAATAGTATTCCATTGTGTTAATGCACCACAACTTTTTATCCACTCATCTACTCATGGGCACTTGGGCTGTTTCCAGATCTTGGCTATTGTAAATAATGCTGCAATGAACATAGGGGTGCCTATATTCTTTCTGATTGGCATTTTGGATTTCTTTGGATAAATTCCCAGAAGAGGAATCACTGATTCATAAGATAGTTCCATTTTTAATTTTTTTAATTGATTTACTTTTGTTACAGATGTTTCTCCTTTTTTCCCCCATTGACACCCTCCTCCCCCTCCCTCCCTGCCCCGTCCCCAGTTTTGTTGTCCATGTCCATTGGTTATGAGTACATGCGTAAAAGTTCTGTGTTCATCACTCCCCTCCCCCACCCCCTCTTCTGGCAAATGTCAGTCTGTACCCTACTTCCACGTCTCTGGGACTACCCTGATCCTCAGACTGTTATGTTCATTATATTCCAGAAATAAGTGAGATCATATGATATTTGTCTTTCTCTGCTTGGCTTGTTTCACTTAGGATAATAGTTTCCAGGTCCTCCCATGTTGTCGCAAAGGATAAGAGATCTTTCTTTCTTACAGCTGCATAGTACTCCATTGTGTATATGTACCACAGCTTTTTTATCCATTCGTCTACTGATGGACACTTGGGCTGTTTCCAGATCTTAGCTATTGTAAATAGCGCTGCTATGAACATGGGGGTCCATGTGTTCTTTCTGATTGGTGTTTCAGACTTCTTAGGGTATATTCCTAGGAGTGGGATCACTGGGTCAAATGGTAATTCAATTTTTAATTTTTTGAGGAAAGGACATTTTTAATTTTTTGATGACTACATATTTCAGTAGATTATCTTATGAGTATGGAAAGAAAATAATGTACAATGTTGTAGTGATCAGAAATAGCTAAATTCTGGGTTCCAGACATACCAGTGAGCTACAGTGGCTCTAGGACTGAAAAATGGATAATGGAAGGAGAAAGGCAGTAGTCTGATTTCCCAAATCTTTCTCAGCTGATAGTATAACGTAATGACTTACTCTGGTTTGTCACTACTCACATGATATGTCTCAGTAATTAGAAAAATTGTAAAGCTTTTCTAGCTATAATTTGGAACCTTGTATATTTAACTATTTATGTATTTCAAGGATAAATATGTTATGCTTATGTTATTTAACGGGCCTGACAAGTGTGGAGCCTAGAAATGAAGTAACCAGGGCTGTGAGGTATGTGTTATGGCGTAAATATAAAATGCAGTTTTAAAGGCAACGTTAAAATAATTTTTATTACTTTTATGAACTGGCCAACATGTATTAAAAAATATGGTGCAGTCCTGGCCAGTATGGCTCAGTTGGTTGGAGCATTGTTCCATACACTAAAAGGTAGAGGATTCAATTCCTTGTCAGGACACATACCCATGTTATGGGTTCTATCCCCAGTCAGGGTGTGTGTGGGAGGCAATAAATCAATGTTTCCTCTCTCATTGATGTTTCTGTCTCTCTTCCTCCTTCTTCCCTATCCTTCCTCTCTCTAATATCAATATAAATACATAAAAATACGGTGCAGTGGAAGAAGTATAGTTGTTGACACTGGATAGTTCGGTGTTCTAATTCAGACTTTGCCACATTTATCTGTGACCTTGGGCAAATTACTTAACTCTTGAACCTCCTGTGGTTCCCATGAGAAATGAAAATTTATCCCCAATATAATCTAACACATGGCAGACAATCAGCAAGTGCTCTATTCTCCTTTCCCCTAATTATCACAAAAGACAATTACTCTTAATCCATACATATAAAAGTTTGCATATTGTGGACACTCACTCAATGTTGTTGAATGAATGAAATCATGGATTAAATTTACTGTATTATAAAGCTGATGTTTTCCACTTAATAAAAGCTTGGAAGTATGAATTGACAGAAAATGAATGTCACAGCTTTGGTGGTAATGAAGATTATTGGGATAAGTTTACAAGGTAAGTTATAGAATTTTGTTCTATTGAGCTTTTCATTTATTTTTTAATCCTCACCTGAGGATATTTTTCCATTTATTTTCAGACAGAGTGGGAGGGAGAGATAGAGAGAAACATTAATGTGAGAGAGACACATCGATTGGTTGCCTCCCGCACAACCCCAACCAGGGCCCGACCAACCTGCAACTGAGGTACGTGCCCTTGACTGGAATCAAACCCAGGACTCTTTGGTCCGTGGGCCAATGCTCTAACCGGCTGAGCCAAACTGGCCAGGGCTATTCTACTGAGCTTTTACTGTACTTGATCTTAGCCAAAAGGCAAAGAGGCAATGCTTCACTGAACTTTTTTTTTCATTTTTCTTTTTCTGTATTGATTTTAGAGAGAAAGGAAGGGAGAGGGAGAGAGAGACAGAAACATCGATGAGAGAGAACATTGATTGGCCACCTCCTGCATGCCCCCACTGGGGATTGGGCCCACAAACTGGGCATGTGCCCTGACTGGGAATTGAACCAGCGACCTCTTGGTGCATTGATTGACGCTCAACCACTGAGCCACACCAGCCGGGCTTCACTGAACTTTTTAAAAAGAGTTCTTTTTCTTTATTTCTTTGCCTTGTATAGTATAATTCTGTTTAAAGATTCTGGTATGTCCATGATGACCTCTCAATGTTGCTTCTCAATCATAGAAAAGTTTGAGACATGAAAAGACATAGGTTACAAGAAAAGCAAGCAAGTTATAGAATTTTCTTATTTACCTTTTTTTTTTAGCTTCAGTAATTCTAGAACTCTTGTTTATAGATAAAGTGGAAATATCCACTTTTTTTTCTCTTAAATTTCAAGTGTCTGAAGATTAGTTATGCAGCACATTTTTTCTTATAAACTCTTTTAGAGGGCTTGACATATCTTCTATACCCATAAAGGAAATAAGTGTAAGGTAATTCCTAGCTATTCAGGATCATTTTCTAATGTAAGTAATGAACTGAAATGAAAAGATAGGTTAAATTATAAAAAAATGTACTGTATATGTCCTAAGTACCATCCATTAAAGCATGTTTCTGCTGTATGTGCTAACCATCAGGTGTATGGCTTTCATCATTATGAATAATTTGTTCTTATTTTTATTTCAGTGGTTAATTTGTTTGTCACTAGATGGGCTTTTTAGTGAATCATTTATTGTGGATATTTTTAATAACTTTAATCTTTAGATATTCTGAAAAAAATCACAATACTTCCAATTTGTATATATCTTTGGAGCTCAAAAAACATGTTCTGTAAATTAAGAATTAATTGTAGGAATTGCTACAGATTCTAATTTTATTTATTTTTATGCTATATTTTTTATTCTATATTCTAGCAAACAAACAAACAAACAAACAAAACCCCTAAACATTCCTTGGTGGCAGACCCCGAGACTTAGAACATGAAAACACAAGATATTCAGAGTAGTATGTTCTTAAGGCATGCCTTATTTGATTTTCAAATGCTTTCCCATTAGGATGAAATGTCTTTAGGCAATGTGTATTGGGAGTTAGCTACTTGAAAATCAATGGTTTGATTTCTCCACTGGATTGTTTCAATAGCCTCTTAACTGTTCTCCTGGCTTCTACTATTGATCTTCTTCCTGCCAAGCTCTGTGACCTCATCCCCTAACACTTTCTGTCTTGCTCCAGCCATAGTTAACAGCCTCCCAGCCATTTGTGATGTCTTTTCCATTCATTTTCTCCAGATAAAGGGAGGAATGCAGCTCCCTTATCCCTGCCAACAGTTAACTGTCACACATGAGTAAGGTCATTAGACCAACAAACCTCCCAGTCTTGGCTGAGTTCACTTGGGGTCTGGGTCAGCTCTTACGGGTATTCATGTCTTATTTTAAGACATGGTCACTTCTTACCTTTTTATTGTAATTCCTCTAAGAAGATATGAGATTAATGGACTCCCATGGAATTATTTACTACTCTTTAATTCTCATGAGGAAGATTCTTAAATTTGAAGAGTATTTTCTCTCTAAACAATTTACTTTCCCATAAACTATTATAATTTTTAAGATTAAATATTTTTATGTTTGAAAATGTGGCTTAAGGTTGCTATAATGAGGAGAGAATATGTTACCTTACTGAGATATAGTGATTCCTTGAGAAAGGAGAGATGTAGTTCTTAATGAAATTATCTTATGTCAGCATGTACAATTTGGTAGTATTCAAGTGTTGACTTTTTAATACCACAGTTTTTGGAAAAGCTTTGATTCTCATTTTAAGATTATGTATATCTTGAGTAATTTTGAAAGTGAATGCTAAGAAAGGATAGTAAACATATTCAATTGATGTGTGTACTACAGTAAAAATGTCACATCCTTACAGAATTCTTCAGTGTTGAATTTAATTGTAAAGATGACTAGGGTGGAAGTAGTGGTGAAAGGCATTATTTGTAATGTTGTAAGTATTTCAAAAGTAAAGAATTGGTTAGATAGTTATTGCAATATTATTGACTGTATTCCCCGCACTATACTTTACATCCCCTTGATATTTTTATACTTTGCACTTCTTAATTTCTTTTACCTTTTACCCCTCCCTGCAGTGGGTACTAGACATATTGAGGTGATCATTTTGTAAGGTATATAAATGTCTAATTACTGTGTTGTACATCTGAAACTAATATAATATTGTATGTCAACTATAACTGAAAAATAAAGTTTAAAAAACATTAAAAGAAGAATCAGAATCTACACAGGAGTTATAAAGTAAGGTCTTGTTTATTAGATGTTTTCCCCTAGGGCTTTACAGAGGGTAGAGAATGTTCACACAAACAAAAGATATATATAGTCCAAACTGAAGGTGCCATGTTGAAATTGATATATACATATAGCATTAAATATTGGTAGATTTTTTCTGAAATTCTCAATTTTCAATATTTTTGACACATGTGAATTTAATTTTATGTACTAAAAAGATAAACATTTATCAAAATCATAAATCTTCTAAAATTTATCCTTATATGACAAAATAATCTAGCTATCTCATGTTAAATGGAGACTACTCAGTAGTATGTCTACATCTCTTGGTTAAATCCTGAGTTGATTTAACACAGGGTACTTTTAGTCTAACTAATATCCTTTTAAAAAAGACTTAATTTTTTAGAGCAGTTTTAGGTTTACAGAAAAATTGTGAGGAAGGTACAGAGAGTTCTCATACACCCCCTACCCCCACACATGCATAACCTTCCCTATTTTTAACAGCACTCACCAGAGTGGTAATATTTTTATAATTGATGAGCCTACATTGACAAATCATAATCAACTCAAATTCATAATTTAAATTATGTTGGTTTTGTACATTCTGTGGGTGTAGACAAATGTATAATGACATATATCCATCGTTATAGTATCATATAGAGTATCTTCACTGCCCTAAAAATCCTCTGTATTTTGCCTATTCATACCACCACCCACCCTAACCCCTGGTGACCACTGATCTTTTCATTGCCTCCACATAGTTTTGCCTTTTCAAGAGTGCCATATAGTTGGATCATACATTATGTAGAATTTTCAGATTGGGATCTTTCACTCAGTAATATACATTTAAGATTTCTCCATGTCTTTTCAAGGCCTGATAGCTAATTTCTTTTTAGCAGTGAATAATATTTTACTGTCTGGATGTACCAATTTATTAATCCCTTCACCTACTGTAGGACATTTTTGTTGCTACCAAGTTTGGGCAATTATAAATAAAGCTGTTCTAAACATCTGTGAGCAGGTTTTATATGGGCATAAATTTATAGCTCTATTTATTTGGGTAAATACCAAGGAGTGAAATTGCTAGATTGTATGATAGGAATATATTTAGTTCTGTAGGAAACTGTCAAACTGTCTCCCAAAGTTGCTATACCATTTTGCACTTCCACAATCAATGAATGAAAGCTTCTGTTGTTCCACATTCTCTTCAGCATTTGATATTGTCAGTGTTTCAGATTTTGGCCAATCTAATAGGTTTGTGGTGGTATCTCATTGTTTTAATTTGCATTTCCCTGATGACATATGATATGGAGCATCTGTTCAAATGCTTATTTTTCACCTCTATATCTTCTTTGGTGAGGTGTATTAATATCATTTTTATACTTGTCACTGATTTTCATGAATCTAATGACAGACAGTGGGTTGAAACATTCACCCAATGCTCAAATTTCAAATGCAAGCAGCAAATTTTTTACTATATTATTTGAACAATAAAAGATTCATTCTCATATGAGGTAAAAGTAAATCATACTTAAGCATACTGATATTAAATATTCATATATTAGCTTTTATAAGGATAAAGGAAGACTTCACTACAAGTCATAAAAATCATACAACATGTGGAATTTTAGAAAGCATGTTTTTAAAATCATTCAGTGTATGATCTTACTTTACAATATTTTGTTTTAAGGGATAATTTCATCCAGATTCCTTTTGGGCGCATCTGTGGAATACTTCTTGTCATGAGTTCCAAATAAACTATATGTTGCTAAACACTGGACAGCCCCAGGGCTCAGTCCTTGGACATCTTGTCTGTGAAGGCTTACTGTCTTAGGGGGTCTCTTCCAATACCATGCCTTTAAATACCATCTATATGCTAATGATTCCCAAATTTTCATCACTACCCTGGACCTCACCCTTGAACTCCAGATTCACATATCTATCTGCCTAGTCTACTTCTTTACTTTTGGTTTAAATAGACCCATTGTATTTAGCCAAGCCCAAACAATCTTACCTTCCCTCCTATTCCTGACCCTTCCCAATCTTCCTCAATGGTAACTCCATCATAGGTGCTCAATCCAAAACCTTGGATTCTGCTTGACTGCCCTTTCTCATATGCTCCAGCCATCAGCAAATTCTGTCAATTTTTCCTTGAAAATAGACCCAGAGCTTGACCACTTCTCAGCACAACTCCTGTTACATCTTGGTCCAAGCCCTCTTGCCTTTCACCTATTTTACTTCAATAGACTCCCAATTGTTTTTGCTGCTTTCACCATCGCTCCCTTTCAGTTTTTCTCTTTCAACATATCAGGAAGTATGACTCTTTGAAATACAAATTGTGTGATAGCTTTCTGTGTCCAACATCTACTTGTAATGGTTTCTCATCTCTCTAAGCCTAAAATTCCAAATCCTCTCAGTTGCTTACAAAGTTGTGTGTACAATCATCTGGCCCCTCCTTGCTGCTGTTTGTCTCCTAATGCTTTCCTTTTGCTTGCTCCACTCCAGGGCACAATGCTCCTCTGTTATACCAGAAACCCAGAAACCCTCCTTCCCACACCACGCTGGCACCACTAGCTGTTCTATTTACCTGAGATGCTTTCCCTACAGCTAGCCTCATGGTTCACCTCCATCCCTCAACCCCCATCACCCTGTCATTTCCTTCATATATTTGGCATATGTCACTGCTTAGTGAGACCTTCTCTGGCCACCTATTTAATACTGAAGACTGCTCCCCTTAGATCTTATCATTACTGACATATGATACACAATTTTACTGTCTGTCTCCCTGCACTTAAAATGTAAGCCTCATGAGGGGGGGATTTTTGTCTGTTTTGTTTAATATCCCCGATGCCTAGCAAAATGTTGATTGATGGAATGAATTACTTCTAATACATTTTAAATACTAGGGAAGTATTTACTGTATAATATTTTTCTCAACTGTGTACTTTAACAGTAGAGAAAGCAACCAATAGGTTCTTTGTTTTTCATTTGGATTTTCTTATTTAACAAATTAATCTATTTTATTTTTTCCCTTTACTGAACTTATTAAAAAAAAAATTCACTCTATTTAGCCAAAAGCTGTTTACTCTCAAACTCCTCCTCAATAATATTGGTGTATAATCATGGGTTCTTTGGGATGCTTCCAGACTTTAGTATGACCTTTACAAATTAGTTCTGAGTTAGGGACCACTGCTGGATGAGAAGTAAGGTGTAGGATGAAGACAGACATTCTAACTCAATCTGGAATAATTAGAAGGACAAAGACAACAAGGAAAGGGACTATTTTCATTGCATCAGGCCTCATTTTCATAACTGCTGACACAAGCCTGCCATTAAAATAGCACATTTCCTCAAATATTGAACTTTCAGATGCAAAGTGAACAGCCAAATGGTTCTGTTAACGTGACCTAAATTTCAGAGCTAGGTGTTGTATGTGCTTTCATTCTGAGTCTGTAAACCTTTAGACCTCTGATTCTTTCAGCCCCAAGCTGATTGTGTTATAGTCTAAAACCTAGTTCTTTTCTCTGTAACTTTAACATTTTGTGTTTTATAAAACCTTTTATGCATGCCTGTATGAAGCTCAGAGCTTTACTATCCTAGGGAGGAGGAGGAAGAGACAATTCCAAAAAGCCTCCCCAAAACCTATATTCAAAGGAGAATGTTTAAAAAAGAATCTATTTCTGCTGAAAGGGAAAAAAATTACCATTGTTCTGCTGGCTGGAAGTATTGGAAATGTCTCAAAGAAACACAATTGGATTAATTATATTTTCATCTTTTTGCACCCATTCAAGTCTGAGAACATGTACTTCACTGTAGTTTTACATTTTTCTGGATTATATGAGAAGTTGCAAGATTATCAAGATGCTTTAGATGCTCCTCCAGGGTTAACATGTCACTTTACTAAGTATTTTTGTGGATCTGATATTGTCTCTTCAAGAAAATCATATGAAAGATAAATTTCAAAAGCATCTAGCAAGTTTGAGGGTTTTTTTTATCCTGATTAAAAAAATACTTTACTATATTAAGGTGACCTTTCAAAAATGATAAACATAAATATAAGACTGTGACTTCAGAGCATAGCCACTTTCTCCAAGGACCTCTAATCAAAGCACTCAGGATTTTTAGAAGGTCAGTAGTAGAAAAATAATTGAGTAATATCTGCATAATGAAATGGGGATGCTTTTGAAATTATACTTTTTTTTCCTTATAAAATCTTCTGTTCTAAATATGCATACCCTATGGTTCAGCATTTTCAACTCAGGCACTGCTCACCAAGCAGTAATAGGTACTTTTGTTTCTAAAAATGTTCAAAGAAGTGTTATTTCTAATAGTTTAAAAGTGGAAACAATCCAAATGACCACCGATAGATAAATACTTGTGGTATCATGACACAGCAATAAGATTGATTATCTTATATAACAATAAGAAGAGTCTACTACTACATGCAACACTACAGGAGAATGCCAAAAAATTGTTAGGCAAAACTAGATAGATCCAAAGAGTGTATATTGTATCATTCCATTTAGGTAAAATACAAAAGAAGGGAATATGATTCTATTGGGTGTTAGAAGTCAAGATAGTGGTTACCTATGGAGGATTATTGACCAGAAGAAGAATAAGGATTGCTCCTGGTGCTGCTTATACAGGCATATTTAGTTTATAAAAATTCATTAAGTTCTGTACTTATGATTTCGTTTTCTGTATATATAATTTACTTCAGTAAAATGTTTACTTAGAAATATTCCTTTCTTCCAGGTTCCTAGAGATTGCAACAAATGAGTAAAATGTGTTCCAAATGACTGATTCAGTAGTCTTTCCAGGTGACCTTGCATAATTCTTCTTAACTGTGGCTAAACTGTGTTGTTTTCAACAGGTAAAAAATAAGGCTTTGGGAAAAAAAGAAAGCCCTTTCTCATGTGTATAAGGTTCCTTTGGCTGCTATAACACATTACCACAAACATTGTGGCTTAAAAGAACAGACATTTATTGTCTCACCATTCTGGGGGCAAGAAATGTAAAATCAGTAGCTCTGTGATAAAATCAAAGTATCTGCAAGGCCATGCTCTGTCTGAAGGTTCCAGGGAAGAATCTGTTCATTGCTTCTTCCAACTTCTGGTAGCTTCTGGCATTCCTTGGCTTGTGGCCACACCACTCCAATCTCAATGCCAGAATATTCACATCTCTTTCTGTTCCATCTTCTCCTCTGTGTCTCAAATCACCCACTGCCTCTGTCTTACAAGGATATATGTCATTGCATTTCTGGCCCACCTGTATGATCTAGGATAATCTTCCCATCTAAAGATCCTTAACTTTATTACATATGCAAAGATTCTTTTATTCTATGTAAGGTAACATTCACAGGTTTCAGGGATCAAGATGAAGATACATTTTGTGGGGGCATTTTTCAGCTTCCCACACTATGTGATTCTCAATAAGATGTAAATGAGATAGTATTGTTTACCAACTGTTTATGTTTGGGTACACTTAACACCACAGTTTACAAGTGCAGAAAATTTATATTCTAGAGTTTCCTCACCCCAATCTTTGTACATCTCCTCTATGCACAATTTAAATCAAAAGATTGGAATTGTGTTGCTGCATAGACTAGAAATCATATGGTGCAGATAATTTTAATCCTCAAATTTTTTCTTCAGATGAGATCTGTTATAGAATGCAAATATAAAATAGCAAACAGCACTGCCCCACAATATCAGTTTTTTTTTTTTTTCTCTTTCCAGAGTGGCCCCATAAGGTATACTGGAAAATTCTAGGCCTCTGTGAAGCTACTTGAAAATTTTATCTAGTCTGATCTCTTCATTTTACTGGGGGGCAGGTAACTAGCATTCATAGCATGACAGCTGTTTTTCCAAAGATCACTCAGAAAGATTGGGAATGAATCATATATATCCACTATTCTTTGCATGAAACTACCTTCAGATGCCTCTACATGGAAGATTATGCTTCCACACAGCATATGGTTACCAGTTACATCAGAGAGGCCCTTTTAACCATTTGCCCAGGTTTCCAGATATCACAGAAATTACACAGAATGTCACAAGGTACCAAAAAACATATGAGTAGGTTTATTTGAAAGCCCTAAACTATCAATATCAGCACCTGTGCATGTCACTTAGCTCCATTAAGGATTCTGAGGGCTACTTTCTGTGTACTCAGGAAAGGAATGTCCCAGATTAGCTCTTTTTCATGCAAACAGCCCATCTATTCAGGTTTTGACCAGTATGCACAGATGTCATCAGCTCAAACCAGCCCTTTGATAGCTTGCAATATCAGAGCAAAATAGGGAGCTTCTTTATTATGCTTAGGATAATATTTAGGGGTCTTTCTTGCTCATGTTTGTCCCTTGTGAAACTCTTAGCATAATGACATACACATTTTATATTCCACGTGTTAGTCCCGTAAATTTCTGTTTACCTTTGTCCCCTGTTCTGTGAAAATCTGTTTTGATTATCTGAGCAGTGTCACTGATATACTCTACTGGTTTTACTCAACTGATGTCACTGCTCTCTTGTTGGACTAAGATCTTAAAAGTAATGTGTGTTTACATGTATTAAAAGCATTCATGTTCAAAACAAGAAATACACTTGGAGGGTCTGATTAATTAGAATGATTTACTACTTTTATGAGCAATTGAAATCTTTTGCTTCTTCTAGCCAAACTTTTCTGTTGTATCAGTAAAAGTATTTGATTTCTGTAAGTGTGAAATAAAATCACTCATGTTTGTTTACCCAGATGAAATACAGATTTTTATTAAAATGGTTAGCCCCAGGAAAACAGTAACTGACTAAATGCATTGTGATGGTCAGGAGAACACCCTCTCACATCTCCTACTTTGGGGAGTGTAATTGACTGCTGGCTGTAGATGCCACACTCTGTCTATCATGATGTTGCTGAAGCCCCTTCCCAGGAGTTTATCCCAGCCAATGACTGAGTGCAGCAGGGGTACTAAGGAAGGCCCATTCCTTCAAGATGTGGGGGTCCTCTGATGGTGACTTTGGCTGAAGGATTCCCTAGTCATGTTGGCGAAAACATTCTTAGATTGTGCTACAGTGCAAAGCCTGCTTATTTATGGCACATGCGTCAGTCATAGTGAGATAGCTCTCCCATCCTCCTCTGACTTCCTCCTATTTTCTTTCATAAGCGGTCATCCCCCCAAACCTGTGACTTGTCCCTATCTAATCCCATCTTTGTGTCATCTTCTCCAGGAGGGGGGCCTGCATTAACACATACAAAAAAGGATGCTTGTGCCCAGGTATTTACATATTTATGACTCTTTATTCAAATTCGGTCTCAAGTTTTAAGGCCTGATCTTTCATCATAGACTTATATAACCCTATACTTTTTCAGGAACTGTTAGAGAAACTTGAACATCCTCTTAATTAACTTATTTATTTTTTTAACCTAGTACTTCCATCCCTTCAATTTAAACTCTGCCAACCAGTATAGAAAAATATAGTTTCTCCTGCATCTGCCAGTCAAAGGAGGTTTGTTTATCCTACTTGGAAAATCAAGACAACTTGGTGACTCTTTTCAGGTCTCCTGTGACACTGATATGTTGGAAAACACTTTCACAGGCTAGTAGACCCTATCATGCAATTTTGTACTGGAGGCTTGAGTTAAGGACTCACGCTTGCCTAGGAAGTGTCTTGACACCCTGCTATTTGTTGATGCTTTGTTTTGTTGTGTCTGTCCATGATCAGGGCAATGGGATATTTACCATTCCACTGCATCTCATTTTGGCTGGTATCATTGTGAAGGAGCTAAGGGAGGTGGTATTAATACTTTAACCACATACTTACTTTGCATAAAAAAAATTTATTTTTAGATCGCCTCCCAGACCAGGTATGGTGTTGCTTTAACAATCATTTCTAGCACCTGGATATCAATACAAATTATTTGGGTGCTTTGGAGGTTGAGTATTATCTAAACCTTGGTGAAAATTTTATCCTTTTTAAAGTGTTATCTGCATACTAAAAAGCCCACTCTATCCATTCACGATTAATACCCTAATTTTATTAAAAGCATCTGAGAACGCTGATTTTATAATGTCAACTTTAAATATTGAGACTCAGAATGAAACAATACAGTAGTCACCATCAAAGGAGCAGTTGAAGGTCAGGCTATGAGGTGCATTAATTTTTCCAACATTAAATCTTGTAAAAATGGTACTTTATTGTTATTAAGTAGAGGTTTTTAAAAGGTCCATTAACTCTGGTGACCACAAAGTGGCATATCAATTATAAATTTGTTTTATGTAAATGGGACACCCAAATGACACTATCATTGTATTGCTTTTTACATTTGATCAAAATATTCAAAGCTACTATTTGACAGTGTCTTTGCTTGATTTCTCAGATAAAATCTGGGGCTAGCTGAGCAATTCACATCTCATGCACTGAAGACAAATTGCCTCAATGAAAATTCTATTATAGCTTAAGAAAATTATCTCCCTTAATCTGACACACTGAGCTGGCTGGGAATATAGTTATCTAGTGACACCTGCTTAAAATGGCAGTGGGAGGTATTTGGGGACCTTTGTTCCACTCAGTTGCTACACATGACCTTTGGAATCACAATAGCTACCTTACAACAGAGAACAGGAACACATAAGGATTTCGGTGAAGCATTAAGTAAAATATGAAATGAAGCTAAATTTAAGAAGTAAATGGTACTAGTCTTTTGGCAAAGAAAACAAACACATTTTAGACTAGAAAACAGCGTGGCATTTTATACAAATGAGGCTATTAAGACAATATGATGCATAGTATTCATGGCCATTTAAAATATGTTATTCCCAAGATGAAGCCAGCCCATAACTGTGGAGTTAAGTTGCTAAATAGTAGCAGCTGATATTTGCAATACATTGCCTAAAATTAGACGAATATAACAAATTTATGTTTTACAGTGGACAGTTTCTATGTGGTCTCACAACAGCTTTGATTTGCTCCCATATTAACCTTGACAGCTTGCTGTTTTCAACATTCTGGACCAACACTACTTAATATGATTAAGTTGGCAAAGCTTGTATTTTGGCATTTCATTCCATTCCACATTGTCTTGGTACTAATTTTCCCACTCTCTTAATTTTTATACATGGGCATAATTTGTGTGCATGAATGTAAGTCAGTGTGGTACTTGCCCAGAGATATTTCTATGTGAGGTCTCAAGTAAGATACAGATGGAATAGAATACATTTTCCTGTTGGACTTGCAGTCATCAAAAACCACAGAGGATGAATTATGACCCAAGCTATATAAGGTAATGCTTAAGTATGCAGAGTTGGGCCTCAGTACTTGTCTTCAGATATTGGCTGTATGATTTTGGGCAAATTCCTTAATCTCTCTGTGTTCCCCCCCCATTTTTTTTTCACCTGAAAGAAAGGAACAATGACAACACCTCCTCTCAGGGTGTCTGTGAGAATTCAGTGCATTGATGTTTGAATAGCAGTTAGCAGTATATCTGGTACACTGAGAACTCTTAACTATTATTATGGGCTTCTGAATATCCTGATATATATATAGAGAGAGAGAGACATAAATACATGTCAATCATAGAGCAGTGCTTGGCACATAGAAAGTGCTCAATAAATAATAGCTACTCTTAAAAATAGAGGCAAGGGATAGATCCAGGTTTTCTATGTCCCTAAAGCTTTTACATTTGGGGGGAGGCACTCTACAAAAAAAGGAAACAAAATTATGACTGCAAAGTGCCTACAGCAACTTCAGTGCTTTTGCATAAAATAAATTATGAATATAACTGCCTGCAGTTTCCATGGAAAGGGCCCATGCTAGTGAAAGGGCACTGAAATTTATGTGTTGTTGGCTTCAATAAATCTACCTTTGAAAAGGGACTTTGCCAACCCCATTGAAGTTATTCACCTTGTCTATGAAATAAGTGTATAGAGGTCATGAGAGGCAGGGCCAAGATTAATAAGCAAAGATTTGGGACCAAATTTTACATTATACCCAGCTCCCTCCTCCAACACACACACACACACACACACACACACACACACACACACACACGGTGTGCTCCCTAACAAAAGTATGTTGTTATAATAAAGATTCTTAGTAACTGTTAAACAAAGGCAGCTATAATGTATGTTTGTTAGCCTATAATTAGTGTGAGGAGATGAAATAGGGCTATAGAGTTAACCAACATGAGGAACATAAATAGAATTAGACAGAAAAAAATAAGGCTGAAACAAGTAATTTATTTAATAAATAACTTTTTTTTCTCTATTGATTTTAGAGAGACAGGAAGGGAGAGGGAGAGAGAGATAGAAACATCGCTGAGAGAACATCAATTGGCCGCCTCCTGCATGCCCCTCACTGGGGATCAGGTCCACAACCTGGGCATGTGCCCTGACTGGGAATCGAACTGGCAACCTCTTGGTGCATGGGTTGATGCTTAACCACGGAGCCACACCAGCCAGGCAACTCAGGAACTGTTTATCAACTACCTAGTAAATGTACTTCGTGTTAGCAATATAAAGATAATTAAGATAGGGTAGCTTTTCTCTGGGAGTTTAGTAGAGAAAGAGAAGATGTGTAAGTTTCAAAGTGTAGGAGGGACTGTCATAGAAACTCTGCAAGGTGGGAATGTTTAGTTTTACTGATTGTGGTAATGAGGAAAGTTTTAAAGAGAAGGTACATTATCTGATCATCAGAGTAATGGGTTTTTTCTGGAGTAGACTATAGAAGGTCATGGACAGAAGTAAAGATAAAAAGGTATGAAACATAGAGCATCGCTCAGAGAACTCCAAATAATTTGAGATAAGTAAAGTATTAGGCTTTTCCAGTGGTATGGTAAGAAATAAGGTGAGATCAGTGTCTGATTATATGCCTTAGTAAGGAGTGCTGATTTTCTACAGTGAATGGTGCGAAGCCAAAGCCATAAAGGTAATTTAATAGGATGTGCACTTTGGTAAGATTACTTGGGGATATAGTAAAAAATCCCCTTGAAAGGTTTTGAGTCTGCATGTGGAAATACCAATTAATTCAGGTGAGAGAAAATGAGGCTAAGGTAGTAGCAGTGGAATGGAGCTGGTGGTGTGGGGAATGTAAAAAAAAAAAGACAATGAATCAACAGGATTTGATCGGCAATAGCACATCAGGATGGAGAGAAGGGAATCTGAAGTGTCTTCAGGTTTTCTGGTTTAGGGAATATAGAAGTAATTAAGGGAGGGAGATAGAAGTTTTAGTTTTGTTTATGCTATATTTAAGGAACCTGTAAGATACCTAGGCATAGATATCATGGGTGGAGGGTGGATTCAAGAGATATGGGTGGGCCCTGGCTGATGAGGCTCAGTTGGTTGGGTGTTATCCCATGCACCAAAGGGTCATGAGTTTGATTCCTGGTCAGGGCACATACCCAGGTTGTGGGTTCGATCCCTGCTCAGGGCGTGTTCAGGAGGCAAAAAGTCGATATTTCTCTCTCACATCTATGTTTCTCTTTCTCTCTCTCTGGTTCTACTTTCCTCTCTCTCTAGCATCAATGAAAAACATATCCTTGAGTGAGGATTAAGAAAAAGAGAGATATGGGTTGATATACAAGTTTCAGCAATTAATTAGTAGCTAAAATAATCAGAATGCATGTGATGGTACACCAATAATGTGTGGAGAGAGGAGAGACCAAACAGAAAATTCAAGGAACTTGATATTTTATTGTTTGTTTGTTTATTTTGTTAATCCTCACTGGAGGATATTTTTTTCATTGATATTTTTAGAGAGAGTAGAAAGGAGGGAAGGAGGAAGAAAGAGAGAAAGAGAGAAACATCAATGTGAGAGAGACTTATTGACTGGTTGCCTCCCACATGTGCCCTGACTGGGCTGGGGATAGAAACTGCAACCCAGATACGTGCCCTTGACCTGGAATTGAGCCCACAACCCTTTGGTGTGTGG
This sequence comes from Tadarida brasiliensis, assembly GCA_030848825.1. Lineage (NCBI taxonomy): Eukaryota > Metazoa > Chordata > Mammalia > Chiroptera > Molossidae > Tadarida > Tadarida brasiliensis. The sequence goes on along the minus strand of CM061280.1, from coordinate 113,953,854 downwards.
GCTTATGCTCTAACCAGCCAGAGTGGAACCTGATATTTAAAGGGCAGAAATTGGGGGGAGGTACAGACATGCAGAGAGAGGGGGGGGTCAATTAAGAGAAAATAAGGATAACAGAATGGTATTATGGAAATCAAAGGTGCAAAGAGTTGTGCTACAGAGAGATTAAATAAAATGAGGTCATTAGTGACCTTGGCAAGACCAGTTCCCGTGAGCAGAAGGTACAAATCTGATGGTCATGCTTTAAAAGGGAGAGATTAGCCCTGGCCAGTTTGGCTCAGCGGTTAGAGCCTGGTCCTGTGGACTGGAGAGTGCTGGGTTCGGTTCCCACTGGGGACATGTGCCTCGGTTGTGGTTTGTCCTTGGCCCCGGTTGGGGTTGTGTGGGTGGCAACCACTCGATGTGTCTCTCTCACATCAATGTTTCTCTCTCTCTCTTCCTCTCTCCCTCCCTATCTGATAAAAAAATAAAATAAAATAAAATAAAAGGGAGACATTAGAGGAAGTGATGTCAGCAAGTGTCAAAAGTGGCATCAAATGAGTGATTTCTTCATTACACACAAGTCAACAGTTATTTTGATGGCCTCCCTTCTGAAGTTGTCTCAGATTCTTTTATCTTACAGCGGCATGTCTAGTGTATATGACATACACACACACAGTGTATAATTTTTTATTCCTCTCCTCTACAACATTAGATTTAGTAGTACTATGAAGTTAAGTAAGTAATAATAATGGCCAAAAATAAAAATGATCATATATTTGATTATTCCAGGAAAATTAGTGAATGAATAAATTAAATACTACAGTAGAGCAAAGATGGGGAAAGTATGGAATAATACTTTTAGTTGCATTAATATGTTTTCTGAATAAAGACAAAAATATATACCTACTTATTGATCTGTTGCAGTGTTTAATAACATGGTTTGCTGTTTCAAGCCTTAACTTCTGCAAAGTTGCCAATTACTTTGAAGAGCCCTTTTTATTAATTTTAGTTTTGAAAAGCATCTTTCACATGAACAAATGGATATACAAATATGTAGTTTGGAAAATTCTTAACTATAAGAGTAGGCTTGGTAGACATTTAAAAAATTCCACTTCACAGTGAGTTCTAGAAATTGCAATGTAGTCCATGTCTTTGTCTCCTTGGGATGAATTCTAGAGGCTTTAACATGTGTCCATAGTCAAAAGAATTTTAAACACAGATAAATTTCCAAGTGTCCACATAAAGTGTCAGCAGTAAAGTAGCTCATATTCTGTTTTTCGGTCATCACAGTCATGGTGAGATAATTGTTTATTTTACATCTAATTTAGAAAGTTAAGATTATGTAATAACCAGAGTTTGAGACAGCAACTGTACCCAAAGAGAGTTTCGGTGACCCCAATTTTGAGCCCTTGGGAACTTACTCTTTTTGTTGTAATTTATTTTTTATTTTTTAGGTTGTATTTTCAATTACAGTTAACATTCCATATTATTTTACATTAGTGAACAGCATAGTTATTAGACAACCATAATTTATAAAGTGTTGCCACCTGGCACCATACATATGTAGTTATAGTCAATAACAGGAATTCACACTTGAAACCAACCCATGTAGTAGAATCTGTGTGTGTGTGTGTGTGTGGCAGGTGTGGGGGGGGTGTATAATTAGGAGTTCTCCAAATTTACTTCCATGAAGAACTCAATGTCTATTCAAGGATAAGTGATAAAAACGTGCTAATTTGACACTTATACAAATATTATTAAAGTTAATAGGAACATTAGCAATTGCTTACAACTTGGAACAACAAAGGGTATTTTTCAAGGAGGAATATTTCAACATGGGTAGTATTTAGAACTGCCAGCACATGGTGATAATAAAGTGCAGATTAACTTTAAATAGATTTAAAAAAATTTTTTAAGTATACGCAGAAATACCTCTGCTATTACCTGCTCCGTCTGCCTGGTCTTTGGAACTGTATGGTATTATTGGGGGAAAAGTACCTCTGTTTAAGTGATTAACATTATTTTTCAAAATTAAATGTTTTCTCTGATACAATATGAAGGATGTCAAACCTTTATGCCATCTTTTAAAAAATTTATCATTGTTGTGGAAAGTATTACAGATGTCCCCCATTTTTCCCCAACTGACCCCCTCTACCCAGCTCCCAACCCACCCAGGTCTTCACAGCACTATTGTCTATGTCCATGGGTTATGCATAAAAGTTCTTTGGCTAATCTCTTCCCACCCTCCCCTTCCCTCTGTGATTTGTCAGTCTGTTCCATGCTTTTATGTCTCTGGATCTATTTAGTTCATCAGCTTATTTTGCTCATTATATTCCATTAATAAGTGAGATCATGTGATACTTGCCTTTCTCTGATTGGATTATTTTGCTTAGCAAAATAGTCTCCAGGTCCCTCCATGTCATCTTAAAGGTCAAGAGATCTTTCTTACAGCTGCATACACATTCCACTGTGTACATGTACCACAGCTTTTGTATCCACTCATCTACTGATGGATATTTGGGTTGTTTTCAGATCTTAGCAATTGTAAATAGTGTTGCTATGAACATAGGGGTGCATATATTCTTTCTGATTGGTGTTTTAGGCTTCTTAGGATATATTGCCAGAAGTGGGATCACTGGGTGAAATGGCAGTTCTGTTTTTAATTTTTTGAGGAAGTGTCATATTGTTTTTCATAGTGGCTGCACCAGTTTGCATTTCCACCAGCAGTATAGTAGGGTTCCTTTGTCACTAATATTATTTCACGTGCTTTCCAAATTATATTGGAAGAGTGAGCCATTCTGTGAAGGGTACACAGTGTACCTTATTGTTGGTTAGATTTGATTCTTTATGTATTTTATAGTCCATAGAAATGCATTTTAAAATGTAACGTATTAGTTAACCATACAGAAGGTATAATATGCAGTAATAATCTCCTACAAAAAAGATCTCAAGTATTTAAAAAAATTTTTTTTTCCTTTATTGATTTTTAGAGAGAGAGGAAGGGAGAGGGAGAGAGAGACAGAAACATCGATGAGAGAGAACATCGATTGGCCGCCTCCTGCATGCCCCCCACTGGGGATCAGGCCCACAACCTGGGCATGTGTCCTGACCAGGAATCGAACTGGCGACCTCTTGGTGCATGGGTTGATGCTCAACCACTGAGCCACACTGGCCGGACAAGATCTCAAGTATTTAAATAATATATTTAAAAAACTCTAATTACCTAACATCCATCTTTGTTTATTTGAGATCATTGTTATAATACAAATTTGAAATATTATGAGTAATTTATGATGTTTATGTTTTAAAATTATTTAAGTATTCCATTGTGGATCCCAGTTCCTCCATATTATTTGTGTGTTTCTTTTAAAGAATTACCCTTTACAAAACTGATGCTAGCTTGATATTAACTTAATTTGCTTGGCCCAAACTATGATTACTTAGTCACTGTTTTCAGTTTCTTATAATGCAGAAAGCAGAATTCAAACTATTAATATAATGGTGAAAAGCATTGACTCTGGTGGAAGATGATCAAGATAAAACTCTCTCTGAGCTACTAAGCAAGTTATTTAACTTCTGTGCTTTTAGTCTCTACATCTGTCAAATGAGGCTAATAGTATTACATAGCTCATTATGTTGTTTTGAGGGTTAAATAAATACATGGAAAGTTCTTATAACAGTGTTTAGCATATTGTAAGCACTCGATGTGTGTAGTTATTTTAGGAAAGTATATATAATACTAATTAGTTTTTTATGCTTGTGTTTCGAAGTGGCCAATGGCCCATATTTAGCCTAATTGTCCCTGAGACCTACCTAATCTGGCTCATTTTGACTGAGAAAGCTATACCTACTGTCAAATCTAGATATACTGTAAAGAAATAGCATTTTCAACATTTACATTAGCCATATTTTCTACAGTGTTAGAGCATAATATATAAAGTATGCTAGCTGTTGTGTTCCCTGTTGTAATAACTTATTTATTTAGTATAAATCTATTTGTAAGACTTTTTTCTCAGTAATACTGCTGAAAAAAACAAACATTTCTTCCAAACACAGCATTAACTACACTAGAAATTAACCCACTTCATTTTAAAGGCAATATTAACACCTTTCCTTAAGGAAACAATATAGCCACTTAAGGCATAACTGAATAAGCAAAAAATGTCAAAGGGGCTCTCAGCATATCTTCTTCCAGCATAAAAAGTGAAGATCCATCTTATTTTCACAAGAGGCTCTCTGGAAGAGAACAGCACACTACTAATAATGTCAAGAATCCCAGTTAGTTGTTTATGCTCCTTATTTCTCTGATTTTCCCAATGGTTACAAGCTGACATGTTTGACCCATGGCTCAGATTTATGATGAATAAAACACAGAAAAAAGGGCAAAGCACGGAGGGGCCAATAAGGAGAGACCGTTTCCCATGTAAGGGAATTCACTTCTTTCAAGACATTTGACTTGGATTTTTGAGCTGATAAATGCAGGCATTTAAAGCAGAAATCTCAGATTGCGGGGGTTGTCTGGAAGAACACTTCAGTTTACAAGGAGAAATGCACCTTGTAATGAACTGCAGTGGTCTCTAAAATGAAATAGCTGGGAGCTACATAAGGAAAAGAATAGAAACAGAATGAAGAACATCCAGATTTACAGCATCCCTGAAGGCAGCCGAGAGGATGACCCCATTACTTTCATTGAGCAATTTGTTTCGTCTCTCCACACACATACCCTCACTAGGACTTCTAAAATAGAAAGATGAACATCTTTCAGCCCTTTCCACTGTCTCAAAGAGGTCCCCAACTTTGTTTATTAAGGTTTTAGAACTTCTTCATGTTTTGCTATTTTTAGCATTTGGTTAACCTTCTATTTTTTCCCTCTGTTTATTTTTCTCCTTGACCTAGATCATGGAATTATATTCCAAGAGGGTATTTTTCTAAATACAATTTGTTAGAAATGACTTGGCAAAGACAAGCGAAATTCACAGTATCCTGCAGCAATAGAATTAATGAAGAGTTTTTTGTTTTAAAAAAAACAACAACTAAGACTGATTAATTTTTATGCTTTTGAAATATGAAGGCCAAGAAGAAAATTGAAGAAATAATTTTAGACAGATAATTTATATCTAAAATGTTACAAGCCTTTAAAGTAACAATCTGATTGCACAACAGCTGTGGTTTTTATTACTGTCAGGGATATCATTTTACAACTTTCACACAATTGATTTTATACTTGTAAATATCTTTATGCAAACTATATGTGAAGATGTGTAGGAGAATATTGTATAATGCTATCACCTTTAGCAACATTTGGTCTTTGTTTGTTTCTCGAAACTTGTGCCATGCTAGTACTTTTTCCTTGTAGAAAACAAAGTCCTCTCTCAAAAAAGCTCAGTTGGGTTCAAATTTATAAGCAGGCTTATAAGAACATAAGAGCCCTAGAGTATATTGTGTAATTTTCAATTGTGCAATATGATGATTAATTGGACAGAGAAAAGAGTTCTAATTATATGAAAAACATCTACTTTGTTGGTAGATCTGTGTCACCCATTCATAGAGGCCCAACTTCATGCCATGTACTGTGTTACGTGATGGTGTTACAAAGATATGTAAAGCAGACACCAGCCACCGGACAAGTCAGTCTCCAGTGGAACTGGCTGCTTTGCAGGAGGAATACATTGCTTTGCCCAAGAAATTATTAAAACTGAAAAAAAATTGCTTTATAAACTATTTGACTTTTTATATGTTTAAGTGTCTTGGCTAGCTTTAAAGCTATAAATGTAAAAAGATAAAAAATTAGTGTCTGATAGTGACTTTTAAAATCATCACTACAACTCTGTTTCTGGTTACCTCCATAATACTAGTAAAACCAATCAACCAACTATATATTAAATAACCAGCACATGGAAAATGAAGCCAGGCCTTATATTATTAGGTTCAACCAGGGGCTGCTGACAAACTCTTTCTTTATAGGACCAGATAGTAAATATTTTCAGCTTTGCAGGCTACACAACCTATATTGCAACTACTCAGCTCTTCCATTATAGCATGAAAGCAGCATAGACAGTATGTAAATGAATGAGTGTGTTTGTATTCTATAAAACTTTATTTACAGAAACAGATGGCTGACCTGATTTGGCCTACAGGTCTTTGTTTGTTACCACTGGATTAAGGGATGAACATGACAGGTTTCCTGCTAGCAAAGGATCTGTTATGAGGATTATGTAATTTAATATATGTAAGATGCTTTGAACCATGTCGGGCGTATAGTAAATGCTATAAATGTGTTACTACCACTATTGCTAATATCTAGACAATTTCTAGGACTTAATTTTACACATATATTTCTTTGAAACCTGGATTATAACATATCAACCATATATATATATATATATATATATATATATATATATATATATATGAAGGGATTTTGTGGATGAAAACCAATGGCTGGTTCAGTGTTCCACTTTCATATTACATATATTTGGGCTGTCTTTAGTAATAGTTATGAAGTGATTCAATAACATTTAATACTACTTTTTCATTTGCCATTCATATATTCATTAAACATTTAACCATTTCCCAAAATTTGGCTTTTTCAACTGACATACTGGTTTTCTGTTTATACTCCTGCTTTAACGTTTTTGCATTGTATAGACATAAACACATGTTTCTGAGCAAGAAAAACAATGAAATACCAGTATTCTTTTTTTTATTAAAACATTTAAAAAAATTGATTTTTAGAGAAACAGAAAGGGAAAGGGAGAGATAGAAACATCAATGAAAGAGAACATCAATTGGCCACCTCCTGCATGCCCCCCACTGGGGATCGGGCCCACAACCTGGGCATGTGCCCTGATTGGGAATTGAACTGGTGACCTCTTGGTGCATAGGTCGACGCTCAACCACTTAGCCACACTGGCTGGGCTTTAAAAAAAAAATTTTTTTTTTTTGATTTTTAGAGAGACAGGAAGAAATACCAGTATTCTTGAATATGATTCTCTCACATAGTGACACACTCAATGACAACTCTACGTCATAGACTATTCTTGATTTTACCAGATTTAAAAAATATGTGAAACCTAAAATGTTCCAGTTTTTTTTGGGCCACTTTATTCTACTGGAAGAATAAAACAATATTGAAATTTGGCTTTAGTGACCTGGAACAGCAGTGATTTAGTTAAGCATAACCAAGTTTCAGGAATGCACAGGTCTTATTGACATTTAATATTCTTTAATCCATTTTCTTACTTGTAGGGAAGATTAAATTGAAAATAAAATACTTGAATTTGTGAATTCAGAAAGATAATTTTTGAGTGCCTGTGCCATACCCAGACTAACTTCTGGGCATGAAGTTCCTGTGACATTTTTATAAAGTAAGATGACAGATGATTTTTTTTTTGCTATGGTTTTTACTATGGAAATGCTATCATAAAAAAACAGAGACACTAAAGGAAAGAGTTGTGGGAAGTATAGGGAAGAACTATTTTAGACAGGGTGGTCTTGAAAGGGTCTTCACAGAGGGAGGCATTTGGCACAGCAAGTTCTAAATGAAGGGAGAGAACGAGTCATATGGAAGATCTGGTGGTAGAGTGTTCAGACAGTAGGAACCATATTGTAAAAGGTTCTGATATGGGAATGGAGCTTATACATTTGAAGAACAGAAGGAAGCCAGTGGTGAGCATGGAGAAGAGTGAACCAAAGTAGGGTCAGTGATCATTCTAAGCCTTGTGAGCCACTGTTAGATATGCATAGAGCTCTGAGGCATACATGAGATGTTTGTAGGTATGGCAGTGCTATGAACTATATTATTCTAGTAGCTCCAGTGGTAGCAGGTATACCAGTAGGGAAACTATTATAGTGTCTTATTAGGAAATGGTGGTCAATGGACTGGAGTGGAAGCAGTGGCTGTAGTGGGAAGAGGTGATACAGAATATGTATAGAGGTAGAGGTAGAGCTAATAGGACTTGCTGCTGAGTTGAATATAGGGTGCTGAAAAAAAGCTGATTCAAGGATATTTCCTAGGTTTTGATCTGTACACCTGGTAAACTGTGATGCCATTTACTATGACAAGGAAGTTTATAAGGTGGGAGGGGCTTGTCAGAATTTCACTTTTAACTATGTTAGATTTGTGAGGCCTTCTCCATATCCAGATGGAGCTGTTGAGTAGGCAGTTAATATTGTGATCTATAATTCATTAGAGTGGTCTGAATTATAGATGTAAATTTGAGAGTCCCCAGAATGTAAATGGTATTTAAAACCATGATTTGGTGTAATAAAGTCAAGATAGTGAGTGTAGACAAAGAAGCCCATATACTGAGTCCTGGGTATTTCAATTTTAGATAGTTAGCATAAGAGGTGAACCTGAAAAGAGGATCAAGGAGTGGCCAGGGAGTTAGAAGGAACACTAGGAGCGTGTTTGGATTCCCAAGCCAAATAGAATGTGCTTCAAGATGGAAGGCACGATCAATCGATAAATGCTAAGAACTTGAGTAAGATGAGAACTGACAAAATTGATCATTGGATTTGGCAAGATGTAGGGCATTGTTGATCCTGAGAAGAAGAGTTTCAATTGAGAAATTAAATATTACATTTACTGTGCAGAATCCTTTTAGTTTGATAATCCCATTCATTTATTTTTGCCTTTACTTGCCTTGCCTTTGGAGTCAAATTTATAAACTGTTCTCTAAGACCAAGGTCCATAAGTTTAGTACCTATGTTTTTTTCTATGTGATTTATTGTTTTACATTTTATATTTAGGTCTTTGATCCATTTGAATTAATTTTTGTACATGGAGACGAACAGTAGTCTAGTTTGTTTCTTTTGTATGTGGCTTTCCAATTTTCCCAGCACCATTTATTAAAGAGACTTTCTTTACTTCATTGTGTGTTTTTTGACTTCTTTGTCAAAAATTATTTGCCCATATACATGTGGCTTGTTTCTGGACTCTCAATTCTCTTTCATTGGTCTGTGTGTCTGTTCTCACATTTAAAGAAAAAAATTCACAGGGAGGAAGTAGAAGTAGGAAGTATAAATCAGTCTTCTGAGGAGTTTGCTATAAAATGAAGCACAGAAACAACACCATAACTGTTTGGTCACCATCTCTTTGGGTGAGGCCCAGGAATATGAATTTTATCGGTTAACCCCAGATGATGCTCACATACGGTAAAGTTTGAGAACCACTGTACTTTACTGTACCATCTGCTTGTAGTGACTACAGTTTAGCAAAGTAGACTTTGTTCTCAGACTTATCTGAGGCCAAGTCTTGAGTCTGTTACTTAATTGTGATGTAACCAGGGACAAGCCACTTAAATTCTTTCAGCTTTCACTTTCTTTAGCTATAAAGTTTGACATGAAAGGCGACCATATTCATATTTGCTTGAGAGAGTACAGGTTTAAGTGCTGGCCAATTATTAATAGCATCTTCATTCTGACAATAATCTTAGTTTCGATTATAAATTACACGATCACTCCAGCATGTGATGATTATATGATACAACTTATGTAATCAATTTAGCACAATTGGAAGCTAATACATATTTAATAAATGTTCTTATAAATAATGCTAATTTAAGAGAGCAAATAATATATGTGATTATTTATATATCTTAACAGCATACTCAGAATTGTCTACTGCTTTAATTACTTTTAAAAATGAATTTTCATGGAAAGAAAGTCACTGATTATTGATTGTTGGCTTGTTTTGTCCTCTGTGGGAAAAGGTCCTTAAATTAAATCATTTTGTCTTTGTTGTCTCTACTCACTTGGTTATGCCAGTTGGCATTGTTTTGTGCTAAAAGGCATTTGGAATAGAGACTTTGGGAAATAATACATTCATGAAAAGGATAATAAAATTCTTTAAACTGTAACTCTAACATGACAAAAATACTATTGTCCATAAGCCCAATTATCTACAAAAGAGAAATATAACTTTTTTCTTCTCTTATTAATTTCTTGATGGAAAACCTCATTATGCTGCCTTCTATTTGCTTTTAAATTCCAAGCAAGTATGTTTCCACAAGGAGAAAGAGGTGTTTAGTGGTTCCTGAATGTTATTTCATCTTGTAGGTGAAAATCCTGAACTCTCAACCCAGACAGACCTATGTTTGAATCCCTGTTCAGCCACTTACCTGAAGGGAAAGCTATTTAACTTCTCTGCACTTTATCAATAATAATAATAAAAAAAGACATTATTAGTGTCTACTTCATCATGGTGCTGTGAACAGATGAGATAATGCACATACAGTTTGCCTCTGCTTTCAGTTATTATTATCTAATATCATTGTTAAGAAGAATATTGAAGATAGTATTCTTAAAATTGTGTGGGCAGATTTGAAGACTGCATCTTGGGATGTATTTTTTCCATTGGCTTTTTCAACCCCATTCAGAAATTTACTTTTCTGTTCCGTAATTATTGCTTCCTTCTGCAAAGAAGGAGGAAAAAGTTACAAAGTATAAGGAGAAAAAATAAATCACAATATATGAATATCTAAGAGAGAGGAACTCACAAATTGATAGATCATGTGACACAGCAGATACATAATGTATTTTGGAGTGGCTGATTGTTTACACATGCCAATAAGTGATTGAGATTTTCATATTCAAGGCCTTATTCCATTGCCATTTTAAAAATACTTTTATTCTACTTCAAATGAAGGCATTATCCTCAATGAAATGTGGAGAATTTTGTGGTTCACCTGGAAGTAAAAATGTTCAAAATAGTAGAGCATTATGTAGCTAAGATAGTCTTTTCAACAAATGGTGCTGGAGCAAGAGGACATCCACATGTAAAGCAAAAAGATTCTAGACATAGTTTTTATACCCTTCACAAAAGTAAATTAAAAATAGATACTATACCTAAATATTAAATCCAAATCTCTCAAACTCCTAAATAAAATCACTATCTCAAAAAGATAACTGCAAACCCATGTTCACTGCAACATTATTAACAATTGTTTTCCTTTACTCTTTATTTTTTTTACCATGTTGAATTTGCCAAGATATGGAAAAAACCAACATGTCCTTTGACAGATGAAAGGGTAAAGAAAATGTGTATTGCAACAACAGGAATGAACCTAGAGGACATTGTGTTAAGTGAAATAAACCAGACACAGAAAGAAAAAAAAAAACTTGCATGATCTCACTTCTATGTGGAATCTAAAAAGAAGAGAGAGAGAGTATGTCAAACTCACAGTAAAAAAGAAAAAGAGAGTACAATGGTGGTTACCACAGCCTGAGGAGTAGGGAAAAAGGAAGGGGAAATATCAATCAAAGGGTACAAACTTTCAGTTATAAGATAAATAAGTTCTGGAGAACTAATGTACAACATGGTGACTATAGTTAATAAAAATATACCGTACACTTGAAATTTGCTGAGAGAGTAGATCTCAAACGTCCTCTTCACACACACACACATACACACGCACCAAAAATGGTAACTGTGAGGTGATGGATATGTTAATTAGTTTGATCATTGTGATCATTTCACAGTGTATACGTATATAAAAACATCATGTTGTATACCTAAAATATATAAAATTTTTATTTGCCAAAAAGTTAAAAAAAAAGCCATATAAAACCTTTAAAACGATAATATAGGCAAAAACCTTGATGACCGTGGTTACGGATGATGACTTTTTAGATATAACACCAAAGCACAGTCCATGAAAGAAGTAATTGATAAGCCAGACTTTATGAAAATGAAAAACTTATGTGAAAACAGTGTCATGAGAATGAGAAGACAAGCCACAGACTGGGAGCAAATATACACAGAGAACTCTCAAAACTCAACATTAAGAAAAGAAATTCAATTAATTTTAAAATGGTTCAAAGACATGAACAGACACCTCACCAAAGAAGAGATATACATGGCAAATAAGCACTTGAAAAGATGCTTCACATCATGTGTCACTGGAGAGATGCAAATTAAAACAACAATGAGATAGTGTTACATACCTATTAGAATGGCCAAAATCCAGAACACGGACAATATCAAATGCTGGTGAGGATGTGGAGCAACAGGAACTCTCATTCATTACTGGTGGGAATGCAAAACAGTACAGCTACCTTGGAAGATTGCTTGAGGGTTTCTTATAGAACTAAATATACTCCTACCATACAAATGAACAATTACATTCCTTGGTGTTTATCCAAAGGGGTTGAAAATTTATATTCACACAGAAATCTGTAAACATATATTTACAGCAGCTTTGTTTATACTTGCCAAAACCTGGAAGCAACCCAAATGTCCTTCAGTAGGTGAAGGAATAAATAAACCATGGTATATTCAGACAATTGAATATTATTCAGCACTAAAAGGAAATGAGCTATCAAGCCATGAAAAGGCATGGAGGAACCTTAAATGCATATTACTAAGTGAAAGAAGCCAATCTGAAAAGGCTACAAACTATGTTTCCAACGTTCTGAAAAAGGCAAAACTATGGAGACAATAAAAACAATCAGTGGTTACCAGGGGTTGGGTGAAAGTGAAGGATGAATAGGCAGAACACAGAGGAGTTTTAGGACAGTAAAGAAAGTCTGTATATTATAATGATGGATATATTTCATTATGCATTTGTCCAAACCCATAATGTACAATACGCAGAGTGAACCATAATGTAAACTATGAACTTCTGTCATTATGATGAGTCAGTGTAAGTTCATCAGTTATAAAAAATTTACCACTCTGAAAAGTGATGTTGATAATGGAGGTGTCTATGAATGTGTAGGGGCAGGGATTATATAGGAAATCTCTGTAATTTATTCTCAAATTTTCTGTGAACCTAAGACTGCTCTGTAAAAGTACCCCATGGACATGGAAAATAGTATGGTAAAGGCCAAGGGATGGGGAGGCCCGGGTGGGGGAAGGTGGACAAAGGGGTACACCTGCAATAATGTCAACATTAAAATTTTTAATAAAAATATGAAAAAATAAAACTGTTTTTAAAATAGTAGTATAGCACTAAGTCTGAATTATCCTCCATAATATTTATTTACAAACAACTGATACTTAAAATATAGAAGGAGATGAGAAACAGACTTCTACAGGTATTACTTTCATAAATACAATCTTCATGGCTAGCATGCTACAATTATATGTTTCAGATATGTGCAAATTATGATAAATTAGAAAAACTTTGAATCATCGATTATCTGATTGACAATCATGCAGACATAGATTATCCTTAATTATTCTGTGCCAAAGTTAAGTGACTATGTGAGAACCCTGTGTTTAGTGTGTAAGCCATACTTTTCAATCATGTTTTCATCCATTGCAATATTTTTAATGAACCAACATCCTTATAATGAACGTGGTGTTATTATAACGAAGCTGGCAGTACAAGTGGTACTTTGTGCTTACTTATTTTATGCTTTCATTTAGATTTAAGATGTTTTTGGTTTCATTTCCAAGTTAGCATGAATTAGCAATAAATGGGAATCTGTTGGCTTGTGTAAAATTTGCTTCTCACATACCTCTTGGGAAATAATGGGAAGAATTCAGAACTATAATCAATTTTGATTGAGGTTACCTAGATATAAGTCTTTTCTATATCCAAACATCAAGCCAAATTTCTTAGCATGTAATCAGAAGGAACCATGTTGATTTCACAACTTATTAATGGGTGTATGCTTTGATTAAAGAGTCACAGGGAAAGGAGATCGTGGTATTCCAATAGATTAATGATTGTGGATTTTCGGCAGTTCCGAATTTCATTCAACCTAGAAAACAATTTCTAAGAATCACTAATCATGCAGTTCTTAGGAATAGAGTTGATTAAAATTATGAATAATGTATAAAATGCAATATGTGGTGAGAAAGAACACATTGGCTTTAACTCATAATTAGGGATACATGATTATTTTCCAATCCTTCCTTTAGCGTTTACTTTTAGGTTCATTTTGACTGTAGAAAGTTAAAGAATACTCTCTCCCTCAAATAAATAAAAGTAATGATGAATACTCCAAAAGTAGATACATGTGCTCCTGATAACTTTGCATCATGTACCAGGTTTTCACCAACCTGGCTTTCTGTATCAGTTAGAATAGTCTGGTTTATGCTGCAGAAACAAATGGTTCCCAAATATCAGTGGGCTAAAATGAACCAACCAAAAAAGTGTTTTTTGGCTCTGGCTATATGTCCATTTCAGGATAGGGACAGGGTTATGGGCTCTACTGCATGTTGTCCCCACTCAGACTCAGGCCTGACAAAGATTCCAAGTGGAATGCTGCTGGTCATTGTGGCAGGAAGAAGAACAGAACCGGAAAATCCTGCAATCCTGTAGTCCAGATGTGACCTGCAATACTTCTGTCCACAACTCTTTGGCCAGAATTATTCTCATGATCCTGCCAGTGGCAAGGTGGCAAATAAGTATAATTGTCTTTTGTGACCACAAGGGGGAAAGAACCAGACTTAGGAGAGCATTAAATATCTCTGCCACATCTGAAGAACACATTAACTGTCAGAGCAAAGATCCAGGCATCCCACCTTAGCAAACATAACATGATTAACCCTAGAGCCACTGATTCTGAGCTTACACTGACCTCATTTCCTCCACTCACCCCAAGCTGGCAGCTGTGGCTTTGCAAACAAAGATAATGCTTCTCTGGTCAGAACTGAATTGAGTATTGGCAGTAGTGCAACCTGCAAGCTGTAGCCCTTTTGTATATCAATGCCTAATTTAATTCTTATTGAATGAAATGTGCATTCATTTTATTCTTGTTGGAAAAAATGACAACATAAAAGCTAGTCCAACTATTCAATCAAGATTTTCTACAAGATTTTTTATTAATTCTGCCTATCCTTACACAAAACTGAAACTTATTTTATTTTCCAGATATGATTCATTTTGATACTTTGAGAAGGGGGAGCAGATCAATTATGTACCATGTTTATTTTCCTGAGAGACTCATGTTAAAGGCAAGAGAAGTATAGATATCTCTAAAGAATGTAGTAATCTAGTTCTGTTATCAGAGGCCAAGAATGCTCTGCTGCCTTATATGTTGCCTAATTGTGACCATGCATTAAAATTATCTGGCAAGATTTGAAAATACATAAATTCCTGGCTCCTACTTTCTGACATTCCAATTAAGGAGGTTTAGTATGAGGTCCAGGAATCAATGTTTTAAATATTACCAGGTGATTCTGATGAGCAACCAGAAGTGAAAATTGCTGTCCTGGAATGTTGCAATGTTATGTAAGAGAAGTGTATTTATTTTGAACTCATTTTCTCAAACAATTCATTACCCAAATCTCATTTTTTAACACCCTCTAACCTAAAAACAACACCATCTATTTAGTAAAACAGAATCCATGTTTGCGATGTTTCTGGTTCACTTCTATGTGAAAAACACTGAAGTTATTACATAATTCATGGTGTGTTTTGGAATTCTGTCAGTCTCTATATGTTCCTATTCTGGTTTATAAGTCAGCTGAGTAGGGAATATGCCATTCCTCAGGTTGCTACACAATGTCATATTAAATGCATACAGATACCATTATCATAGTTATCCTAATAGATGATCTAACGAAATACCGAAAAGTGTTGTAAATTAACAATTATTTTTCCTGCTCTAATCTCTGTCTTTAAAACACTACAATAAAATATGACACACATTTAAAAAAATCACATTTTGAGTTTTGTAGCTAGGGTTAAAATGATTGTTAGAGAGAGAGAGCAATGGAAACTCCAATTATAAAGCCACTAATTTTTAGGAATCTATGTGGTAATAAGTTTCTTCTTTCTTAAGAGGACATTTGCTTCATTTTTTAAAAATAATGCTAGTTACAGATGTGTCATTTTGAAAGTGAATAAGACTAAACATCATTCTGATATCCACAGAGCTCTATAAGATAAAAATACACATGCAGGAAAGACTGTCAAATGATTCTTACAGCAACGTATTTCTCTGCTTCAAAATAGTCTTCAATTTATGTAGATGAGCATTTAATAGAAGTAAATAGTAACTAAACCACATAATTCTGATATTGTCAAATACAAACAAATCTGGATGTAGATGAAGAAAGACTTTATGCAAAAGGATTATTTCAAGAGGGTCTATTGCAATAGGGAGAATGTTCCAACCATGAGATCTCTAAGTATTTCTATGGTCAGGCAGAAATGGTCTTTTCTTTTACAAGGAGAAATGAACAAGGCTAGAAAAAAAACAGATGTGAGAAAGCAGGAAGAAAGGTTGGCATGATCACATCATCATATAGTTGATTAGGGGATGTTTTCCGCTAAGGTCAGTCAGTGTTCTGGAGGGAATCTTAAAGAAGGGTTGTATGGCCCTGATCGATTTGACTCAGCAGTTAGAGCGTCAGCCTGCAGATCAGAGAGACCCGGGTTTGGTTCCTGCTAAGGGCACGTACCTCCGTTGCAGTTTGTCCCCAGCCCCGGTTGGAGTTGTATGGGTGGCAGCCACTCAATGTGTCTCTCTCACATCGAAGTTTCTCTCTTTCTCTCTTCCTCTCTCTCTCCCTCCTGCTCTATCTGAAGATAAATGCAAAAATGTCCTCAGGTGAAGATAAAAAAAAAAAAAAAAGAAAGGTTGTATGCTGGTTCAGATTAGGGATGTGTCAAAGTTCAGAGGCCTGGGAGAAGGAGAGAAGCTTTAGCTAGGTTGGTCAAGACAAGGTAGTAGGTATTTTTTCCAGGTTGGTCAGTAGGTACAAACAGTTCAACTAATCATCTGTGTGGCAAGGAAAGCGAATTTGGGGGGTCTCTGTGACTGTGTGGCCTTGTCATCGGGATATTTATTTAACCATCATTATTATATAGGATTGCAAGGCTTGGATAAAGTTCAACATTGTCAATTGTAGACTGTGAAGTACATATTTAAGAAAACAAGCATTCGATCTTTAATAATACTATTTGATTAAAGATTGAGGCAAAGAGAAATGCTGTATACAATCTTAAACAGACACGTATTTTGTATTCTGAAATACAGAGATTGAGTGAGAGCGATACGAATGAACTGGACCCTAAGGCTGAACTCTTTACAAAAGCCTGACTATAGAGGAATTCACCTCCAAAGTGAACTCTGATTCTCTTTATTTTAAACATTATGGCAGGCTCTGTTCTTTTCCTTTGGACCATGCTGTGAGATCATGCTGGGGAAGTTCTCTCTGCAGTCTGCTAACAGACATTTATAGTGAGATTTTAAATTATTCAATTCATATACGAATGAGCATATTGTATCCAGAACCTACAGATTGCATTTTTTTGTCAGTGTATATTTTTGAATGGTTTGAATTAAAAATGAAATGGAAATGAAAATGTGACTTTAAGGACTTTAAGATAAATCATTTTTAAGGAGAATAATATGTGATATTAGAACATCTAGCTAGCATCAAACCATAGAATTTAGAATTGTGAGAAACTTAAAGGTCATGGAATCCAACCTCCCACACAGTGCAGGAATTCCCTTGTAAAAGATTCTGAGTAACTAGTGATCCAAGCACTGTTTGAATATCTTTAGTGTTGGGAATCTCACTCCAGGGGCCTTGTCATTATTGAATAGCCCTAATTGTTGAAAATTTTGTCATGCTGGACTGAGATATAGCTACCTAGCAAAAATAAGAGTACTTTATTTTCATCACTGCTTAAAAAATCTACAAGCAAATAAATTCAAACTATCAAATAATCTCCAAATTGAATACCAGCTGCAGGGGGCGGAATTAATCCTGGTCTCACTCATTCATTATCAAGTGACTTTAAATACTGCTTTCTTATAAACCATAATTTTTGTATCATACATTTTTCCTATTTTATTTGCAAAATAAATTTTAGGGAGGAGGAATGCTTATTTCAATAAAAGAGTATGCACTGTCAAAAATAGCATATGTTTTTGGATTTTTATTGCCTTTGAGCTCTTGTACAAGTCTAAGTAAATTCTGTCTTCTTCCATTGAGTTTCCATTGACTTCCCTCCCAATTGTAGAAGAATCAGTTTTGCCTTCATTTGCAATTCAATTCATTTACTCCATTGAAATTTCTGATTTTTTATGTTTTTCCTTTGAACCTGTCTGGTTTTCTCATTTAATGAGTAAAAATAAAACTTTTAGTATGTGTTTGTTTTCATTTTTATATCTGTATTAGTCATCATATTATCTTTTTCTGAAAATTATCTTTTAAAAGTATGGAGGTCTTCCAACAAGATGCCCAGTGGATTCACCTACCAGAGCCAGGTAAACTTCCTCATTAGAGAAGGGCACCTTGTGGCTGATTTAAATCCAGGCTGTTCCTTTTCTTGGCTCCCAAAGGCGAATACTTACTGCCAATAGAAATTTGTTGATTCTCTGTTTTCCTTATTTTTATTTTCTGCTCTGCTAACTTTGTATTTGGTTCCTTTTTGATTTCTTTCATGCACACCAGAAAGTAGATACCTAGACTGGTTTTATATTTCTGTTTATGGTTGAACTATGGCTGAAAGTTTAGAGTTTAAGTCATAAACTTTCTTTATGTGTCAGTAAGTTTATGTCACTAACTCTGAATGACCTTTACATCTCATGGTGTGAATTTGTACTAGTTTCTTACCTCTTGATGATTTTCCCAAGTTAGAATATAAAATCTCTTAAAGGAGATTTATTCTGATTGATTTAGAGATAAACAATTGATTGTATAACTAGAACATTCCTAAAATCCCCAGAAATTAAATAAATTGAACCTCTAATACATTCAATGTGCCAAAAAAAAGCATGTTTACAGAAATCAATTTGAGATACTTTAAAATTTTAAGTTCACATAATTTAGGTAAATCTTTGGCATACGAGACTAGTTTAGACTAGTTTTGTTTACTAAAAATAACCTTTGTTTTCTCTGAATTATCAGCATTAAGTATAATACAAGTATACATTGTTAATCTACATGGGTGTATTCTTCCTAACTGTATGAGGTTTGCTGATTGAATAGCAAGCATTACTTCTACTAAGTGTTTAAAATTAGTTAAAATGCAGGAATATGGTGGAATAGGAAGTCCCAGGCCATTGTTCCTCCATAGAGACACTGACTTAAACACACTATATGGACACATATGCTTTTGTGAGAACTTTTAAAATCCGTTAAAAGGTTGCAGCATTTCAAGTGAGCACAAAGCTAAGAAGAGCTGTGTCTATATGGAAAAGAAGTGGCATTTTGCATGTCCTAGCCTCTTCCCTTCTGGTACAGTGCAGAGTGACAGGGAAACTATCAACTCTTGGCTACTACCTCAGGAAGGAAGAAGAAGAGTAGAACATGCATCTAATGTTCTGACTTTTGGCTGGCTGCTTGGGGACTAGTTACTGTCTCACCTGATGTGGAGTGTGTTGGGTAACAGCAATGTGAACACCAGGTTTTGGGTTCCTGTATGAGGCTGGTTGGTGAAGGTCTTCCCCTGTATGAAGCCCATCCATAAAGACTTGGAGAGGTGGCTGTTTTTGTTTTTTCATATGCCTAATATCAACCAAAGATCACAAGGCATGCAAAGAAATGGAATCATGGCCCAATCAAAGGAACATTATTAACCTCCAGGAACCAACTCTAAAGAAATAAAGATTTTATTAATTACCTGAGAAAGACTTCAAAATAACCATCTTAAATATACCTAATTTGCTGAAAGAGAAAATAGACAACACCAAATGAAATCAAGACAGTGATGCATAAACAAAATGAGAATATCAACAAAGATATAGAAACTATATAAAAGAACAAAATGGAAATTGTGGAATTTAAGTATACAATACATCAAAAAAAATTACTAGAGGCAGTCAACAACAAATTGGACCAAGCAGAAGGAAAAAAGAAATCAGTGAAATTAAAGACAGGTCATTTAAAATGATCAAGTCAATGGGGAAAAAGAATGAATAAAAGTGAAGAGAGCCTGAGGTAGTTATTGGACATCATCAAGTAGACCAAATGTAAATTGTAGGATTCTCACAAAGAGAAGAAAGAAATAAAGGGACAGAGAGCTAATTTGAAGAAATAATGGTCAAAAACTTCCCAAATTTGAAAAAAGAATTGGGTAGAAATTCAAGAAGATCAAAAACATCCAATTTCAGTAAATTCAAAGAGACCCAAGACGCATTATAATCAAATTGTTAAAATCATGAACAGATTCTTGAAAGCAAGAAACAAGTGACTCATCACATACAAGGGAGCTCCTAAAAAGACATCAATGGTTTTTCTCATCAGAAACCTTGCAGACAACAAGAGAGTGGGAGTGATATATTCAAGTGCTGAAAGACAGAAAAAAAAAACAAAAAACTACCCAATAAGAACACTATATTGGGCAAAACTCTCATTCAAAAATGAAAGAGAAATTAAGACATTGCCAGATAAACAAAAGCTGAGGGAGTTCATCATCAGTAGACAAGCTCTATACAAAATTCTTATACATTACAAAAATTATTCACCATGACCAAGTGGGATTTATCCCACGAATGCAAGGCTGGTACAATATTCACAAATCATTAAATGTGATACACCACATTAACCAAATGAAAGATAAAAATCATATGATCATATCAATAGATGCTGAAAAAGCATTTGACAAAATCCAGCACCCATTTTTAATACAAATTCTCAGCAAAGTGGGAATAGAAGGATCACGCCTCAACATAATAAAGGCCATATATTACACACCTACAGCCAACATCATACTCAATGGGCAATAACTAAAAGTACTTCCCTTAAGAACAGGAACAGGACAGGGATGTCTGCTTTTGCCACATTTATTCAACATAGTACTGGAAGTCTTAGCCACAGTGATCAAACAAGAAAAAATAAATAAAAGGCATCCAAATTGGAAGGAGGAAGTGAAACTGTCATTATTTGCAAATGACATGATATTGCACATAGAAAAGCCTAAAGACTCCACCAAAACACTATTAGATTTAATAAATAAATTCAGCAAAGTAGCAAGGTACAAAATTAACATCTAGAAATCGGTGGCATTTTTATACACCAATAGGGAACACTCAGAAAGAGAAACTAAAAAAAAAAAAAAAATCCCATTTACCATTGAAACAAAAAAATTAAGATACCTAGGAATAAACTTAACCAAGGAGATAAAAGACCTGTTCTCAGAAAACTACTGGACATTGAAAAAAGAAATAGAAAAAGGTATAAAAAAGTAGAAGCATATACTATGTCATGGATTGAAAGAATCGATATAATTAAAATGTCCATACTACCCAAAGCAATCTATAGTTTGAATGCAATTCCAATTAAAATGCCAATAGCATATTTCACAGATGTGGAAGAAATACTCCAAAAGTTTATATGGAACCAAAAAAGACCCTGAATAGCCACGGGAATCTTGAAAACGAAGCACAAACTTGGAGGGATCACAATTCTGGATACCAGGTTATACTACATAGACATTGTAATCAAAACAGCCTGGTACTGGCACAAGAACAGGCATATAGATTAATGGAACTGAGCAGAACACAGAAATCAACCAAAGACATTATGCTCAATTAATATTTGACAAAGGAGGCAAGAACATAGAATGGAGTAAAGACAGTCTATTCAATAAATTGTGTTGGGAAAATTGGACAGGTACATGCAAAAAAATGAAACTAGATCACTAACTTACACTATATACAAGAATACACTAAAAATGGATAAAAGATTTAAATGTAACTCATGAAACCATAAAAATCCTGGAAGAAAAGGTAGGCAGCAAAATCTCAGACATCACATGTAGCAGAATTTTCACCGATACATCACCTAGGGCAAGAGAAACAAAGGAAAAAAATAATAAATGGGACTACATCAAACTAAAAAGCTTCTGCACAGTAAAACAACCAGCATCAAAATGGAAAGGGAACCCACTGTATGGGAGAATATATTTGCTAATGATACTTCAGATAAGGGGTTAATTTCCAATATATATAAACTACTTGTACAACTCAACAAAAGGAAGGCAAAAAATTCAATTAAAAAATGGGCAGAGCCTGGCCAGTGTGGCTCACTGGTTGAGCGTCCACCCATGCACCAAGAGGTTGCCGGTTCAATTCCCAGTCAGGGCACATGCCTAGGTTGTGGGCCAAATCCCCAGTGGGGGGCATGCCGAAGTTGGCCAATCGTCGATGTTTCTATCTCTCTCTGCCTCTCCCTTCCTCTCTCTCTAAAATCAATGAAGAGAAAAAAAAATGGGCAGAGGACCTGAATAGCTACTTCTCAAAAGAGGACATACAAATGGCCAAGAGACATATTAAAAAGTACTCATTGTCACTAATCATCAGAGTAATGCAAATTAAAACAGCTATGAGGTATCACCTCACACCTGCCAGAATGGCAACCATCAACAAATCCTCAAACAACAAATGCTGGCAAGGATGTGGAGAAAAGGGTACCTGGCACATTGCTGATGGGAATGCAGACTGGTGCAGCCACTATGGAAAACAATATGGTGTTTCCACAAAAATTTAAAAACAGCACTGCCATTTGACCCAGTGATTCCACTTTTAGGAATATATCCTAAGAAGCCTGAAGCACCAATCAGAAAAATATATATATGCACCCTTATGTTCATAGCAGCACTATTTACAATAACTAATATTTGGAAACAGCCCAAGTGTCCACCAGTAGATGAGTGGATAAAAAAGCTGTGGTACATTTACACAATGGAATACTATGCAGCTGTAAGAAAGAAAGATCTCTTACCCTTTGAGATGACATGGAGAGACTTAGAGAGTATTATGCTAAGTGAAATAAGCCAGTCAGAAAAAGACAAGTATCACATGATGTCACTTACTTGTGGAATCTACTGAACAAATTAAACTGATGAACAAAATAGATCCAGAGACATGGAAGTAAGGAACAGACTGATAAACCTCAGAGGGAAGGAGGGTAAAGTTTGGGAAGAGATGAACCAAAGAAGTTATATGCATACATGCATAACCAATGGACATAGACAACAGGGCAGTGAAGGCAGGGGGTTTGGGAGTAGGGAGGAAGGTGTCAGTGGGGGGAAAAGGAAGGAAATGTGTAATGCTTTCTAAAATAAAGATAAATTTAAAGAAAATTCTAACACATGTTCTTGAAGTTGAAAGAAAAGGATACTAGGCAGGAACATTAAAGGTTATGAAAATGTAAAACTCTCTGGTAAAAGTAAATAGATAGATAGATAGATAGATAGATACATATAGATAGATATAGATATAGATATAATGCTACAGCATTGTAATATTGGTGCATTAATCACTTAATTCTGTAATATAATTTAAAATAAAATACATTAAAATAACTATATTCATGATAATAGATACACAACATAAAAAATATATTTTGTGACATCAATAACATAAATTAGGGGGCAAAACTGTAAAGAGTAATAGTTTTTTCCTGATTTATAGAGATATAAGGGGCACATACCATTGTGTGCATTTAAGGTGTTGAATTGATATATATGTTGAAAAATGATTAAACCCATAACATTAGCTAACACCTCCATCCCATCCCATAATTACCATTTCTTTTTTTAGGTGAGAATATTTAAAATCCAGGACTAGTTTTTGTATGCAATTTAAGTTGTTATCAGTTTAAAATAATTTAAAATAGGTTATTATCTCTTTATAGTTTTTATGTAATCCTCATGGTAATCACATAGAAAATATTCATAGAAGATGGTCTTGTAGTTATAACATGCCAGGTTTCCTCTTGAATGATTATAGATAGACTCTTGAACACATATTTTTGTATCTGTATGAGTCATGGTTTTACCTTTTACTGAAGATTATCTCTTTACACAGCCCTATTCAAGGCTCCCTTTGTTTTTAAAATATCGTTTATAGTGAAAATATTGGTGTTTGATCTTGTTAAAGTTGAATATTGATAATATAAGTTGATTTAGTATAGCTCTGGTCGTTAGAACTTTCTGCGATGACGGAAGTATTTTCTATTTGTACTGACCAATAAAGTAATTACTATGTTTAGCTATAAAGCCCTTGACATGTTGCTTTTACCATTGAGAAACTGGGTTGATTTAAATTTATTTAGCTACATGTAGCCACATTGGACAGAGCAGATCAAAAAAATGCATCACGGTCCGGCCGGTGTGGCTCAGTGGTTGAGCATCAACCCATTCACCAAGAGGTCGCTGGTTTGATTCCCGGTCAGGACACATGCCCAGGTTGTGGGCCAAGTCCCCAGTGGGGGGCATGCAGGAGGCAGCCAATCTATGTTCTCTCTCATCAATGTTTCTATCTCTCTCTCCTTCTCACTTCCTCTCTCTGTAAAATCAATAAAGGGAAAAAATTTTTTAAAAAATGCATCACGGAGATATTTCTTTTTTTTGGGTACGTGCCCCTAGCGGAAATTGAACCCGGGACTCTCTGGTCCTCAGGCCGACGCTCCAACTGCTGAGCCAAACCGGCCAGGGCATCATGGAGATATTTCTAATGGCATGAGAAACAAACCTGGCTTCAAAAAGTGTTTAAAAGATATGTTCCTCTTGTAGACACCTTCTATCTTAATAAATCAAAAAAGAGAACTTTTGAAGGCATCCTTTAAAATAATGATGTTAAGAAAATATTTAGTGCATAAATATTCTAAAATTTTAATCCAAAACTTTTGATCATTTAAAGTAAAATTTATAACCTTATTTAATCCTTTATTATTTAATACATTAAATTAAATTAAATTTTGTAGCATTCCTGAAAAGCAAATGGATTTCAAATGATAATTCTTAAAACTTTTATGTATTTTAGAGCTTTTTGGTGGGCACAGTGCAATATACAGATCATGTATCATAGAAATGTACACTTGAAACTTACATGATCCTATTAACTGATGTCACCCCAATAAATATAATTAAAATAAAATAAAATATAAGAGAAAGATTTTATACTTCCTTGAAAGTGATCTAAATGATTGAGGAAATGCAATATTTGGGGAAGCTAGATTTAAAATTTGATGGGAGTGTCAGAATATCATTCAGAAATAGGAATATTGGTCATTCCAGAAAATAATCATAGAGAAAAATGCATATGATCAACAAAGTTTTATAAATTTTTTCTGTTATTTAAATTATCATACAGCTAGGGATTTGATTAATACTAAGGCATAGAACTTTAGAACCTTTACATTTGAAAAGTGCTGAACTACGGCTTCTGGAAAATACTACTTAAATAAACTGCTTTTGATGCAAAGCTAAATTTCTTATTGAGGTAATGGAGATCATTAATCTTGACAGTCTTATTCTTGAGAGGGAAAGAGCACAGACTGTCTTATATTCTTCCTCTGTTTAATAAACCATGCAAGGAATAGAATCACAGAATCCTTGATTATCCATATTAGAAAGTAATACTGAGATTATTTTGTCCAAATCAATATGTTGTTAAATTCTGTAATGGCTTACTAAATAAACATGCATTGTTTGATCTGGCTTTTATTATTAATCGTATAACATATATTGTTTTATAATTCAAACTTGAGCTGAATGAATGATAAAAGACAACATATATAATTTTTATAAATTATTTGGTAAAGAATAGGTATTTCACACCTGTAACATTTTAATGAACCTCCCCCAAATTCTTGTTTGGAGTTTTCTTAATGTGATTTATCTGCCAATTGGTATATAAATTCCATTAAAAATTAATTTTTACAAAAAATAAAATTGTGACTCTCATAAATATAAAAAGAACGTGGTTCAAAGTTTTATTTAGCTTACTAACCAATGAGGAAACCAGTAAGATGTTATAACTGGTTAAAAAGAAAATTAATAAAACAAAACAGAAAAAAAAAAAAAGAACAGATAAAGCCAATTAGGAATTCTGAAACGAATTTACAAATAGATGCAATACTGCTCATTATGCACAGGACAGTGATCAGTTGCATCCCCAGGAAGGACTAATCATTTACATTTCTATGGACAAGAATCAATTGCATTATAATCTGCTTTCTATAATTTACAGAGTTGTAAAATAATTCAAACATAATGAAAGACAGATATTACCCAGAAGAGTGCTCTAGACAGCATACCCAGTACACTTTTTTTGCCCATTTCAAGGACTTTCATTATTTTTCCTTATAACCCTAGTAAGGATGGAAAAAGAGTTTCCACTTTGCTTGAGTCTCCATCAGTCCAAATTAAATGTCACCTGTTTGACTTATTTGTTTGACCCTTCTAGTCATTTTAATATAAAAACTTTATACCCTGCCCTGGCTGGTTTGGCTCAGTGGTTAGAGTGTTGACCCACGGACCAAAAAGTCGTAAGTTTGATTCTGATCAAGGGCACATACCTCAGTTGCAGTTCGTCCCCGGCTGGGTCATGTGGGAGGCAGCCAGTTGATGTGTCTCTCTCACATTGATGTTTCTCTCTCTCTCTCTCTCTCTCCCCCCCTCCCTCCCACTCTATCTGAAGATAAATGGAGAGATATCCTCAGGTGAGGATTTAAAAAAAATTGATAACCCTACTCTTGGTCTGAGGATAACAAAAAATCAATTTTCTAATTTTGAAAGGTTAAAAATGTACATTTTTAAAAATTTTAACATTATGTTCAATAAAATACAAAACACAAATACCTTATTAATGGTCTGCTAATATCTTGAAATCACCTGATTCATGGCTTCTGAGACATAGGTCTTTAAATTATCCCTGAGGGTAAATGTTTCAAGCATAAATTTGATATTCCATATAATAATATTTTCCATTTCATGTAAGAAGGGTAAATGCTGGCCTAGTGGATTCTGCTTCAACAACGTGAAAGTAACATATGAACTGCATATCTTTCAGGAAATTATATGTGTATGTATCTATAGATGTAGATATAATCGATAAAAATCACTCTAGGAAATCTGACTTTTCTATAGAATTATAGCTACAAAGAACTCAACATTTTTAATTAGATAAAAACAAAAATAAATGACAAATAGACTCCATATCAAATTTAGTTTGTCACTTTATAAGTGCTCCAATTTCTTCATACTCTTTAAACTCTGGATTTTTTGTTTCTAACCTATAGTTTCTGGATGAAACATGGGAATGATACTCATTACTGAATTACAAAACAAAAATGAAAACATGAGAAGTTTTAGAGTCTGAATGAAGTGATGCACACCACATGAATAATGATCCAACCGTTTTAAAATTCTTCAAGAACTGAAATATTTTAAAATTTTGTTATATTCTCTTTTACATTGCTTCTTTTTTAAATCCAATTTTTCAAGATTTTAGCACTGTATCACTCTGTAAAGCAACATTTCTTCTGAGTTTGTTTTTAAGTTAGAAAGTCTTTACATGAAGGTATATGACTTTTTTTAAAATCTTATTTTCTTTGTGTAATTAATAGAGGATAGGCCTGCAGAACACAACCAAAGTTTTAAGTTATGTAGAAAATCTCTCTGACATATAAGTAAGATACAAAACAGGATCATTGGAGCAATGTTGCTTTGGTAATAGCATCTCTTGGAAAATGTCTTTAAAATATACTGGGTTAGAAAAAGAATTCTAGTGATCTTTCATGGTTCTATGAAATTTAGACAAGATTTTAAATTTGTGTGATTTTACTTAGTTTACAGGTGTTTATATAGCTCATTAATAAAAAAAAGTTATATTGGTGGAAAATAGCATGCATTGATTAATAATAATTATCATGTTTAATTGGAAGGAGACTGCTTCAAATAGTTATTAGGATTTAAATAACTTATTATGCAATATTTAGGGCATACTTAAACACATGTAATCATTGCCCAGCTTAAGTAATAACATATTGCCAAAGCAGTAAAATTCCCTCCTCTCTGTTCCTTCATTCAGCATCTCTCCTCTCTCCCAGAGGTAGCTATCTTCCTGAAATTGGTGTTCATCATTCCATGCATTTTTATTATTTTTAAATTATAGATGTGTATCCCTAAATAAATGTAGTATTATTTTACAATTTTGAATTTTGTATAAAATGGTATGATAAAATAGGTGTTCTGCAACATATTCTGTTTGGCTTTTTGTACCTGTGAAATTTGTTCAAGTTGATATGTGTAGCTTTAGTTTATTCATTATCAGTGTTATGTGATATTGTTTAGAGTATATTTATCAAATTATCACCTGTCCAGGAAATTGAAATAATGTGGTGAGAGTCCTGGCTGGGTGGCTTAGTTCATTGGAGCATCGTCCCACACTAAAAAAGGATGGGGGTTCGATTCTCAGTCAGGACACATTACCAGGTTGCAGATTCAATCCCAGAATGGGGTATGTACGGGAGGCAACCGATCGATGTATCTCTCTCACATTGATGTTTCTCTCTCTCTCTCTCCCCCTTCCTCTCTTGCTAAAAATCGATGGGAGCATATCCTTTGGTAAGGATTGGAAAAAAAAAAAAAGAAATAATGTGGTGAGAAAACCAAAACCACGTTGAGTAATATTCTAATCATTATAACTACTTTCAGGGCTATTAAAATAAGTTTATTATGAATTAGTTAGTAAGAAAAAAAGAAATATTCCTGTTTAAAGTGAGCATAAATCAGCTTTCCTATTGCCTTTGCACTATTAATTTAAAAATAAGTAAATAGTGTACTTGTTCAATAGTAAGGTGTTGTTTATCTCAATTTTACTTTATCTGGAGGTAATATATTAAGTAGGAAAACTAAGAGTATCAGTATTGATTAGTGATGTGAAGCAGATGACTTCAAAATAGGTTGGAGATTGCTAGTGAAGTTCTAGTCTCAATCATGACGAAGTGACTTGTTCTGATGTGCCTAAGGACCCTATTTAATGAGTTGTGTCATTTTAATTGGCCACACGCTGGTGAAAAACATAAAAACAACTTAATCATAATGCTATCTCACAAAAGCTAAGCCGTTAGCCAGTCAGAGCCTCAGCCCAGAAAAAGTTTCTGGCCATTTGGTCTTCACTTCACCTTAGCCTTCACTAGTAGAGAAATGAAATCTTTGGGGAGAGTGTCTGCTACTAATTACTTCTGATTGGCATGCCATGTATAGTCTTATTATAATATGGAGGGCAATATGTATGTAAAACATGCACATTAAATTGCCATAGTGAGTACAACACAGAGAGAACATTTACTCTTTCCACCGTCCACCATGTTCCATCATGAACTGGAATCACAATGTTGGGATTGTGGAGACAGGAGTTTTGGAGATACCAATCCCAGTCATGGATATTCATGTATGTTACTCATTATGCAAAAATCCTTAACAGTATAGGTAATTTTTCAGTTTTGTTTGTAAATTTACTGATGTTTCTATGCTAATATAACAATTGATATTTCTGTTATATTTTAATCTAACCAGAACTTGGTTGTCCTTTTTTTCAAACATGAGTTTTAGGTTGCAGTGATTATGATGCTGTCATGGAAAGGAAATCAGAACTAACAACACTTAACAAATACAGTCCTTTTATTATTTATTTCCCCAAAACAATCTCCATTTTATTTACTATTTGACAAATGCAATCATATTTTATAAAATAGCAAACATTTTTTTATGCAGGGTGTGTTTTGTATAGTATATTTACATTAAGACTTTTAGGTTACAAATGTAAGTCATTTCTATTAACTTCATTGTTTTTCATTATACAGAAAAAGGTGCTGTCTGAATTTTCCTATTCTGGTATTATCTGGGTAAAATAATATGATATCAAATACTATATTATTTTACTAAATCATTAGTTCTATGCTAATAATGTCATATTAGGATTTAATTTTTTACCTATAGATATTAGAACATGCATTTAACTTTGTATTTGCATAAGGAGCATATTATTACAAGTCCTAATATTTCTCAGATAGTAAAACAAAACTATATTCAAATGAGAATATATTGAAAATTCCAAGGTAAATGATTTGGTGAGATGGAGAACAGAACTTTTAATAATGATATGTTATTAATGCTAAAATGTTTGGGAATTTTGGGCACAGCATCACTATTTACATGAAGAAACTTATATTTTCAAATGAAACATTTCCATCGGAATTCGAAAGGCTAGACTAGAAATCAGCTAGTTGGTAGTATTTGGACTGAAGCACTTTTTTTGTTTTGTTTTCCTGAATATATTTTTTTCACTTGTTTCCTCTCCCCAGCATTTTTCAAGTTATTAACCAGATTGCCTAAGGGAAAAACCATTTCCTGAAAAATTATAATAACTTCTTTAGCGGTTTTGCATACTTAGCTTCAGTTTCTTCTACCTTTCCTAATAGATTCAGTCTCTTTTTTCACCTTTCTAAAGGAAGCATTGTAAGGAAGCTTTCCTACAGGGAATTTACAATATCTGGTGAGGTCTGACTCCTTTTTTCTCAGGCTTGACATTCCTCATTGAAAGAAGCTTTTTATCAGCATCTATTATGCTTCTTTCCCACTGCTATAAATCCTCTATATTTTCTTAAATAGGACAGATTATATTAGGAATCCAGTTCCAATGCCATAGTACTTGAATTTAGTTGTGAGTGTTTTTTTTTTTCCCCTTCTAATCTCTATAAAAACTCTGATAGTTGCTTGAAGAGAACTTGCCTTTTTTGTTTGCTTTGTTCAGTTGTTAAGCTTTAATGGTGAGTGATGAGGGAAGGTGGATAAAAGAAAATCTTGAAAAGCCATGAAATCCTCATTCAGTTTGGAACAAACACCTTAGCTTAAATGTCTCTGCCACTTAACATATTTAAGTTCTTTGGTGTGTGAGACTGCTTGTCTTCAGTCTTGAATTGAGTATAACTTGAAACTCTCAGGCATCTTTAGAATGCATTTTGTTTGTGATCATACATTGTTAAAGAGTATGTTGGATTCCAGAGCTGTTTATTACCACTTTATTTCTCAGTAATATATATGTATCTGTATATTTTTCAGTCAATATCATTAAGTGCAATTGTGTTTCAAGGGGGTAGCAGGTAATTTTCAATATAGAACAATTTATTGTACTTAATGTCTTAAATATATTTGGGAAAGTGATTAATTATATTTAAATTTCTCAAATATTCAAAGCACCAAGGAAAAGGGTAGGGAATAACTTTCTATTATTGATTTGAGACCCTATAATACAGGATGGACTTACTTTTTCTACTGGGTAAACTTTATTTTTGTACTTGCTACATAATGACCTTGTTAAATCAGTTAAGTTTTTCCATTAGCTTAATCATTCTGCACAATACCTTTATTTGACATTATATTTGGTGTCAAAATGTGTTAGAATAATGCCTGAATAATTAATAAATCATTTGGTATTTTATACATATGCATTTTAGTTATTTTATTTTTAATTTTTATTTATTTTTTAGTTCATGATTTTAGAGAGAAAGGAAGAGAGTGGGGGAGAGAGAGAGAGCACGAGAGAAACATCAACCTGTTGTTTCACTTATTTATGCATTCACTGGTTGATTCTTGTATGTGCCCTGACCCGAGATCGAACCACAACCTTGGTGTATGGAGAAGACACTCTAACCAACTGAGGTACATTGTCAGGGCACATTTTAATTATTTCATAATGAAGTTCCTCATGGGAGATATTGAGTTAAAAATTGCTCCTATCAATGTAAGTCCAAAAATTCTAGTCCATCAGTCAAGTAACCAATAGTCATTGTAACCTCATGGAAAGCACTGTGGTCACTCTTTTATGAATGAAAGATAAAATTTCCTTTTATAATTAATAAATCTGAAAAAAAGTGAAGGTGTTTTTACTCCTAGTTGACAGCACTCATTTTCGAAATACAGAATCACTTCTCAGCAAATAGTATTATTAAGGAAGTTATATTTGTGTAGGTTAAGTACTTTTAGGTGACATCTATGAATAACCAATTCAAAATACTTAACAAACATTCACTATCATAATAGGTTATTGGGTTATTCTATGGAATTCAATGTTAGAAAACACAGGTAAGGTTCATAAAGAAGAGAAAATAGGATAGAAATGCTGTTAGGAACTAAGATAACTCTCAATATGGTCTCAAGAGCTATTTGTTCTATTGATTTTATTCATTTATGCATGTGTTTATGGAATAAGTGTTTATTGATTATCATGTGCCTAGACTAGGCACTTGAACTACATCATATAACAAGATTTGATTTTTTAAGAAATATAATATGTAATTTGTATACTTTACAGTTCACCCGTTTAAAGCCTACAATTCAATCATTTTTAGTATATGCACAGAGTTGTACAACTGAAGGTAAGCAGAGCTTGACACCCGAAAATAGATCTTTTGGGATATTGATTATTTTGTACTGGTCATTTTTTTTTTTTTTTTTTTTATCCTCACCCGAGGACATTTTTCCATTTTTTGTTCAGATAGAATGGGAGGGAGAGAGAGGAAGAGAGAGAGAGAGAGAAACATCAATGTGAAAGAGACACATTGAGTGGCTGCCTCCCGCACGGCCCTGGACCAACCAGGGCCGGGGACAAATCGCAACCGAGGTACATGCCCTTAGCGGGAACCGAACCCGGGTCTCTCTGGACCGCAGGCCAACGCTCTAACCGCTGAGCCAAACCGGCCAGGGCTGTGCTGGTCATTTTTAAGAAACAAAAGACTCAGGAAAGTCTTTGAGCTTCCCTCAAATGCCTAAAGGAATTTAGATAGAGGACCTGATCTAGGAAGTGAGCTATCATGATATAAAAACTATAGTTTAATATGAATTAGTGTGTGACAGACAAGAAGGAACCTAAGCATGATCCTCTCTGTGTCCCATTGTTAAAGATAGCCCAGAAAACATTTGTTTACCAAACATTTGCTTTTCCACCTCCTTGTGAATTGTCTTCCTGCCCTTTGAAGTCCCAAACCACAATCCTCCCCTTCTCTTTGGCTCAAGATGGCATATAATCCATAACTTTCTCGATCTGTCCTCTGCTCTCACATTCTTATGGAACCCCCATATGTACATACATAATAAATTTGTTTTTTTTCTGTTAATCTGAGTGCAAAGAAAATTATTCTTCCTCCCCCACACAATCATCACCACAAACAATTTGAGAGCATTTTCTTTACCCAGAAAAGAAACGCTATACCTGTTAGCAGTCCCTCTCTATTTCCCCTCCCTTCAACTCCTAGCAATAACTAATCTGCTTCTGTCACTATGGATATTCTGGATAGTTCATATAAATGGAATCATATCTGGTCTTTTGTGACTGGCTTCTTTCCCTTAGGATAATATATACAAGGCACTTCATTCCTTTTTATTGCAGAATAATATTTAATTGTATGGATACAGCACACTTTACTTATCTTGTCATCCGCTAATGGACACTTGGGTTGTTTCCAATTGTTTCTTTTGGCTATTATGAATAACACTGCTGTGAAAGTTTTTGTGTGGAGATATGTTTTCATTTATCTTAGGTACATACCTAGTAATAAAATTCTCATCCATATTGTAACTTTATGTTTAACTTTTTAAGGAATTGCCAGACTTTTCCAAAGACTCTCCAGTATTTTTCATTTCCACTGGCATTATCTGAATGTGTCAATTTATCTAGGTCCTTGCCAACACTTGTTGGTCTTTTTTATCATAGCCATCCTAGTGGATATAAAATGGTATACTATTATGGTTGTAATGTACATTTCTCTGATGAATAATAATGTTGAACAACCTTTTATGTTCTTATTGGCCCATTTGTATATATTCTCTGGAGAAGTGTCAATTCATATGCTCTGGCCATTTTTAAATTGGGTTATTTGTGTTCTTGTTGAATTGTAAGAGTTTCTTATTTATGATTTTAAAATATTTCTCATTCTGTGGATTGTCTTTTCACTGTCTGGGTAATGAATGGTCTTTAAAACACAAGAGTTTTTTTTTTCTTTTGATGAAGTCCAGTGTATGTATTTTTGTTGTTGTTGTTTAATGTGATTTTACTTTATAACTAAAAAGACTGCTTAACCCAAGATTATAAAAATTTTTCTTTATAAGAGTTTATAGTCTTAGTTCTTAGTTCTTACATTTGGTCCTGTGATTCATTTTGAGATAATTTTTGTGTTTGATGTGAGGAAAGCTCCAATTTAATTTTTTTTTACATGTGGCTATTCAATTTTCCCTTCTTGGTGCCTATATTTTTCTTTGTTTTTATTCTTGACACTCTTACAGTTGTTGCCTCTCCCCCCCTTGCCTGCCTCTACCCAGCCCCTGCCCCTCTTCCCTTGGGCCATCACCACACTGCTGTCTGTGTCTATGGGTTATGCATATACGTTCTTTTTCTAAATGTGAAAAAAGAATCACCTGGGGTTCTTGTTAAAATGCAGATCCTGGTTCTGTAGTGGGGCCTGAGGATCTGCTTTTTAGCAAAGGTTCCAGATGATTCTATTGATGGTGGTCCTGGGACTATATTTTGAATAGCAAGGTGATAGACAACTGCTGAACAAATAATTGCAAATGAATTCTAAGTGTGCATCTGCTTTGATCTCACCTGCAGAATGGTTTTCTTCACTGGTCCTAGTACATGGGAGGCTAGAACTTCTCCAGTACTTCCAAGATCACATTCCATTAGGTCAAGCCATAAATCAAGAGTTGCTAAGTAGTATCACTAAGTCTGAGTTTTTAATTTTAACCAGCAGAGATCATCTGGATATTAGGTACATTGGAGCCAGGTGTTCAGCTCTTATACCCAGCAGCTGTGGCCAGGGTATTGGTGGCAGCTCTCAGAGAATAGGGTTTTAGGCTAGTCAGAGACTGAGTAATCTTCTAATTTCAGAGATAATCTGGGATTTTTTACCTTTAAATTTGAGAATTTATAAATGGTAATTAGTAAGAGTTAGAAAATCTTCAAATGACTCAATGAGTAAGTAGTTCTGGGCTGATAAGGGAAAGTAGAGTTTTCCTTGAATACCAGCTATCCTCCATGTTTCATCTTTAGCAACAATGGGTTGCTTGTGTGATTTCAATAGGGTTCCTATTGGAATGCAGGTAGTCCTGGTGCAGATGTTATTGGGGAAATTGGGGAGTTCTCTTCTCCACTGGGTGCTGGGGGTGGGTCCTTACGATATCTTGAGAGAAAAAAAAATTCTGAGACTGACACGGGAGGATTAGTGATTTTTATTTGCATGGAATTACATCTCTGGGTTTCCAAAGTCCCATTTCCTTTAGTACAGTTATAGAAGAAGTGTTATCTGGGATTTCATTAGAACTAGAAGCATAGCCAGTGTCCAGAGTTTCTGTTCCATGTTGGGGCTGGGTTCAGTTCAGCATCAGGCTAGCAGCAGTCCATTAGTCTACTGTGTGTGTGGGTCCACATGGCCATGGACTGAGAGAGCCCAGCAAGCCAGGAGTCAAGCACAACACACCAAGAGAGCGAACTCCTTTGTTCAGGGTATTCAATATCCCAAATTTCGTGCCCTTGCAGTGGCTATGCCTATTCTGGCCAATGACCTATTTCCGGGTGTGACTGTCAGTAAGCACCTTCACTAGTCCCCCCAACTTTACTGGACATGCATCTATCTTCCTTTTGTCCAGTCCCCTGGGGAGTATAAAGCTGTAGCTTACTGGCAAAGCTGCCCAAATGACAAGCCTATAATATTTGGCCTTCCCTTTGTTCCTTTCCTGTTATTAATAACTAGGTTAATTACAACAGTATCACAAAGACCTTGGAGTGGGCAGTCACTGGTAAGGTACTGAGTCTTTGTGGATGCTTTCTCATTTATAGACTGAGAATAATAGCTCTTCTGAAGAGACATTTTAATGACTTTGTTTCTGGAACAGAGTGTAAGTGCTGAATCTATGTTAGTTTTCCTCCCTTCCTACTTCCAGAAAAGATTTTCTGTGATTTACATATAAATGACCAAGTATAATAAGGTCATTAAATTAAAGATGAAACAAGAGACATTTAATAGAAAGAACATAGTTTTTCTACAAAATCTAGGCTAAAACTGTTTACTCTAGCTGAATAAAGATTTAACTCTGAGCTTTTTTTTTTTTGCAAACATGGTAAAAAGGGAGACATAATTAATTAAATGACTCTTAACATGTAAAGATAAAAAGACACACTGGTTTGTTAGGAGAAAAAATATTTTCTTGACATTAAATTTATGTTTAATTATTTAAAATGACTAAGAAGAAAAATATAATGACCTAACTTTACAATGTTTAAAAAGCATTAAATGATAGATGCTTTTATTATTATGGCTTATAAGATTCTTCTAGCCTCTCCCTGCTGCCCAATTTCAAATTTTTAGGTATTTGTTACATTAGCACCCTGCTTCCAGGTATTTACCAAAATCTATTTCTATTGCTGCTGTAACTAAATGCCTCAGATTTTGTGGCCCAAAACAACAAAAGTTTATCATCTTATAGTTTTGGAGATCCAAAGTCCAAAATGGGTCTCACTGGGCTAAAATCAAGGTATCGGAAGGCTGCGTTCTTTCTGCAGGCTCTAGGAGGAATCTATTTCCTTGTCTTTTTTGGTTTTTGGAGTTTGCCTGCATTCATTGGCTTGTGGTTCCCTTCCTCCATCTTCAAAACCAGCAATATCAGTCTAGCCTTTATCATCTGCCCTCTTCCTTGGTTCTCTTCTGCCTTCCTCTTCTCCTTTTATGGACCCTTGTGATTACATTAGGCCCACCTTCATAATCTCCTTATTTTTGTATTATTATTATTATTTTTTTAATCCCCACCTGAGGATATGTTTATTGATTTTTGGAGAGACAGGAACGGAGTGAGAGAGAGAAACATCGATTGGTTGCCTCCCATGCACACCCTGACCAGGGTTCAAACCCACAACCTAGGTATGTGCCCTGACCAGTAATTGAACCCATGACCTTTTGATACACAGGGCAGTGTTCCAACGAACCGAGACACCAGACCAAGGAAGGATAATCTCCTTATTTTAAATTCAATTTATTGGTAATCTTAATTCCCCTTTGTCATGTAAAGTAACTTTCACAGATTTTAGGGATTAGGATCTGAGACCCTCTTTTTTTTTTTTGGAGGGATACATTTTTCCGTATACCATAATGACCACTTATGATATTAATCCTTAATAAAAATCTATGAGCATCATATTCAGTTCTTGTTGTGTAAGGCATTTCTGTAAGGAGCTTAATTAATAGAATCCAAATATATAGCTTTTTTGTGGTTTTACATAATGTAAGAATTACGATATTTTAGGGAAATGGATATTTACTCTGGCCTCCATTTTCACTTTTAAATATTGGTTGTCTCAATTTGTCTTCTCTTCAGAGTTATATAGCTGATCATTTCATGAGACAAGATTGAGATTTTAAATTTAGAACCATCTAAACAACCCATTTTACCTCATTTATCTAATGTTAATGTCTTTGCACACTCTCTCTCCTCTCATGAATGAAAATCAGTAGTCTTTTAGTGAAAAAGTGTAAACAAATACTAACTTATTGAAAGCATAATAACTATGCCAGGCCTCTTTCAGAGTACAAAGAATAAGTTGCTGCAGTGCCAATAAGCATGTAAATACATTTGCTAGTCAACAGCTGCTAGGATTTATCCATTTATCCACTCCTTATCTATTGAACATCTAATATTGGAGATGCAGTAGTAAGGCTTGGCTCACATGGTATAAAAAGAAAATTGATTTGTTGGGAGGAGAGAATAATACAAGTTCATAATAGATTTTTCTGAATCTTTTTATCGACACACAAAAGTCTGTTTTAAACTTAAAATGATATAAAAATTGTATCCCCCATTTAAAAAATATTCTCTCATTTTAACAAATTTATTATAAAATGCCTCAGACATGTTAGAGGCCAAAATTCATGATGATAAGAATCACTCTGGCAACAAACTCTAAAAATCATATAGTACATACCAGGCTCCTTTTATTGTTGAGAAAACTGAGGCAAAGAGACAAAGAAAAACTTATCTAAGGTCATACAGCTCATAAGTGGTATTGTTTGAATCCAGTAGTCTGGCAGTATGACTTCTGACTTTGTGCTGGTAAACTCTAATTGAACTATGTTTTTGGTGATATGGTCAATATTCAATCAGCTTACAGCTTTGTTTTAGCAAAATGATTTCTTATTGCTAAAGAATGTATAATACTGACATCTTAAAACATTCTGTAAATGCTAGATAAAGCATTAATTTTCATACCCATTTATATAATCTATATTTAACACTGCAGTTACTATTTTCTGGTAAAAATCAACCTCAAGTGTCTGTGGGTATTAAACTTGTTAAGTCCTTCTATGATGAAATATTATTGTGGCCTCATGAATGACTGATACTTTGGGTAGAACTCTGGGTATAAAATCACTGATGCTTGTATGATGCTTCAATGCTTCCCCAGTCTTCTAGAGTCCAAGATTAATGATGAGATAACTGAATCTTGTTCCTTCACAGAGGCTTTAATTTTTCTCACCCGGTTCTTTTAAAAAGTTTCTTTAGTCTGGCCGGTATGGCTCAGTGGTTGAGTGTCAACCCATGCACCAAGAGATCTCTGGTTCGATTCTTGGTTGGGGCACATGTCCCGGTTGTGGGCCAGGTCCTCAGTGGGGGGCATGCAGTAGGCGGCCAAGCGATGTTTCTATCTCTCTCTCACTCTCCCTTCTTCTCTCTCTAAAATCAATAAAGAAAAAAAAAATTTTAAAGTTACTTTATATTCTTGATATATTTTCCAGATTTTTTTCTCTTGAAATTTTGATTCTATCTATAGTGTTTTCCTTTATTCTCCATCAAGTTAATAATTTATCAGCAAGTTCTTTTCTTTGAGGAATTTTAAATATTATTTATGTAATTATTTTCTGTCCTGGGTTGCCTCTATTGTTTGTTTCCATAAATAACAACTGGATAAGTGCTAGACTTCCTTATTTATTTTCCATGTCTCTTCACTTAACTTTTATTTTTATTTATTTATTTTTTTAATCCTCACCTGAGGATATTTTCCTATTTATCTTCAGATAGAGTGAGAGGGAGAGAGAGGGAGAGAAACGGAGAGAGAAACATCAAAGTGAGAGGGACACATCACTGGTTGCCTCAGGTATGACCTTGACCAGGGCCCAGAACAAACCGCAACCGAGATACGTGCCCTTGACTGGAATTGAACCCACGACTCATTGGTCTGCGGGCCGACGCTCTACCGCTGAGCCAAACCAGCCAGGGCTTAACTTTTATTTTTACATCTGTTGCTTTTTTGTTTTGCTTGAAGATGGAAACTTTTCTAAAAATTATCAGTCATATCTTCTGCTTGTCTTTGTCCCATTTGTTATCCAGTCTTCCCATTAAATATTTATTTTGTTACTTTTGTTCAAGGAAAGGGGTAATGAAGACGAGCTGAGATTTAAACAAATAGTACCTGATGATTATAAACTAGAGGTAAAGAGACATAAAAAACTTAAAAATTCTATTGGACCTAAGTCTGAGAACATTTGCTTTGACATACTAATGGTTTAGTGATAAAGGTTTATGTTCCTGCCTTTATGGGCTAACTTATACAAGTTGCTGCTATACAAAACCATTGACACATAGTAATAAGACTGTACATGCCCTTGTTGCAGAGTTTAAAAACTTAAAGCTAATTTACATGCAATGTCTGAATGACTCAAAGTTACAGAGTAGACTATAAATGTTGTATATTTTTGTAATATAAAACATGACTCAGATGTTGATTAAACCAAAAGAGGAAGTTGTAGGTTCTGGAAGTACAATAAATTCTCACCTTTAATACAACTTAAAGATCTTGTCAGTGTTTTCAAACCAAGAGAGAAAAAAAAATCATAGATTAGCATAGTAATTGATTTTTAAAAGGAGTGGTTACCTCTGAAGTATGAACAAAGAAGAGTAAAGGGAGATACTTTTCCCCCTTTTATTTTAAACACTTTTGTTTAATTTGATATTTCTCTCAGTAGCAGGTGGTAGCATAATAATCATGAACTATTTTTAAAGGAAAGAAAAAATAGACCTCAGTATTAATATATTGTGGCTTTGCCTATCACAAATAGAAAAAAATTTCAACAATTTGGTGTAATTTCTTTTTTAAATATGTTTCTATTGATTTTAGAGAGAGATGAAGGGAAAGGAGAGAGAGAATAAAACATTGATATGAAAGAGAAACATGGATCGGTTGCCTCCCATATACACCCTGACTGGGGATTGAACCAGCAACCTGGGTATGTTCTTTAATCTGGTATTGAACCCATGACCTTACAGTGCACAGGACAATGCTTATCCAACTGAGCCACACTGGCCAGGACTGGCATAATTTTTAAAAATTATAATGTCCCTAGAAATGAACTCTGAAGTCAAAAATTTTTTCTTTATTGTGATTAATTTATTTAAAAATACTTTCCAGTTTTCCTGTCATTAAAGGCAGAGTTGTGGTTTAGGCCTTGAGTTTGGTATATTATTTATTTAGAAAAGATTTGATTTCTCTGCTATTTGTCAATGATTTTAAATCTGAACAATTATTTGCCCATTCTTTGTAGAAGCTTAAAGGAAACAGGAATGAGATCCCTGTATCAAATCAATGCCAGTTAATCCTTCTGTGAGAATCTGCTGCCTTGGAATTTGTAAAAAAGAAAAACAAAACAAAAAGTCTCTTAAAATGCTAACATTAGGTGGCATATTAGATTGGAATTGGTTTCTGGGTGCATGAAAAGGACTTAAATGTGAAAATGTAAATTGTATTGTTCTTTTCCTTAACTTTTCTTCTGTCTAAACAACAGAATAATGTGGTATCTGTATGCTTGAGTCTCCTGCATTTAGCACCAAATCTAACCTGTGGGTGTGCTTAACCTCAGATATACACTAACATGACGATTTCTGAATGGGGTTTTAATTTCTTTCACCATTGCTAACTTTGAATGGAACCAATGAAAATTGTCCTGGTTTCAATAAAAGTTAATTACTTTAATAGTCTATAGAAATTATAGCGAGTAATAAAACAACAAGCCATAGCTTGCTTATATCTGAAATCTTTGTGGTTTTTCTCAAATGAATTAAAAACAAGATAGAATGTTGATTTACATGCTTAGTACAAACACTAACATATAGCCATCTTTTAGGCATTGTTTAACACAGACATTAACTCATTTTATACCATAGAAATAAAAATTTAAGGTAAAAATAAATAATAGTTTTAATGAAATAAAATTTAATGTTGCCTTGTTTTATTATTTTTTCAACTAAGAAGCATCATGTCACTTCAAATAAGATTAATATATAATATCAATTTAAATCTTTAGATGGCAGGTATTTAAAAAATATATATATAGCCCTGGCCAGTTTGGCTCAGTGGTTGGAGCATTGGCCTGCGGACCAGAGAGTCCCAGGTTCAGTTCCCGCTAGGGGCACGTACCCCCCCCCAAAAAAAAGAAAAAAAAATATATATTTATAATTGTTTTTCAAATTATTTTATCACCCTATTTGGACATTTAATTCTTTTTTGCTTGCACTGTTGCCTATGTTCTAAAATCTCTTTGCCTTTCTTTAACCCTTTCTTCACATTACCATTAGAATTCTTTCTTACAGCAGATTCTTTTTGTGAGAATTTCTTGCCTAGCATCTGAAATCCTGATGGCTGAAATTCAAGGCTCTCTAAAAGATGGCAATAACCAACCTTTTAATCTCTATATTCATGAATATTTGGAATATAATCCATATATATAAATTCACCATGTAAAATTTTACCTTGTTTTCATTTATAAACTCCCCCCTGAATAGGATGACAATTTCTATCCTCTCCTGCTAAAATATTGCTCCGCCCTTCATGCATAGATCAAAGGCTACCTTTGTGAAACTTTCTAAGATGAGTTCAGCTTTGAAGAATTTCCTTCATTTGACTCCTAAAGTACTTTGTGTTAATTTATATATAACCAAGGTATTTATACAGGGGTGGGCAAAGCAGGATACAGTTGTTCATATGAAAAGTAATACAATTATTAATAAATAATAATATAGGAATAAACTGTTTTGCATACTGATAACTATAAACCTACTTTTTCCCATCCCGGATGGTTCTACATAGCCCCAACTCTGTACAGAATAACATTTAAAAAGCTTCATCCAGTAATCTTAAAGTATAATATATATTTGTTTTTGCTAGATTACATTATGACATGCAGAAAGTTCCCCTAAAATCTGCTATTCTAAGATCTTTGCAAAGTTCCACATTCATGTCACCATAAAAAATGATCTCTCCAGCTTCCCTATGTCCATGTCTTTTTTCTTGTCTAGATTATACCACCTCACCTTTCTCCTTCATTTTATCACTCCATGACACTCTGTCTTCGTTTTGGAATTAGTCATTGGGACTTCTGCTGCTTCCTACTTCCTAGAGAATTCACAAATTCCATGCTTCACCCTTAACCCATGGGTTTCCCACAGAAAGAAGCTAAAGAAGCTAAAGAAGCCTCCAGGTAATTAATAGTAGTTTCCCTCATTATAATTTTTGTTGTGAGACATCCATGAGGAGACTTTGTAATAAATAACAGTTTCTACTACTGTCTTCTCTATCATTTTCAAGAATCATTGTATAAATTAGTAATAACATGTTTTGTCTACCCTTCAAGATGGAAAAAAAAAAAGGAAGGCCAGGAGCACTTTTATTACTCATAGCTTAACCCCTAGCAATCCCCCAATATATTTACATAATGAATGAAAGAAAATATCTCACTATACTTCCTTTAGATGAAATATCCATGAAGCGAGCTCAGCTTCAGTCACAAATGTGCAGTACAAGCAGATTGTCATTGGCACCTAACTAGCACAGATCCTCAAAGCCATTATTCCTTCTGTGTGTGGTGTTTAAGATCGAGAGAAAATTCCTCTCCTTGCTTTTTTTCCTAAGAATGTGCTCTTTTTCTTGCTTCTAAATATACATGAGAATGATTTAATCAAGTAAAATAATTTGTGTTGTATAATAGATAATTTTATTGTAAGTGGATAAGACAAAGCCTAATCAAATATCTTAACATTGGTATTTACTATGAGCTACCTAAATGTGTATATTCTATGAGTAACATATAACACTTTCATAAAATGCATACGTATATGTATTTTAAAAATTATATTTCTGTGTTTTTGTATTGTATT
The DNA here is from genome assembly GCA_030848825.1 of Tadarida brasiliensis. Lineage (NCBI taxonomy): Eukaryota > Metazoa > Chordata > Mammalia > Chiroptera > Molossidae > Tadarida > Tadarida brasiliensis. The sequence goes on along the minus strand of CM061280.1, from coordinate 113,910,979 downwards.
TAAATGATTTATGAAGAAAATGAAAATATAACTTTATAAATAAAAGAATTGTGTGTATAGATGTACAGACACACATATATACATCTATCACACACAAACACACAGGCTTCTTTTATTCTCTGTCACAAAATAGACCTATCATTAGTTTATTCTACACAAAGTTCCATTGAAGATGTGGAGTATCAGGATTTACTATCTAGCTATCAAATTCAAGGATCATTATAGTCATTGTCACAGCAATGATAATAATAGCTAATGTTTACTGTGCTGTTATATACCAAAGACTAAGCTAAGAGATTTATAAAAAACTAACTCGTTTAATAATCTTAAAATTTATGAAGTAAATTGAACATGGATAAGCCCAAGGCCATACTTTTTATAAGTGAATGAGACAGAAAAACAGTAACACCTCTTAGCCGCAGTTTCCTTGTTTATAAAATGATGGCATTTGTTAGATCTGTGAGGATCATTTGCTCTATAATTTCTACAGATCTGTGATTCCTTTTACTTAACATTTTATCATCAAACTAAATTTTCTAAAAGGCTGACAGACTATAAGATGTAAACCCAATGGGTTATTTAATTGCATTAAATCCAGAAGACCTATAGAGAAAAAAATAAGTATTTATTTGTATATATAACACTTAATAACATATAGCTATAATATTTATATAATATTTAATACTATATAAATGCATAACATTAAATATTATATAAACATAAAATAAATTTATATCATATATTCATATAAATATGTATTTATATTATATAATAGAGAAATATCTAATTTTATCTATAATATTTCAACATGTATATATACATTCAATTCAAGCTTTTAATGCTTACCATTTAAGTAAATTTATGTGTTGTGACTTAGGGAATTAAATGTGTTTCTAAGGCATGTAATAATTAAACAAATAGGGACTTTTAGAGTATGTTGCCTTAAGATTTTCTTTTGATTTGCTTTGAAGTATCCATTACTTCTTTGAAGTTTATTTTTTTCTTACATTTAGTTTCAGATCATTTCTCTCCCATTATACTTTTCTTCCATAGTCTCTGATATAAACACATTGAATTTATTACTGAGCTGTAATAGGTTTCAGTAGACTAGATCTTTAAAAATCAGTTATAAAGTATCATTTTCTGTATAATTATCATCACTGATCTGCAATTTGAAAGTAATGTATATACTTGTATTTTTCTAAATTTGTGGATCATATTATCTAGACAATGATGAGAAAAAATGGCTTCTAGTCAAGTGAATATTAAAAAATATCATAGAATTATTGATTTATCTTTGCTGAGGACTTTCATCTCAGTATTATTATTTACTATGAACATAAAATATGTGACTATTAAAATTTTTTCCCTTTTGCCAGAGAATTTACCATAAAAAAGAACAAAATCACAGCATGATTTTTGTGTGTGTATGTTTAAATGTATAGAAGAAAATCTACCAAATGTTGAGCAATGATTTTCCCTTAGTTAGGATGGCAGTGTAAGGGTGGATTCAGAATGTATTTTCTACCTTATGTACTTCTGAATTAGAATATGTTGAATGAATTTACATTTCTGCAGTAACTACCTAAAAGTGTAATTATGTTAAGAATATCTACATTTCCTACACTAATAGATTGTGTATTCTGCTCTTGTTTGATGAATATTCCATAAATGTCAAAATAGGTCAATTTAATTGATGGTACTGTTCAGGTCACCTGTATTCTTAATGACTTTCTGCTTGCTTGATCTATCAATCATTGAAGTGAAATCTTCAACTTTATTAGTGGATTTGTCTATTTCTCCTTTCAAGTCTATCAGTTTTTATCTCATGTGTTTTGACATTCCCTTGTTATGTGTATATGCATTTAGGATTGCTTCGTCTTCTTAGAGAACTTACTATTTTATCATTATGTGGTGTCCTTTTTTATTCCTAATACTTTTCCTGTTCTGAAATCCACTTTGTATAAAATTAATATACCTATTTCAGCTTTTTTTTTTAGATTAGTGGTACCATGGTATGTCATTTTCCATTCCTTTACTTTTAACCTAAGTCTTTCTATTTAAAGTGGGTTTATTGTAGACAGCATATGGTTGAATCTTTTTTTTTTTTTTATCTACTATGAACGTTTCTGTCTTTTATTGTTGTACTTAGATCATTCATATTTAAAGTAATTACTGACATAGTTGGATTAATATCTATCATGTTTAACTATTTTCTATTCATTGCATTTGTTCTTTGGGGAGAGGAGGAGAGTCTTTTGGTTTATTGTTCCTCAGAATATAAATTAATGGCTCCAGGGGAGATGTATGCAGATCTCTCTAGGTGTTTCTTTCTTGAACTTCCAGTTTTCTTTTCTCAGAAAGCTCTGGCCATGCAGAAACATGAAAATAATTTATATAGCATTACTTTTTGACAGTTTTTAGCCAATCTGTCAGTTCCAAAATCTTTAAACTTAGAGGTACTTTTTAACCTCTTTTTTTTCTTTTTATGAACATTTTAATATTTTAAACATAGTATTTAACTTGATTCTGAACTTCTTTTAAAAGGCTAATTAAACCTTTTAGGCAGATAATAAATTTCTGAAAAACTTTACTACCCAATAATATTTATATTTCAAGTGATGAATGATACTGTTTTCTACCACACATGCTTACATTTTATGAAATACAGTTATTTACATTTTGAGTTTAAAGGATTTTTCTAAAATATTGTGATGTATATCATTAACAGCTTTTTGATTTTAGGGAAGTTTTCTCTGGTTATAATAAAAACTGGTTCATTTTTCTTCGCAGATTTGCAAACTCACTAAAAGTCCTCAATGTGTTTTTCCACAAAGATGTAACAGAACTTTGCTGTTGAATTCTTAAAAGTATGATTGTTTTTGAGAAACCTGTATCAACTTCATCTGGATTTATTTTATGTTATTGTAATTTAAAATTCTTCTTTACGCTTGTGACTACCTGAAAAATTCAAAGTATTATATGTTAACCTGGCTAATATAGTCAATTCTACCAACTCTATATCAACCACAAGGAAATGTCCTTATTTAAAACAAACTAATAAATAAAATACCTCTTATTATCTCCATTCTGTGAAGTCTGAGAATGTGTGGGTCAGACAGTAATCATTTAGAAAGACTATTCAGAATGCTGTTATTTGAGCATAATTCTCTTGGCTCTCTGATCTGAAAAGAAGCCTTTCTTTGCAGAACTCCCAATCTCATCCCCTTCAAGGGATTTTCTTCTTTTGATCTGAGAATCACTGACATCTTTGCCTTTCTCAACTCAATCAGAACACATAACCCTTAGGGTTTTCTCATGATTTCAACCAGAAAAACTCATTTGATGTTAGTAATGTATGGAATCTTAGGATCTGTATCGTTCCTCTTATTTTATATGGCAAGAAATATTTATTAAATTCCTATTGCATATATGAAAAAAAGAGTAGTGATATTTATATACTAAGGCTTTAAGTACAGTGTCATACAGGCAGGAGAGGAAAGTTTCAAAAAGGCAGAAATAATCTTTGTTAAGTTTAGCACTGTTTTTTTCATTAAAGAAGAAAAATAAAATTTTCATGTAAAAAGTGAAAATATTTCTAAAAGCTTTTGAAATGAGTCTTACTATATTATTCTTGTCTTTGCAAAACTGCCTGACCCTGGAAATCCTGAGATGAGTAATGTAGATAATGGTTGCTGCTTAAGTGTGCTTATGTGTAACCCTAATTCATCACTGTCCAATGGTTAATAGATTTAGTGTGGCTGCATTTAAAAACCACGTGCACTCTTAAAAAACACACACACACACACACAATCTGTCTTGTTTTTGTCAGGTTGGCAATGGAAAATATAGTTTTATTTTGATGAAGGTTATAAAATTTATTGGGGAAGTGTATCTGTTGGTATTAAAAATGTCTTCCTCAAAGCAATTTCAGATATCAAAGTTACTTACTAATGCTCAATCTCTTGACACAGGCATACACCAACAATTTCTTAAAGGCAGTACAGAATACTAAATGGGTGATTTATTTTTTAGCAAAGAAAATGCAAATGGATTCTGAATTGAATGAAAGTTATACTAAAACTAGATGGTGAATATTTGAAATGAAGTAGAAGGTTCTTAGCAGAAGAACCCCATGAATCATTAATATTCCTCTATAGAACAAGTTGATTTTCAGTTTAGCATAGTAGCACATATTATCAAATCATCTTTTGCTTATGTGGTTAAAAGATATTTTTCAGGAAAGTATTTTACTTTATAAATCACTGTTTTGGGAAGTGACTTGGGTCATATACTAGTGTCTTCAGTATGGTTAAAAATCCATGTGAAAAAAAATATGCACAAATTTTGGGAGCAGAAAAATATGGATTTTGAATACATCAATAATTTATTTGGCTTGAAGTATAGGGTTTTGGGGTCCCACATGCTGTGCCATTTTCTCTGCTAGAATTGCTCTTCCCCATTATTTCTCCTCTTTCATTCATCTTTAAATTTTAGTTCAAATATCACTTCCTCATTGAAGCATTTCCAGATTCACAGATGAGGTCAGGACCTAAACTATACTTGTACCACTTCTACCTAGTACTTATCACGGATAGAGTTAAGGATTAGTTGTTTAACTGTGTTAATTATCACTAGAAGGAAAGCTTCCCATGGGCATGGGCCATAAGTAAATTGTTCACAGTTGTATCTCTATGGCCAGAAACAGTGCTTTGAACATATTGTCCACTCAATAAATGTTTGTTTGGATGAATGAAAAAGGAGATGAAAAAAAAAAAAAAAGACTAGAAAGTATATTGTAATCAAATTAACATAGACTTAGAATTTTTTGTTTTTAATTTTTTCTGTACTCACTTAAGGAGCCATGAAGAATTTGTGGCAGTAGAGTGACAAAAGGAAAGCAGTACTCTTGTCAGATTGTATGTATAAAAAGCCTAGAGGGTAGCAAGACTGGAGGGAAGCAGCCTCTTAGAACACTTCAGTTCACCTTGAAGATGATACAGCAAGCACAGCACAAGAGATGTTGGCATTGAGAATGTCTTCATGATGTTTGCGTAGTAATTCAGTATTTCTCTTCCATTTTAACCATTATGGAAGGTAAGGCTATCAGAGGTTAAGAGATCTGCCTTAAGTCGCACAGTTATGAAGTGTTAGTATTTGAATTTGATTCTGAATTTTATGCTGGTTCCATAATGCCATATTAGAGAGGATAAAATGCTAAGATAGATAAATGAGAGAATACACACACACACAGAGTAATATGTGTATATATAATTATGTATGTGTGTATATGTGTAGGTATATGTTCCGTTTGACAAGTTAAAATGAATTTATGTATGAATATTCAGCAGGTGGTTGGAATTTTGGGACAAGGTTCTAGCGTAATATTGAAGTTGGATATAGATAATTGATTCCCATATAAGTTCTTACATTTAAAATGTGTATAAAAAGTTATCTTGCTAAATTTATTTTTGTTAGATAAGTAATAGCCATAGAAGGGCATGTAAAGGGAATTAGAACCCCAACCTCCTGAATTTTTGTTTCATAGATAAGACTGAAAAAATAAGAAACATTAGTAAAATGTTATGTTGTTTTATTATCCAAAATGTTTCCATTAAAAGGGTCTTATGGTTATTTTACTCACATATTAAAAGTAAACTCATTTTTATTTATATTTTATGTAATTATCAGAATCTTTTTGTGGTGACAGATAACTTAAAAATAGCCAATTCTGACACTGTGTGTGTGTGTGTGTTTTCTCTTCTAACAGCAGGTCCTAATGAGCAATGTAATGATCTAGGAAGATGAGAAAAGGGACTTAATAATTGAAAATTGACTGTAAGGATAGTTCTGTAGGAGTACATAAAGCCCATAAATCATTGAGTATTTTGAAGGAGGTAATTTCACATTAGAATGAAGACAATGAAAGTACCAGAAGGGAACATGTACAATGATTTTAGTCATCCTTGTAAATTCTTGAGCTGCAGCTCTAGAATATTGTCTCAGAACAATGTATGCTGAATATTTTCATTTTTAATTATACATATAATTTTATATTGTACCCATTCGTCACATGCTTAATAATGTGATGCCTTCATAAGATATTTCAGTTTCACTGTAAGCATGGCTTATTTCTTCAAATTGTTGGCAAGCTCCTCCTAGAGGGCCTGTATACATTTTCTACAAATATTTATATACTGTACAATGCCTAATGATAAGCTGAATATAGAATAAAAAATAATTCTTATGGAAATTGGTAAAGGCAGCATCTCTAGTGGCATAGAAAGATGGGGATATTCGTTCTTATCAAACAACTCGGGAAAATCTGATGAAATGGTACAATCTAGTTTCCTCACCTATAAAATAGTGATAGTCAAACAATATACCAGTTGTATGTTTTGAGAAAGTGAACCTTAGATACATTTGTGAGCATTTAGAGTGTTATTGCTAGTTCCATAGTGTAATGGTTAGCACTCTGGACTCTGAGTGTTATTGCTATTTTAATTTTTCCTTATGCGATACTGTGATATATACTAAGGAGAAGTCGGAAAATACTATTTTGCATTTTTATACTCAGAAAATTCTAGAACAGAAAAATAATTAGGAGAATAATTTGAATGAGATGATTTTCAGTGATGAGATTGTTAAAAATTACAGTCTTTCAACATTTTTTGATATGCTGAATGACCACTTAGGAAACTCACTACAATGTCAGCCAATTCTTAGGTACTGTACTGTGTCAGTACACAAAAGTGAATGAAGTAAACATGGTCCCTACCCTAATAAAACTTAGAATCAAAATAGCAAAATAGAAAGTGCAACGTGAATATCAGAAACTTAGAATGAACACAGCAAAATAGAAAACACAACATGAATATAGTCATAAATCATTTGAAAAATGTAAAATGTTCATTGTACAACCATCTACCATAAACAAATTTTATATGATCTCGTCTCATTATTAACTCACTTTATTTCCCAAATTTCCTTAAATAATTCCACCAACTTGATATCTTATTATTTCTTATGCCATAGGGGACATGTGGTAAATATAATTTGAAATGAATTGCTTCAGAATCTCACTATGTTATTTTAAACTTTTAAGTTATCTTCAATGTTTGAGCCTTCATGTCTTCATCTGCTTAATAGGGATAAAAGTATCTATACCACTTATACCAAAGGTTGTTACTTGAACACTTTGAAACTATAAAACACTATGCAAGTCTGGCTAGTGTGGCTCAGTGGTTGACCATCGACCCAAGCACCAAGAGGTTACCGGTTTGATTACCAGTCAGGGCACATGCCCAGGTTGTGGGCCAGATCCCCAGTGGGGGTCATGCAGGAGGCGGCCAGTCGATGTTCTCTCTCATCGACGTTTCTATCTCTCTTTCCCTCTCACTTCCTCTCTCTTTAAAATCAATAAAGGAAAAAAAAAAACTATGCAAATACTGGATATTATTATTTAAGTCCAGCCAACCAAACAACATTGATATGGATGTTTTCAGTGTTGGTGCCTGCCAGCAAAACATGTGTTAGCTCAGCAAGATATATTCTTCAAATGTTCACATCATGAACTTTCCATTAATAGAAAATTAATCACTTAACAAGGAGACTATTGTTTGTTTCTTCTTCTATCTCGTTTGTCACAAATTTAGGCATCTGAACAATAGTCATATGAACGTCCAGGTTTACAGTGAAAAATGTAGATTCATGCTACTTTCTATTAGTTATCTGGTATTTTATTGCGTTTTAGGAAGAGTTAAGGGGAATGTTTTAAGCCCTCAGGCTCCAAAGTCCAACAGACTTCCAATTGCATCCTGGCCCCAATACTAATGATGGTTCCTTAGAGGAGTAGCTTAAAAATAGTATTCTTTGAATGCCTATAATATCCAAGGCACTGTTACAAATGCCTTACATATGTGGGTTATTTAATTTTCCCAGAAATGCTAGAAGTCAATTACTACTGTTGTCTCTATGTGATAGATGAGGTAACTTAGCTAACAAATGGTAGAGACAAGATTTGACCCCAACAGTGTTTATCAGGGCGTGTAGTCTTTCCATTATAACACACCTCTCAATTTGTCATCCACAAGAGATCTTGACTATCTATTTTATAAGTTTGTAAGAATTAAATAAGAAAATAGGTGACGAATAAATAGCAATTCAGCAACATCCTATAAGCACTCAATAATATGATTAGAGTGCTATATTCCAAACATCTATTGGCCAATATATTTATTTTTCTCAACTTTGGTAGTGATATTAAAACTAGCATAACTTATGAACAGTGCAAGAGAAAAATAGATTATAGATAGTTGCTAATTTCAAGTAGTTAATAAATATGAAATCTGTTACCAGTAGAATGAAAACATTAAACTAACTAGAACTTAAAATGAAATAATGTTTTTGATGGGCTGAATGTTAGTGTGGAAGACAAAATATTTCTTCGCCACTAACACTGTTAAATTAGATGAAGTTTCTAATTTCTGTCAGTCAAGAATACAAAATCTAGAATAATCACAGAGAGCAGGAGTAGATGTACCATACACCTTGGCCCACAGTATCCCTAATGAGGACAAATAACTCGAAGACACACTGTCTCACCATTCTTAGTTCAATTCTTGCTGGCACACTGGATTTTTATTATCAGGGCTTATGTCACCTCTCAGGAAGTTGTAAATTAACAATGTAACGTTTGAATGTGTATTTACAGAGAATGGTAACAAAGTCAGAATTAGCTAGGGCCACATCTTCGTCTGGATTCAACACAATCAGAAACCAGTGTGACCCAATCTGGAGGTAGAGACTATCTATAGTGCTACAAAGGACAGCCCTTCATTCTCAAGCTCTAACAATACATGTGTCCTTTAGAGCTGTGCTAGAAATGTATGCTTCAAACTTTCATTTGTGTAGGAAGCATTTGGGGAGCTTGTTATGGATATGCGATTCAGTCAGCCTGTGGTGGGGACAGAGCCGTCTGCCTTTCAACAAATTATCAGGTAATGCCCATGCAGCTGGTCAGCAGACGATACTTTGAATAAGAAGTCTTTAAAGCCCAGATGATGCATTACATATCTGTAAGGAATTTTAAAGAGAATTCTTGTCTGAGGTCACTATATTTTTACTTTGTTTTGTTCTGGATTTTTGTTGTTAATCCTCACCCGATGATATATTTTCCATTGATTTTTTAGAGAGAGTGGAAGGGAGGTAGGGACGGGGGAGAGACACAGAGAGAGAAACATTGATGTGAGAGAGACACATTGATTTGTTGCCTTCCGCATACACCCCGACCAGGACCAGGTATCGAACCTACAACCCAGGCACATGCTCCTGGCCAGGAATCAAACCTGTGACCCTTTAGTGTGTGGGATGATGCTCTAACCATTTAGCAACACCAGCCACAGCTGTGTTGTTCTCTTTTTTTAAGCTGTCATTTATATTTCAGGGATCTTTTTTATTTATTATAATTGAGATATGGGCATTTTTTTTCTTGTAATGGTTCCCAGTGTATATGCTGTGTTCTCAGGTCCACCAAATATTTTCATCATCACTCTTTGAATCACAGAGTATAGACAGTAGAATTTGGGATTTGTTTTCTCTACTGAAAAACTTCTTTCCCTTGAGTCCTGTCTGATAAACACCATTTTTTTTTTCCACTATGGAATGATAGTACTTCAATATTGAAGCATGAAGCCAAGATCACAACCTTATCGGAATGCATTTTAACTCTCTTCATTGCCTGAGGAAGAACACATTTTTAGTGACATGTACTTTGTTTCTTGATACAGGAAAGATAATATAAAAGTTGTGTTTGCACTGTATCATTAATGTAAAATTAGCTTCATGCAAGTCAACTTTCTTTAGTAATATTGTTGCAAAGAAAAATGTTAACACAACTCACAGTCTTTTAAACTTTTTAAAACATATAAATCATAACTTTGGAGATTCCAAACTTGCTTTATCTTGGAATCAAATTAAATCCTTCATTTGTGATATGATACATGACTTCATACATGAGTGCAGTGTAGATAGACCTAGTGCCTACTTGAAATGTACTGAGACCAAGTAACTCTTTGATTGCAATACTTGTGGGCTGTATTGATGGTTCAAGTGCAGTGATTCTTAGTAGAGGTGAAAGGAAACACAATAAAATGTATCTCTGGAGATTTTTCTTTTTTTTTTTTTTCCTCTGGAGATTTTTCAAAGGTGAAAAGTACTACTTGTCATCATCTAACCTTAACCCTAACCCTAACCCTAATAACCCCTTACCAGCCCTGCATTTCAGATATATGACACCTGGATTGGAAATCTCTGTTTATGTGTTTCCAGATGGTTATGTGATAATAAAGAGTTATAGAGTTACTATATTTTTAAAAATTGTGATATGATATACATAACAAAATTTACCCTTTTATCATTTTAAGTTATATGGCGTTAAGTACACTCACAGTGCTGTGAAGTCATTACCACCATCCATCTCAAGAACTGACAACTGTTTTTTAAAGATTTTTTTTCAGTTAGATTCTTTGTTCCTGGAATTTGTTACCCATATTCAGTTAAATGTATATATATTTTAAATTTGAGACTACTTTTTAAATGGGAGAATTGAGATCCATCTGTCTGAGGACACTGAAAAAAATTGACTTTCAAAAAAATTCCTGTTTTGCTGTTGTTGTTCCTTGTGACTTCCTTTTAATAGGAATATTTTCTTTAAACACATTGACATTCAATTTGACAAGCTGTCACTTTTGGCAAATGCCACTTTTTCCATGAGTAATTTTCTTCTTTCTACAACAGTATTAGTCATCATATCTTATTATATTGAATATCTCCTTTTAACACTGATAATGTAAAATTTTTTGACTAATAATTCTCAAAAAAACATATTGAATCAGAAAATTAGAGGACTAAAGGCATTTACTCAGAAAGGAACACATTATTTTTCTTTGATAATGACAGACAGTGGCCAAACCAATTAAGTAAATTGAAAATTGAACAAAATTAATAAATTTTCATCTGAAATGGATGCTACCAATAAAATTGTGGGAACTTGAAGTAACAGGCTCAATACCCCTATTCAAGTTAAGCTTTCCAAAAATCTTTACAGAGTAAGGAAATTAAAGTATTTGTTAATTTAATGGAGAAACTCTTTCAATTATTTGAAGAGCTGGTCACATCCTCTTCTCCAACTATAGTTCATGTAGACTCTGGGAAGAAAAAGTACAGGAAAGTAAAAACGGGCGATTCACCTTTTATGCAAGTTTCCAGTGAATTGTCAGGGATCAAGGAAACTTCCCTGAATTTTAGAACAGAGACTTGATGCTAAATAAATGTTTGCTTGGTAAAAACTAAGGGTGAAGCCTTCTTGGTAAAGGGGAAGGCCTGATCCACAGCCCTGAGTCAGGAAGGCAACAGAAGGCAAGTTAGTAGGGCCGAAGGCTGCCTCAGGAAGGAGGGAGTAGTCTGTAGTACATAGGTGGTAGATCATGTAATCTTATAGAGGGCTTTAAACTTTTTGGATCTGTAGGTACAGAAGTCACTGAAATATTTCAAGCATGAAATGAACATTTTTTAAATTTCTATTTTTAGATAAATAACCTTTGCTACTAAATGGTGAATATGAGGCAAGAATATTTATAGAGCTAAAGTTAGACCGTTCTTGCTGAAGTCCAAGAATGCTTATTTACTGTCTCTTGGTTAAAGAAGATGAAAGATACTACAAGAACACCGCATGTGCTCAATAACTGACAGAGTGATGTACTTGCCTACAGGGACATTATTAGCGATACTTGAACAACTGTTAATGTCTGTTCCTCTTAAGAAATTTATTTCATCAAGCATACAGTGTTTCAACCCTTATTAACTTATCTCCTAAGGCATTATATATCTGACTGTGAGCCCTTCACTCAGTGCTACTATGCTCTTTGTATGAGTGTGGGACATCCAACTGCTCTCTGTAGTCATAGTTTACAAATGCAAAAATTAAAACATTTATCTTGTCTCTGAAAATGCCTTTCCCCCCTAAATTAACATCATATTCTCATCAAAAATACAGCTTTGGAATCAAATTTGTATTTGATTTCTGTCTCTGCCACTTACCAGTCATTTGAACTTAGGTAAGGTATTTATCCTTTCTGAACCTCAGTTTCCTCATCTGAAAATGGGGATAATAACATTTACCTTGTAAAGCTGTTCATGTAAAACCACCGACGAAAAAAGCTTAGACTAGTGACTGACACATAATAAGTATTTAATAAGTGAGAGATGCAAAAATAACACAAATTTTAAAAAGGGTTCTATAGCTGACAAATATGCTTAAAGTCTATAATGCAAGTTATTTTTATAAAATATAATACCTAAATGAACATATAAATATAATAGGAGCACACATGCCTATTAGATTTTCAGACTTAAGAAAATAGTCCGGCCAGTGTGGCTCAGTAGTTGAGTGTCGACCCATGCACCAAGAGGTCGCTGGTTCGATTCCTGGTCAGGGCACATGCCCAGGTTGTGGGCCCAATCCCCACTGGGGGGCATGCAGGAGGTGGCCAGTCGATGTTCTCTCTCATCGATGTTTCTATCTCTCTCTCCCTCTCCCTTCCTCTCTCTAAAAAACCAATAAAGAAAAAAAAATTAAAGAAAATATATTAAGTTTAAATATAGTTCTCTTTGCTTGGTTAGCTTTACATATTTGTATGTATACTTATTTAAGTTTATCTTATGATATTAATGAACTGCCAAGCATTATCCAGACTTAAAATGTGGAGAGAAAAATAAAAATCATTTAATTCTAATGCCTGATCTTTTTGGAAAGTCAGTGTACAATATCAGATAATTATTTTGTCCTCTTCTTTTGTGCACCTACTAGATTTGTAATTTATTTTCTAATCAACCTTTAAAGGGCGTCATATACAGTGTCAGAAGGAGATTTAACTTTGAGTGGTGAACACACAATGCAAAATACAGATGATGTATCATAGAATTGTACACTTGAAACCTATATAATTTTTTAACCTTTTTTTTTAAAGATATGTTTTATAGACTTTTTTAGAGAGAGAGAGGAAGGGAGAGAGTGATAGAAATATTGATGTGAAAGAGAAACATCAATCAGCTGCCTCCTGTATGCCCCCTACTGAGGATCAAGGCAGCAACCCAGGCATGTGCCCTGACCGGGAATTAAACTGAGACCTCTCAGTTCATGGGATGATGCTCAATCCACTGGGCCACACCAGCCAGACGAAACCTATATAATTTTAACAACCAATGTCACCCCCAAAATTTAATAAACAAACAACTTTTTTTGTGATAAATCTCAACAGCTTTCTCAACACCCATATTTTAAAATGCAAATCATGCTTAAGTGGGATTAAAATATGGTACTCTATTAAACTGTAAAACTAGCTTTTTTTCTATACAGTTGAGGGTTGCTTTGAATGTGTCATTTGACCTATATTGCTTCTCCAAGTCTTCCTAGGTTGCCCCAGTGATGACAGTTTTAATTATGTGGGTGTTTGCAGTGGAGTTGCTCCTGATAAGGAAGAAATACTATTGTCTTTCAGGCATCATTCTTCCTGAAAAGGACCATTTTTCTCAACCAGAACTGTAAATGTCTATAAAATTCTTTCTTCTGGCATCAACAGCAGAAACAAAAGTCCTACTAAACTTGCAGCTTTTGTAATTTTGAATATTGTGGTTCCAGGCCAAGACTTACCTATTCTTCCTTCAAAATTTATATACAAAGAGCAGGTAGCTAAATGGTGACCAACGTACGTGATTTATTAATGTCTGGCAGTCATCCAGTTCCTATCAGAATGCAAGAGTCTTTATTAACAATAGCTGGATCAAGAGCAGACTGCTTTGCTTGAACCTAAAATAAGGCCTTCTGCTGCCTGCCCATTAATTGAAGACAAATTGGCCAGCAGTGGCTGATGATACAGCACAAACAATGAATGGGGAGCTCTCTATACTTTTTTACACACAGAGGTACAACTTTGTGTGTGTTTCAGAAAGAGAAATCCTTTGGCTTGGTTCTTACTTTGGGAGAAACTAACCCAATCCATAATGAATTATTGTTCCTTACATGTAAAATTCTGACCAATAAGAATAGGGATGCTGCCTTCTTGAGAGGGGCAGGTAAGAAGATGGAGGTTGTCCTGTTTGAGGGTAGAACCGAGACTGGAATATAAAGAGAGGAACAGAAAAACTTCCTATCCACTCAACTAAAAGTTATGTGGCTTCACCTAGAAACAGGAATAAAAAATAGAGGAATAGAACTACAGTTTCTAAACTCTATGGAATTGAGACAGACTGTAGTCTAAACACTAAATGTGAATACCCACAGCTCTTTAATTTGATTTCACCATAATTTAAATCATAGTTTTGAGGGAAATAATCATTACATTAGATAGTAGATATTAATTACAAGATGCAACCTGATTTTCAAAATGTAATAATGGAAAAAAATTAAAAGGTGATTCTTAGAATAAGGGAATTCTAAGCTATTGCAGGGTTAAACTGAAAGATTCTAAAACTACTGGGAAGTATATGCCCTGTCTGGTGGGACCCACATTCCCTCTTTCCTTTCTCTTCCCTATCCTCTCTTCTCCGTCCCTATTTCTCACTGAAAACCATCTCCTTGTTGCCAGCTAGTTTATAGAAGCCACCTGCCCTAGGAAAAACTAACATTAGATTCCAACTGTAGAGAAGCAGGTTGGAGGAAATAGAAATGGGTTTTCAAATTAAGAGCATTATCCTGCCTACCCTTGGCCAAGTGTTCTGCCAAAAGCATATTTGGATTCACTCTGTGAGTTTAATTCTTTCCATTTAATCCTTTGGTTGACTTTATAAAGTCAAAAACAAAGAAGCACTGCTGGCCCTGTTGAAAAGAGATAACTGATTTGTATGGCACTTGCAGCATTTCAGCCCCTAACTGATGTATCAAATTGGGCTCAATTAACACAAGTTAAGTTTTCCTAAGGCAAAAAAAAACTTGGTCTGGAGCAAAGACGTCCTTATACGACAGGTCCTCAAATAACGTCATTTTATTGTAACATTGATGAGATGCCATAGGAAATTAACTCTTGTTTATATCAATTAGTTCATGGTAAAATTGGCTTCGTTATAAGTCATTTTGTTTTAAGTTGCAGAACGTAGTAGTGATGTGAAATGAAGACTTACTGCATTTGTGACATTTTATTTTATGATCATGTAAGATGATTTTTGGTGAAGAAAACTTGCTTTAGATTTTAATAGAATGGTCAATGACAGAAACAAGGAGTTAGAATTAAAAAAATAAAATGGTCAGGAATTGATCATTTCTAACTATCTTGCCCCTTTGCTCCCCCAAATTTTAGTAACACTGTTAGTTGAATCAGTTCTTAAGGGTTGGAAACCTAGAGAAGACAATTTTCAAAGAATTAAAGTCCTTTCTTGAATGACAAAATTGATATTATCTAATACTTATATAAGGAGATTAGATTAACCCTGAAATCTATACCTGGAAAGTTTAGTCTAATGAATTTTGTTGGAATTTAAATTCATGACATTTGAAAAATATAAATTGCAATTAAACATTGAGAGAACTTCTTGTGGTTTTTATGTTCCTTAAGTATTTATAGGACCTATAAATCTGTTAAATTAAATGGTTAAGAGTACATTTATTTTTATTTTCTGTGGGAACATTTGAATTACCCCAGGAGTAAAAATAAACAGATTGATAACATAATATTATTTACTTTCAACTTTTACTTTGATTTATATGTCATCCAAATGCCAATGAATAAAAATTATACTGGATTGTCAAAATTCGTAGAATGGTTGGTTCACTTAGGATTTGTGCATTTTGTTGTATGTCAAGTTTGCATTTTAAAAGCATGAATATTGAATTCTACTTAAGGATGTGCATGCTGAAGTTTTTAAGAGTGAAGAGTACCAAACCGATGTTTGAAACTTGTACTAGATAGAGGAATAGATGGATATACTTATATGTGATAAGGCAAGTATAATAAACTTAATTGTGCAATCTAAATGGTGGTTATATGGGTGTTTACTATATAAGTCTTCCAAATTTTCTATATGTTTGGAAATTTCCATAATTAAATGTGAGGAAAAGCTTAAAACATACTTGAATTATAATTCTATGAAAACTATTAAAATAATGTAAGTATCCATGCTTCATCAAAATTCCTTACATTTATAAAAGTTATTGGTTTTGCTGACTAGAAAGCATGTAATAATGGGTTTTTTAAGTTTGAAAAATAGAGCTTTTGTTAAAAATTTAAATTTATGTTTAAGATATTGTACAGTATGTTAAATTTCAAAGATGCATTGTTCTTTAGTTCCTGCTATTAATAGAGCCGTTACCTATCACTTGTTACTGAACATTTTCCTTAATGCTTTTGAAATCCTGGATACTTTCAATACCATTTTCAATTAGAAAGCTGTAAAGAATCAGTTTTATCTTTAGATTGATAAATAAATTTCCCATTGAATTTAGGAGATAATTAAGCATTGAAAAGGCATTGTCATGAAAACTTTGATATTTATTAAATACCTTTTGATTTATTTTTTGAGGATAATAGGCTCTAAATGATATGGTTAGCCCTGGCCGGTTTGGCTCAGCGGTTAGAGCATTGGCCTGCGGTCCAGAGAGACCCGGGTTCGGTTCCCGCTAAGGGCACGTACCTTGGTTGCAGTTTGTCCCCGGCCCGGGGCCATGTGGGTGGCAACCACTCGATGTGTCTCTCCCATGTCGATGTTTCTCTCTCTCTCTCTCTCTTCCCACCTCTCTCCCTCCCACTCTATCTGAAGATAAATGCAAAAATGTCCTCGGGTGAGGATAAAAAACAACAACAAAAAAAACCTAAATGATATGGTTACTTCACATCCACCAGGGCATTGGGAGGGACAGTTTAATAAGGTTATGCAATAGTCCAACAAGTGAAGTTAATACGTGACACTGTTTCTATTATTGGTCTTCTTCCAGTGACTCATATATATAAAACTTCAACTCATTGCTCCTTCACTAAAAACAATAACAACAAACGCATAACCATTTTCTTTAAAATCTTGGTAAAATGGAGTTAGACTACATGTACTACATTTGCTGTGCCAACAGTTGAAAAGAAATTTGTGGTACATCATTTTGTTTACCAATTTAAAAAAATATATAAGGGAAGAGATAAACCACAGAACTTATGTGCATGTATGCTTAACCATGGACATAGACAACAATGCTTCGGGGGACGGCAGCATGGGATGGGGAGGAGGGTGTCAATGGGGGAAAAAGGAGAAACATCTGTAACAAAAATAAAAAAAAATAAAAAATATAAGGATTCTATTTTAATAGTAATTAAAAAATTACACATATTAATAACTTAAATTTAATACTCATTAATGGAGGGAATCCATAAAGAAGGCAATTCAGTACCACTTAAAACTAATTTGAATTATCACTAATTACAATACTGATTAACACATCTGGGAAAGAGTACATGTGAACACAAGTACAGGTGAACCATATTTTTATTTTCTCTATGAAAGCTGAATGACATATGGAATTGTGGGACTCATCAAGTTTCCCGAGAGGTATCTAGAGGCCCCAGGCTACCAGATAGATAAACACAACTTTGGTGGTTTGCCTGTACAGGGACCTTTTCTAGAAAGTTTCCAAAGAATGTCCAAATAGGGATTCTGGAAAACAAACAGGAAGCTTTCTACATCTGTAAGGGCAAGATTATTACAACCCTCATGTGAAATACCCTGTGGCAGGAGATTGGATACATGTTGGGAATACAAATATTTTTAACAAGAAGAACCTGAAAACATAAATGGAAAAGTAATTTTTATTTATACTATTGGAATATTCAAATAAGGGAAATCGATTACTTTTAAACTAAAAGAAGCAAAGGCATGTGAATTTTTTTTCAGGTAATTTCATTTTCTGGTTTCCTTTATAGTGCAATTAGTAAGACTTTTTTTGTCTATCATTACAAATGTTGCTACATATTACTTCTGTTATTTTGACTTTTAGTAGACCACTTGGTGAGTGTAAAGTTTTCCATTTCATTATGTACATTATGGAAAAATTTACACAATCAGTGTGAACAAGAAAGATAATTTGCGGGTCCACCAAATGCTTGAATTTTTGTTGCATTTCTAAGTGTTATTATGGTGTTTTAAAATTTCCATATGATTTAATAGCTGGAAAGAAACATTCATATTTAAATATAAATTTTAATACAAAAAATAAAGCAGATTACATTTGAATTAATATTTAAAAATCTCTGATGAGAAGATAAATATATAAAATTAACTATGTATTTATAATTTGTAGGGCTAAGTCATTCTTGGTATACGACTGTACTGTCCACCTGATTCTTTGGATATTTTTGCCAAATATTTCTGTATTAGTTCTTGAGGTCAATTCTCAGCATGACTTTATAGTACTGAAATCGATGAGGGGGTAGAGAATCAGAGTTTTATATCAATTTATAATTTATAATGTGAAAATTGCCAGTAGTTAAAACTACCATAGAAAATTGTGTGAGTTATCTGTTTTAATATTTGTGGTTTCTATATATACAACTCTTACAGTAATTATCAAATCTACTGAAGTTTTAGAACTACCAATCAAAATTAAGGAACCAAACGAAATCTATTTGCAACTTTTTGAATAATCAAACTCTTTACTTTTCAGATAACTAGAGAACACCTAGTGGTAGATGGTTGATGGATTGGTGATTCTGTAGCTGAACTGTTCAGTATGGTAGCCATTAGCCATCTGTGGCTATTTAAATGTAAGTTAATTATAATGAAATAAAATAGAAAATTAATTTGTTCATTACCACATTCAAGTGCTCAATAGCCCTATGTGCCTAGTGGCTACTGTATTGAACAGCACAGAAAGACATTTCCATTATTACAAAAAGTTCTATTAAACAGCATTGTTCTCAAGTGTTAGTTCTCCCAGGATTGTCTCCATTTTGTCAAAGATTAAACATCTAAAAACATAACACATTGTTTTGAGAATTATAAAAGCTATTTGAGATAAAAATAATCTGTAAGAACAATCCATTTTATATTTTAGTTATTTCTCTTAAAAATATTCTATTGGTATTTTTAAATCAAGAGCACTCACAAATAGGAATTACTGGTATGGATAGTGCACATTCCTTGCCTTAAAGAAAAGTGGTCTAAACAAGGAAAAAACCTCCTGTATAGTCTAATGATAAATCACTTTTTTCCCCTAAAATTATTCTGTAAATTGTAATTTACATCCTTGGTTATGATAACCCACCTCAATGTCTATGTGCAAGTAGATAAATATCGTTGACTGATCTAATTTGAAATTCATAGCCACAATTCTCAAATGAGCACTCAACATCTCCAGGCATCCTATTCCATTTCTCTTTCCTTTTTTTTCAAAATGATTTCACATCTCTCTTCTCTCTTTAAACCTCCCTCCCACAACTGATTCTGCTTCCCACATGGCTTACCTTACTTCTTATTTTATTGATAAAAATAGTTATTATACCTG
Organism: Tadarida brasiliensis; assembly: GCA_030848825.1. Lineage (NCBI taxonomy): Eukaryota > Metazoa > Chordata > Mammalia > Chiroptera > Molossidae > Tadarida > Tadarida brasiliensis. The sequence continues at coordinate 113,891,442 of CM061280.1, read as the reverse complement.
AGTTCCCTCATCCGTCCTCCTGCAAATTCATCTGGTTCTAAATATACAATTTTTACCTGCTCTGCTATTTTACTGTGGATGACAGTCTACCTGCTCTTATTTCAAGACTAGCCCTTCCACTTGGGCTCTGGAGTTCATTTCTTCTGAATGTATTCATTCATTTCTCCTGAAATTATCTCTCCTCTCCTTCAATATCAATTTCTCTGTACCTACAAATATGTTTTGGTATCTTCTAATTTAATAAAACACAAATAAACTCTTTTGATCCTCTTTTCTCTTCTAGGTATTACTTTAGTTTTATACCCTCCTCAACACACACACAATCATACAGGTACTTGGAGGCAGGGGACACTTGATCACAAGGGCTGTTGGGGAAGTCATATCAGGAACTTACATTTGCTTGTAACTCTGCAGACTGCTATCTAGGATATGAGTTTACATGAGTAGGCTAGTGTCAGTTTATGGTTCACTTGGGCAAGCAAAATGGATGCCAAGACAGCGATACCATGGAGTAGCTTAGCTAAAATTTTGACACACACAAACACACATACACACACACATGCATTTATGCATGCATACATGTACGCACGCCACCTCAAAATCTTGGAGGAACTATTTGTAGTTATAATTGCAGTTATTTACCCCATAGTCTCTTTTCAGTTCAGTTCATTATGTCTGCCTTCCTCACAGACTGGTTTTCTTTATTTTTTCTTTTCTTTTCTTTTTCCTGTTTTTGTATCTGAAGGCCAAATGACCAATGGCCTTGTCTCAGTTCTTCTGTACTTGATCACTCAGCAGATTTTGGCATAGTTGACCACTAGATCCTACTGGAAAAACTCTTTTTTTAATATTGAATTGCATAAAATCTTCCTAGATTTCCTCTTCAGTCTCCTTTTCTCATTGCTCTACCTCCACATGTTACTGCAGGTCTTATCTTCATACTTTTTCTAGATTAACTCATCCAATCTAATGGCATTAAATGACAACCATATGCAAATGACCCTTATCATTTTTTATACTTAATTTTAACTTGTCTCTTGAACATAAAATTTATTTTTCAAACAGCCTATTTGATATATCCATTGGGGTGTGTATCTGAGATGAATCTTGAACTTAACATAAAGTAAATAAACCTTTTGATTTTCTCCAACAGCCCATCCAAAATAAAAACAAACAAACAAACCTGCTCAACCTGCTACTTTTCGAAGCTCCCCAACTCATTGTAGTGCATTATAATGCAATGGATAGTGTTAATTTTATATATACTTTTATAAATGTTATGTATAATCTATCAGTTAATCTTGTCTTGTCCTCCCTACCTCAAATACCCCAAATCTCTCTACTTTTCCATTTCTTCATGATCACTACCTTATCCTCCTTCATTTCTCACCTAGATTATTTCAGTTGTTTCCTATCAGGTCTTCCTATTTTTGTTACCCTAAATTAATTTTCCCTTCTTCCCCCTACAGATGAAATAATATTTTAATAGACAGAATATATAATATTACTTTAATGACTTCTCTGCACCCTAAGACAAAGATCTGAATTCTTTAACTTGACATACAAAGTTCTTCATGATCTGTCCATTGCCTGGCACTTTACATCACTTCATCTTCTTTCCAAATCCACTCCAGCCTCACGAGGCCAGGCTATGTCTTGCCTTGGAGTATTTCTTCACTAGGTGTTTTCCTGCTGGAAATATTGCTACTCCAGATATTCAGTATGTGGACTTCCTTTTGTTTTTCAGATTTTAGCTTAAATGACCCTTCTCTAACATGACTGCTAACCAAACTAAAGTAGCTACTAGTCACTCTTAATCACTTTAACCTGTGATAATTGTTGCTGGGAATTTACACTCTGTAAAATCTTTCTCATTTTACCTATTTATAGGTTTATTGTTTACCTTGATCTGTAATGATAATTTCCATTGTCTCTCCAAGGTCTAGAGCTTTGCATGCCTCGAAATTAGAAGTCTGAATAAATTATTATCTTTAGGATGAAGTCACTAGAAGCTACACTGTTGGTTTTTAACTATTTGAGATTGTGAGGCTACCACAGATCCTCATTCTGGTTGACATTTCACTGAGACAAACAATGGCAATGTGAAAATTGTATTTTAGGACCTGGATGTGGCTATATCCAATGTATCACCTCCCTCTCCACCTCATCCTTTACTATAGTCACCACAGCAGTAATGAGTCTCTGGAATCAGGCTTATAACACATCCCACTTGGTATATGTGACTATTCTGAGAAACGTGTGTTGAAAGGCAGCGAGACAGCCCAGTGATTATTTAGTAGCCGTCTTTCTTCACTGAACAACCGTGGATAATACCTTTGATCTCTACCACCAAGAAATAAACAGAACCCTTGCAAAAATTAAGGCCTGGGGATGATTTCCACATTTGCAGATATACAGATGTTTGTTTTTGAAGCGTAACTGGTTTACATAATGATTTTATCTATTCAAAATGCATAGTAAATCATTTTATGGTTAATATGAATAATTTGTAAAATAGTCCTTTCCTTCTAATATTGTTATATTGTTACACAATTTCTTGCATCTAAACCTTATAAACAGTTTTTTTCCCTTTATGTTCCAGTGGAACAAAAAAGAAGTAAGAATGAGTATTTTAATTGTGCCTTTTAAAGGAAGAGTTTTTATTCAAATTCTTGCAGCAGTATCTTATTAAAAGCTTAAATAATAAAGGTGAGAGTCAGTATTCTGTGCAGAGCAGCTTAGCTCCACACTAGGTCCTTTGTCCTTCTTGCCAGTTATTTTCCATAGTTATTGGTTTTCATCCTTTATAGATTCAGTATATAGTGGCACTTGGCTTAAGTATTACATTATATCAAACTATAGTCCTTCCATTTCTTCTGGGAACTATGTATAAGGTATAATCTTTAACTCATATCTAAAAAATATTGAAAACTTTTTAATGTAAATTAGAAACTTGACCATAGATTTCTTCTGAAAAAGCAAATTGAAGATGTTTGGGTTTCTAGGAAAATTCCAGCTATAGACTGTGCTAAAAAATCGTTGGGTATTTTTGTGGGGTAGATTTTTAAAAAATATATGAGATAATTAAATGAATGATACAGGAGGTATTGTAACTACAGGATGTGGCAAAAGTCGGTTTACAGTCATTCATATGGAAAATATTACAACAATATATAATAATACAAGAATAAACTCTGTGTTTTGGGTACTCACAACTGTGAACCTACTTTTGCCACACTCTGCATTTAGATTAATTGTTTAAACTTTGTTAGTATAAAATCAGGTAGGGAAATGGCCTACATTATACTGCATAGTTTCTATTTTAAATAATGTTTCCTTTGCAATTAATTCTAACCAAATCTTTCAACCTTGGGCACTCTGTTTCTCTTCTCCCATCACCACGATTGAGCCTGTTTTGTTAGAAATTGTGAAAATTTAATTAGAACTCTAAAGAATAAAGGTATGGGAAAATTTCTCAATTCAATTAAGAAATAAGCACTATATATGAAAATATTTAGAATTTAAGTATTTTTTACCCGGCTGGTGTGGCTCAGTGGTTGAGCGTTGACTCATGCACCAAGAGGTCGCCAGTTCGATTCCTGGTCAGGACACATGCCCAGGTTGTGGGCCTGATCCCCAGTGGGGGGCATGCAAGAGGCGGCCAATCGATGTTCTCTCTCATCCATGTTTCTATCTCTCTCTCCCTCTCCCTTCTTCTCTCTCTGAAATCAATAAAGAAAAAAAAGAATTTAAGTATCTTTCTTTACAGATAAAACCATGCATTTTTGGTTTATGAAGAATGCAGTTCCTAGTATATATAAATTATTCAGTTTTAAGTGATTAAAATATTTTCCTTCAAATCCCATTGTTCAATTTAGTAAATATAAAATATATATTTTCATAATATTTGACTAGCTATCATTAACAAGTATTTAGTGCCACTGTTTCATATTAGTTATAATTAGTTAGCTAATGATGTATAAATTGTTAAGTTGAACTTGGACATTTTATTTGTAAAAGTATTATATTGATTGAAAATGATCAAAATGTAATTGACCACTTCTGGTTAAGATGGCGATATAGGTAAATGTGGTATCGCCTCCTCCCACAACCACATAAAAATTACAACAAAACTACAGAACAACCATCATTCAGAACCACCTGAAATCGAGCTGAATGGAAGTCCTACAACTAGGGAATTAAAGGAGAAGCCACATCGAGACTGGTAGGAGGGGCGGAGGCTCAGACAGGCTGGTCCCACACCCACGTGTGGCGGATAAAAATCAGGAAGTACCTCAGCTGGGAAAGTCCTCCCTGAGGACTGAGGGGTCCCTTGTCCCATACCAGGACCCCAGTTAAGGGTTCCAGTGCCAGAAAGAGAAGTCTCATAACTTTTGGCTGTAAAAACCAGTGGGAACTCAGGCTGAGGGAGGCTGCGGCTGCTGGAGCCCCAGGCAGTTCCTTTTATTATTATTTAAAAAAATGTTTTTTCTTTATTAATTTTTAGAGAGAGAGGAAGGGAGAGGGAGACAGATAGAAACATCGATGAGAGAGAACATCGATTGGCCGCCTCCTGCATGCCACCAACTGGGGATTGGGCCTATAACCTGAGCATGTGTCTTGACCAGGAATCGAACTGGCCACCTCTTGGTACATGGGTCGACGCTCAACCACTGAGCCACACCAGCTGGACCCAGGCAGTTCCTTTCAAAGGGCCCCTGCATGGACTTACTCAGACTCACTCCCTCGAGGCTCCAGCATGGGGGAGGCAGCTTGAAAGGCACCAGAGACTTTTGGGGAAGAACTGAGTTGTTTGGTATCAGGGTGAGAGCTGCAGAAGCAGCTTTCTCCTGAACAGACTTGCTGGCAGAGGCTGTTGTTCCTTTGGTGAGCCCTTCCCCCACGGGCTGGCAGACTGCTGCCATGTCTGTGACTCCAGAAACCTGGCTCACACTGTTTGCCCCGCCCCGGTGATTCCCTGAGGCCTTGCCCCACCCAACTTTCAGCCAACCCAGGCTGTTTCCAGTGGCTTTACCATAGGATAAGCCTGTCTTGGCTCCAATTTAAGATTTTTCTAAATTCTTTTAAACAAGCAGCATCTGGCCTCAGCAAGCCCCATATCTCTGACTAAGTGGCCCCATGCCTGGCACTAGAAGCTTGCCTTGATTCACAGCTTGGCCTTGCCTGGGTACCTCCAAGCCCAGCACAAGAAGCAACCATCTGCAGATTACTTTGTAGCTTTTGCCTGGTGTCCCCGGGTAGAACAAATGCAGCGGCGGACCTTGCCCCAGAGCCAACACACCCAGTGGACAGCTTCAGACCATGTTGAAACACCACCACCCAACCACCTCCACAAGTGACACACTCAAGGGTGGACTCAGTGGGTACCAGAGCCCTGCTGAAGTAAGTCTTGCTCTATGTGGTGGGCCCCTGCACAGCTGATCCTCCAAGGTAGTCAGAGGTCAGTGGTCAGTGAGCACAACCAGTCCTTGAAGCTGATCAGCCTGAGTAAATCCCTCCCATGCATGTGCCAACAGCAATCAAGACTCAATTGCAACAGAAGTGTGTACAGTCCACATGAAGGGTGTACCTCGAGGGCCCAGCTGGGGTGATCAGAGAGACTGTGCCACCAGACCCTACAGGACACCTACTACAATAGGCCACCCTAGGAAGCCCAGGAGACATAGCAACTCTACCTAATACATAGAAACAAACACAGGGAGGCAGCCAAAATGAGGAGACAAAGAAACATGTCCCAAATGAAAGAACAGAACAAAACTCCAGGAAAAAAACTAAATGAAATGGAGATAAGCAATCAATCAGATGCAGAGTTCAAAACGCTGGTTATAAGGATGCTCGAAGAACTTAGTGTGGACCTCAAGAGCATAAAAAAGCACCACTTAGAAATGAAGGATGCACTTACTGAGATAAAGAATAATTTACAGGGAATCAATAGTAGAGCAGATGAAGCTAAGAAGCAAACCATCAATTTGGGATATATAAGGAAGCAAAAAACAGTCAATCAGAACAGCTAAAAGAAAAATGAATCCAAAAAAATGAGGATAATGTAAGGAGCCTCTGAGACAACTTCAGGCGTACCAACATTCACATCATAGGGGTGCTAGAAGAAGAGAGAGAGCAAGAAATTGAAAACCTATTTGAAAAAAAACAATGACAGAAAATTTCCCTAACTTGGTGGAGGAAACAGACATACAAGTCCAGGAAGCACAGAGATTCCCAAAGAAGATGAACCCAAAGAGGCCCACACAATGACACATCATCATCAAAATGCAAAGGTTAAAAACAAAGAGAGAAACTTTAAAGCAGCAAGAGAAAAGCAGTTAGTTACCTACAAGGGAGCTCCCATAAAACTGTCAGCTGATTTCCCAAAAGATAACTTTGCAGGCCAGAAGGGAGTAGCAAGAAATTTTCAAAGTGATGAAAAACAAGAACCTACAACCAAGATTACTCTATCCTGCAAAGCTATTATTTAAAATTGATGGACATATAAAGAGTTTCCCAGATGAGAAAAAGCTAAAGGAATTCATCAACACCAAACCAGTATTATATGAAATAATGAAGGGTCTTCTTGAAGAAAAAGAACAAAAATATGAACAATGAAATGGTAATAAATACATATCTATCAACAATTGAATCTACAAACCAAATGAACAAGCAGAACAGAAAGACTCATAGATAGATATGGAGAACTTTTTATGGTTGCCAGATGGAAGGGGATTTGGGGGTATGGGTGAAAAGGGTGAAGGAATTAAGAAGTACAAATTGGTTATTAGACTGACAAACCTCAAAGGGAAGGGAGGAGGGGGGCAGGAAGAGATAAACCAAAGAACTTATATGCATGTATGCATAGCCAATGGACACAGACAATAGTGTGGGGAAGGCAGGAGGGGGGCAGGAGCCGGGAGGAGGGGGTCAGTAGGGGGAAAAGGGAGGACATCTATAATACATTCAACAATAAAGATACTTTTAAAAAAATGTAATTGAATTGTTATTCATTATTTAATACTTTATTGCCACACAAACTTATTTTTCAAACTGTGCTATCAATTTTATATTTAATATAAATTTGGATCTGCATATGTGATTACATGTAATTATACCTGGGAGAGACCTCTGAAAATATGTAACTCTTTTCCTTAAATAGTAATTTTATAATATATATTTTATATAGGTGGAGGCTAATTCCCATTTATAAGCAGTAGATACACAAACTGAGTTTGAGATTCTAATGATATGTGTCATTTGCATATTTTTATTTGCATTTGTCGCTAAAATCATTATACTTTGTTCTTTTTTGCAAATACCTTTCTTCAAGGGCTACTTCTCATCTCAATTCTAAAGAATCCCTTATCTTCTAAACAATATGTCTTGTAAAAACATCAGTTAACAGAAACCTCATTTGAAATGAAATAGGGAGGACAGAAGGGGGACCTCTCATGAACTATGATTTCAAAGCACAATAACAGGAAGCACTCATTGTTAGTAATAGCTTCCCAAATTCCCCTCCCCCTCTATAAGAGTTTCCTTTCCATTGGTATTGTAATAAGGACTGCATTGAATCTATAGATTGCTTTGTATAGAATGGACATTTAAATTATTTTGATTCTTCCAATTCATGAACATGGTATATGCTTCTGCTTTTTTATATCTTCCTCTATTTCTTTTTTCAATGTCCTGTGGTTTTCTGAGAACAGGCTTTTTACCTCCTTGGTTAAGTTTATTCCTAGTTTTCTTAATTTTTATGTTGTTAGAATGGTAAACGGGATTTTTAAAATTTCTCTTTCTGAGTGTTCATTATTGGTATATAAAAATGCTATCGATTCCTGGCTGTTAATTTTGTATCCTGCTATTTTTCCAAATTCATTTATTAAAACTAGTAGTTTTTTTGGTGGAGTCTTTAGGGTATTCTATGTACAATATCATGTCATCTGCGAATAATGACAGTTTCACTTCCTCCTTTCCAATTTGTATGCCTTTTATGTTTTCTTCTTGTCTGAATTCTATAGCTAAGACTTCCAGTACTATGTTGAATACAAATAGTGAAAGCAGACATACCTATCTTGTTCCTGTTATTAAGGGAAATTCTTTTAGTTTTTTCCCACTGAGTACTATGTTGCTACAGATTTATTTTACAGATCTGGAATAAATACTCCAAAAGTTTATATGGAACCAGAAAAGACTCCGAATAGCCACAGAAACCTTGAAAAAGAATAACAAAGTTGGAGGGATTACAATGCTGTATATCAGGATTTACTACAAAGCCATTGTAATCAAAACAGCCTGTTAGTGACACAAGAACAAGCATATAGATCAATAGAACAGAACAGAGAATCCAGATATTAACTTAAGACATTATGGTCTTAACATTTGACAAAGGAGGCAAGAGCATACAATGGAGTAAAAACAGTATCTTCAATAAAGGGGAGTGGGGAGGAAGGTGTCAATGGGGGAGAGAAGGAGGAACATCTGTAGTGTTTTCAACAATGAAGATAAGAAAAATAAAAAAATAAAAAAATGGTGTTGGGAGAATTGGACAGATACATGCGAAAAAATGAAACTAGACCACCAACTTACACCATACACAACAATGAGCTCAAAATGGATAAAAGACTTAAATGTAAGTTGTGGAACCATAGAAATCCTAGAAGAACATGTAGGCAGCAAAATCTCAGACATCACAGGTAGCAGAATTTTCACCGATACATCGTCTAGGCCAAGAGAAACAAAGGAAAAAAATAAATGGGATCACATCAAACTAAAAAGCTTCTGCACAGCGAAAGAAACTAGTATCAAATTGAAAAGGGAACCCACTGTATAGGAGAACATATTTGCCAATGATACATCGTATAAGGGATTAATTTTCAAAAAATATAAAGTATTCATACAACTCAACAAAAGGAAGACAAACAATGTTGTCTGAATTGTTTAGGGCAGAGGACCTGAATATACACTTCTCCAAAGAGGACATACAAATGGCCAAGAGACATATGAAACAATGCTCATCATTAATAATCATCAGAGAGATGCAAATTAAAATGACTATGAGGTATCACCTCACACCTGCCAGAATGGCTGCCATCAACAGATCATCAAACAACAAGTGCTGGCGAGGGTGTGGAGAAAAGGGGACTCTAGCACACTGCTGGTGGGAATGATCATAAAGAATATATGTACCCCTATGTTCATAGCAGCACTATTTACAATAGCCAAGATCTGGAAAAAGCCCAAGTGCCCATCAGTAGAAGAGTGGATCAAAAAGCTGTGGTACATTTACACAATGGAATACTATGCAGTGGTAAGAAAAAAAAAGATATTTTACCCTTTGAGATGACATGGAGGGACCTGGAGTGTATTATGCTAAGCGAAATAATCTAGTCAGAGAAAGACGAGTATCACATGATCTCAGTTCTTTGTGGAATATAATGAGCAAAATAAGCTGGTGAACAAAATAGATCCAGAGACATGGAAATAGGGAACAGACTGACAAACCTCAGAGGGAAAGAAGGTGGGGTTGGGGCGGGAAGGGATAAACCAAAGAACTTATGTGCATATATGCATAACCAGTGGACACAGGGAATAGTGCAGTGAAGGTGGAGAGGGGTTGGGAGCAGAGAGGAGGGTCTCAATGGGGGCAAAAAGAAGGACATCTCTAATACTTTCAACATTAAAGATAAATTTTAAAAAATAAGTTTCCTTTTCTTTGTTTTAGGGGCTTCCATGTATTCCACTGTGGTTATTTCTTCTGGATTGCAATTGTTTGTTGCTTCTGAATAAACTAATTTTGCTGGAAAAATATCTGGCTGAATTTTTGTTCAGTAGTCTCATGATTTCCTTGTAATTTAATGCAGAAAATTTTATAATTTATGATTTTTCTTCATCCTTGCTCTTCTTTTGAAAAGAAATATATGCTTTTGTGATTTTATTGATGTGGATAAATACATCTACAAATTTAAGTGCTTGCATTTTGGAGAAATAAAATTTTGCTTTTGCTGTTTTCTTTTAAATGTTAGTAATAAAGAAACAATTAACCTAAATACAAAACAGTGTCCTGAAGGGAAAATTTCTTCCTGAGTTCATTGCTAAAGTACTATTTAGACTTTTTATGTTTCTAATCTTTACCATGGAGTATATAACTTTATAATTTTTTGCAATTCAGCTTATTTGTAGTGCTAACAGGTAAAGTAGGAAAAAAAATCATTAAGGAAAAAACAATGGGAAAGAAGTAAAGAAAAGGGGAATTTTCTTGTAATAATTAAAATATTGCATATCAACATTTTTATTTTCAACGTGCCAAAATTATCTTAAATTCTGAAAGCTAATGCTAATCATTCTCATGCAATTCTACTCCTAAACTAAATACTAAATGCTTGGTCAAAGTACCTTATTTTTTGTATATACCATGATACCATATACCTTTCTCTATAGATTTATTCTCTATAGATTAATTATTAGATGAATTCCAATAATTTATTTTTTTATTTCCATGAGCCAGGACATTTTCTTCAAATATGCATTAATCGTGTGTCAATAATTTCTTCATGCTTTGGTTACGGACTCGGTATATGTGTCAGTGGATTTTTAGCTTGGATTTGTATGTCGTACTTTTCATTGGTTTGTTTTCACTGTCTCAGATCATTCCCTGTGTAGGCAGAGCTTGGAGAAGTAAACTTTCAAGCCTTTTCCACTGAAGTAACTCCTCTATTACAGCTCAATGACCACGATGATATATACCTGAATATTCAATTTTCTGAAACCATGTAGAGACAGTGTTGGAGAGTGTCTTCTACCAACATCCTCATCTGTGATTGCACATAGCTTGTTATCAGTCAGTAGATTTATTTTCTTTCCTCATTTAAAAATAATTCTGCAGCCCTGGCCTGTTTGGCTCAGCAGTTAGAGCGTCAGCCTGTGGACTGAAGGGTCGTGGCTTCAATCCCTGGTCAAGGGCACGTACCTGGGTTGCAGGTTTGATCCCTGGCCCTGGTCAGGGCTTGCGGGAGGCAACCAATTGATATGTTTCTCTCACATCGATGTTTCTCTCTCTCTCCCTCCCTCCCTCCTACTCTGTCTAAAAATCAATGGAAAGATATCCTCCGGTGAGAATTAACAAAAATAAATAAATAAATAAATAAATAAATAAATAAATAAATAAATAAATAAATAAATAAATAAATAAAATAATTCTACAGAGAAATAGATTTGACAGAGTGAAACCTCAAAGTATAAATAAATCACTGTCAAACTACACTGAAAAATTTATCTTTATGGTAATCTGAGAAAAGTACTACCCCATATCTAAAAGTGTCCATGAAATCTTGTTGTTAGTCTGCTTGGTTGTTGGTATGGACATTTTTCTTCCTTGGCATTAAAAACTCCGTTTTTTTGCAACTGTTTTATGGAGCTATATTTCATATACCATACAATTCACCCACTTAGAGTGTGCAATTCAATTATCTTTTATATATTCACTGAGTTCTGCAACTATCAACATAATCAAATTTATAATATTTTCATCACTACAAGAAGAAACACTGTACCCATTAACAGTTCACTGTCTATTGCTCCCAACCTCCCCAGCCCAAGGCAACTGCTAATCTACTTTCTATTTTTATATATTTGCCTATTCTGTACATTGTCTATGAATGGAATCTTATGATATATGATGTCTTGTGACTGAATTATTTCACTCAGTACAATATTTTTGAAGTCCATTTATGTTGAAACCTGTCACAATACTTTATTCCGTTTATTGCTGAATAACATTCCATTGAATGGATATACTACATTTTATTGATTTGTTCATTAGTTTATTGTTATTTGGGTTGTTTCCACTTTTTGGCTATTATAATGCTACTATGAATATTCATTTACAAGTGTTTTGTGTGGATGTATGTTTCCATTTATCTTGAGTATGCACCTAGGTGTAGTATTGCTGGGTCATATTGTAACTCTATATTTAATCTTCTGAGGAGCTATCACACTTTTCCAAAGTGATTGAACCATTTTATATTCCACTATATAATGTGTGAGGATTCCAATTTCTGCATCTTCTTCAACAATAAATGTTATTTTTAAAAATTATTATTAATATTATAGCAACCTAGTAGATTTGAAGTGGTATCTCATTGTGGTTTGGCTTTGCATTTTCCTGATGACTAATGATGTTGAGCATTGTTTCATGTTTTTATTGCCCATTTGTATATTTTCTTAGGAGAAATATCTATTCATATGCTTTGTCCATCTTAAAATGGGGTTACTTGTCTTTTTATCATTAATTTGAAAATGTTTTGTAATATTCTTAGCACAAGTCCCTTATACATATGATTTGAAAATGTTTTTTAACAGTTCTGTGTTTTTTTACTCTACTTATGATATACTTCAAAGCACAAAGGATTTACACTTTGAAGTCTAATTGATTAATATTTCATTTTATTGCCTGTGATTTTGATAGTATATTTTAAAAATCATTGATTCGTCGAGTCACAAACATTTACTCCTATGTTTTCTTTGTTTTATTATACTTTTAGCTTTTAAATTTAGCTTTCATCCATTTTGAGTTAAATTTTGTATATGATATATAATATTTTACCACCTGCATCAGCAGTTCTCTACTTGCCCACTGTGCTTTTGTTCCTGGTATATTTGAGTTTTATGTTTCTTATTGAAATTTTTCATTGTCAAAAGTAGAATTTTCCATCAAAGAATAGAAGAGAAGAAACTGGATAATCAAACTATACTGTAAAATTAAGAGGGCAATTTCAGGAAAATGGGTTGCCTCTCTGGTCCCACTTCCTTATTTTTCTTTTAGCTCTTTTTGTTTCAATCACACTGGCTTGCAGTTCCTTAACTTCAAGTACACTCCCACTTCATGGCCTTTGTAAAGCTCTTTCTTTACAAAGAGGGTATCCATGTGGCTTTCTTCCTCATCTGTTTCAAGTGTTTTTTCAAATGTCACAGTGGTGAAAAATCATACCACTTTATTTAAAATTGTAACATCTTCTCATATCCACAAGGACCCATCATATCATACGCACAATTTAATTTTCTCCTTAGTGTTTGTTACCTTCTAGCATAGTATTTTATTTATTTATTTATTTATTTATTTATTTATTTATTTATTTATTTAGACTGTCCCAGTTTTTTAGAATATAAGCTGTCTGAGAACTGGATGTTTCTGTGTTTTCTACTGCACCTAGAATAGAGCCAGATACATTTTAGTTAGCGAACAATTTTTAATAGAAGATGACTAAATAAACGACCTAGGAGTTAAACCTATTCAGAAGCTACAAATAGAAGTTTTATTTATTATATTTTATTTTTAAGATTTTTAAATGAAAATATAGTTGAAATACAATATTATATTAATTTCAGGTGTTCAACCTAGTGATTCAACATTTATAGAGGTTATGAAGTAATTACCATATTAAGTCTAGTAACCATCTATCACCATGCAAAGATATTATTATATTATATTATTGACTATATTGCCTACGTTTAAACTGAACTGTTTTAAAAGAATATCTAGTCTTGAGCTTGAACAAAAAATCTCGAAAGGATTTTATTTAGGACATGAGGATACATGGGTAAGTTGAAGATAAGATTTTTTTTCTGCATGACAATTTGTCTGGAAACCCGAATTACCCTGGAAACCTGATAAAGAGAGTTTGTCAAGTATAACTAGAAGACAGCATTGATTATAGTTAAAATTGTCAATGACTGGCTAATTATATCAGTACTAGAGAACTTTAAATACCTATGGGCAGACAGTAGCTTTAGGGTTCCCTGAGTGCTATCACTTTCAAAATTGGAAGCTTTGTCATGGAGCTGTTAAAGGAGATACTGGCTCTTATATGGCATGAGGCTTTTAAGCCAGGGAGACTCCCACACCTGGCCAATATGAACATTGGGTTTCTTCTGGAGAGTCAAAGAAAATATTGGATGGAATGTCTAATGCTATCCTGCCAGCCTGCTGTGCTCCTGTCTTATATTCCTGTGAATGAATCTGATATAAAATATGGGCTATTGTGGTCTTGTGTGTCTGCATGTTCAACAAAGCCTAAGATGCAGGCTGGGTTTGGTCCTAGATACAGAAGCAGAATATGAGGAAGTTTAAGCTGCTTGGCATTTTTCTGGGAGAAAGTGCATCTCACATATACATTTTCACAGTATGTTTATAATTAGCCAAATGTAGGTCACCTGCATTGATTTACTCTGAACAAATTGAGTTACCTTCAGCAAATCCCTTAACCATTGAGCTACAGCCTCTTCAACTATAAAAATGAGAAAATTGTAATTGATATTCTCTATGGTTTATATCTAATTGAGCATTCTATAATTTTCACAAGATTGTTCACACTGTAGTTTGATACTTTTGTACATACCTGAGGACTTGAGGTATTCAGATGATGTCCTCTGTGGGAAAAAATAGTATAGAGAACATGGTCAGGGCTACAGACTAGATCGCAGGCTACTCTTCAATCATTGTAACTATGACAGAGAGTGTTGCAAACACCTTGTATGCCCAAATATAGTGTAATAATATAATAACTATGTGTGTACACATATACATATTTATCATAGAATGGCAGTACTTTTGGATGAAAGAAAAGGAGACCTTAATGAAGAATTAGTGATTTTTCCCGGCCGATGTGGCTCAGTGGTTGTGTGTCAACCCATGCACCAAGAGGGGGCTGGTTCGATTACCACTCAGGGCGCATGCCCAGGTTGTGGGCCAAATCCCCAGTGGGGGACATGCAGGAGGCAGCCAATCGATGTTCTCTCTCATTGCCCTTTCTATTTCTCTCCCTCTCCCTTCCTCTCTCTCTGAAATCAATAAAGAAGAAGAAAAAAAAAGAATTAGTGATTTTGTCTTTGGCTATGCTAATAGCTTTATGTATGAAAATGTGTGATGCACACTTAATTCCTTTAAACGTCAGTTTCCTCCTTTTTACAATAAAAAGTTTGCATCACAAGAATTCCGTTTCCTTTCAATTGTACAATCATGTGATTGACATCCTATTCTTCACATCAATGCCTGCTGCTTTGACTATTTAGCACCCCCCAAAAAGGAGGGGTTGGTTCCAATACAAATTTGCAGAGAATTTGCCAAATTAAAATTTTGAGACATTTCTTTTCAGAAGCTCTGCCTCCACCAAACATTCTTTTATACGTGTTTTCCTTTTTTACTGGCTCTAACACTATTGATCTTAATCCCATTGTCAGGCCTTGCCATTTATGCTCTATTCTCTATAAGGGCAATGAAAAATTCAGTCGATATAAAAGGTTCAATTTTCTTTTTCTTTGTAAATATAGTTATGTAAGTACCTACATTAAAATATACTCTCTGAAAACAGTAAATAACATTTGGTCCTTTGTGTTGCTGCTTATATTGAATAATTACTCTGAGTTCCTCTCTCACCCCAAGGAGCACAGAAACCTATGCTGAACATCCAAAATTATTATTTGTCATGATGTACAGCTATGTCATGTCTAGACATAAGGTCAAATCCATTATTTTGTTTGGGTCCTTAGGTTGTTAAACTGACTAGATTTTACTTTCCTGCCTACTTGAGTAAAGAAATACCTATAAGATAAAAAAATGAAAAAGACTGATCTAAGAAAACAGTGGGTGCTCTGTAACTGCCACTTTGGAAGGTATTGGTAGTTACTCTCCCCAGAACATCAAACACTAGTGACAGAGGCAGGAAGAGGAGGGAAAACATTTCTTCTGTTCCTGTAATCTTTTCGGTGTCTACATGCTACCTTGCAGTATGAAATAAAGGCAGGATTACTACCATCACACACATTCCTCGGGCTAAAGAAGACACAATTCACTTCATGGATTCTAAGATACAATTTTCCTCCTCACATTTCACATCTTTGAAATTGGGATATATCTTATTTTACAATAAATTAACAGTGCTTTTCTTGTTTAACTTGAATGTAAATAACATTGAATCATACCATCAATGTGTCTTGGATTCAGACAAATTTCTATGTCTAAAGGCAAATTTAGACAGGGAATGACAGAGCTCAAATTTCATACTATGTCTTAGGTTTATCAAATAGCAGTATGGTTCTCAAAATTCTACTGATTGAGGTTTGACTGTATATATATGTGTATTTTTACTTCTGTCTTCCTCATTACAGCAGGTGCAGCTGCACAGCATGTATTCCACACACATGGTAAAGAATCACTTTAGGAGATAATCTTTTTATATTTAATATGTGGATACAGAAATAACAGAAAAAGATAAATATGCTCACCAAATGCAAAGAAAATTACATTCATATAAATACCTCTTATTACCTTCTCCTCAGCTCTGCAGAATATATGAAACCAGTTGGAATGTTCATTTTATGTGACTCTCAAGGTACTGTCCTCATAAGGATAAAATGAGAAACAGTAAATTATTGTGAAGTTTAGTAATAAGAGCAAAGAAGGCATATATTTATGAGAGTAAAAATATTAAGTAGCAGTTGGCCGAAGGATTGTGAAACTCATTTGAATTGATTTCTTTTAAACACTGTAAATAAAAAGGATGTATTGATAAAAGCCTATTTCTAAGGTTTTTTTTCTATTTTTACTGTTCTCTTAAGAAGCGTTCCTTTTTCTTATAAACAATTTGGAATATGGTCCTCTTATCACATAAAACTTGCAATATCAGAGATGGTTTTCTTTCTAGAAGTTTTAGAAGATGTCATTATGTGTCATTCTAGACAAATAAGATGTGGTTGGTTTAAATGTTTTAGAAATCTCTAAGGAAAGAAATAACCTGTTGATTATATTATGCCCTGCTTGAGGAAATGGAAAATCACAGCCAGAATAATGCTGTTTCTATCAGTCACATTTGATTGTGTGGTGTGCTCGCCTTTGGCCCTCACTCTGCCATTTGAAGGAGCAGGTAAATACCAGCACTGTGTCAGATAAAACCTACCCATTGCTTTTTGGATCTATCTGTAGGTGATGAAAATTGTCATGACATGATCAATCATTGTATCAGAGATTTTCCATAAATGCCTTAAATCATGAATGAATTACTGATTTGAGCATGAGTGAGAACTAATTTTTCCCCACTTTGGAAAAGATGAGTCACTATAATTTTTCCTTTTGGTTCTTTTTATTTTTATTTTCCTTTGTATTATATAAAGTTTATTTATGGTACAGATTCAAGCAAATATTTAAAGTATTAATATTTTAATAGCTTTAAATAGAAAACAATATTTGGAATGGCATTCTAATGTGAAAATATGACAGCAGTGAGTTTTATCTTCCAATGAACAATCTTAAATGTATGCTAGCCTTAGCCATTGATGGAATATTATCTTTTTACTCAACAAATATTCATATTTGTATATGTTATTGTACAAAGCTCTGGGGAATGCTTAACATTTTCAAAGGGTAGGGGTAAGTGCTTTTTGTTTTTGACTTATCTCTCTTGTTACAAACTCCCTGCAAGATGATTACTTAGATTTAGATGAAACTGGAAGATTTAAAGAAATTTATGAGGGAGGAGACAATTTGTAATCTTCTGATTTCACCTTCTGGTACCACTTTTTTGGCACTCCCATCTCATCTAGTTCCATCTCAACTGGTCTCCATCTAATTGATGGTAGAAGAGTTCCATACTCTACACTGAGCGATGCATTTGTACCTCAACATAAGCACTACTAAGAAGAGACAGAAATGACTAAAACACTTAAGGAAAGTGCTTTAAAACTTTTAAAGTTTTCCTTTTCAAAGATGAAAGTTTATTATAAGTTTTTGGAGGTAACCACAATATTCAGTTTGACTCCATTTAACCTTTCAGATATATATCACATGTTTTTTCCCCATGCTTAAGAGTATGATTATATTATTTGCATAAAACTCCCTTTAACTCTACTACATTATAAGTTGCTTAGGGAAATACCATGCTTTATAAAATTTTAGTTTTTAAAGAGTAACTACTCTCTTAACTTGCATACAATAGGTCTTTAACAAATCTAATTAGAGTACTACTAACTTTAACAAATCTAATTAAATAAGAGTACAATAGGTCTTTAACAAATCTAATTAAATAAGAGTACTTAGTTCCTAGTTATCCCAGAGACTAAATACTTGATTCTGCAAAATTTGAAGGACTATTATATAGAAAAGGAGAAAAATGCTCTAAAGATTCAGAGTAAAACAGGAACAGAGGATGGGGAAGAGAATAGAATGACAGATGAGGATTTCTTATGCTGAGATGAAATCTAATATGCTCAAAGCCATAATTAATTGTCATGGGAAGTGTTGGCCTGCTGTGTTCAGTCAGCCTGGACAAGTATTTCAGAGGACTTTTCTTAAGAGGATTTAATCATCTAATTGAAGTGTGGTATACTTGATGCTTGATTATAAAGAAATGAAATGTAATAACATAATTTATATTGTATGTACAGGTTTTGGTGAAAGTAAGTTTACAGTTGTGAGTACACAAAAATGAATCTATTATTGTATTATTATTTATTATTGTATTATTTTCCACACAAACAACTTTACATCTTCTTTTGCCCCACCCTGTATTATAAAAAAGTTATACATGTATGAATATATATTATAAACATAAATGCATATATAGAAAATATATGTAACAATTTATTCCAGATCATTTTGTTCGTAACAATTTTAATAATTTTGAACTAAGATCTTGAAAATAAACAAATAGGGTGTCATTGAAACCCATTTTTAATTTCTCAGAAGCAACCTTCAATTTATTCACTTATTTATTCAACCTTCAATTTATTTTACTTATTTCACATATAATTTAGACATGCATGGTTATCTTTTTCTTGCCTGAATAAACTAAAAAAATTGACCACGATAAATGATAGTGGGAACTGGGCCATAGAGTAGCAATGTGAAACATTAAATAGAAAAAAAAAATTCATAATGAAAGAAAATTAGCCCTGGCCGGTTTGGCTCGGCGGTTAGAGCGTCGGCCTGTGGTCCAGAGAGACCCGGGTTCAGTTCCCACTAAGGGCATGTACCTCGGTTGTAGTTTGTCCCTGGCCCTGGTTGGGTCGTGGCAGCCACTCGATGTGTCCCTTTCACGTCGATGTCTCTCTCTCTCTCTCTCTCTCTCTCTCTCTCTCTCTCTCTCTCTCTCTCTCTTCCTCTCTCTCCCTCCCACTCTATCTGAACAAAAAATGGAAAAATGTCCTCGGGTGAGGATAAAAAAAAATTAAAAAAAAGAAAATTAAAGATTTACAATGATTTAGAGGCTTCAGATGGTTGAGAAAACTTGTTCTATGTGGTGGAAGAATTAGGAATAATGGGATCAAAGCTGAAAGAAGTATGGGCTTCTATTGACAATAAGGAAGATATTTTGAACATTTGTGTTTTCTGAGAATGCATATTTTTGCCTCAAGTAGTTTCCTCTTACCAGATATTTTCAAGCACAAAATGAAAAGCTGTGTAATAATGACATTGTAAAACACACCCAAGAATGTGTTGAGATATTAGAAAAAGTAACCTCTAAATTCTTGTGATGTTTATTGTCATCAACAAAAAGTAAATTGAATAGCGTGTGCTATTTAAGAAGGTACAGAAGTGAGTAAAACACAGAGGAAGCTACTTAAAATTTTTAGTTTTTGTCTTTAAATATGCAAGTTTCTTAAAATTTACAATTTACTTCTATGTATCACTCACTACATTTTGTGATGGCTTCACATGCATAAGGTTTGACTTTGTATTTAGCATTGACTTAGAATTCGACAAAGGAAGAACTGCCTTTTATTTCTTAGCCAGTGGAATCTGTTTCTCTCTGTATTGCTCAGATACGGGTTATATAATATGTAAATGACATTGGAAGAATTGATAATTAGAACAGTTTTTTAACTCATTACAGCAGAGGGAATCTGCCTTGATGGTTCAAATGATTGGATCTGAGACTTTGGCAGGGGAATAGGGAGACTGAAATAAGATAAAGATGGGGTCAGTTAAAGAAATAGTGTAAGTGTCATTTTGAAGAATTTGAATATGGCAGTGGGCAACATTGTAAGCTATTGATCAGGACAGTAACGTTAAAAAGTAAGTTTAATCGATCAGTAATATATAGTAACCATTTAAAGGAGGGAGGTAATCATGGAAGTAATTTTTAAGGCTAAAAATCCAGTGATATTGTATTGCCCTAAACCTTGCGATTATAGAGGCATCCTGGAGGAAGAACTGAGATGAGGAGGAAGATTGGAAATTGGGAGATAGGGAGAATAATTTTATTATTATTATTATTAAAATGTCCCCAACCTTTGATGTCATGCTATCTTTAAAATTCTAATTAATATATACTTGATTGTCCAAAGTTGCCAAGCATATTAGTGGGCAGAGAAATTATTGGTATTAGGTTCTAATGGAAAACAACAATGAATCCACTGGATATAATTAATGCACCAGACGAGAAATGACCTATTCTAAGGTGAAATGTATTTGGTGCCTTCATTTGAATTTCACAAACTGCTGAAAGACTGATTCCTCTTCCCAGGTCCTTTGGACTCAAAGACCTTTACTATTATTTCCTTCATGTATTTGCTGAATTTGTTTCACCACTCACCTCAAAATAGATTTGTAAATCAGAGCACTTGTATGGAAGTTCTGCAACTGCTGCATTTGGGCAAGTCAGCTCATTTATGAGCTCCAGTCCTCCTTAGTTGTTGTGAAGGTAAAGTAAACTAATTTTTGTGGACATATATTATAAATAAAAGTCGATTTCGTTTCTTTTAATAATTTTTCAAATGTTTTTATTGATTTTTAGAGAGAAAGGAAGGGAGAGAGAGATACAAACATCAATGAAAGAGAAACATTGATTGGCTGCCTCCTGCACGCCCCCGACTGGGGATCCAGCCTGCAACCCAGGCATGTGCCCTGACTGGGAGTCAAAACAGTGACCTCTCGGTGCATGGGACAATGCTCAATCCACTGAGCCACACCAGCCAGTCAACTTAGGAGTTTTGTGTTTTTTTTTAAATCATGACAGTGGACAGCAGAAGTTCAGAATTTTATTATTTTTAAATCATGGCTAAATTGGTTGTTTTATTTTTGTTATGGTAACAGAAGATCATAATATTATTTTAAAATAATCATTCACAAGCCAGAAAAGAATCACAGATTCCTCAGATCAGTTAAGATTTGGTAAGATTTTTGATACTTTCTTAAACCTTGTGTCTGGTGTCACTAATAATGAGACATTAGGATAACGATTTGAAAGTTTTCTTTTGATGTGTCATCTTTGGATTCTATTTCAAAGTTTCTAAGAAAATCTCATTATGCTTGTCCCCCTGCATCACTTTTATAAGTATGCCCAGTGGGAATGCAGTTGAAGTTTAAATGACTTTACAATGTACTTTGTTTTCTAGCTTTTAGTCAGTGCATATGTGTTCAGAAGATAAATACTAAGAAATAGCATATAATTGAAAATTATTTTTTATGATGTCAATGACAAAGTAGAAGTTTCTGGAACTTTTTGGATTTTGTTTTATTTCCAGTTTTGTCAGAAAGATTTTAAGAGAGGGTAAGAAAGTATAGTGATTTAAAGTATGGTCTCTGAAATGATGCTATCTCATTTGACATCTTGGCTCCACTACTTAATTTAGTATGCAATTATGGAAAAATTACCTTCTGAATGCCTCGCTTTTCTCATCTGTTTTGGTGAGAATTAAAATATGTGAAAACATTTTGAGATAACCTATATAAACTATATAAACTGCTTTGGAGAATGCTTGGTACATTGTAAGCATTCGGGTCAGCCATAATTATTAAAGAGAATAAACTTGTCTTTCAGAGGATGGTAATCCTGAAGCAATAGATATCTAATAGATTTTTCCATTTTAACCCAAACACTATTTATTGGGTCCCTGTTATGTTCAAGGCACTATGCTCGATTAGGAGCATAAAAATGAGTAAGACAGGGTTTACACTCTCGATTTCATACAATTTAGTATACACCTTGAAGGCAGTGTCCATATATTTTGGTGATCTGCAGCATTTGATGTGTACTAAAGAGCATGGGTGTTACATTTAATAAAACCACAGTGCTGTTTGCTGATATTTATCACAATGCCTCTTTCCATCCGAAGAGTTCAATTGGTATTCAAATAGTGCCAATTTTGATATTCATGTAACAATTTTGAACACTAAGGAACAGTAAGGGAAAAATTGTGAATGCTAATAAGCACTCACAACCTTTGACAAAGTTGTGTCTGGATCTTCAGGCCTAGTAAGCGTGAATCAGAACCAAGGTGATCAAGTCGTTCATCTTTCTTTTGACTATGCAATGGTGGATACCTTTGCCTACATAAATTTCCCTTTGGGCTTGTTTTGTATGTCTAAAACTTGAAATTTGTATGATGAGAGGAGTAGAGTCCCATAGCAATGCTAGGGGTAAGTGTGTGTGTGTGTGTGTGTGTGTGTGCACGTGCACGTGTGTGCAAGAATGTATTTGGGGAGGGTACTGGAGAACTGGGTGTTAATTTTTACCACTTTGAAGTTTAATTTTCCATTAGAGTAGATTTCACGACATACCAGAGGGTATACAAGTGTATTCACTCATTCAAAGTGTACTATATGGCTAATATGTTAGATCCTGGGAGAGGTACATAGATGAGGATAATGTGGTCCATTCCCTCAGAAAGCCCTCCAAAGCTTATTGTTTAGCAGAACTAATAAATCAGTCATACAAGTATTTATGAGAAATAAGAAATAAGCAAATGATGCAAAGAAATAGCCTCAGTAAGAATATGGAAAAATTACATTTGTTTTTGGTGCTTGGAGAAAGCTTCACAAGGAATGGTAGCATTTGTGCTGGAAATCGAAGGGTATAGAGTAGGCTCTTTAGAAATGGGAAATGGAGTAGAAGAACATTCTAGCAAGAGAACATGGCTGCAACATTAAATTGGTTGTGAGTGATTCCTCTACCACCACACTTATGAGATATAGCAGGCATTAAATAATAAATGCTTGCAGTTAACTGCAAAAGAATGATCTACAGAAGACGTATGACTTCGGACTGACTAGAAGTCCACTATTACAGCCTATGCACAACTGTAGAATTTATAATGACTACGTATAGTAAAGTGGGAATGAGAAATTCAGTTGTGATTCAGCAGCTCAGTTTTTCAAAGTTATTTAAAAGTATTTCATGGATTTAATTTTTTCCATTTAATTTTTTAAAAATTACTACAACCTTGCTTCTAAGCACATAAGCTTTATTCTGCCTACTCACCCCCTCAGATATCAGAATGTTTGACTTTTTTTGACCCTCTCCCTCAGACCTATTCTGCCCCCAGCCTCTGATAAAAATTCCCTGTCCCTGGCCTGATCTGGACCCAATTCCCGTTTCCCAATCTTCAGGAAACAGAGAGGTCTGGGTGCCATGCAGATAAAAGGCAGCAAGATATAATTGAGATGTGAAATTGAACTCTGGCACTTACTTGCTGGGTGGCATTGCTCATGGTACTGATGTTTAATTTCCTCATTTAGAAACGATGGAATAGTAATTAATCTACTTCAACTGTTATCGGAATTTGAGATAGTATATGTAAAGTAGTTCTAACTTTAAGCATTCTTAACAATAATGTGGTGAACATTCAATACATATCTAAAGGGAAGTTGCTATTGTTGTCATTACTACTACTACCAATTCAGTGAAATAATTAGTCTCTAATAGGCTTTGGGAAATAGATCTTTATTGAATACCAGAGTGCTCAGGGTTACAAATGAACACAATTAAATGACACATTGACAGATGGTCTCCAAAATGGCCTTAAAAACACAATGCAATATGAAGATCATGTATCATAGAACTGTACACTTGAAACCTATGCAATATTATTAACCAATGTCACCCCAATACATTTAATAAAAACAAAAAACCAAATCAAATCTACTTTATTTGGACTATTTTGTGTACCCATCTTATATGAAACTTCTTCAGAGGTAACAGCTGAAAAAAATTAATCGAAAAAAGTATTTTTCTTTGCTTAACATGAAATAACTTTGTGTATTTTTATTTGCAGTATCTATGTGAAGGTATTTAGACAGGCAACGCAGTGTTAGTGGACTATGCCAGGGAGTGGAAAACTAGGGTCTGCCGTCCAATCTGGCTCACTGCCTGTTTTTGTAAATAAAGTTTTGTTGGAACGCAGCCATACTCATTGGTTACTATATTGTTTGTGGCTGCATTCAGGCTACAATATAGTTGACAGAGACTGTGTGACCTGCAAATGCTTACTCTGCTGCTTTGCAGAAAAAGTTTGCCAGCCACTAACAAACTTTTACAGTTACTGTGACTGTGTTATAGAAAAATCAGTGTTTTAAAAGTTAGTGTCTGGTGATGGAAGATGATTTGACTTTGGGTGGTGGGCATACAATGCAATATACAGATCATATATCATAGAAACGTACACTTGAAACTTATATAATCTCCTCAACCAATGTTACTCCAATAAATTTAATAAATGAATGAATAAATAGATACATTCAAAAACAGTTAATGTCTTATAAAATAGCAACATTTTTTAACTACCGTTGAAAATTGTGAATATTGCTATTCTAAGTAAAATTTTATTTAAATTTAATGCACTTGAATATTTAAGGAACAGAGCTGGTATCTACTTAGTTTTATTAGAGTGAATATCATGGTAGGTTTCAGAAATCGAGATTCTACTTTTATTTTATCACTTTCTCCATGGTCTCAATTAAGTTGTCTTGCCTTACTTTGTAGGGCAGTTGAAAAGGTATCAAAGTGTAGTTGATAAGGACAATGTAGTTCACTATACTTGAGCATTTGAACTCTGGCGGGCTACATGGTAAAGGAGAAATAAGTGAAATAATGTTTTTTTATCATTAGAGAATAGAAAGTATACCAATTGCTGCAATTAAATAAAGCTTATTCTGGTGACTTTAATGACATTTATTTTATGAGCTGCTGTGAGGCACTACATGGTAAGTGTTCAAAAGGATAAAATCAGTGTCAGGAAGATCTGAAACTAGTTCCCAGTTATACTACTTACTTTCTGGCTGTGGGGACTTATTTATCCCCTCATAATTTAGTTATGTCTAGATTATTGTGAGGAAAGTGTGAAAGATTGCATATAACATCCTCACTCATCTAGCACGGTCATTTTTACATTGTAGTGGTGTTTAAATTGCCCCTCAGAAACTCTTGAGAATTAATACAGCCTGTACATTTTGGCTAGTATGTTTTTTAGTGCGTTTAGTTATCTTTCCTCAAACTTTCCCTTATAAACAAAATGTCAAATCTGTGTCTGTCTGTCTTGTGATATTATTATCATCAATAACCTTATTCAAATATTACTTGATAATCAATGAATAATAACATTGACATCTGCTCTTACTATTTTAAAATTGAAAGATTCAGAAAAAGAAACCCAAGTATGTAAGAATATCTAATTTATAAAGTAGTATAGCAGGCAAATAGATTTACTCAAGAATAATTAATAACATTTGATTAAAATTATTAACTGGAGGTAATAGCCAGTAGAGTATTAGGGCGTATATATTTAGAAACCTTTTGAAATGTCTTTTTAGCTTTAAATAATCCTTAAATATATTAATATTTTAAAGGAATGTCTTCAGTTTTTATAGGGTGTCTCAAAATAAAGGGGGGCCTCTCTATAATACTGTATTTCTTGTAGCTATATCATAGCCGTTATGCACAGGTGTTCCTGAATTGGACTCCCTGGTCTTAGTCTGCTTCCTGGCTCTAACATCATCAAAAATGTATTTTTATTCTGAAGTATTATCTCTATTGCTTCAGTTTCTTAAGTAAGTTAAATCTTCATGTTTCAAAAGGTTTCTTTTTTATTTAAACGTGGCATTTAATAAATTGGTGAATATCCAGGATTTTGATGTGTCTTCAAAAGCAAAAAAACTGAAGGAAGTCTGGCATTTTAGACTACTTATCAGGCAGCTTCAGAACTCAAGTTTAGCTATTGTAGGGGTATATGTGCACATAAAAAGATCTTTAAGTGTAGCATAAAGACAACCTGAAATTTCATTTCTCAACCTTTCTAACCCACTTAAAACATTGAGAAATGTTCTTTCTTCCAATATGTAGGCCAGGCTTCTACCATTCACAAATAAGAACATAATTGGAGATACAGAATAAAAATTTTCTCATCTAACACAATTCTTTAAGAAAGTTATTATTTTTGTAAATTTTTCCAATTGGAGAAAATACAGGTTGCATATTAAGGAATACAATCTGCTAATATTACTAAAAAAAAAAAAAGGAGACTAATATTGACATGCTGGACTTCAAGAAAACACAAATATTTTGACTACGACCATCTTGGAACAAAAAGCGGAACTCTGTTCATGGAAACATATAAAGATTCACAGTTTTAGTATAAAATATATTTGGTATTATTTAAAAAAAGACAAAGACAAATCTTCACTATTTTGACATCTCTCTTAATTTTATTTTTTGGCCTTAACTTGGGTGTTAACCAGATTATATGCATTGATATGTTTGTAACAGGATAAAACAAAGGTCATAATAAAATTTGGTATACTTTTGCTAGAATTATACATAATTTTATACAATATTGAAAGGCCAATACTATGGTTTAATTTGTTGAAAACTTGGTCCATTTAATGAGTTTTAATTTTTCTTATAAAAATTGAAATACTCTTTTAATACTTGAAAAAAAAAACTGTAGTGTGAGCATATTAAAATTTTCAGTAAAGCTCATTTGTATTCAGTGTGGACTCTTGAATATGGAATATAGCAGCCAGTTATGTGAAATTGATGATGTTTACATATTATGAATAATACAAGGAAAATTCAAATCTATTCAATTAAACTTTCATGTGCAACATTTTAGCCATATTCAAGAAAAATCTTATAATAATTTATATTATAACCATTTAGGCTAATCAGATACCAAATCATGTTTTAATAGATTTCCCTGGGAGCAGAAATGGAATTTAAGCTTATTAATCTGTATGGCATGCAATTACACTAACATCAGGATGACCAAACCAATGTTTTATTCTATTGGGAATAATATCACTTCTTTAGAGTAGAAGATATTTCTGAACCTACAAAGACCAGAGAAAATGTGCATTCTTTTCTGATTTTTACTGCTTGCTTGACTATTTATTCATACTTCTGCCTTGCCCCTGAAAGGATTTTAAGTTCCTTACAAAAATCCACACAATACAAGGTAAGAATAAGTAAACGAGGGGTTGGGGACAGGTGTTGGGAAGAAAAACTGATGCAGAAGTGAAGCTGTCCTGAGCTTTTTAGTACTCAGTACAAAAGCATTATACTAACATGATTCCACCTTCATGAATTAGAACTTTTTTTTTTTGTATATATACTACTGGAGATCAAATCTTCCATTCTAGAAAAAAATAGTTTATTTTTAATGCTAGTCCATTTAAAGGCAGTTATTTTGAAAAGTGCATCCTGAGAAAATGTGCACATTTTTAATTCATCCAAGAAAACTGCCTGTCAATTTAGAGTTTCCGCACATCAGTGGATTAAAGAAACCAATATTTAAAATAATTGACATTAGATTATCTCAAGATTTGAAAGTACCACATGAATCATAATGAAGAAATTGAATTATGTCAAGTGAAATATTGCTATTACAGGGAGAGAGACCTGTATAATTTCTAATTTTTTCTACCACTGAGATTTTGTGGTACGGTATGTAACTGAATTGCTCCCATTTTATTTTTCTCAAGTACTATGTCTTTCTCAAAAAGTAGGTCTTCTAAATTATGTGAAGTTTCTGTGAATATATGATAGAATTTACATATCCACATATTTACAAAATGGGTAAATTAGATTCTTGTTTGCATACATTTTTTTTTATTTTTTAAAGAAAAGGTATCCATTGCTCTCTGAAATCTTAGTCTCTGATTATTAACTATAAATAATATTTACCCCAAATCTAAATCAGTAACCAGCTATATGTAATACATTTTCTCCTACTTTTCAGCAGAAATATTTAAGTTACTGGCTATTTCAGAAGAAAGAATGTACTGTGTCTGCACCAATATCTCAGCTGCTCACTAATAGGTTAACATGTCACACTCATATTATTTAAACATGTACAGTCTCATTGTCACATTTCCACGTTATTAAGAAAAAAAAATCCTCAAAGAAAATGGAAAACATCATGAAGAAAGGAATTATGCCTAAGAAGCCTAAAAATGCCTATGTATAACAATTAAAATAAAAAGGAATGCAATTAAGACATAAGCATGTCAGTTCACTGTCCTCATTTACCCTACATTCATGTATTTTCTTGGTTTATTTACAGTAGAACATACGGTCATTGCAATGAAACTACATTGTATCATTGTATACTATACAAAAATACTAACGAATGCATTAACAATTAGAACATATTAGCTTACTAGTATTAAATATAATTACTTTTTAAATATTCTATATTATGCAGAAAACTTGGTGAATTGTTATGTAGGTGTTAAGAAGTGTTTTTGTGATATTTGGAAAAACTGATGGGGCTTTTGAATGATCTATGTAGGCATTGTTGTTTTCATCATTTAAAATAATGAAATACAAACTCCCTGTAACCAAATACTTTCATGCAACATATGACCAGAGTGGATTACATTGAGATAATGAAAGATATCTGTAATTGAAGTGGTAGCTTCATGTATGACCAAAGAGAGGTTTTAACAGTGAAATCAGGGTACTGAACCTTAACTTCCAACTTTGTGCTTTTCCTCCCCTCGAAAAATAGTGTTTTTTTCTTCTTTCTTTTATGATAGTCTAGAGCAATGGTTCTTAACCTGTGGGTCGTGACCCCTTTGGAGGTCGAACGACCCTTTCACAGGGGTCGCCTAAGACCATTGGAAAACACATATTTCTGATGGTCTTAGGAACCGAGACACCTCTCCTGTATCCATCTCCAGGAGGGTCCGCCCACATGCAGATACGCCCACATATAACATGAGGAACTGTATTAAAGAGTCAAGGCATTAGGAAGGTTGAGAACCACTGGTCTAGCGAGTCATCATCTTATTTTACATTCACTTTGGATTTTTATTAAAACACTTCACACATCTTAGACCTTTATCTAACAAGCTAGCTCTTCAAAATAATAGATTGAATCATTTAAAATTGCTAACATTTAATTTATTTTGATCAGGGTGAAAATTTAATATAATTTAACCTAGTATTAAGTTGGTTATTGGTGTTTTCCACCTGACATTTCATTTTAGTGTTCATTAACTATAACTGAGATTAAGTACATTTTTAATTTTAATCTAATCTTTCTTTTAAGATATGTTTAACTTTTATTTTATAATTTTATTATATATTCTTGTTAAATATATAACCATTATTTGCATGTATTTTACCTAGGAATATGTTTTTCTTTTTAAAAAATTAAACTATTCATATCTTGTTCTTTGTTATATGCCAGTGAGCTTTCTTTAATACCCTTAAATATTTTAAGAACCTTGTTTATAACATAGTCAGCCTTTCATTGTAGTAATATATTTTTATCATGTTTTTCTATTATAAATAATATGATGCAAATTATCCTCAGATATAATTATTTGCATGAATCCTTATTTATGAGAGGAAATTTCTTGGAATGTAATTAATACCCTTAATTCTTGTCAAGTATCCTTTCACAAAAGTTGTACCAATCTACACTCCCAAGTATCTTAAAAGAGTGTTTCATCCTATTATCATCAATATTACTTCAGCCTTTGCTAATCTGGCAGGAAAAAATTGTACTTTGTTATAATTCTTTTATTTGTGGAAGGGGGGTGGAGGAACTGTTATAATTCTTTATCACATGCATAGTAGTTCTTTGAATTTTACCCTATCTTCATGTTTAATAGAAATGTATTTCTCTTTTATATAATTCAGGTTTGAGTTTTTAATGCATTTTTATTCATATTTCTCTTATTAATTTGTCAAAATTGTTCATATATTAAGGATATTAATATTTCACATCCTGTAAACATTTATATTTTTCATGTTAGAAATATTAAAAATAGAATGTGCCTTTCTGTTGATATAATTTTTTTACTTGTTTGTGTATTTTACTTACTCTGAACTGCCAGGGTACCTGTTCAGTTATGCAGCAAAGATTCTTTTTTTCATATTATTTATACATTTATTTTTTGGATAATAATTCAATATTTATTTGCCATCTGCAGAAACAATTCTGTGATACATACATTTGATCATTGGAATCTATCCTCTAAATACATTTTATTTTTAATATTAAAAATTATTTTTTTTGCCTGGCTGGTGTGGCTCAGTGGTTGAGCATCGACCCATGCACCAAAAGGTAGCTGGTTCGATTCCTGGTCAGGGCACATGCCCAGGTTGTGGGCCCGATCCCCAGAGGGAGCCATGCAGGAGGCGGCCAACTGATGTTCTCTCTCATCAATGTTTCTATCTCTCTCTCCCTCTCTCTCTAAAATTAGTAAAGAGATCAGAGCAGAAATAAAAGACATAGAGACCAGAAAAACAATTCAAAGGATCAATGAAACAAAGAGCTGGTTTTTTGAAAAGATAAACAAGATTGATGGACCCTTAGCTAGACTCACCAAGAAACAAAGAGAGAGAACCCAAATACACAAAATCAGAAATGAAAGAGGAGAAGTAACAACTGACACCACAGAAATACAAAGGATCGTTAGCAAATACTATGAACATTTATATGGAAACAAATTTGACAATCTAAGTGAAATGGACAAATTTCTAGAAACACATAGTCTCCCAAAACTGGACCGGGAAGAGATAGAAAACTTGAACAGACCAATAACAGCTAAGAAAATTGAAGATGTAATCAAGACTCTCCCAGCAAACAAAAGCCCAGGCCCGGATGGCTTCACGGGGGAGTTTTACTGAACATTCAAAGAAGAACTAACACCCATTCTCCTCAAACTATTTCTAAAAATTCAAGAAGAAGGAAGACTTCCAAACTCGTTTTATGAGGCCAGCATAATCCTAATTCCAAAACCAGAAAAAGACACTACAAAGAAAGAAAACTACAGGCCAATATCCCTGATGAACGTAGATGCCAAAATCCTGAACAAAATACTAGCAAATTGGATCCAGCAATACATCAAAAAAATTATTCATCATGACCAAGTGGGATTCATCCCAGGGATGCAAGGCTGGTACAATATTCGCAAATCAATAAATGTGATACACCACATAAACAAAATGAAAGATAAAAACCACATGATCATATCAATAGACGCTGAAAAAGCATTCGACAAAGTCCAGCACCCATTTCTGATAAAAACGCTCAGCAATTTGGGAATAGAGGGATCATATCTTGATATAATAAAGGCCATATATGAAAGACCTACAGCCAACATCATACTCAATGGGCAAAAACTAAAAACATTTCCCTTAAGAACAGGAACAAGACAGGGATGCCCACTTTCGCCACTCTTATTTAACATAGTACTGGAAGTCTTAGACACAGCAATCAGACGTGAAGAAAAAATAAAAGGAATCCAAATTGGAAAGGAGGAAGTGAAACTGTCATTATTCGCAGACAACATGATATTATATATAGAAAACCCTAAAGACTCCATCAAAAATCTACTAGACTTAATAAATGAATTTGGCAAAGTAGCAGGATACAAAATTAACGTCAAGAAATTGATGGCATCCTATACACCAATGATGAACTCACAGAAAGAGAAACTAAAAAAACAATTCCATTTACCATTGCGGCAAAAAAATCAAGATACCTAGGAATAAACTTAACCAAATAAGTAAAGGACCTATTTGCAGAAAACTACAGCACATTGAAAAAAGAAATAGAGGAAGATATAAAAAAGTGGAAGCACATACCTTGTTCATGGATTGGAAGAATTAACATCATTAAAATGTTCATATTACCCAAAGCAATCTATAGATTCAATGCAATCCCCATCAAAATACTAGTGACATATTTCACAGAACTAGAACAAATATTTCAAAAGTTCATATGGAACCAAAAAAGACCCCGAATAGCCACAGCAATCTTGAAAAAGAAGGACAAAGTAGGTGGGATCACAATACCGGATATCAGCTTATACTACAAAGCTACTGTAATCAAAACATCCTGGTACTGGCACAAGAACAGGCATATAGACCAGTGGAACAGAACGGAGAACCCGGAAACTGACCCAAGACATTATGCTCAATTAATATTTGACAAAGGCGGCAAGAGCATACAATGGAGTAAAGACAGCCTCTTTAATAAATGGTGTTGGGAAAATTGGACAGCTACATGCAAAAATATGAAACTAGACCATCAACTTACACCATACACAAGAATAAACTCAAAATGGATAAAAGACTTAAATGTGATTTGTGAATCCATAAAAATCCTAGAAGAAAATGTAGGCAACAAAATTTCGGACATCATACGCAGCAGAATCTTCACTGATACATCACCTAAGGCAACAGAAACAAAGGGAAAAATGAACACATGGGACTACATCAAACTCAAAAGCTTCTGCACAGCAAAAGAAACAACCATCAAAACAGATAGGGAACCCACTGTATGGGAGAGCATAATTGCCAATGATACATCAGATAAGGGGTTAATCTCCAAAATATATAGAGTGCTCATACAACTCAACAAAAGGAAGACAAAGAACCCAATTAAAAAATGGGCAGAGGAACTAAATAGACACCTCTCCAAACAGGACATACAAATGGCTAAGAGACATATGAAGAAATGCTCAACATCACTAATCATCAGAGAGATGCAAATTAAAACAACAATGAGGTATCACCTCGCACCTGTCAACAAATCATCAAACAATAAGTGTTGGCGAGGGTGTGGAGAAAAGGGGACTCTAGTACACTGCTGGTGGGAATGCAGACTGGTCCAGCCACTGTGGAAAACACTATGGTGTTACCTCAAAAAATTAAAAATTGAATTGCCATTTGACCCAGTGATCCCACTTCTAGGAATATACCCTAAGAAGCCTGAAACACCAACCAGAAAGAATACATGTAGCCCCATGTTCATAGCAGCACTATTTACAATAGCTAAGATCTGGAAACAGCCCAAGTGTCCATCAGTGGATGAATGGATGAAAAAGCTGTGGTACATATACACAATGGAGTACTATGCAGCTGTAAGAAAGAAAGATCTCTCATCCTTTGAGACGACATGGAGGGACCTCGAGAGTATTATCCTAAGCGAAACAAGCCAAGCAGAGAAAGACAAATATCACATGATCTCACTTATTTGTGGAATATAATGAACATAACAGTCTGAGGAACAGGGTAGACCCAGAGATGTGGAAGTAAGGTATAGACTGACACCCCTCAGAAGAGGGGGTGGGGGGGGAGGGAAGAGATAAACCACAGAACTTATGCACATGTATGCATAACTGATGGACATGGACAACAAAGCTGGGGACGGGGTGGGGGGGGATGGGGAGGAGGGTGTCAATGGGGAAAAAAGGAGAAACATCTGTAACAAAAATAAATTAATAAAAAATAATAATAAAAAAATAAAGTAATAATTGGGAAAAATAAATGAAATTAATAAAGAAAAAAATTATAAAAAATATTTTTTACTCTCTTTAATTGCTCCTCAGTTTAATTGTTCCTCAATTTCACAATCACTGGTTTGATATTATGTATTTTATGGGAAATGGGGAAGAGTTTAAGTCAACTAAGAATGTAGTGCAAGTAATTTTTATACATGCTCCTTTGGTACTATTGTTACTGTCATAGGGACCACCTACCAGTGTAAATGTATCATACATCACAATATGAGTAGTTGAAATAGAATCTAAAGATAACTAAATGAAATTTAAGAAGCTTTTTTTGTTATCCAAATGACTTTCCTTGGCCCTCCCTCCAATTATTTGTAATTTCTTCGGCTCAATATTTAAATACTCTAAAGCCTAAGTGTAATTTATCTATCTATCTATCTATCTATCTATCTATCTATCTATCTATCTATCTATTCATCCATCCATCATCTATCTATCTATCTATCTATCTATCTATCTATCTATCTATCTATCTATCATCTATCTATTGCCCTTTTAAAAATTTTGCCATCTTGCCTCTGCAAGTATTTACCTTCTTTAGTTTCTAAACAACTGACTTATTCACTGTTTCTATATTCCTAGTGCCTGCCATACTGTTTCATTAGCTTTTGTTTCCAGTGATATTTAGTTATCTTACATCTAAATCCTACTTATGTTTTCAGGTTTTTACTCAAATGCTTCATTTTGAAATTAAGATAAAATGATTTAGTGGGGTACCATTTGAGGACCCACCTTATTTGTAACCTAAATATTTGGGGCCATTTAAAATCCACTCAAGGTTCTCAAACCTTTCATTATCTTAATACATTTAAGAATAGCTTAATAGACAATGCTGAGAAGGATAAAATAAAAATTTATATATATGTAATAAGTGTAGGAGTCATTTTTATTGCTATATCTAGAAGAATAAAAATTACTTTTCCCCTCCTAAAGTATATCATTTTTGCAACAATTTCTTCATGCCTGAGCATGAACACAATACATACATATTGTGTATAATAGAAATGTAGAACATACTGAAATTATATTCATCTGCCTAAATGAGGGTTATACAACCTCAGTACTACTTATATTTTGAACCTAATAATTCTTTGCTATGGAGAGCTGTCTTCTGCCTTGTAGGATGCTTATTAGCATCTCTGGCAGCTACCCAGTAGATGACAGTAGCACTCCCCTTCCCACTTGTGATAACCAAAAATGTCTCCATATACTGCCAAATGTTCCCTGAGAAGTAAAATTGCCACCCTTTTAGAACCACTGATCAACATAGACATATTTTCAGTTTTTCTGAGAAAATGTTGTGAACATTCTTATCCACGTAGATGTTTGCTTCACACAAAGCATAAATTAGATTTTTTATCCTGTATTTATTATATAAGATGATACTTTTACTTTAAGAAAGCATAAACTGTCCAAATCCACATAGTAACTTTTTTTTTTTTACCCCTCAAGACTTAGCCTGGGGGAAAAGGAAGATAACTTTGAAAAGGCATAATAAATATATATATATATATATATATATATATTTTTTTTTTTTTCCGTGTTGAAATTTAGGAGCATCAGATATTTTGCGATGATGTTATGTTCTTTGGGAAAATATGGATTTGGGTGTCGATAAGCTAGTTTTATACTGAAAAACATAAGTATTGAAATGAAGTAAGATTATCTAACAATATTTTGATTTCTAACATACTTACACATTATAAATATAGTCCTTAATGATTATGAAGGTTTTTGTGGCTTTAAAACCAAAAACGCCAGATTTTTTAATATTTAGTTTCTTTTCTGGCAGTACCACTGTATTTTTAGATACTTTTCCTTTCTCCTCAATTCTCCATTTCTAAGTTTTAGTTAGTAGAATTCGGTGTTGAAGACCCAGATTCTGTAATTGAGACTTATTATTAGTTTTTTTCTCTCAACAACTACATTTGATTTTAATTTTATACACATTGTTTCTTAGCTTTATTAACTGTTATCAACATTTTATAATGTTGCATTTTTATCCATAATTCTGATAACTACCTCAGTTATTTAGAGTAGTCTTTCAAGTATTTTGTTTAAGAAAAAAATACATGGTTAATATATTTTCTAAGATGCTGTAAATTAGAACATGTATTTCTCTTCTGTAATTTCTTGGCTGGAAATACAATTATTAAATGACAACAGTTCTCTTTGAAAAAAATTCAGGTATAGCTTCAAAATTATTTGGCTTTTAATGTTTCAGGGGAAAATGAGGACAATTTGGATTTTTATTCTTTTACATGTAACTTGTTCTTTTTGTACCCAGAAGTCTTTTGTTGTTTTCTGTCTTTTAAATACCCAGCCAGAATATGTCAATTTGTGGTTGCCTATCAAAAATGTTGCCTAAAAAAAACTGATCTTCAAGTATTTTGCATCATATACTCCTTCTGACCATGCCTTCAATATGTGTATATTTATTTATGAATTATGTGCAGGTTTGGTTCTTGTAATATATCTATAACTCATATCATTAATGATTAAATTTAATGAAAATACAACCTCCAGTATGTTCTTCCTATGATGCAAGAGATTGACCAATAACACCTCTAGGAATGTACTTATCCCCCTTTGGAGACCACTGTTACACATAATGGAGAAAACTTAAATACACACGTTCGGATCATTTTATTTTCCTGGAGTTTTCAGTAGTTGTTGCCTCATCCTAAAACCTCTATAATCTTTAGGTTGGTTCATTTTTTTCTGTGCAACTATTTCTATCATTTTCTCTTATTTCTCCTTTCTGTCTTTTTAAAAAAGTTTAATTGTAGTAAAATGTACATAACGTAAAATTTACCATCTTAACCTTTTATTAAGTGTACAGTTCCGAGGTGTAGGGTACATTCACATTGTTGCATCTCTCTGATTTCTTGACAGGTTTATTTCCTCTGTGCTTTAGAAGCTTAAAGCATTCTTACATATCAGTGCTGTCTATAATTTTATTTTTCAAAATTACAGAAACAGTGCAGTAATTTATGTCCCTTAAAAATAAAAAAATTCAAAATAGGGAAGTAAAGAATAATAAAACGAGTCACACCCTACTTTACCTTACTCCACCTACACTATCCCACCTTCTGGCACAATCTTATTTCTTTCACAATTTATGACATTTTTGTATGTGAAGTTCTGGACAGTTTTCTCTATTTATTTGTGCATTTGTAAGTACATACATATTTTATCTAATTATACTCTACATATTTTTCTGTCTTGTTATTGTGATCTAATAATATATCTAGGAAAACTTTTCATACATGTATATTTAAATATAACATCACTTAGAGAAAACATTGACAATATTTTTAATTCTTCTTTTAATTTTATAAATAAATGCTAGTGGTTGAAAAATTCATCAGAAGAGAATGGTGTAAAATAAGAAAAAGCCATTCTAAACTTCCACCTCCATCTGCTGCCACCATTTTTTTGCCCAGAAATAAACAGTGGAGACTTACCTGTCTATCCTCCCATAAATTCTCTAGGCATATGCAGACATATGTTCTTCTTTATCTGCACAACATTCTGTCTTGTAACTTATTTATTTATTTTTTGTTAATCCAGTATATTTTTCCATTTATTTTTTATTTTTATTTTTTTTTAATTTTTTTTTAGAGAGAGTGGAAGGGAGAGAGGGAGAGAGAGAGAAACATTGTTGTGAGAGAGATACATTGATTGGTTGCCTCCCTCATGACTCTGACCAGGGCTGGGGATCCAACCTGCAACCCAGGTGCATGCCCTTCACTAAAAATCGACCCCATGACCCTTCAGTCCATGTACCAATGCTCTAACTGCTGAGCCAAACTCGTGAGGGCTTTCCTGAAACTAATTTATTTTTCACATAATAAGATAAATTTATCTCTTCATATAAAGATTTTTTTTTATTCTTTACATTATTGCAAATGTCCCTATTTTTCCCCTTTTGCCCACCTCTATCCAGCCCCCTCCTCCCTTTCTCTCTGGCCAACACCACACTGTTGTCTGTGTCTATGGGTTATGCATATATGTATTTTTCTGTATGTGCTACACAGTGATCCATACAATAGATATATTTTCCATTTAATGGCTGTATTAACCATTCATTTCCTCATGCATTGTTGTTTTGTATATACATTTTGTCATTATGAAGCATGTTCGGGTGCCCACACACTTAACAGAATTTTGCTTATTCATGGGAATTTCCAGTAGCCAGTTTTCTTGGGCAAAGGGTATGCGCATTTTGTTTCTAGATATTGCCAAATAACTCTCCTAAGAGAGATTACTAATTTATGTGGTACAAATTTGCTTGTTTGATCCGCCTGTGTAAATTTTATTATTTTTATTTTAGCATCTCAAACTTTTCCCTTTTGTGGGGTTGAGGTCTTTCACATTCTATTCAGGTAGCCAAGTAGTTTTGAAATAATTTCCACAGCTCTGCTTTTCCTTTAAGGTTTGGGATAAGGGTCCCATTCTATTGTTTTGCTTTTTTTTTAAAATAATATGTGTGTTTCTTTTTACTATTCCTAGAATGTACACCTTGGCTTGGTGCTCATCAGAAGACAGCTTGTTTGTCTTGTTCTTGGCAATGTGCACTGTCCACTTGTGTAGAATTATAAGAGAATGTTAAGAAAAAAGTCAAGCCATTAAAACTCAAGCTCATGTTCTTATATAAGCTCAGAATTCAAAGTCCATTAAGTAATAGGCAAAGAAGCAGTAAACAACAATTTTTTACATTTGTACATATAAAATTTTTATTCCTGATAATTCGAGTTGAGAAAGAACTTCAAAATTATTTTTTAAACAGCCCCTTTAGTAGAATTTAGCTTCACTTTGTGAGATAGCTATTAATGTACATATCCGTATGTAGTTTTTTTCTTTGGTATTTAATATCCTGAAACCTGCACCTGCATTTTGAGATACAGAATTTCAGGCAGGTTCCAGTTGGATCATTTATTTAAGAATTTGTTGAGCTTATGGAATGAAAGTGAGCTTTTATTTTTTTACCCTCTCAGAAGCTAGGCAACAACTATGAAGGTCTGGGAAAAAAATCTTTTTGCATAAAGCAATTTACTTAATTGAACAAAGCCCCCCCCCCCTCAATTTCAGTTCTGCCTTTTACCTAGCAGGGAAGATAATCTTTGGAATTAATTTATAGTCTCTAAGGACACCTTCAAAACTTCACAAGTCATTGAACTGGCATAACACCAGAGAGGCTTGCACTTGATTTCATTTTAAATCCTCTGGTTCTTTGCCTGTAAGATTCACATTGATTTCAGTGTAACTTTCTTATGGGCCTGGGTAGCAATATCTGCCTATCAGGAATGTGAGGGCTAACACAATTTAAAAAATCGAGCAATCTATGTGCTCTCAGCAGTTGTGTTCTTGCAAGATTTCATTTTCCTTTATACCATGAGGTTGTTTAATAAAGCCATGTATCATAAAGAGTCCTGTTCGAATACAATTTTCTCTTGATGAATGATGTAAAAATAACCTCTTTCGTAACACTTCATTCTTTTGATAAACATTTATTTTGTGCCTTTTATTCTTCGGGCACTATGTTAGCCATGTACTAAAAAGAACTGCATAACCCATGCAATTCTTTGGAATGGGGTAAGAGGTAGGGTCACATAATGGCATAGATGTTAAATAAATATTAAGGTAATTAAGATGAGTTACCTTGCCCGGCCGGTGTGGCTCAGTGGTTAAGGGTCAGCCCATACACCAAGAGGTCACAGGTTCAATTCCAGGTCAGGGCACATGCCCAGGTTGTGGGCCCAATCCCCAGTGGGGGGCATGCAGGAGGTGGCCAGTCAATGTTCTCTCTCATAGATGTTTCTCTCTCCCTCTCCCTTCTTCTCTCTCTAAAATCAGTAAAGAAAAAATAAAAAGATGAGTTACCTTGGTTTTCAAGCTTATGTGCACATACATCCCAATTTAGAGCAAAACCAGCTATTTTATAATTAGGTTTCCAAAGAAACTTGTAATGTTTGTTATAACAAACTCAATTCTTAGCATATGAGTATTCCAACAAAGAGATTACCTTGAGGTATTCAGATGCCATCTACAACTGGGAAGAGGGGTGACTAAGAGAATGCCAAATGTTGGTGCTGGAAGGCTGAATGTTAGTTATTTCCTGAATAATCCGTGTTCATTCTAATAGTCAATGCTTTGTCTTCCTTATGTGGGTTTTCAGAATTGTGATCCTATACCAGCTCTTTCTTTGCCCCCTTATAGGTTTAAGTCTATATGACACAGTACTATTTGAAGGCCTTTCTTCGGCAGTCTTTTGTATAAATATCATGGTGTAGTATATCAATTTAGCAAACCCAAAAGTTACGTTGCTATAACTTCAAATATTGAATACTAAAAGACTGTTTCCTCAAGTATTTAATTCTAGTATCATCATCTAAATTTTAATGTAGCCATCTACATAAAAGTTTTGCTAGAACAATTACAGCTGTGTTGAGGGAAACACTTTCAGTTTTTTCCCCCTGAGATTAGTAATATTTCCCATTAAGTATGATTTCTTTTTGCTTTACCTGTAATATATGTAGGCATCACAACGAAGACCTTTGTAATTATAGTCTAGTGATTATAGCTTACTGGAAGTTTTCTGAATGGTTTTCCACAAGAGGTGGCCAAGTCAATTAGCAGATATCTAATTTTTGTCAGCATTTATTTGGTTGCAGGTTCTACCTTTTGGCCTGTAAATTTATTGTTGCTGTAAAAACTAGGCCAAAGCGATAAACAACAACTGAAAGATTTATCTGGGCAAATTCCATGAGTGCTTGGATAGTATCTGATTTCAACCACTCAAAATGTTTGGGGATTCCTTATCAAATATAAGACTTTCATTGCACACATCAGTTGGTAGCTCTATCCCACTGGACTTGGTCCCACTATTCCTCATTGAAGACATATAAGACATACACTACAGTGTGACAGCATAATGGCCAGAATCAGTTTCTGAAGTTTCATATTTTTCTTTCAGCTCCACAAATATTCAGTATCAAATCTGGCATTTAGATTTGTATCTAGGTTTCTCTTCTTGTTTAACCTTATATCTATTTACTAAGTCAAAACTCTTTAATTTAATTCCCTTGGCCAGTGAGAAAAGCCATTTTTGAAAACTTTCTATTTCTAATAGATAAATATTTTTTTCTTATCCCTTAAAGGCCTTCTCCCAAACCTCTGTCTTCATATTCTTGCCTTTCTAGGCACACTGGGGGAATTTATTTTTATAATCTCACTATGAGCAATTGACTTCCAAACACCTAGTTCAAACCATTCGTGAGTTCTACAGCCCAATTTCAAACTCCTCAATGAACATTACCAGTTGTCTGGCTAGATATTGACATGTATAATTTAGAGTGCTGTAGTGCAGGCATGTACAACCTAAATCTAACAAGGAAGAGATATTCAATAAATCTTTGTTGTAGTGGAAAAAATGTTCTCCACTTAAAAAGTTATTTCAGACCTGGCTGGTTAGGCTCAGTGGTTAGAGCATCAGCCCACGGACCAAAGAATCGTGGGTTCAGTTCTGGTCAAGGGCACATACCTTGGTTGTGGAATGGTCTCTGGCCCTGGTCGGGGTCATGCAGGAGGCAACCAGTCAATGTGTCTCTCATGTGGATGTTTCTTTCTTTCTCCCTCTTTCTCTCTCTCTCTCTCTCTCTCTCTCTCTCTCTCTCTCTCTCTCTCTCTCTCTCCCCCTCCCTCCCTCCCTTCCACTCTATCTGAAGATAAGTGGAAGAATATCCTCAGGTAAGGATTAAAAAAAAGTTATTTCAAATAACTACTAAGGGAAGTGAAAATCATCTTTACTTACATCTGAATTTTTTTATTAATTTATTTTTGTTACAGATGTCTCTCCTTTTTTCCCCATTGACACCCTCCTTCCCATTCCCCCACCCCGTCCCCAGCTTTGTTGTCTATGTCCATCAGTTATGCATACATGCGTATAAGTTCTGTGGTTTATCTCTGAATTTTTAAAGAGGAAAAAAATATTGATGGAACAGAAATTGTGTGCCTGGAGGAGAGTGTCAGGCATTTTGATCCCTGTGGTGTGTCCTCTCTCAGTTACTATAAGTGGCTTTCTGCATTCTTTTATCAAGTTTTACTAAGGGAAGTGGGGCCAGATGGCATGCTCTCAGCTTGTGGAGAAACAAAAGAGGAATTTCTTTTTTATAAGAGTTAACTAAAACGTAATTTTGAATGTCTCTTAGGCAAATATTTCCTTTGTAAAACCTAATGTAGAATTAATTATAAGCTACTGGCCTCTTAAAAATTCCCATAGATTATTTTGGGTGTACTTAGAATATGGACAAACATTAGTTAGGAGCCTTTACTTCCATAAGTCATTAGTAAGTTATTACTGTATAGAAGTATTAGCTAGGTAATGATGTGTAGTTTATTATTAATATGGGTGTTCAAATACAGAGTTTTGTCAGGTATAACAAGTTTAGGGAAGTTCAGAAATGCAAATCTTCAGTTACTTCATATCTATAACTCATTGTATGGAAGTTTTGATCCTGCCATTCCTGACTCTGTGACCTTAGGCAGGGATTTATGCCCCTGAACCTCTTTTGGCCTAAGTGCAAAATGAAGATAATAAGGTCTGCTTCACAGGACTACTAGGAAGATAAAATTAGAAAATACATTTGTAAGAAGGTTCTGTAATAACCAAGGGAAGTGGATATTAAATCAGAATATTTCTACAATATAACATTATAAGA
Source organism: Tadarida brasiliensis (assembly GCA_030848825.1). Classification (NCBI taxonomy): domain Eukaryota; kingdom Metazoa; phylum Chordata; class Mammalia; order Chiroptera; family Molossidae; genus Tadarida; species Tadarida brasiliensis. Next base: position 113,849,139 of record CM061280.1, on the reverse strand, counting down.
GTTAAACATTATGTAGAAGGAAAATAAAGTTCAAGTATATAATAACTGTGAAAGTAATACTCAAAATTCAATTTTATGTGAAAAATGCAAGAATCAAAATTCTACACATGTTAAGCAAATTTATATGCACACATACACACACAGAAAGAGAGAAATTTGGAGAGGCAATGCCTAACTGGTAACAATGGGGGAAATACAGGTTTTTATTTTTTCTTTATGTGTGTCTTTAGAAGGGATTAGTTGTTAAACTGATTAGATATTATATTACTTTTATTGACTATCAAATAAAAATAAGTCATTTTTAATAATGAAAAAGTTGTGTTTTTTTCTTTAATAAAAACTGTTTATCTAACCATCCATTCATCTATCTATCCATCCAACACACTTTGGCTTTTGTATCAAAGCCATATGCTATATGGGCAAGCCAACTAGTTGAGGATATATGGTGCAATAAGGAGAAAGTTTAATACATATAGTTTCCAACCTGCCTTCAACTAGATCTTGCTGGGTGTGATGCTGGTGTATTTGTAGATAGATCTATCTATCTATTCATTAAAAAAAAAGATTTCCATCCAGCCGGTGTGGCTCACTGGTTGAGCATCGACCCATGCACCAAGAGGTCACCTGTTCAATTCCCATTCAGGGCACATGGCCAGGTTGTGGGCCTGATCCCCAGTGGGGAGCATGCAGGAGGCAGCCAGTCAATGTTCTCTCTCATCGATGTTTCTATCTCTCTCTCCCTCTCACTTCCTCTCTCTCTAAAATCAATAAAGGGAAAAAATTTTAAAAAAAATTTCCAAGCCTGGTTAGGTTACTTACCAAAACCTACACAGAAAATCTATGTTTGAAATTAATTTTAGTATTCTAGAACTTTCCCTATACCATTAAAACATGCTGTGTCTCAACCTGGCTTCCTGAATTTTCTTCTTAAATTTACATGCTTCGTAGTCTCAATCACGAGAGACTTACAGTGTAAATTTAGTTATTCAGACAAAATATTGAATTTCAAGTCATTGTTACAAGCTGGTTTGCCCTTATATAAGCAACTCTTTTATTCTGTGTAGGCATTTTTGTCCAGTTTTTAGAAGACTGAGAACATAATACTTCAAGAGCCACATGCTGATTTCTTAATCCTACCTATTCATGTACTTTAATTTCAATGATGATGTTTGTTAGGTTTATAATCTTGGCCAGCCTTGGCAAGGCAGATGAAAAAATTATAACTATTAGACTGTCACAGTGGTAGCATCAACTATTTTTCTCTCTAGTGTTGACTTCTTTATAAAACTGAGAAATTTATTCTCAGGTATCAGGAGTATGCATTTTCTAAATAACACTGTATATTTGGGACTTTGGATAGACAATGATTTTGCTTACTTTATTTCCATTAGTCTTTTAAAACTTAATTTTTTTTACCAAAATGGAAATCTAAACCATGTAAGCAAGTTTCATTCTTCTATAAGAATTTAGAAATTAACCAAATTGTACAACAAAAATAACTAGTTAATTCAGTCAACAAATAGTGAATTTGTACTGTGTATCAGTTATCATAACAATCATACTAGAAGATAAAAGTTCTGATTTTTGTCTATTGCTATTCTTATTAATCTTAATTTCTTTGGTTCATAAGTTTGTAACTCCTTAGTCAATTTTTGAATCTAAGTAAATTTGAATATCATAATAGTTAAAATACGATTTACTTGTATAAGCTTATGGATATGACATAGAAAGCAACAGTAGCATTGAAGTTATAAGCCCTTAAGATAATATTTTCAAATAATTATCCTTAAAAATACCCTACTTATTCTGCCATATTTCATCAAAACTATTTATATACACCATTTTCATCCATTCCAGCCATCCTATTTGTTTTCAGCTACATAACAACAGTCAAAAAGAGTACATGTAGAATATTTATTTTTATTATTATTAAAATTTTTTCTTTATTGATTTTAGAGGGAGAGGAAGAGAGAGGAAGAGAGAGATAGAAACATCGATGAGAGAGAACATCAATTGGCCACCTCCTACATGCCCCCCACTGGGGATCAGGCCCACAACCTGGGCGTGTGCCCTGACTGGGAATCAAACTGGCGACCTCTTGGTACTTGGATCGATGCTCAACCACTGAGCAACACCAACTGGGCTCATGTAGAATATTTATATGTGCTATATATATATTCAAGTACCTTGCATGTCTAGTCCCACAAAAACAAATCCAGAGAAATATAGAATTTTCAATATAGTTAAGCCATACTGCTTTCCCGGATTTTGAAAAATCCCTTGAGACATGAGTTTAACTTGTTTTCTTGACTGAAGTGATGGATTGCTTGTTTCATAACCATATCAGTAACTAGTAACTGCCAACTGCAGAGCTATATTGTTCTACCCAAGCAAAACCATCATGGGAAGCCAGTATGTTGTCCACCTGCCCCATCTTCACCTCTAAGTTATTTACAAAGTTTTCATAATGTACCAAGCAATTAGAAAATCCTGAGTGATTTTTTTTCATATTGTTAAAATACACTAACCAAAAAGATTAATGTTTTTTGGTGAAACATGTCCAGAATTCTCAACAAAGCAATACATTGAAGTCAATGGGATTGTGCTGCCATTGCCACTCAAGGTTCTCCTTTGTAATCTCTAGCAGGTAATCTATAAATACCAATGACCTACAAGCACAAGACAAGGACTGCAGGTGCTCAGGCAACATGATATCATTAGCAATAATCAATGCATGGCTGTGTTTTCTCACTAATACATGGGTAGAGTACCAAATGACTGAGCAATGCTAGATCGCTCTTATATCGAGCTCATTAGTCTTAGAAGAATTCATTAATCATTTCAGCTTCTAAGAAAAATGTAACCTAAAATTTGGCAGAACGATCAATGAGACATAAGTGAAAGGGTGTGTGTATGTTTGAAGAGGAAAGTAAAGAGAATCCCGAGTTTAGCATAAAAATTAATTGGACCTATCTGTGCTTGAGGATGGAAATTGGACCTATTTGTATTTGAGGATATAAGGGGAATTGTACACATGGCTTCCAACATAGGCATAGACAGAAAACAATTCTCTCTTTATATTTTTATATCTATATTCTATAACAGTTTAAAGTTTCCATTTTTCCAGGAACTATAATCAGTATAATCAACTTTCTAACCTCAAAACGATTTAGTCACCACATCCTGTCAATTAATTGTGCCATCAAATTATAGCTTGTCTATGCTCCTCTTTCCATGCATGTTGCTGGCATCTTATCTTAAAGCCATTTTTTCCTGAATTGTTCTAATAATCTGCTGATTGGCTTCTCTGTCATTTTCCTCAGTCCATCTTTAGTACTGTCAGGAAGATCTTCCTAAACAGTCACTTCCTTGTTTAAAAATAGTACAGAGCTCTCTGTTGTGAGTGTATTTTAGAGATGCTGCTTAATAAAGAGTTTAGATAAGCATTTCAAAGAAATGTATTTAATGCCCATTCTGTGAACAAATTGAATTCAAATGTGACCTCTCTATGTCTATGATCTTATAAGAATAAAGGACCTATTTTATTCTATATATAACATTTTTAAAATAGTACAGAGCTCGCTGAGGTCTGCCCACTGAAATCCAAAAATTTTAGCATGGATATAAAACACTTAATAGCTGTTGTTATTGTTTATTAAGAAACTTATATCACTGGCCACATAACATAATTATCTTCAGCTCCCAAGCTAAACTATGGAGATGGGGTATTGTTATCTCTTATTTTGCTAAATGGGGATTTGATATACAGAGAGGTTAAATATTTTTACAAGTTCCAAGAGCAGGTGTAAGGAACAGAACTAGAAATGAAAACATAACCAAAGAACTTATATACATATATGCATAACTTATGAACATAGACAATAGTGTAGTGAAAACCTGGGGTGGAGTGGAGGCTGGGTGGAGGGAGGCAAAGGGTAGGGAAAATTAGGGACATCTATAATACTTGCAACAATAAAAAAAACACATCCTGTGACTGCATACCACAGGCATTTCTTATTACATCATAGTTCTATTTAAATTTGAGCCATCCCACCTTTATAGATTCATCACCTGCCACTTTCATCTTCTTGCACATTTTATACACATTCAAACCTACCCACCATGATTTAAATCTGTCACACTTTTTTTTTCCCCCATTGGTCCTGTCCTTCCCTATGTTGGTGTTCCTTTTGTCTGTAGTCATTTCTTATTTAGATAACTTCTACTCATTCATCAAGGTTCTGTGTAAATGTCTCTTCCTCTTTAAAGTCTCTTTCACCTTGCTGAGTTTGTCCTCTAATCTCACAATGTTTCAGAGCACATGGTTCATACATCGATAACTGTAGCCATCCTATTTTCTTATAGTTATTCATTTATTTATTCAAAAGTTACCATGACTTTTTTAAAAAAATGTTTTTCCTTTATTGATTTTAGAGAGAGAGGGAAAGTGAGAGGGAGAGAGAGATAGAAACATCGATGAGAGAGAACATCGATTGGCTGCCTCCTGCATGCCCCCCACTGGGGATTTGGCCTACAACCTGGGCATGTGTCCTGACCAGGAATCAAACCGGCGACCTCTTGGTGCATGGGTCGAAGCTCAACCACTGGGCCACACCAGCCAGACTACCATGACTTTTTAAGAACAGAGCACTTGTCTTCTTACTTTCTCCTTCACAACCCAATGACTGTCCCATTGTACCTGACATAAGCACTTGTTGATTGAGTGAATTCTTTATTCACCTCAACTCAGTGCATTACAGCAATGGCATTAATATATACATACCACTCTTTGTTTTTGCAAGTCATTTTGGAAAATTAAACGGGACGTATCATCATGTTAATTAATACTGTAATTTTGCATGTGCTAGAATAGTTGAGAATTGGTTATTCCTAAGATTTATGTCCTGCCTAAATATCACACCTCCCTATTTAAAATTGTGTCACTGTAACTCACCAGTTTTTTGTGGTTTTTTTTTTGCAAAGAACACCTTAATTCTTGCCTTGAGTAGATCAGATATGCTTGATTGGACCTTCTCTGCCTGATTAAGTAAACAGGTTTAGGGCTGGACTCATATTTCTTCATTTGTTTTCTTCTGTTCTACACTGTTGATGCTATTTCTGTCTTTGGCTCAAGTATTTATTTATTTATTTATTTTTTTACAAATATCCAACTTGTACATTGAATGAGTTTCTGTAATTTTGCAGAACCCACTAGCCAGAGTTTCTTTCTACGTACTGATTGTAGTAATTATGACTGTTTTAAAAACTCGTGTCTGTGGGTTATGCCTTGCCTCTGGTTTATTTACTCAAGACATATTTTGTGTGTATATTTTATAAAAACTGTTTAACTAAGATGAACCATGTTTTAGAGAAACTCACAGTGTATTCTTTTGTTTATGGTCTGAATCAGGGCACACACACACACACACACACACACACACAAACATTAATTTTGAAAAGTTGAATGAGACCTCTCTGGAGAGAATTCACATTTGCTTTATGGTTGTGCTATAATCAGTGAGTTAACCATATAATTCCATTTAATCACAAAATTTTTGAGGCCCTACCATGAGTTTGCAGAGGAAGCTATGTGCTTAGAATAAACTGGTATAGTGGTTACAGATGCTGGTGCTAGAATCAGATTTGGCTGTGACTCCTTGCATTTACGTAGGCCTGCTGCGTGATGCCTGCAAGTTACTGAAACCCTGAGCCTCTTTTATGACATATTTAAAATGTAAATAGAAGTAGTATTTATTGCAAAGGGATTTTGTGACAACTAAATCAGATAGACTGTAAACATAGAATAGTATATGGTATTTGATAAACATTAAATTTTGGCTGTTTAATTATTAAGGTTAATTTTCAATACGTATTTGTCAAATTAATTAATGAATGAACACAGACGTTATTGTGATGTTTTTCATGAATATCTCTTTTATTGAATTTGTGACCCAGTTGTAAAAACTGAATTCTACTTTGACTTGTAGCTAAAAAACCTCTATTAAGACTTAATATATGCAAATCCTAAATTAATGCTTCCTGTAGTACTACTACTATCATTTTTATAGCATTTATATTTTAATAGATTTCTTCCATTACTTCTTTCATCCATAGAGCGATTCCTGTGAGGATAGGTGTTATTTTCCTTGTTTTATAAGTGAAGAGACTATACACAGAGGGATTAAGAGACTTGATCTATGCCATTTAGCTTGTAAATGGCAGGCCCAGGCCTGGAATTTAGGTATACTTACTACTGTATTTTCTGCCTCTCCTCACTAAATGTTGGTCAGTTTAAAATTGGAAAATGATCAGCTCCTTTATGTAGTATAATATTTACATGGAGAGGAGTATAGGGAAATGGAGATGGAGGTACCGGTCATAAGTATTTGTATAGATGCAAAGCTAGGTACATAGCCTGGCTAGTGTGGCTCAGTGGTTGAACATTGACCCATGCACCAAGAGATCGCTGGTTTAGTTCCATGTTGTGGGCCTAATCCCCAGTGGGGAGGCAGCCAATTGATGTTCTCTCTCATCAATGTTTCTATCTCTCTCCCTCTCTAAAATCAATAAAGAAAAATTATTTTAAAAAGTTAGGTACGCAAACAGACATGGAATGGGCATACACATTTTAAATGCACGTAAAATGGAACGTAAATGTTTTCTATGTCATCTCAAAATATGTTTTATTTAGAGATATTGAACCGTAAATGTCAAGTTAATTTGTATTCAACAAAATTAAGTTTCCACTCCTCAGATTTTTAAGATAAAGTCTTTTGTCATCTGGTCAATGCTCATATCTTCAGTTTCATGCCCTGCCATTTCCTCTCCTTTCCAAACATGAAGTGTGATTGCATAGAAGTATTGTGCTTAGTACTTGCTTCATACCTCTGCTTCTTTTCCTGTAATATTCACTCTGCCAGCAGTCTCCCTCCCCTTCTGTCAAAGATAACTCTCTGAATCTCATAGTACTTTAGTTGCCCTAACACATTAAATGGCATTGATCTAAGTCATTTTGGCAGAAACATGAGATTAGTAAATATTTGAAATGAGCTCAAAAGATTTAAGGTACAAGTGTTTTTGGTTTTTGAATTTATTGAAGGAAAGTTGAAAGACAATGAAGAAAAATTGAGCATCTTTCCAATTGATTGTCTTCTTTCAACTTCAAGTGTTTATTCTATTAACACATGTTCACAAGGACCTCCTAAGTACCTTCTTGTCCTCAGGGATTCAGCAATAAACAGAATATATAGTGATCTTATTCTCATGGAGACCATATTCCAATGTAAAGAGACATACAATAAATAAAATAAATATGTAAAAAATAAAATATTCTACATGGTGATAAATACATTGGTGAAAGATAAAGCAGGAAGGTGGGAGATGGACTACTGGGAGGGGCTTGAAGTTTTAAGTAGGATAGACATGGAAGATTTCTCTGAGTAGGTGATATTTGAGAAAGGAAGGCATAAGGGATCAAGGCATGAGGAAGTCTCAGGAAAGTGCATCCCAGGCAAAGGTAACAGCAATGCTAAGGACATGAAGAATAAGGAAGCCTGGCAGTTCAAGGAAGAGCTAGGAGATCCGAGTGTCTGGGGAAAATTGAAGGATAGAGGAGGAATAGAAGATATGTTCAAAAATCATGTAAGATTTTGTAGTTTAAAAGAGTATTAGTTAATAGCGTATAAAATTGGAAGTGAGTTGAAGTCTTTGAAAATGTCATGATGCCTCTCTGGTCAGTTTGGCTTAGTGATTAGAGCGTTGGGCCATGGACCAATGAGTCGCGGGTTCGATTCCAGTCAAGTGCACGTACCTCAGTTGTGGTTCATCCCCGGCCCTGGTCCGGGTCATGCGGGAGGCAATCAGTCGATGTGTCCCTCTCACGTTGATGTTTCTCTCTCCCTCCCTCCCACTCTATCTGAAGATATATAGAAAAAAAATGACCTTGGGTGAGGATTGGATAAAAAATAAAATTAAAATGTAATGATGTCATCTGACTTAATATTTTTAAAAGACAATACTGGCTTCTATATATAGTATAAACTGAAGGAGGATGGTGTGTAAGGTTGCGGTAAGGAACAGGGAAAAGAAAAGGGACACCAGTTATAAATCCATTAAATAGTTAAGGCAAGAAATGTTGATGGCTTGGCCCAGGATGATAGCAGTGGAGGTGGAGAGAAGTGATTGGAATGTGAATATATTTTGAAGATAGAGAGGATAGAAGTTGCTGAGGTGTTAAATGGGTGGTGTGAGAAAAGACAAAGAGTTAGGGAACAGTCCAGGATTTTTTGGTTTGAGCATTTGGGAGGATAGACTTGTCATTTGCTGAGATTGGGCATACTGCAGGAGGAACAAGTATGAGCGAAGGGATCATCAGCAAAATTCTTCTGTAAAGGGGCAGAGTAAATATTTTAAGCTTCACCAGTCAAAAGGACTCTTGTAACTATACAACTCTGCTCTTTTAGCAGAAAGCAGCCATCGGTAAAAGATAAACAAAATGAGCATATTTGTTTCAGTAAAGCTTCATTTACCAAAAGAAGGATCAGACTTGATTTGTTCCACAGGCTGTAGTTTACAGATCTCTATTCAAGTACCCAAATAAATAAACTGTTTTAAGGAGGAAGGAGTTGTTGATTGTATTACATGCAGCTGATTTGTCAAAAGAAATGAAAACTAAGAATTGACCGTTAGACTTAATAACTTGGTAGCTTTTAGTGATCTTGACAAGAGCAGTTTCAGGGAATGTTGGGAGTGAAAGCATAATCGAAAGAAATATTTGGGTGATGAGAGAATTGAGGAGAAGAATTGGAGGTAATAGCAACTGCTACATTTTTTTTTAGAGTTTCACTTTTAGGGGAAATAAGAAATAGGGCTTTTACTGGTGGGTGGGAAATGGGTCAAAAGAGGTAGTTTATAAGATGGGAAAATAATAGTATAGAATACTCATGGGAATAATCCAGAAATGAGGAAGAAATTGGTGATGCAAGAGAGAGTGGGGTTAATTGCTGGAGCCATGTCCTTGTGTAGGCGAGAGTAGATGGAATCTAGAACACATGAGGTGGGGCCTGTAATAGGAACACACACTGGTGAGCCACAGTATTGGGCATCAGTGCAAACATGTGGGCAAATGTGGTGACCAGAGGCTGGGGAGCAATTCTTTACTGATTGCTTCAATTTTCTCACATAAATGAAAAGCAATGCCATCAACTGAGAATGGGGAAGGAGGTCTTGGATGTTTGAAGAAGAAGGGAATAAAATAGTCAGCAGGACAGGGAGTTCTCTAACTTTGCTTCACATTAGAATTACCTCAAGGATCATTTAAAAATTCCATTGCCTAGCCGGCAACCATGACCAATTAACTCAGAAACTTGGGGTGATGGCTGATTTTAGCACTTTAAAAATTTTCTTCCAAATGCAGGTAAATGTGAGAACAACTGATCTAGAAGTACAGGAGAAGGTGTCAACTAAGAAATATAGTAAGACTGCTGGGCTATGCTAAGAGCCAGCTTGAAGTTAGTGATCATGAGTTAAAAATGAGACTAGTCAGAATGATTATGTGTGTTCTTTCAGAAGATTCAGCAACATGAGAGTGAGCAAGGAATGAATGGGAAGTTGGCTGTAGTGAGGTTTGAGATTTATCAAATGAGGTCCAAAAGTGAGAGGGGGCAAAGGCATATGAAATTATATGCGTGGAAGTGTTTAAAATGATAAACTATGGAGTTTATATTTGATAAGAAGAAAAGTGAGGATGTGAAGTGTTTGATGAATGGTGAAAAACCAGTAGAAATAATTGCAGGGCATGGTGATATCAAGGAATTGTTTGAAGAGGGGTACTAGATAGAGTTGGCTGGTAATTTAGGAGGTGGAGGTTAGAATATGTGATGCTTAAAGCTGATTTTATGACAGAATCTAGGGTATAACCATGCGACCAAGTGGCCAAGGCAGAGTTGAGGACAAGATCTCTGGAATCAAGGAGTTCCATGAATTACTAGGCCAATATGGTGAGAATATTGCTTTCAATGGATATTTAAAGTCCCATATATTATAACAAGCCATATATTAAACAGAGTGGCAGTGAGGCAAGAGCTCAAATCTTTGGGAATGAGGGGGCATCATAAACTCATTTAGACAACTTCTTAGTCTACTTTCACAGACACTGTTTTCGCTTTAGAAATTTGGAACAATGCAACAATAGGAATTTTCATGTACTTTTTCAAGATACTTTTATGTGTAGCCAGGTATTAGCAGTTTCCTTTTTGCCCTGTTTTATAGTGACTGTTAGTGATTCACTAGTTTGTAAAAGGCTAATTGTGTCATCGTTGGTTTTTACACTTAAAGATAAAATATGCAGTCACTATTTAGATAGTGGCAATTTTTCTTCTTGAAAGAATACTCCTCTTAGCTACAAGATTTGTCCAGCTATAGTAATAGAATTACTCTCCGTGGAGAATACATTTTGTTTTTCTTGCTCTCACTTTTAACATTAGTCTTTATCTGAAAGCAAAATCAGCAATCCTAAAGCAAAAAGAAAATAATTATATTTCTGCAAATGGAGAGTCAGAAAAATTACCAGTACACTGAATATATATTTCTATCTCCTGGGTAACAAGTTTGTTGTGGTGGCGCTTGTTTTTGTTTTCCCCTTGGTTATGGGAACATGTTATGGGAAAATGTAGCATGTTGATAAGAAAAAAGCCTATTAAATATTTTGCAAGTTAAAAATACTGTACCTGAAATCCTCAATCTACCAGATCAAATGGTAAATGATTCTCAATGATAGAGTTCTCTCTGTTCCAAGTTCAGCAGCAGTGCTGACTGCTGGGTATTTCAAATGATATTTCAAATCATTCCTGAAATTATAGTGAATTTGAGCAATGTCAATTCTTTTTTAAATATACTTTTTTGATTTTAGAAAGAGAGAAAGGGAGAGGGAAAGAGAGAGAGAAACATCAATGAGAGAGAAACATCAATGGGCTGCCTCCCACACTCCCCCCACCTGGGATTGAAGCCACAACCTGTGCATGTGCCCTAACTGGGAATTGAACCAGTGAACTTGTGGTGCACAGGATGATGCCCAACCAACTGAGCCACACCGGCCAGAGATGAACAATGTGAATTTTTGAGGTATGGAGTACAAATGTTCATCTTTCTACGTCTCAGCAGACAGAGCTTTTGAGCTAAGTAAGACTCAGTGTGATTTATCACCTAGCTCCACATCAATCACTAAACATGCAAATTGTCTGGACTCCCATGAGAGCCATGGCTGATTCATTGAGACGGAATGGCTCTCTGTCACTGAGAGGGAGTTCTCTTCTCCTATCTCCAATCCTTTAACAGGCTATTTCATGTGAACAGACCAATTTCTTTGCCACTCCAATTTTTGCACCATTTCAAATTGATATTGTCTCTTCCAGCACATCATTACAGATTAATTTAGATCATACTCCCACTCCACTAAATGTTACTGACCATTCTTAGGCACTCATATGTCAAGTCAGATGTTTGTTAATGTGAAGTTTATTATATTAATTTGGTTCTTTGTTTTCTGTTTAAATTATTATTCCTATATTAACAATCTTATTTCTGATATGACTCTCCCACAGAAGTGCTTGATCCAATACCTGAAACCTGGACTTAAGTGTCCCCTAGTATAGGTCATGAGCACCCTCTGTTCATTGCCCATATATAATTATTGTAATTGATTTGTAGATTTGACTTTTCAACTGAAATAATATAAAGAGTTTTCTGTTAAGAGGGGATTTGCAATTGGGTTGAGGACAAGTGCATATATGAGTTGCCTGGGTAGCTCCTTCCTCTTCCTCCTCCCTCTCCTTCACCTCTTCCTCCTCTTTATCTTATTTATTTTTTACAACATAAATATTCCTTATTTCCATCCAATTCCATACACAAAGCTAGTAAGCCTCAGGAGTCAGGTATCTAAAAACTGATAAAATTCTGTGCTTAACCCAGTGTTTCAGGTACAATGAGCTGGGCTTCTAATAGGCTCACTTGACAAGAGGCCAGGTGTGCTTTCTCACCCATCATGCTATGCCCCTCAAAGGAGAACTCTTTATCAAGAGTAATACTAAATAACTGGCAATCCTAATCATGGATTTTTAATGAATAATTCTGAAAAGAATTGTAAAATGATCTAACAGTCTCTTTTTATTTGTTGTTATTGGTGGTTTTATTATTATTATTATATTTTTTGCAGACAAGGGAATTGAAACAGTTCTATTTCAAGACTTCTAAACCAATACTTTTTTCATTATACCACATTGCCTCTAAAATAATTATTTGCTGATTACTAGTTATATTCAAGCAAGCATATTGAGGCTTTGTAAAACAGCTTAAAAATATAGTTCCTCTCTCAAGGCACTTACATCTAGTTGGCAAGATAATGCAACCTGTTTGTGACTCTCCCACACTCCTTAGAAGGATGTCCATATTGCATGATGGTCCATGTTGTGGTTCTTTCCCTTCTCCTTCAGCCTTTTCTTCTTATATATGCCCTAAATGTGATGAAAATGTAGATCTGCCCATCTTTCCAGTTCCGTAATAGGGCCTGCCCCAGAGTCAGTGCGCACTGCAGTTTAGAGAAAGGACTGAAGGGGAGCCTGGACCGTGTTCCTTTTGTACCTGCTCTTCACTAGTCTTGAAGTGTCCCATATCAACTCTAAATTTTTCCCAGCATTTAAAACCCTGCTAGTAGTTTAAGGCTCAGCAGTAGTGCTCTCTCCATATAACTCTCCTTCTCACTTTGCCTGCCTCACTCCCCAAGCCCCACTGCATGACTGCTTTTGGGTTTCTACCTAGCTCCTGTCCCTGTCCTATCCCATTCTGTCTATGTATATACATTAAACAGTTATCAAAAGCTTACAATATAGTATGCTCTTCGATAAGAACTGAAGGATAAAGCAGATATCTCCCTAATGTGAGGGCTCTATTTTTTTTTCTTTTATGTTTCCCAAGAACTGAGCAGTTAAATCTGGTGGGGTTGCCAAGTGTCTGGTTACTCTTTCAGTTTCATTGTGCCAAATACAACAACAGGTCCAGTGTGGGTGTTGTGTATCCATTCCCTACTTAGATTTGCAGCTGTTCTTCAGTGGTGCTGCCTGACTCTTTGATGATATCTATCTTTTTCATTAAGTCCTCTGGGAAGCCTGCTGTAATCATTTGTGAGAAAGCTTTCCTGGAACCAACCCATGAGCACAGGGATCAAAACTTGGCTTTAGTCTTATCATGTCCTCATTTATAATATGGGGATAATTATGGTACCTACATATTCCTTATTCCCAGCCCAGCTTCCAACTTGAGAGAGTTGTGAGGGTTAATGGAATCATTACATGCAGAGTGCTTAGAATACAGGAAGCACTCAGTAATTATTATTATTCATATGGTGTTTTTTGGTAATCAAAATATAACACCACTGTGTTTGCATTCAGTACCATTCTCTTATGGAAACTTCTAATCAAATTAGAGTATGTATTCCACTTACTTTTAACATTTTTTTTTTAATTCTCACTCGAGGATATGTTTCTATTGATTTTTCAGAGACAGAGGAAGGGAGAAGGAGAGAGAGAGGGAGAGAGAGAGAGAGAGAGAGAGAGAGAGAGAGAGAGAGGTGAGAGAGAAACATAAATCCATTGCCTCTCATATGTGTGCCAACCAGGGATGAAACCTGCAACCTGGGTATATTCCCTGACCAAGAATCTAACTCGTGACCCTTTGGCGCACAGGACAATGTTCCAACCAACTGATCTACACTGACCAAGGCTATTTTCATCATTTTGATTTTGAGGGAGCTTTAGATATATTTCAGAGTTACCTAAAGACAAATAGATGCACCAGTACATTAAATTATACACCCTGGATCATAAGGTCAGTACTGAAATGCAAAGATCTGACCACCGGGAAAGTGCTTCTACCACTTAACCTGGGTGTCATCAACTTCCCTAGTTTTTTTTACTTAGTTATTCTTGTTCAAAGGTTTTAAATATAGCAGCATCATTCTTAACTAAAGAACAATACATATTAACTATAAAGAATCTTGAATTCAACTATTATATATAATCGAAATATGTTTCAACCATTTTAAGTAAATTTTCCATATATGAAATAAACATGCATATCATTTGGTTTGGCTGGATTCATGACTATATTTTACTCTGCTAAAGCTTCCTTCTTCCTGCCCACCTTAGAATTATTTAAATCACTTGGGCAGCCAGAGTGGCTCTCAGACTAAAATATCTCTAGTTGTCCTTCCATTGCTACTTATTCATGTGGGAATTTTCTCTCTTCTGTGTATAGAAATCAGAGGATTCTACTCCAAGGAGGCCCTGGGGTTCTCATTTTTTACCCTTTTCTAAACCTCTTGGATACCCCCCCCATAAAACATTAGTAAAGTTATCGAAATGTTTATCATCACCTCTTTCTACTTTCATTATTCCTCTAGTGACAACACTAATCTAAAGCATGTCTTCCAGAGTTCTCTTTCCTAGTAATTTATGATTTACTAAGGATTAACATTAGCCTAGGAGCAAAGTACTTTCGCCTCTCCCAGCCATATTTATAAGTTTCGAATTCACACTGACCTTGGAGTTCATCTTTGAGGGCATTTTTGTTCATCTATTTTTTTCCTTACCTGAGGATATGATTTTTTAAAATTGATTTTAGAGAGAGGAAGGGGGGAGAGATAGAGAGAAACATCGATATGAGAGAGAAACATTAATTGGTTGCTTCCTGTATGCACCCGACTGGGGAGGGAGCCCACAACCCAGGTATGTGCCCTGACCAGGAATTGAACTCACAACCTTTTGGGGTTTGAGACGCTACTCCAACCAGCTGAGCCACACTGGCCAGGGCCATCTATTTTTTTTAAATATATTAATCAGGACTGCATTTACTTTCATATCATATTATTCTGAAATAAAGAAGAAATCATGACACAAAACGTTATTATTTTCTTATTTATCTTATCCACTGTGTAACTTTAATTATAGTTTTAAAAATGTATACAACTGATTTAATAGATTAAAAATTATAATCTTGAATGAATAAAGTAGGCAATTGCTACAGAGAGAGAATAAGGGTATGTCACAAAAATCTGTGATAAAAGTTTCAACAACAGAAGTAGAAACAACTCTGAGTTCTCTGGACATTAGTGTACTGAAGGTATAAAAATGTGTCATCATTTTCAATATTTCAAATTTACTACTTGAGG
Source organism: Tadarida brasiliensis (assembly GCA_030848825.1). Taxonomy (NCBI): domain Eukaryota; kingdom Metazoa; phylum Chordata; class Mammalia; order Chiroptera; family Molossidae; genus Tadarida; species Tadarida brasiliensis. Next base: position 113,833,919 of record CM061280.1, on the reverse strand, counting down.
TAGAATAGATAATGATAAAATAGCTTCTCTGTGCTACTAATAGGACTGAATCATTTGTATGTAACATATGCCCAAAGTTCTAGAAGAGTGCTGTCCCATAGAATTTTCTGTCATCTGTGCTTTGTAATATGGAAATTTTCTGTATCTGTGCTTTATAATATGGAAGTCACTAATCACTAGCTACATGTAACTATTAAACACTTGAAATGTGGTTAGCTAGTGCAAGTGACCTGAGACTGAATTTTTAATTTTATTTAAAGTTTATCAATTTAATTATAAATAACAACATGTAGCTATTGGCTACCATATTGGACAGAACAGTAAGATTTTAGAGACTTCCAAACTACCCTTAAGATGGTAACTCACACAAGAAAAGGTCACCTTGTCATTCTCAGGCCAGTGCCATGGTACAAGGAAACACAAATCCTACATTTAACAAAAACCAAAAAAAGCCCAACCAAAACAAACTTGGAAAGACGATTTTGATATTTACAAATTTTTTGGAAGAGTGGCCAAAATATTTAAGGATCCTCTTTCCTCATGCCTCTCCATGAACACCTCTCACCATGCTTCAGTGCTCTCTTCTCCCTTCCCCTCCAAACACTTGCCCCAACCATATTTTCATATCATACATCCTTCACCTTTCTCACTGGTCCCCTCATTCCACTTCCTCTCTAGTTCAGTTCTGCCTCTGTACCCATTATCTCAACCAACACATCAACAGGCCCTTGACCTATAACACTAAATACAAAATCCTTATCCCCAGAGAGAGGATGGCCAGGCTGTAACTATAAGTTCAAAGTTTGCTAACTGCTATAAGAATAAATATTTGTAAGGTCTAACTTTGGGTTATATATTAGAATCATTTACAAATGTCACCCTTTTTCTACCCTCTAGACAAGATTATTTCTAATCTGAATTTCATTAGACCTCTAGAGTTTTAAGAAAAGCTAATGTTTGCTGAATGCTTTGAGTAGTAACAGTACCTCAAGGCAAGAATAACATCTCAAGGTCACTTCTGCCTCTTTGATCTGGTGGAAAATTGAATAATAAATATACACTGGATATGATTGAAACCAATGTGCACATTACTTTTTAAGTGAAAGTAATTAGCAGAAGGAAAGACAAAAACAATACATCAACAACAACAAAACAGATGCCCTCCATCTTCCCTGAACTGATGCTTATCCTTTAGACTAGGTTTTATTCATTTGAGATTCATTCAACAAATATTTGTTGAGCCTTGACTGTGAGTTAGGCACTATTTTGAAAACAATTTACATTCATTGATAATAAATAAAAGAAGATGGTCCTTGCCTATATAAAGCCTGCAAGGTATAAGGGAGGCAGAGAGAAAACAACAAAACCCATAACATAAATATAAAATTTCCAATTGTGATCACTGTATCAGAGGCATGAATAAGGTTGAATGATAACAATGTAGCAGTATGGGGATGTTATACTAATGCATGGCCATTAGAAAATAAGTGCTAATAAAAATACAGAGTAATACATATGCACAGAGATTTTTCTTAATGATTTGTATATTTGTCTTTGGTATAATCTATTCTTTTATATAGTATACATTGCCATTCATATATTGCCTTTGGTAAATCACAGTCTGACCTTTTGGATAGTAGATATGAAATGAAGACTTTGAATTATTCTATGAAGGTTCTGAGTGTCAGTCAACAGCTGAGTTTGAATAACATTTCTCTCTTTGCCTAAGGAGCAATTATTTACATTTTATTTAATTTATTTTTTAATTTTTTTCCTTTATTGATTTTAGAGAGAGAGGAAGGGAGAGGGAGAGAGAGATAGAAACATCAATGAGAGAGAACATCGATTGGCCAACTCCTGCATACCCCCCACTGGAGATTGGGCCCACAACCTGGGCATGTGTCCTGACTGGGAATTGAACCGGTGACCTCTTGGTGCGTGGGTCGACGCTCAACCACTGAGCCACACCGGCTGGACAATTATTTGCATTTTTAAAAGTTATCCATTTATTTTATAAAAATGAATAGAAATAAAAAAATGAAATTCTTATGTTGATAATATAGACACATGGAAATTATACATGTTGCATTAACCACATTAGACATACACTGGTAGATAGCAGGCGCCACTGAGAAGAAAAATAACAAAATCAAAGGGTACTTACAACATGCAAATACTGCAATGTCCTCAAAGTTGTGCAGTCCTCTAATAACAGTTAAGATCTGAGTATTTTTAAAATATGTGCTATGTCTCATGGAATAGAAACCTGCTTTTTATTATGTGAGTGTATTAAACTTTTGCACAAAATTCATTTTGTAGAAATTAAATGGAATCTTTTTTATACATTATATTTGTTCCCAAAGTGTTATTTCTTCTCATTTCATATCTTATAAAATGCAGGTTAAGTAATTTGAGGAACATAATGTAGCGAGGAAATTGCATAGATAGGATTCAGATTCAAATTCAGAATGATCTGGCTTTAAAGTCCATGTTTTTTTTCTAGTAAATGGCTTATTGTTAAAAGTATATTTATCAGGGATTTTAGTTAATTTATCAGGAAACTGCTTTTTTTCCTGCAACTCATGTAGACAAAAATAAAGAGTGAAATTGTAACAGACAAAAAATTAGTTGAAATCTACTAATTTTTCTTGCTGTTGTCAAGGATGAGAACTTTAGATTCTGTTTTCTTTTTGAAATCCAATTTGCTTTCTTGCACAGAAAAGGCATCCATTTATATTTAGAAATTTACTGATATTTTATTTTGAAATTCCTGAGGGGAGGATTGTTTTCTTAGGATTAAATGCAATCTGTTGGTATTAAGATGCTGGAAAGTAAAGTGCAACATTATATTAAAGGCTAGGTGATTTGAATTTATGAGTGGAAGAGTCACTCTTTGCAATGTATTTGCACCTTGATGTATATGCAAAGTTCTATTTCAACTTTTTAACCTTAACTTTAAATTTTCACTGACACCTTAAGAAATATTAGCTTATTCATATTTTATAATTTTTTTTTTTTGGTACGTGCCCCTAGCGAGAACCGAACCCGGGACTCTCTGGTCCACAGGCCAATGCTCCAACCGCTGAGCCAAACCGACCAGGGTAGCTTATTCATATTTTAGAATCTATCTGTATATTACTCTGGATGCACATATACAAAGAGTATCTTCTTTTTGCATTTTATTTTGAAATATTGCCTGTGATCAATTTCCTATCTTTAGGGAAGGGGTGGTATCTGCTATGAGTCTGAAAGTCTACACAGGAACATTGTTTTAGAGACTATTCCAGAGATTACTGAGTGCAATTTAGCAGTAAAATCAGTTTATACAGTACTTTGCTTTGTAGAAACATGGCCCTATCGGAGACTCAGTTCTCCCTGTTGTGTGGGAAAATTACACTGGCTGATTTCAGAAGTTACCGTGGGAACACATTTTGGAACAGTTCTGCTGTTCAAACCAGAAAACCTGGATGCTTTGTTCTTCCTGAAGTATCAAAAATAAAAATTCATGAAATTCTGACATCCCACCTGCTCCCTTATCTGGGCTAAATGCTGTGTTAAACTTTTCTTCAGGTTGAAAATATTTGAAAATAAAATCAATACACACATATACACCAGTTTCTTTACTTGAACAATGCTTTTGAATCCTAATTACTAAACTCATATACTGCTTCTTCTGAGGGAATATAGAATATTATTGTTATCAAGATAGTATGCCACATATATCCTCCTCACTGGCTACCTTCTCTTCTCAGCTCTCCTTAGTGGCTTAGTGGATTAAAATGGAGAAGCAGAAGTCTTATGTAGAAGTAATATGTTGACAAATGGTGGTTTTTATATTTTTAATTTCACCAAATGTATGAACTGACTTTGTCACTTATTGGAATAAGTGTGCTGAATGCCCTCTGTGTGTGTATCAGGACAAGTGGTCTAATCAAGTTCAACTGTTCTGTGTCTATTTGGCTCAGCTTAATTAAAATTCAGCCCTGCTTTTGAGTAAGCCACAGTGGTTTGGCAGACCTTCAAAGGGCTATACTGCAGCAAACAATAAAAGTGATAAAGGCGCACAACAACAATCAATATAATGCAAATACCCCCGTTACTTACAAATCAAGTAGAAAGTGGTTTCTTGAAGCATTGTCATCTGTTTCTGGTGATTCAGTTAAATTTTTTGAAACACTTTATTTGTAAATTTGTCTGCACATTCTTTGTCAATGGGCTTACTTTTTTTTTTTGTACTACTAATGAAGCAAAAGATGATAGTAAGGTAAATCAGCACAATGCAAATCCTTTTAATTTTTATAATTCTTGTTTTATTTGTTGCACATACAGATGAAAAACTGCATGAAGGATTTTTACCTTCAAGAGGAAGAGAGACCTAATTCATCTTCCATTCATTTGTGGTGGTTGGGGAGAGGGTATATTCTTGGTGATCATCCTTTTTATTCAGTCCCCTGTCTTTGGCTGCCTGCCCTGGTCCCAGATTTTCTCACAAATCGCCATCTGGCATTCTCACTGTCCCCCACATATAACTCTTTCAGGACCTCCTGCAAGCAGGCTGGAGAATTTCACAGCTTGGGGGCATGGGCGGATACATGACGTTGCAGCCACTTCAGGGTGGATTTCTCACCTACGACCTACATATGTGTCATTGCTAGATGTTTAGTGTAAAGAGGTGTGGATCAGGAGACCTGGGAGGAAGTCCCAGAACACCTGCGGTTAGCTGTATTTTTAACTAAGCCGAATTTGAAGAATGGAGGTGGGAAAAGCCAAATCTCTCTCATTCACATGTTCATCTTGGAGCATTAATGTGTGTAAATTCATGTGGAGGATGCTTTTTAAAATTCAGAGATATTATTACTCTACAGTACAAGTGATTATAGTATTCCACATTTATCAATGAGTGTTTTGTCTGGTTAGGCTGCATATGTAAACATTACATTGTAACTAAGATATTAGACAAGGAAAGTTTTACAGGGCATCCCAAAAATGTACACAGAGACACCAGTTGTTCAAGATATCTGAAAGTGTTTTATAATAGTTTTCATACCAATGAATCCCTATCTCTTCTGTGTGTATGCTTTAGGTTTGATTTTGTCTTCTGGGTTTTATTTAATCACTGAGCTAATTCTTATTAAGGCATTTTTCACCATTGTCTTAGCTTTATCACTGACTTCTATAGATGAAGGAGAGAGATGCTGGGATAGAACCATCACAAGTGTTCAGAGAATTCTGGCCAGTGGAATGGCTGGTAGCAAGGCCAAGATTTTGTGGACTGTTTCTCTGGCTCTATCCTAGCATATCTCTTATCAGCTATAAAGGAAGTCATGTACTTTTCACTTTCTCTATATTCTGCCCATTACCTACTTATTGCTCTTAAATTTTCCAAAAGCTTTCTTTCTTTTCTTGTTCTATTAAGATCACAAAAAGGCAGAAAATAAATTTGGAAATGTTATTTAATTATTAATATAAGAAACAAGTTGCCTTAACACATTGAAACAAATCATAATTTTGAATTTGAGAAGCCAGGTCAGGTGTTAATTTGTGTTCAAGGTGCCATGGTAAGATACTTTAATAGTTTTTGTAAAACATTTATGCCTGTACTTATACTGATACATATATATGCTTCAATGAAATTCCTGCTGTAGTGTATTGGCTGTGATACTTCAAATTTGTATCAAACAATTATACAGATTCAAAATGTCCATAATTCAAAGTTGTAAACACAACTAATATTATTTCTGTGCTTAGCTAATTTAATCAGCATTTCCATGTGAACAGAAAAGAAGAATAGTCAATGTTTATTCCTTCTGGAAATTTCCATCATTTCTTTGTGTAGTAAATATTTTGGGAAATCAAATTTATGCTTGGAAAAGCTGAAATTTTATTAAAATGTGTCGTGTCTGTATTGTTTAACTTTATTCTAATAAAGTTTATGCTAGAAAAAAATCATTCCTAAGCAGTTATTATGTTAAATAGTTATGACAAAAAACTGAGTGTCAGGTAAAACAAATCAAGTTTGCAATATTTTTAAGACACTCATTGATTTGGTAAATTCTTGTCTTTTAATAAGAAGATGTCTTTTCTGATATTGTTGTGTATGATCTGAGTTATAATGTGTTGAACCTACATCCAAGCAACCAAATAAAGGTAAAATCTCAGAGTGTCTCTCCAGAGTCAAACACAAATTAAAAATTGGATGGACCAGTAGCCACTAAATCAGCACCCTCACTCTTCAATTGTTCAATTGTTTCATTCCTGAGAAGACATAACCTTAATCTGCTTTGGGCATTATATTGAAACTTTCTCAGTCTTTGTTTCAGTCTGTCTCATTTCTGAGACAAATCCTCCAGCTTCCCTTTGAGATCGTATCTAGGATAAGCTTATCTTGTTGTATTAGATCTCAGAAGTTTCTTAAAGCTAAATCATGAATAGTGTCATTGACAAGTAAAGTTTTATAGATCTGGATTGGTGATATCTGCATCAAATGAGAATTAATCTAAAATCTTTTGACATATTAAATAGTTTTCTATTTCAACAAAGCAGACAAGTTTTCACTGTTTCTTTTTAGCCTGTTATCTCAAGCTTAAGTTTCCCACTATCCTCCCCTGTTGCTCACTTTTGACCCATGTGTGAGAGCGAAGCTAAAATTGTATATCATGTAGCTGCTTAAGGAGAAACAAAATAGATTACATCCATTCTGCCAGTGAACACTCATTGAAGTCTTTCCATATGCAGGGTCTGCCAACAACAAAGATATATGACACCAGGACAGACCTTTGGATGTCTCCAAGTATAGAATCAAAGTGCCAAATTTGAGCATTATTGTATGGTTTACCCAGTAGTGATGATATGCATATGTAGGATGGTTTTATTTTGGACAATTTTCATAGCATCTCTTTGGAAACCTTTGGAATAGGGATTTTTTCTTCTTCTATAATTTCAGATACCTGAATGCCAATGAGGTGTTTGATGCAAATTATAGACACAGATTATAATTTGGAAAAAGAGATGGCTAAACAAATGTGTGAGGACATACACATCCTCACATACGAATGCTTTGATAATGGAGGCTTGCTCATAGAAATCAGAAATATATAGTTTGTTTCTTGTTATATCAAATTACATTTGACCACGATCTGTTCTAACTGTAACTTTCCTTTCTCCTTTTAAAGTTGTTATGGAAGATTTTAAGAGACAGTAATGCGTCACAAGAAAAAAACAAACAGTCGACTGTGTCTGTGTATGTGTTTATGTATGAGAGCATGCACAAAATACTCATACTTTTAACTAGCTTCTCAGAAAATGTTAAAACTATAAACACTAAAACATGACTATCAATAGCTCAAAGTCTGAGAACTTTATGCATATCAGAGAAAATGTAAAATAGTATCATAAAAATGTAAGTGGATCCCATTAAGGTAGTTTAGAAGTGCATCAAGGAAAGATACATAGTGAGAGGGGGTTATTGTTCTTCTGACCTAATGTTTTATTAAAACTCAGCCTTTGATTCCATGATAAATAACATTTGACTTTACATATGATTCCATGGTATCATATGTATATCTCATCCTTGATCTTTCTGAAATGTTATATATTGAGATAAAAAATCCAGAAGTTTGATAGATAAGATGCAAATATTTTGACCAAAGCAAATTGTGCAAGGTCTGAGATGATATTTAATTAAGTTCTTGTTTTAAAGAGTGATATACAGACATAAATCTATTTGGATGGCATGGAACTTAAGAACAAAATATTGTTAATGAGAATACTGAGATGGAATTTTATGTTCAAGGTTAATACCTTTTTAATAAATGAAATGTGAATACAGAAATTCAAATATGATATAGATGAATACCATATGACTTACTAGTAGTGTTTATCTTTCATTTAACAAGTGTTTATTAGGTGTCTTTTGTGAGGATACAATATTAGGCACTAGTAATTATGTGAGTAATAAAACAGACACAATTATTGACCTCATACATTTAAGTTTGGTGCTATAAAACTTGGTCCTCTTTCAAAGAAACTAGAGATTGAGTTCTGGCTTTCATGTGTACTGACTGGATGATTTTGAATTTGAATACCTTATGAGAAAATTCAAGATTAGGAAGGATTTAAAATTTTGTAGTCAATGGTGGAGCTAGGAAATGAAACCAAGTTTATCTGACTTTTAGGTTAATACTTTTTCTATTATTTTAGATTAGTTAATAAATATATAGTTGCGAATTAGTAAACTGCAAGGTAATATAGAAGTAACAGTTGGCTTTATAATTATTACTAGATTTAATTTAATATTCCTTGATAAATTTATTTATAATTAACAAGTATTTATCGAATACCTATTATTTGGCAAACAGAGTTTGTAATCTTCGGGATACTGTTAGGAACAAGAAAACAAGGTCCTATTTTGGGGATGTTCAAATTCTAATCTGGCTATATGGTCATTAAACTACACACACACACACACACACACACACACACACACACACACACACACACCAACTAGTGATAAGTGCTATGTTGAAAATAAATCAGGGAAACTGCTTTAGACTAGATAGTCAGGAAGTCTTTTCCAGATGGGCAAGTGACTAAAAGACCCAGCCATGCCAAGATGTGGAGAAGAATGTTTGAGACAGAGGGAAAAGCTAATGCAAAAGCCCTGAAGCTGGAATGAGCTTGGCATGATCAAGGATGCAGGATAAATCAACTCTTACTAGAGCAGTAGCTCTCAAAGTGTGTGATTACCAGACCAGCAGCCTCTGCATTCAATTAGTTAATAGTATTGTGTTCTTGTCAAAGTCCTTGATTTGAAAATTATATTGTGGTTAAATAAGACCTTGACATTTGGGGAAACTGAGTGTAGAGTATATGGCAGGGTCTCTTTACCAGTATATTTGCAGTTTACCTGTAGGTCTGAAAATGTTTGCAAATGCAAGTTTAAAAAAGCAGCTAGAGCTACCATAAAAACAAAGTGAAGGGTTTAAATAGTGGAATCAGTGATCAATGGAGGGAATGTAGCCATTCTCCAGAAGAGAAATTGTATGGCTGGGACTGGTATGATGGTAGTGGTGGCAAGAGGTGTTGGTAGATTCATGATAGTAGACTTTGAAGTTATAATTGACAAGACTTGCTGATGGATTGTTTGTGAGAGGGACTGACAGAAATAGGAAATCAAAGATGACTTACATTTCAGGCCAGAGCCATTGGATTGACTTATCGAGAAGGCAAAGTTTGAAGTAGGAGGTTGACAAATAATGATACTTGATTAATTTTATAAGCAAATTATAAAAGTAAATCTAAATAGACAATTTGCAATATTTTTATGAGTATTTATGATCAGTAGTTCTAGTGACAAATTTAGCTTGATAAATGACATTTTAACTAAATAAATTAACTCATTTGGGCATTCTCATATTCATCCTCAGATTTTTAATTGAATGCATTTTTGAAAATATGAAATTCTGAAGTATATTAAAGAAAACAACTAACAGTAGCAACAGATATTCTTAATTTGCTCTTATGAATTTTTACATCCCTATATAACTTAGTTTTTTACTTTTCAAAGGAATTAATTTTTATTTTATTTTTTTAAATTAATTAATTTATTTTTTATTACAGATGTCCCTCCTTTTCCCCCCATTAACATCCTCCTCTCCACTCCCACTGAATTTCTCAGTGGTAGAGCACTTGACTGCATATATAACTTATTTTTTGCAACAGATATTTGTGGAGTGCCTGCTTTGTACTAGGCACTTTTCTGACAACGGGGGATATACTGCTGAACAAAGCAGACCAAAATTTCTGCCCTGATGGGGTTTACATTCTAGTAGAGGTGAACCAGCCAATTTAAGAAAAATAAGTTAAATGAATGGTATGTGGGTGAAATAGACAGTTTAGACGATAAGTAAAATGACTGTTAAGCCAGATGATACTAAGTATATGAACAAAAATAAGACAAAGAAGGAGGATTGGTAATATGTGGGAAGGAAGAGGTTCTGGTCTAGAAGGAATTTTAATTAATTAATTAATTAATTAATTAATTAATTTTTATTAGTCTTTTCTTTTTTCTCCCATTGTTACTCTCCTCCCTCCTCCATCCCCCCGTTCATAGCACTGCTGTCTGTGTCCATTGGTTATGCATCTATGCATATAAGTTCTTTGGTTTATCTCTTCCCTCTCCCCTGCCCCCCTCTTCTGAGGTTTGTCAGTCTGATCTTTCTTCCATGTCTCTGGAACAATTTTGTTCATTAGCTTATTTTGTTCACTTTATTCCACAAATAAGTGAGATCATATGATAATTGTCTTTCTCACACCTGCCAGAATGCTACCATCAACAAATCCTCAAGCAACAAGTGTTGGCGAGGGTGTGGAGAAAAGGGGACTCTAGTACACTGCTGGTGGGAATACAGACTGGTGCAGCCACTATGGAAAACAATATGGTGTTTCCTCAAAAAATTAAAAATGCAACTGCCATTTGACCCACTGATTCCACTTCTAGGAATATATCCTAAGAATATATTTTGCTACTGTTATGAATTTTGCTACTGTTATGAATCGCCATCAGAAATATTTCTGATGATCTTAGGCGACCCCTGTGAAAGGGTCGTTCGACCCCCAAAGGGGTCGCGACCCATGGGTTGAGAACCCCTGCTCTAGACCATAGGGGTCCATGGGCTGAAGTGGAGAGGCCAGTTAGTTGCAAGGCAATTCTAGTAATTCAGGTCAGAGACAGTATTATCTAAGTTAGGATGGTATTAGTAGAGGACAATGAGAAATGGTTGGATTCTGTATATATTTTGAAGGTAGAGCTAGTAAGATTTGCTGGTGAATTGAACATAAGGTATAAAAGAAAGAAAGGTTTCAAAGATGACCTTATGATTGACCTCAATGACTGGAAAATTGGCATTGCCATTTATTGGTATGAAGAGGATAATAGGAAAAGTAAGTCTCAATTGTGGGCATGATTAGGAGGTCATTTTGAACCTCTTAAGTTTAATATACCCATAAGACTTCCAACTAGAGATGGGGGTGGGCCGTAGGCTGTAAGTAATCAGAGACCAAGTGAGAGGATCAGATTTCTGAGTAATTAGCAGTTATGTTTCAAGTAATTAGGAGTTTTGTTGTTGTTGCCAAGAACTTAATATATAAGAATAAAGTCTTGTTAGGTTTAAATGCACTGAAATAGATTTTCTCAAGTCTTATGAAAATTTGTTCAGAATAAATTTATTTCAATAAAGAATCTGGAAGATCAAACATAGCTTAATTACACTGATATTATTAAAAGATTGGGGACTTAAGCATGTGGTAAATTTAATGAAATGTTATTCTTTTGTAGGAAAGTGATCATAGTAGGGGGCTTTTTCTTAAAGCAAATGTAAGTTTTTATCAGCACTTATTTTTAACAGAATGTGGAGAACTAAAACTAATATATCTTTTACTTCATGTTATTATGCACTGTAATAAGGAAATACATGAAACCATACCATGCTAGCTTGGATTATCTTTGAAGCCTTTGATTGGAAATTTTTTACTAAACACTATAAATGGTATAAGAACTAAACTGTGCATGTCTGAATGTGACCAGAGACAGTCTTCAAGCCTCTGTGTGACCTCTGTCTTCCTATTAAATGCATGGAGGCAGTAACACCAGCTATCATATATTTATGTTGGTTAGTTTGAAAATAAAAAATAATTTGAAAATAAAAATATACCTATAAATGGAATATATTTTCAGCTCTTCAGTGAAAATATACTTTATAAAAAAAGAAACCTATTTTTCTAAATGATTATTTTTAGTAAAATTTATTGGGCTGACATTGGTTAATCACATTATATAGGTTTCAAGTATACAATTTATTGATACATCATCTGGATATTGCATTGTATGTCCACCTCCCAAAGTCAAATCTTCTTCCGTCACCATATATTTGACCCCCTTTACCCTATACTATTCCCCCACCCCCTTCCCTCTGGTAACCACCATACTATTGTCTCTGTCTATGAGTTTTTGTTTCTTTGTTTTTCACGGTGGCCATGACATGGAAACAATCGAAGTGTCCTTTGTTAGATGATTAGATAATGAAGATGTGGTCCATATATACAATGGAATAGTACTCAGCCATAAGAAATGATGAAATGCTGCCGTTTGCGACAACATGATGGATCTTGAGAATATCATACTACACGAAATAAGTCAGTCAGAAAAGTTAAGAGCCATATGATTTTATTCATATGTGGGATATAAAACTGAAAGCAATAAATGGACAAACAAGAAACCTGTTATTTTTATCTTTATCAACCTCTCTTTACCAGGAAAGATTATTATTATTTTCAAATAAAGAAGCTTAGACATTTGATTAAGGGGTGGAGTGAAGGACAATATTTCTAACCCTACTTTTGAATAGGAATAATTTTATAAGCTCATGAATATTAACTTGGAATGAAGAGGTAGAAGAAAAGGAGGAAACTCAGGAGAAATTACTTACCTAGAGATTGCTTAGCATTGATCAAATGATGGAGTTTCTTCTGAGGTTTTCACTTAGGATCCTTTAACAGATATTCATATAATTGCTATCAGAGTATTGTGATTTCTCAATTATTAGTGTAAAGATTTAGAAAGACAGGCAAACTGATAAATACCCTGGTCCACCCCACCCCCCATAATTCTTTGACAAATAGTGGATCTGAGGTTCTCCTTCTAGAATATCTCAATGCCAAGCAAATGATTCTATTACTATCAGTCCTCTTCTTTTGCCTGGCAATTTATTGTCCTCCTACTTTGATCTTCTCTTCTTTTCACAGGTCTACAATAGTATGAAAAGTATGTAGTAGCAAAAAGAAATACTCTCAACTAGAGGAGAGATGTAGAACACCAATTTTAGAGAATATCAGTATAGCAGATGCATCCCCCAAAAAGCTACCTTTGGGTTGACACAAGCTTCCACAGAACACTTACTCTACTAACCAGAAGAAGCTCGTTCCCCTTTTTTTAAATAACATTTTTATTGACATATAATCCATATACCATAAAATTCACCAATTTAAAATGTAAAATTCAATTGCTTTTATACATTCACAAGAGTTGTGCAACTATCACTACAATCAATTTTAAAACATTTTTATCATCCCCCAAAGAAACTCCATAGCCATTAACAGACACTCCCAATTTCACCCGAAACAATCCACCTCCCTGCCTCAGCCCTCCGCAACCACCAATCTTCTTTCTGGTTCTATGGCTATGCCTATTTTGGACATTAGTATAAATGGAATCATGTAACATGTTGTCCTTTGGGACTGGCTTCATTCACTTAATATATTGTTTTTAAGATTCATCCATATTGAAGCATGTATCAGTACTTCAATTTTTTTCTTGCCAAGTAATAATCCATTGTATGCATATACCACATTTTATTTATCTGTTCATCAGTTGATGTTCATTTCAGTTGTTTCCAATTCAGGTTATTATGAATAATGCTGCTCTGAATAAGTTTTTGTGTGGTCATATCATTTCATTTCTCTTGGACATATTCCTAGGAGTAAAATTGCTGGGTCATATGATGACTCCTTGTTTAACATTTTGAGGAACTGCCAAATTTCCTCAGTGGCTGTTTCCTGAAGTGGCTGTGTTATTTTATATTCCAAATAGCCATGTATTATGGTTCTAAATTTTCTATATTCTCACCAACAATTATTATCTCTCTTTTTTGTGTGTGGCAAAATACACAACATACAATTTACAGTTTTAACCATTTTAAAACATACAATTCAGTGGCATTAAGTACAATCTCGTGTTGTACAATCATCACCATTATCTAGTTCCAGAACTTTTTCATTATTTGATTACAGTTCTCATGGGGTTATGGAGTGGTATCTCCTTGTGGTTTTAATGTTCATTTCCTTAATTGGTAGTCATTTTGAGCATACTTTCATGTGATTATTGGTCATTTGTATATCTTCCTTTGAGAAATGTGTATTCAAACATTTTGCCCATTTTAAATTTGAGTTGACTTTTCATTTATTGAATTATAATAGTCAAAAGATTCATTCATAAGTTACCCATGACTATAACATGGAAATCTCAACCACCCTATGCTGTCAGTTTAAGTATATCTGTCAGGCCCCGCTGGTGTGGTTCAGTGGCTTGAGCATTGTTCCATGCACCAAGAGGTCACTAGTTCGATTCCTGATCAGGGCACATGCCTGGGTTGTGGGCTTGATCCCCAGTAGGGGGCGTGCAGGAGGCAGCTGATGGATATTTCTCTCTCATCGGTGTTTCTATCTCTCACTCTCCCTTCCTCTCTGTCAAAAATCAATAAAAATTGTGTATATATATATATATATATATATATATATATATATATATATAATCTGTCAGTGATCCTGGGCTAATCCAATCTGCATATAGGACATCTTTTGACATCAGAACATTTAAGTTGGATACCTGTATGTTAAGGATAGTGTGGAAAAAATGTACAATAAGCAAACACTTTCATAATCTTCTCTTTGAGAACTTCTATCTCTGCAAAACACATGTGAGGAAATGTGTTAAGTGATAGAAACATTTGTGGTGTAACATTAATTTATAGGATATGAATTTATTTTGTTATAAGTTATTAGAGAGTGCTTTGAAGAGGATCTTTCTTAAATCATAATCTTGAGGAAAATGTTCGATAAAAAGGTATTATTCCACATTTGTTCACATGGATGTGCTTATTAATAAGATGCCCAATACTTGACAATGTTGATATTTGGTTTATAGTTTTTCAGAGCTGAATGGAACTTTCCATTTCCACAGTTTAAATGGAATGTGTTTCGCGATAAGACTTAGTATATATAATGGAAATTTTGCCCCCTGTTACATTTATCATTTATTTCTGTGTGCTTTCAAAAGGAGGAAATCATCTCATTGGCATACTGTCATACTGAATTTATGTAGCATACTAAATAAATGATAACAAGTGGACTGAACCAAGCAAGAGAGTGTGACAGCTAAATTTATTTGCAAATGGGTAACTACAGATTTGTACAGTTATTATTAGGCTGAAAAGGAAATGATGGCAAAACCAAAATCTTGATTATCCTAACAATTTTCAGTTTCTCAGTCTATTTCTGAAAAAGTTGACTTTCTTCCAAGACCTCAAGCACCCCTCATCTTCCCACCATTCCAACCAGATTTATTCATGGCAATAGTAAATACACCTGGTTATGCAAGGGAAAATATTCACTTTTAAAGACAGTTTTGAAGGGTCTCCAAGACATTGAATGGAGACAGATGGTGTGCAGACCATTCTACAAAGTCCATGATTACTTTGGCTAAAGCAGGCTGGTCTCAGCAGTGAAAAAGTTGTCATAGCAGAAAACCCCCCTCTTCCCTCAGTACAGCTGGGCTTCTTCAAGGAAGGCTTTTCCCAGGCAAGTGTTCGCTCCACGTTGGGCGTTTACAAGTCTGTTATACTTAGAGAAGTTAAACCAGTTCTATTGATCCAAGAAACCAAGTTGACAAAAAAAAAAAAAAAAAGCGCACGCATGAACCAATGTTAATTATTTTGAGCTCAGTATGGCTTAATTGCCTTAAAGAAAAAATTTTCACCTCTTAGCAGGTCTTTCCTGTCCAGTAGCAGAAATAACAACTCAGACTATTCAGGAAAAAAAAATGGCACTCTTCCAAAAGAGAAAGTGAATTTCAACACAATTCCTGGATTCAAAAGAATTGCAAAGGAGAATTATTTCTGCCAGCTTTAGTCATTTGACAGCTACAATTCTCCTTCTGCAGTATGTCATCTTAAATCTCCTTCAACTTACTAATGAGAATTCTGAATTTAATTATTTGAGGTTTACAGTGTGTGTGTGTGTGTGTGTGTGTGTGTGTGTGTGAGAGAGAGAGAGAGAGAGAGAGAGAGAGAGAAACCTTTCACTTTGTTTATGTGATACGTTTAAATGTAATTAACTGTCATGCTTTAAGGTATTATTTTTGCATTCCCATCGCGTGGATTTTAATGGCACTCAGTGTTTTTGCAACCTGATCTTGGAATTGTAAAATAATAGGCTTTATTGTAGGTAGAGGAATATTTATCTGAACAAATACATAACTGTTTCTGTAAAGAATGGGTCTATTTTACTTTATCAGCAACTAAGGGAAAGGTTAATGGCTATGATGTATCTTTTCTGTTGTGTGTGAAACATGCAGTGTTCTGCGCCGTTGAGATTTATGGTGTGGAAGACAAAGCAGGTGCTATCCCAAGCCTTCTTTCACCAACAGATTGTAAACTCTGGCCTGAACCTATCTGTCAAAAAGTAAGTTAAAATAACGTTAGGGAAAGCCTAGAATTTCACACTTTTCCATACTTTCCTGTCTCTAACTCAGGAATTTAGCCAGCGTGATTAATGACCACTGTTATTTGTGAGCTTTCCAAGTCCCTGCAGACATAATGAACTTGACTCTTCAGCCACGTAGAAGGAAACAGGCTGTTAGAGCTCTATAGCATGACTTGTTCATAATTATGAGCTCTCTGCAGCCCGAAAGAAAGAAGAAAGTGGAAAAATCATCTCCCTACATTACACAAACGTACCTTAAAACATTTTCAACATTCTTGCTTTTTTCTTTTCCTCCCACCATCTCTCTCCCTACATATGCAAGCACATACACACACACACCGAGTCTATTCTCTATTTTTTTTTATAATCTAGAATCAAAACCTACCTCTACTTACTCTTGCCTCATATTTTTCTTCATGTAAAGCCATTCAGTCAGGCCTACTGTTTCCTTTGTCAGACTATCGTATAGATTTTTCCCTTTCCTCTCTTATATTCTCCTTGCCACCTCATGTTTATGTTACTTCATTTCCTGAGGCTTCAAACCCTTTTTCTGTCTTAAGGTCATTCAACTTGTTTATTTCCCTATGTTCATTATTTAATCCCAGCAGTTTCTTTTCTTATGTTGTCTTTATTCTGACCCTACATTCAGGCTTGTATATTTTCTCTCTTTTTGTTCTCTCTAATATGGATAACTCTTCTTTCTCACACTCAACATTTATTTCCATCAAGATGTACTTAAATTTATTTTTCTTTTGTAATTGATTTTAGAGAGAGAGGAAGTGAGAGGGAGAGAGAGATAGAAACATTGATGAAAGAGAACATCGATTGGCCGCCTTCTGCATGCCCCCCACTGGGGATTTGGCCCACAACCTGGGCATGTGCCCTGACCTGGAATCGAACCAGTGACCTCTTGGTACATGGGTCGACGCTCAACCACTGAGCCACACCAGCCAGGCAAGATGTACTTTTAAAAGCATCTTCTTTCATAATCTTCCTCAGACCAGCCTCAACTAGTAATCATATTCTTGTCTATTTTGGAGGGAGGAGGGTATACTCTTCTTAATTACTTACAATTTTTACTCTATATACCAACCATATATTAGGCTCCTTAGTCAAAGAAATTAAACTTCTAGCTCATTTTAATTCTTTCAAGGGATAGTTACTATGCTAGCTACACAAGTGGCATTCAAAGTTCATCAAGTGTAATTCAAAGCAGGTCAGTTTGCAAACTTGAAGAAGTGAAGAACCACAACTTGAAACTTCCAGCAATCACACAGCAGCCCCCACAGTTTCTCTGGAGTACTTGTGGAAATTATATTCCTTATAAGTAATTGAAAATTTTGAGTCTGCTGCTTACTACAAGAAGATTTTAGACATTAGTCTGTTGGTTTATACTGGTACTGAAAACCTGGCATTGACCAAAGAAAAGGAACATTTTATGAATCTTCCAATAATATGATCAAGAAGTGAGGAAATTAATCTCCATCCCTCACCAATGTTTGTGCAGGATGCCACTTAGCATCCTTCTGTTATGGAGTGTTCTTTTGACGAGTAAAAGGATTAGGCATCACCATGGTAGAAAGACACAGTCTAGAGAAACTAACAGGGATTTTTACTCACATCCCTTGCAAATTACAATGCTTTCTCTCTCTTGTTCCCACTCTGGAAGCCCCATAGATGCATGGCATATATATGACACTACCTTTCTTCTTTCCCATTGCTTGCTGATTCTCTTCTACCAAAGTTTGAGCTCCTTGAACACAGATCCTATGTCTTGTTTATGTGTGTGCCTACAGTTATCTCGTGCCTTACACATGGCAGGTATTCAATAACTGTTTGCTGAATAGAATTGTCATTTTTGATAACTAATCTATATTATAGACTCTGGTGATTTCCTTTTATTCTACAAAAAGATTTTCTATCCTAATTTTCCTTGGCAGTGTCATACCACTCATAATACAGCATGTTATTCCATCAGGGCAGAAAATGCATATGAGCACAGCTGCTCAGGTATTCATTGTTTTTTTTTTTTCTTTTGAACTAGTCTTAAAGACATTGATTATATCTCTTTTGTGGAGAGCAATTATCCTATTGCTAAAGCCAGTCTGAAAAGAGGATGGAAAAATCATGAAAAGACAACAGAAAACGTGTTCTTTTAGATTACAATAAAATTTACAGAATTATCCCTGCATATGTTATGCTTTATTTTCAAGAGCACATTATGGCATATATAACACTGTTCTTAAGGAGAAAGCCATCTAAAGTAAACAAAGATAAATGAGTGTCTCACCTGAGAAATGTGGAAAGAAAAGTGTCTCCTAGCCTCCTGCTCTCTTTTATCAACTCTGGTACCTAAGATGACCTCACTTAATAAAGGAAGAAATAAAATCTTTGAATATGAAATCTAGAAAGAGCCTTAGGGAGATTATTTGGCATATAAATAAGATACATAGAAAGTAAGAAATGGCCCTGGCCGGTTTGGCTCAGCGGTTAGAGTGTCTGCCCGCAGTCCAGAGAGTCCTGGGTTCAGTTCCCGCTAAGGGCACGTACCTCGGATGCAGTATGTCCCCGGCCCTGGTTGGGGTCGTGCGGGAGGCAGCCACTCGATGTGTCCCTTTCACGTCGATGTTTCTCTCTCTCTCTCTTCCTCTCTCTCCCTCCCACTCTATCTGAGCAAAAAATGGAAAAATGTCCTCGGGTGAGGATAAAAAAAAAATAAAAGAAAGTAAGAAATGACTCCATGTTCTCACAAGTAGTTGGTGAGTGACTAGATAGCCCAGGTCTTCTGGCATAATAATTATAAGGCCTCATATTGGTCATGATGACTCATGTCTTTGTTCACGATGAACTTGTCTTTAATTGTATGGATTGTCCCCCCAAAATTGTGTAGATTGATTGTGGTGTTTGAATAGCTTAAAGGAATGAATATATTGTGGTACATACATTTATTTTTCACATTTAACAATGACTTGGGGTGGTGAACACACAATACAATATACAGATGGTGTATTATAGAATTGTACACTTGAACCCTATATAATTTTATTAAACAATGACACCCCAATAAATTCAATAAAAATTACAAAGAAATGAGTAAATAAATAAATATGATCTTAGTACACTTAATTAAAAAAAACTGCCTAGAAAAATAAGCTTAAATAATGTATTTTAAAAGACCTTTAAAAGTTTATCTAAAAGACAGAAATATGTAAATTGATGGAAAAAAGTGATATTAAGTGCAAATTCTTTCTGGTATCATCAGTTATGAAAACTATGCATTTGGCAATATTGTTCTTTATATTATCAAACTGATCAATTTCAATGTGTATCAACAGTAAAACGAATAAGAAATTGTGGTAAATTCATATAATAGAGAACTATATGAAAATGAAAATGATGGAACTACCACTTTGGGCTATAACATGGATAGAGTTTAAAATACAATCAAAAGAATTTTGACTCAAAGGAGTACTTATTGTGTGATTCTATTTATATAAAGTTATATAGTTCAAATCTGTGTGGTTGGAAATCAAGATAGTAATTTTCCTGGGAACAGGGATTGGTTAGTGATTGGGAGGGGCATGATTTACTAAAGAGTTTGGGCTTAATTTACTCAGAGACTCAGAGATTTTGAGGAACTTGAATCAAGGGAGAAACATCAAGGTGGCAAGTAGCTGAAAGCAGAAAGACTTTTCAAAAATAAACAAGGGAAGGGTTATACAGTTGCAGTGATCAGAACACATCTGAGACATTTAGACGATAAAATTGGTGGATCTGGTATTTTGATAGGATATGGATGGAAGTTGGCAGGGAAGCCACTGAGGGTGATTTCTGGGTTCTTCTCAAATTTTACTCAAAATGTTTATATTAGTTCTAATATAGACGGAAACTGTAGTGATTTTATTCAATTCTGCAGCCTCAGTCCATATTATTTTGTTCATTTAATTGAAAATGAAAATATACCTGACAGTAAGCTAATTTACATATATGCTAATCTGATGATATTGTAGATCATAGGTCTCATCATACCTATTAATTTGGGAAATGGGAAAAACAAAGCTGTGTACTCTGAAAGAAGTCCCTATGTTACATATGTAAGGTATAATTGGTTTAATAAATGCATATGATTAATGTATATTACCATGCTTGAAAATGAAGATAGTTTAAAAATGATACCAGATCTTAGAAAACAAAATTTGTATGGAAGAACGATTAGTTTCATATGTGTACTCTAATAAAGTAAAAAGAGAAAAAAAAAATGTGTTTTGGAATATTTTGCAAGTGCTAAAAATTACCCAGAGCATGTAAAGGATTTGACATTTAAAATACACTTGATATCTTAAAATTAATTTATTTGTAAAAATCATAGGCAGTAAACACATGAAGAATGTGATTCAAATATTACCAAAATGATCATTAATAGAAAATAAATTATCTTTGAATATTTGGTCGAAACACCTAAAAGGTTTCATAGAGGGATTAAATAATCCATGAATAACAAGTCTTCAATTTTAGTTAAGATCTTTGGGAAAATGCTTATAAATCTCATAAGATATATATGAAACATAAAGCGAAAATTCCTAGTCAACTTCTGTTATGGCTGTTCCTTATGGTAGTGACAGGTACTTTTGTTGACCTATTGAAACATTGTAGTAAACCAAATCATGTTGTTTAATGCATTTCAGTTGACATTTTGAATTTGTTTAAGGACATAGCAAATACAGGTATTAATAGTGTATTGAACTCTGAATTAATATAATCCATCTAAAATCAATTGAATTTTTGAACTCTTCCCATTAATATGGAGAAAACCAAATTAAAATTTATGAATAGCATGCCAGTAAGAAATTTGGTACACTAAACAACATTCGAACTAATTATATAAAAATGATGCCTTTACTCACATGATCTGTTTAATAATGTATTATTGTTGGTGTTTTACATGGACTTTTTAAAAACAATGTGGTAAAGTTTCCCTCGCTTGCCAATGATAAGGAATGTTGTAAAACAAATGCGATAAAATGCTAAAGTTATAATATGTGAGAGATATATATCTATCTCTCACATGTTATATATATAAAGCATTCCTTAAAGTGAAGCTAAATGCATACTGTATACATTAGTAAAGAATATATGAGATTAGAATTTAGATGCTTTTCCCTCACATTTGAAATTTTAGCAAACCTAGTACTGCGAAGGATGAGTATATTTTCCTTCAAGGCCTTATAAAATGAATATTTTGTGTCATGTTTTATCAGTTCTTTTAAAAAGAGTAAACTTAGCGTGTTGAGAATTCCATAAAAGCAATTGCAGAAAGCAATTCGGTAACTCTCGAGTTTTCATTATAGATACAGAGTAGTAAAATCGACAGTCATTCTTATAGCAGCAAGAAAGATGTTTGAACATTATTCTAGTAGCTACCACTTTTAAAATGAAATGCTTAGGGGAATAAAAATGGTACACATTTTTTTCCCATTTGGATTTGTCCATGTTTGTGAATAAAGACATATATTATTTAAAATGTTTTAAATATGCAACTAAAATAGAAAATCAAAATGAAGGAACAAAAACATTCTTTATTATGCTTCTTAATAATCATGCTTTCCATTCTGGTTCTAACTGTACATATTCACAACAAGGTAAACACAAAAATTAATATTCAGTCATATGTCTTGACATTAGCCTTTTAGAAAATATAATTTACTAAAATAATATCTTGTAAATGGACTGTAAATTAACAAATGAATTTACAATAATACACTCTTAAATAATTCTTGTAAACATATATGTATAAAAAAGAGATGATAGTCATGTTTCAGCTGTAAACTCAAAGGCAATATCTTGGATATTTTCAGTGTGTCCCCACAGGTCCATTTCTACCCTTCCCCATCATGCTATGTACCCTGGAAGGAGGACCTATAAGGAATGCATTAGGGGATCCCTGTCCTCTGTTTCAGCTGGGTATAACTAGTGAGGAGCAACAGAAAAAGATGAGTGAGAGGGAGAATACTGAGTGTGGCATAATTTGTTTTCCTAGCTTCCTTTCTACCAACTGCGGTGAACTGCTAATGACATTAAAAATCACAGCTCCTGTCAGAAAGCCCTCTCAACTCAGCTAGCTCTCTATCTCCTCTATCTATGGGTTCTATCTGTTCTATCCCTTTTCTTTGTCTTCACAACATTTGTCTCTTGTTCTTTATATTAAACTCTTCTCAAACATCCCAGTTTAATTATGCTGTTTCTTGGAAACAGGAATATACCTGAAATCTTTTTCCAACTGGCTTTGAAAATCTTATGATAATTGGGGGCTCAATTTCAAATACATTGAAACTAAATTTATATCATTTAGATATTTATAAATTGCCTATATTCATTTTTTATTTATCTTTTAAATTTTATTGGGGTGACAATGATTAATAAAATTATATAGGTTTCAAATGTACATTTCTATAATATGGCATCTGTATAGCATTGTGTGCCCACAACCCAATGTCGAATCTTCGTCCATCACCATATATTTGACTTCCTTTATCCTTTACTGCCCCCCTACTTTACTTCCTTCTGGTAACCACCACACTGTTGTCTGTGTCTATGAGTTTTTGTTTATTGTTTTATTTTTGTTCATTTGTTGCTTTCAGTTTTATATCCCACATATGCTTGAAATCATATGGTTCCTAACTTTTAAAGTCTGACTTATTTATTTTGCTTAGCATAATATTTTCAAGATCCATCCATGTTGTCACAAATGGCAGTATTTCATCTTTTCTTATGGCCGAGTTGTATTCCATTGTATATATGGACCACATCTTCTTTATCCAATTATTTATCATTTATCAAAGGACACTTCAGTTGTTTCCATGTTTTGGCCACTGTTGTTAATAATGCTGCATTGAACATTTGGGTCCATATATCTTTGCGAATAAATGTTTTCAAAATTTTGGGGTAGATACCCAGAAGAGGGATTGCTGGTTCATATGGTAACTCTATTCTTAATTTGTTGAGGGACCTCCATACTGTTTTCATAGTGGCTGTACCAGTTTACATCCCCACCAGCAGTGAATGAGGGTTCCTTTTTCTCCACAACCTCTCCAACACCTGTTATTACTTGACTTGTTGATAATAGCCATTCTAACAGGTGTGAGGTGGTTTCTCATTGTAGTTATTTTATATTTATTGATATTTTATATGATAATATTTCAGTTTGGTGTGTTGTATCTGTTATGTACAGATTTCAGCAAGGTCGATGCGTGGGAATAATTATTTCTTTGTGTGTGTATACCTCTACCACCATATGTACATCTATACTGTAGTTCTTTGGAAAAGGGAGCACGTTATGAAAGCATTCTCCAAAAGTGATTGAATTACCCTTGTTTTTATATATGGTTATCCAGTCATAAAATTTTAATTTATGCATGTAATTACAGGGATACTTAATTCATTCAAAGAGAGACACATGCATACCGTTATTGTAAGGAACAATTTCTTATTTTATTTATTTATCAACTTTAAGATAAAATTGGTTAATAATCTAAGCAACCTTTGGTTGGACATTTTAACATAATTCTAAATATTCTACATTTTAGTGTGTCAAACATTAACTTGTCAGGAATGTAATTCTTTGTCATTATGCTGGGTCATCTTTGTAAAATAGACTACATTTATTCCATAGTGAAAATTACCTTGAAAATTCTAATGCTTAGATATTTAAATGCCATGATTATGCTGTAATGAATATTTAAATCTTTGGAGTCATACATAGTTGCTGCTAATGCCAATCAAGTCTAGGATGACCAAAGAAACCCTGCTTTCATGAATAAGTAATCTTTCTCCCCATGAGTTTTCTGAACATTCTAAGAACTCATGTGGGAATAGGGAAAGCAGCGTTTGAATGACATTTCATCTAAAAAGATGGAGCAACCACAGGAGCAGATGTAGTATATTAGAATGTGCTTGACCTGTTCACAAGGTTTTGTGAGTTTTGAACTCTAAATAAAATGCTTTGTTTGATTCTAAACTATACCTAACAATGTCACATTGGTGTCTGAATTTCTGAAGTCTTTGTTATTCTCAGGAATTACATATTGGTAGCTCAATATGTATTCTAAAATAATTTAATGGTTGCTATTATTTTAACTTTATATGGTAATGTTCTTTTACAAATAATCCTCCAAAGTTTCAGAGGTTACTATGACATTGGAGCTTTGACACTGAGAACTTCTTTTCTGGTCACACTATTTCATTTTAAAACATTTTCTAAATATCACAGTAAATTGTATAAAATTCTATGTAAAATTTGAACTGTACTATAGAAGTATTCTACAGATATTAGATGCTACAATGGTTCGGTTGAAAGTTGTATTATTAGAAGAAAATGTCTCAACAGGATAATTAAAAGTGAGGACTAAGAAAGACCTTATATTATATTTAAATCTCTACTGATACCAAAGGACTTGTAATCTATTTGGGGAATATTCTTGAGGTTTCAAAACAGAGCAGTATCCAGTATATCCATAAGGCCTCTCAAATCCGTCTCCCAAAGAAAGGACAAGAAGTATTATCTTCGGAAAGAGGCTCATCTTGGAAACTAGAGCCAAGTGTATAAAAAACCTAATGCTTTTGAAGGGCAAAATTTCTCCACTGTAACTCAGAAAAAAATACAGACAAGGGAGTAGTTGTTGCTGTCTAAAGGAGTCATTGAAACAACAATAGGGAATTTTGTGGTTTCTACTTTTACCACTCCTGAACTTTACACATTCCTAAGTAAAATATAATATTTACCAAACACCCAACTAGTTAATGTGCCAGGGCAAAAGCATACAAATATGTTTAGAACAATTTTGCAGTTCTCAAGCATATTATTATTTAGTAGAGAAAGTGGTCATTACACATGTACTACTGATACTAATACACAGTAAATTGTGATAAGTGCTATTATTTAGTACCATTTATAAATTCAATACATATTTACAGCTGAGCTCTACTGCTGGGAAGATCAAAATGCCTAAAACACAGTCCCTGGTCTCACAGAGCTGACTGTATAAAGTGGGAGATAAACACACATAGTATAAAGTGATAACATCTATACTAGAAGGTTAACAGGGAACGTAGAGGCAGAGGAATCCCATTCCCTTTGTGAAGAGGTGGCAAGTCCCTGAGGACCTACTAGTGGTTTTGGCTCTTATATAGGGTGTATCTTCAAAGTTAGAAGTACAATAGAGGGAATGTTTTAATATATGACACATTATTATATTATAGTTCCTCTCTCAAGAAAACATGTAGATATTTTTAGTTCAATGGGATCACATGGGCAAAAATACCATAAATGAATTCAGTATATATATATTTTTTTAATTTACCAACATTTGTTACTCTAGAACAGCCTTTACACACTGTTCAAAATAATTAAAAAATAAATATGTCATTGTAAATATCATTGTAGGTTGTATTTCTAGGCAATATAAGAAGTTTTATAGGTATATTTACACAGAAAAGGAACAAAATTTACAGTTTGGAAAATGATCGGTCCTTTCAGCATGCCAATGTACCATTTGCTATGTAGGGTTTTAAATATCAATTATTCATAAAACATTGTGTATGTGTGTGTGTTACCATAGCATCAGTATAGGGACTCTGTAATATATTTTTATTTCAGGCATGTTTTTACACAAACTATTGTGATATATCAAAAAAAATCAAAAACATTTAAAAATAGAATAATACATATATACGTATGCACATACACATATATATGTACTATTTCCAATAGGTGTTTGAAAGTTATAGATTTCCTAAAGTATTATTTTTTTCTAAAAGAATCAATGGTGAATTGCAAACAAGCAAAATTATTATGTTTTACATTTTTTTAAAAATTGACATTATAAATTATATTTGATAGTAAATCAGTGCTTTACTTTTTCCTTTATTTTGAGTGTTATTATCAAATTAGCATGACTCTTTTGTATAAACTGACCAAATGATATGGTTCAGTGTTAATATATTAGAAGCAGATCAAATAATGAATAAAAAGATGTGTTTAGTTGCACTAGGACATTTTAAGAAAGAAAATATGGAAGGAGCATTCTGAATGAGTGGTAAATCAGTGCCACACACTGCATATTGCCTCAATGAATTAATTGAATGTGGATTTTTTGCCGACAATCTGTTTCTATAGATTAAAAAGAAATGTGGAGTCTTTACCTGCTTATAGCAAATGCTTATCTCTCAAAAACCTTTAATCATCTAAACATCACCAATGCAAAAACAGGACCCAGGTGAATCAGAGAAAAGAGTTCTTTCTTTGAGCCCTTAGGAACTAGACATTTCCATAGCAACAAGGTTTTTTAAGGTTTTAATACCTTTGCTTTATTTTCCATTGCGACAGAGGTTTACAAAGCCAGGTTTGAAG
This sequence comes from Tadarida brasiliensis, assembly GCA_030848825.1. Lineage (NCBI taxonomy): Eukaryota > Metazoa > Chordata > Mammalia > Chiroptera > Molossidae > Tadarida > Tadarida brasiliensis. Next base: position 113,807,200 of record CM061280.1, on the reverse strand, counting down.
GCTTTGTTAGGATTTTTCTAGAGTGTCAGCATAGCCATGGTGGATGTTGAAGTGAAGGAACCTTTAGTCTCTGCAGGAAAAAACAATCTAAGTGTAACCAAAAAGCCAAACTTGAAAGATAATCTCAATGTGTTTATTAAGGATGACTGCCATTACATACATACAGTGAATAGTATTGGATGGTTGATGACACGTAGTATTCATATAGGGGTTGCAGTTTTTTCTGACATGTACTATTTGGAAGATCTATACCTATCATATCAATGGTGGTAGGTATGTAGCTTATTTTTAAACAATTGATATGCTTTAAAAATATGTTAGACCTCTTTCTTCTAATTATGTCCCATTTGATTGTTCAAGTTAGTAACTTGCTATGGTATTCATTGAATTTCATTTTCCCAATTCAAAACTGTCTATCTATGTGTACATATCATTTATTGTTTTATAATAAAATAATAGGATCCTAATGTGTATAATCATGGAAATCATTGAATCTGACTAAATTCTCAGTATAATTTTCGTCATTAATAATCTTTAATTCATGATTATCTACCCTTGCATTGAAATTTTGTGATTAAAGAAAATTCACTGTGTTTTGATTTCCAAATATTTCTTTCCCTCCAGCAATTGATCTATGCCTTTTGTTTTATTGCTTCATGGACCAGTCCATCTTTTTGTAGTTTGGCCAGTAATTTTAAGTTCATTCAATTAACCACTATTCAGTGGATTTATAATATTAACTTATTGATCTCCTCATTCATTCATACACTTGCAAATACATTTGGAAGGGCTATTATATTCTAAGAATTCTACAGAGAATGTGGAAATAGAGATGACCATGTGGGTCTTGTCATTCTGAAGACTTCACAGTTTTGTGAGAGCAAGAGACATTTAGGCAGATAACTAAAAAGTAATGTGATAAACGCATTAATACACATCTTAAAGAATATCTTGAAAGCATTCAGGAGCATATGATCTTAGGGTATCAGGAAAAGCTTCTTGGGTAATCAAAGGCTGAGACTTAAAGGACAAGTAAGCATTGGCCAGGTGAGAACATTCTGAAATGAAGGGAATTCAGCAAAGGCAAAGAGGGGAAGAGCAACATTGTGAGTGCAGGGAACTTAGTTACTCAGTATCAGCAAAGCTTAAAGCATGAAACATTTTTTGTCAAGAGAGATTCAAGAGCATTAGGCAGGGGCCAGATCATGGAGTGATTTTTAAGCCATGTTAAAGAGCTTGGATTTTATCTGTAGTAATTGTTAACCACTAGAGGTTTCAAACAGGGAAGTAATCTGGTCAGATTTATGCTTTAGATAAATCTACTGGCTATATAGGGATATGTTAGGACATCACAACAGTCCAATCAGTGATGGAGATGAGAATTTGACTCTAGAAATTACTATGTTAAAACAGGACAAAGTCAGACACAAGAGACCACATATTTGCCCAAATTTCATAGAGACAGAAAGTAGATTAGTGGTTGCCAGGTGCCAAAGGGAGAGGGGGATGCGGAGTGACTGCTAATGTGTACAGGGTTTCTTTCTTTTTATTAATGAAAATGTTTTGGAATTTTATAGTATATTCACAAAAAAGCTAGTGAATTGTAAACTTCAAAAGAGTGAATTTTATGATATGTGATTTATATCTCCCCAAAGCTCTCATTAATAATAATAAAAAAAATAAAGGGATTATTGATGAGTGAAAAATGGAAGGAGATGGAGATACCTGAAACTCCCAAGTTTCTTGCTTTGGTGACTGTGTAGATGATTGTGTTACTAATATGATAGGAGACACTGTGGGTGGATATAGGAGTGAAATTGGGTGTGGATGGTGTTTATTTCAGTTTTAGAGTTTGAGGTCTGTGTGAGATCTACTTGTACTAGAACTCATGTTTGGCATACTCAATAGATGTACATTTAGTAGCACCTATTTTAGATTTTCAATGGCTCCCCAAATTTTTCTGCCTCCACATATTCCCGAAGTACAACAAAATCTCATTAGTAACATTCTTCTTTGCGTGCCAGTGACTCTCATTTCAGGTGTGGGGTATATTAGAATCTACCATGTAGAGGATTATAGTTTTATAAGGATTATAGTTTTATTTTAGCATCTACTAGAGATGCTAATATGTTCTATAGGGAATACTTCTCCATTCTTTTCATGTCCTCCATGGGAAATTGTTGATGTCAGTGATGGCTAAAACCATGATGTTAGATGTGATCAAATAGAATTTTATGTCAAGTGAGGAGAACATTTAAGGGGTAAAAGAAGGAAGAACAACACTAAATATTCAAATAAAGAACAACTGTGGGAAAGATTCTTGGTAAATCATAGTTTTAAAATCACTATTAATAAATATAGTGAATGCATAAATAAGTGAATGATGAGTGTAATTTCAAGGAAACCAGTGGAGAGACTTTAGGAAACAGAATGATTAGGTATTTCAAAATCAAGAGATAATTTCGTAAGGTAAAATTTGAAATGTGTCCATGGGATTTTGCAATTAGGAGGGCTTAGGTGACTTTAGTTAGTTGAATTTCAGGGATGACTAGTGAAATAGAAGGGCGCAGAGGAGGAAGGCAATGGGTATGGACTATTGTCTTAAGAAATGTGGATGCTAGAGGAGAGGGACCCAGAATATGGGAAGGCTCTTATGGAACCAGTATTAATCTGTGCACACATTTCTGATCAAATTATTTATTATTTATTTATTTATACTACATTTGTTGGGGTCATATTGGTTCATAAAATTGTATAGCTCTCAGGTGTACCATTCTATAACACATCATCTGTATATTGCATTGTGTGTTTACCACTCAAAGTCAAATAATCTTCCATCAACATATATTTAACCTCCTTTACCCTTAATTACCCTCCAGCCCCCCTTCCTCTGACAACCACCATACTGTTATCTGTATCTATGAGTTTCTGTTTGTCTTATTTGTTCATTTGTTGCTTTCAGTTTTATATCCCACATATGAGTGAAATCATATGGTTATTTGTGTAATTTAGAAGTAGTTATGGGGTCATCCCTTCAAAATGCCATCCTTCTCCCTATTTTATTTTTACTTGTAGTCAGAGGTAAAAATCCCATATCAATTTTTTGATAGAATTTACTGTTAAAAGCTGGGATTTTAGTGGTGTCACATCTGTAAGAGACATGTCACAAGTTGATGACATTTCCTTTAGTAATTCTGCAGCTGTCTTACTCATTACATTTGTTATTCTTGGTAAATTTCTGCTTTAAATCATAGAAACAAAAGTTCCACATGTATTTGTTATAAAAGTTATACATACTTACATTTTAAAACATTTCAGTATGTATTATTTATGCACACGTTTCTGTCAGCGTTTCTGTTATAGAGAGGTAGCCCTTTTCAATTTTCTACTTTGGACTTTCATCTTCTTTGATTCTTCCCTGGACCCTTCCTTTTTATCTATTATTTTAAAAATTTATAATCCATTTTACCTGGTATCTTCCTTGTCTGTGACTAAAAGCAGAGGATTGAGCGGGATGGATGAGATAAATCAAAGAACTTATATGCATGTGTGCGTAACCAATGGACATAGAAAACAATGCTGGGAAGGGGGTGAGGGGGGCAGGATGGGGAAGAAGGTGTCTAGGGGGGAAAGAGGAGAAACATCTGTAACAAAAATAAATTAATAAAAATTGAAAAATAATTAATTTTTTAAAAAATCACCAGGTCCAGATAGTTTTATAGTCAAATTTGATCAAACTTTAAAATATATAGTATAAAAATTACTCTGTAATTAAAATGATTAGGCAATGCAGAAAAATGATGGAAAATTATACAATTCATTCTATTAAATTGACATAATCTTAAAAAAAAATAAAAGCAGGGGACTGACTTTCTGTTTTGTGCAGCAACAGCAACAAGTTATGTTTGAACTTTTTATTTTTCCAGCTTCCCTCTTCTTCCCTCCAAGGTGAAGAATCCCAGAATTATGTCTACAACTGTTGGTCCTATTTTTTTTCACTCTATGTATTCACTTAACTGCTCGCAACTGTTCATTAAACTGTGTTTTTGAAATATAGTGATCTCTTTATTATCCACCTAGTGGCATTTTATAAATCTTCATTCTCCTTGAAATTCAGGCAAAAGTAGAGATGGTTAATCACCCTTTTCTTCATATCTTGGACTCCTTTTTGGATTTTCTTAGCTGTGTGATCTCCTGATTCTTTCTCTACATTCCATGGGCACCTCCACCAGTTTCTTCAATGGTTCTCTTCATTCTCCTTTTCTTCCAATGTCTTTGTATGCAAAGCTATAGCTTTTACCATCTGCACTTTTCTCCCTCTTCAGTCCCCCCACCCTAGACTCAAGGCACTTCTCACCACCTTTATGTCACCAATTTGCAATGTATAGCCACCCTTTGCCTCCATTTAGACCCTATATACTCTCTCTTATTTTTGCCTGAATACTTTGACTTATTATTCCCACTGAAACTTTTAATTATGTATACCTAAAACTGTATTTGATAGATGAGATTTCTTGCTTGATAGATTGCTTCAACACAAATCATAATGTTCACCAGAAAAAATATTATTTCAAATACAGAATTTAATTGGTCAGGATATAGAAAAGCAGAATAAAAAGTGAACATTGAGAGAATAAAAATTCTTTAAAAAAATAAATACATCTTATTGTTGAAGATGAGAAAAAACTAACACTATTGAACATTATTATATTGGTAATACTAGATTTAAAACTTATATTATCTATGAACCTTTGTTGTCCAAATTATGTAAGATCTGCTATTTCCCAGATTGGTAGTGCAAATGTCATAACTTATAGTTAAAATGTTACCTCCTACCAACAGAGATGTGGCCTTGTCCTTGTAGCTACTTGAGACAAAATTATTTTGAAATTCTCTTTTCTTAGTTCCAAATATTTCTTAAATAGTTTTGAAATGCAAATGTGCCACAATGATATTAAATGTTTACCATTGCTTATTTTGAGTTATTACAATGACTCATAATGCCATTTTGAAATTTAAAAACAAAAATAAAAAGTTACTCCTTAAGTGGCAGCTTCTGCTTAAAGCTACCATTATTCTTTCTTGCCTAGCACCCAAAACTCCACTTCATTTGATTACTTTTGTCCTTGTTGAGCAATCATGTACTGCAGCAATCTTACTTAAACAAGTGTTACAAAACAGACTAGAGTATCTTTAACAATCACAAACCTTTAGGCTTTATAGGAATATTAAACAAGTACTGATTTTAATGTATACCATTGTCATCATTCTTCTGATTTAGAAACCAGATGCAATCTCCGGTAAACCACTCACTGCAGCCCACACTTGTTAGCATAATCAATTTATCACGCTAGTTTTATAAAGTTGTAAGAGAACCCCTCAAAAGGGTGTTACTAAAAATTACCGCTGATGTAAGCTTTTCACATCATGCCAAAGGAAGGGCAGTTGACACTACCAAGAAATAAACTCTACTGCAGTCTTTTAAATCATTTGTCAGGATGTATTATGTCCTTGTCAATATCTAGGGGTAAACACTGTCATTAATCTGCAAGTGAAGAAATAAGTAACCACATCAATGTTCAGGTGCCTTGCTGTTAATGGAAATACATCTTTATTGCATCTTTCTCCCTTTTTAATTTTCTCCTGTTGTTCCCTTTCAATAAAATGTGCAGCTACATGTAATGTTTAGAAAAATATATAATACATTATTATGATGTTGGCCATTGTGAAATTTGCTGGGTGTGCTTAGCAAGACAGGCACTGACAATGCAGTAGTTAAGCTGAGCCAGCATAGATCAGTCTAAATGAGAACACACCAGCTATAAATTTAACAAAGTGTTCATTTTCTAAAGTGATTGCTTTATGCATGTGCAAATAGGAAATAACAGAACATCCAATTTATTTTTTTCTTGACAAATAAAAATATTGGATCTTGAAAGGCTTTCTTTATGAACCTTTAAACAGTTCTTTTAATTTTGGATGCTGTCACTGATGTGTTATGCAAAAGAACAACATTACTTACCATGGATGTGAAGTGGAATTGCATTTATAGCATCTTTTATTTGACTTAAATTGCCACTTATGTCTTGAAACCTCCTATGGAGAATCCATGACTTGTCTATATTAATTAGGTGAATATTTAAATTTAAGCTGGATAGAATAGTGTTTCTGTCCATCATATTATGCTACACAATCTGGTAGCATTAGATGTCTCCTTTATAGTGTTTTTAGTTAAAATTAATGCATAAGCAATGCACCTTGTTTATCTAGCACTCAAGTGACAGTCACCATGAAAGAATTAGCAAATCAGAAACTTAACCATGAAAATAGTTATACTCCAGGAGATACAAAGACTGATTGCCCAAATAGTAATAAATCACTATTTATTGAGTTTTTGCCTGTTAGATACTATGTGTTATCTCATATTGAAGACAGTATTAGGTATATATTATTATACAGACAAGTCAAATGCCCTTCTCAAGACTACACAACTAATAAGTCATAGAACTTGGATTTGAACCCATGTGTGTCTGGCTTGGAAATCTCAGCTATTGTACAGGGTTACACTTCTTCTCAGAGCGTCTGCTCAAGGAAGATCTTCTTAGATTATACTTTGAAAGATGTCAAGTGTGTTCATCTAAGCATTAAAGCATCTTTATTAAGGATGAGGTATCTACTTTTTTGAAATCTATTATTTATTTTTTACAGATGTGATAGATAGTATATTTATACAGAACATGATAGATTGAATTACACAGTGATAAACAGTACAGATTGTAGACACCGACTGACTGCCTTGGTTCAAATTATGGCTCTGACACTTTCTAGATATGTGACCATAGGAAAATTACTTACTTGCTCTACGCCTCAGTTTAATAACTGTAAAATAGGCATAATTATATTGGGTTATGGTGAATATTAAATGTGGTAACAAATGTAAAGCAATTGAAACAAGGCCTGTAATATAGTAACTGCTTAGTTAACAGCAGCTATCTCTTATCATTTAAAGAAGAAATGTCTCCAGCTCATATATTGCTTAACATAAATGGGAGTAAATCTCTCATTTAGCTCCGTAATGTCCTTAGCATCAGTACCTACTTTCTACTCTCTACCCATCCCTACCATTCTGGCCTTGATTCATTCTCTCTTTCTTGGGGGGTGCATCAACAAACCAAAACAAAGATCTCTGCTTTGATGTAGGCCGCACTCTAGTGGATGGACCTTTAAGTTATATCATCATTTTGGGTCAATGTTTTTACCATTGTGTCCCTCACCATCTCCATTCTAGGTCACCTTTGTCCTTTTTTTTTTCTTTCTATATTCAGTTTGCTAACACCTCCATGTTTTTCAAAATTCAACTGAAGTATTACCTGCTATGAGAAATCTTCTCAGACACAGACCCCTTCCATCAATCCTCATCACCTTCAGATTTAGATTTGTCTTCTTAACCAGCCCGTAACATGTTCTTCAACCACACATCACAGCTCACAACATATTCCATTATAGTAGATGATGTTTGTCTTTGCCAGTAGACTGTAAGCACCTACAGCAAGAAACTTAACTTACTTTATGATGTGTGTTGCCAGACCAGGAAGCTAATAATTCCTGGAAGAATGAATTGAAAGAATAGAGACTCAAATTCGAAATACTCTACAATTAATAACAGCACCACTATGCATCACCCTTGAAATCAGGACACAATCGAATGAATCAACACTAAAATAAAAATAAAATTTTGTAGGTGCTTTGATGATAAAAAATATACTTCTACTTTAGTCTAGTTTTCATGACACCATGGCGCCTATGAATAAAGATAAACAACAAAAGATACTTAATCACATCACTTTCCAAGTAACATTGTTGACATGTTATTCTAAGTCATGGAATAATAGTAACATTCTGTGTTTGCATATCTCTTTACAGAGATGATTATTGTATGTGAACTTTCCAAAATCCTTGTGAAAGGGACATGACAAATTATTCATATCTATCTTACATGTAGAAATGTTGAGACTTAGTAAGTAACCAGAGCATAGCACTTGCTCTCATAAAGGTGATAAATGTCTGTTGAAGTTAAGCTCAAACTTACTAGAAAATCACTGGGAAATTTATAAACTAATTTTTAACTTTCACCTTTACCAAGGGAAAGAAAGGTAGGAAGTGAGTAAATGAAGATGTAGAAGGCTCTGTGATCGCATTGGGACCTTAGTTTCCTGACTAATTTCCCCCCCCAGTATATTTTTTTAATTCATTGAGATATTTTGTCCATTATTGCATTCACAGGTTTTAGTCCAGTTGTAGTAAGATAGAATAAATAAAAGAGAAATTGTGTTTGTTTTTAATATTTATTTCCAGATCAAAATAATTTCTTCTTTTCTGCTAACTTCTTTCTTTCTCTCACACACCTGCTACACAGGGGAGTAGGATCTTGATTCATGTTTTATCCTCTCTCACCTTTTTGGTTAAAACCAATCTGAGATTCCAACTCATGGACTTTCTTTAGGACCATGTTCTTCTGTGTGACTTCTTCCTCTACTCTGCCAAAGAATGGTGAAGGCGGGGGGGGGGGGGGTGCAGGGAGGAGGGTGTCGAGGGGGAAAAAGGATGGACATCTGTAATAAAAAATAAATAAATTAAGTATTAAACCCCAAGGCTCTAATGTTATTAATAGCTATAATACTTTAATTTAAAATTAAATATATTGAATAAATGATAGTTTGACTACTGAAATCATTTGATTATTAAAAGACATGCTAAAAATTTTTTCTGTATCAAATTCTAAAAGTCATTAATCTCTAGCAAGACTTGTTTTTCAAAGCTTACCCAAAATTATATTATAATTTTATTCATGCAAGTATAATTATTATAGGTTATAAATTTAATCAAATATGTTATATTTTTCAGAGTACTTTGATCATATATGGATATATCATTATATTCAAGACTCATTTGTAGGTGACATAATGGTAATGTTTAAAAATGATCCACTTAGTTTTTAGAAATATAAATAGAAATGGTTTATGGATGAAATATGTGTATAAGGATTTGTATAAGAATAATACGGGGGTAGGTGAATGGGAATAGAGGGGAAACAAGATTGTCTATACATTATTTTTTATAGCTGTGTAATAGATACATGGGCATTTATTTTATTCCTTTCTCTATTTTTGTATATCTGACTTTTTCCATAATAAAGTATTGAAACATTTTGTATTATTGCCTTTGCAATATGTGTGTGTGTGTGTGTGTGTATATATATATATATATATATATATATATATATATATATATATATATATTGTGTATATATATACACACAATATTGTGTGTATATATATACACAATATATATATATTTGACAAGAACTGGGCAAAAGGTCAGATAGAACATTGATATTTTGAATTTTCAATTTCAAGACTCCTACTAGGTAGGTTGAATAAAAATGTCTCTTGTGGTGGTTTGGTGATAAACACCTTTGAAAAAGATACCAGATTGAATGCAATAATAATTCCATTGAGACGTGAAATACTCCTATTTAAAGACCAAAAATGTGCTTCCCAGGTGTTAAGAAGAAAAGCAAAATTTGTGAGAATAACAAAGACAAGTTGAATAATACATCCAAGTATTGATGAGGTTGAAACTGAGACTCTAGTGTTTCTGGGTGACAGTGTCTTAAATTCTTTCTCTATTACACCATCATATTTTCTTCTCTTTTTATCATCTTGTATAACTTTTTTGCTAAATGCTAGCTTTTCAAGTTTAAAGCTGATAATTATTTTATTTTGGTTTTGCATGAATAATACTTCCTGATACTATTTTTTTTTTTAGCTCACAGAATATTAATATGTACTTTTTAATCTCCTGATTATTGCCTGCCTTGTGTGGCTCAGTGGTTGATTGTCGACCCATGCCAAGAGGTCACCAGTTCGATTCCCAGTCAGGGTGCATGCCCAGGTTGTGGGCCAGATTCTCAGTGGTGGGCATGCAGGAGGTGGCCAATCAGTGTTCTCTCTCATTAATGTTTCCATCTCTCTCTCTCCCTTTCCCTTCCTCTCTCTCTAAATTCAATAAAGAAAAAAAATAATCTCCTAATTATTAATGGTTTGCCTATAATGAGGGTACTAGCATATTCTTTATGACAACAGGAAAATACTGTAAAGCTTATGAAGGTAAAACACATGCTTTCTTGTTTTTTTATGACAGTGCCCGTTGGTTTAAGAATTAAATTATTTATTTTCCCTTTCTGATTTTACTAACCAATTCAGAGAAGTGGTTCAGCACAATCATTGCCAGTTCTACTCCAAATCAAGAAAAATTTAAGTGTTCTTAAGAGCTACTATAATAAGCCCATGGCAATGTGTGCCTTTAGAATATACTTTTCTTTTTTGGGTATTGTGTTTACTTAATGACATAAAGAATGAGTGGAAGAGAGGGCAAGATCTTCTCTCGGAAAGATGGAGAAGAGTGGCCACTGTGGATCAGTTAGGCTTTTTGTGAAAATGAACATTTTATTGGCCTTGTGATTTTTATCAAACCGTTTATCAGCCTGTCCTAATTTACAAGTAGGGTCCTTTGAGGTTTCCTCAAAAGTACAAAGCTCTTTCCTTTTATCCTTATCAAGGGTTTGACACACAGTGTTTGCTCAGTGAAAGTTTGTGGGTTTAAAAAATTGAAATGCTATTTGACAACTATCTTAGTCATTGCTGCAAGAAGATGATATTTATGGTGATAGCATACTGTGATACATTCATATGGATCCTTTTATCATGTTCCTGGTTGTAATATCAACATAAAGTACTACCTGATCACAGGTGACTTATTCAGCCTATATTCTATATAGAATACCCATTGCTACATACAGCATCAGGCTGGACGTCTCCTGGTGATATTGTTCTTTTAATAAACATTTTTCAATTATTTGGTTTTTGTTCCCTTGGTGACAAGTATATAGTAAACATTAATTGCTGTTTATAAATCGAATGAATGAGGAAATTATTTATAGTTGTGCAATGTGGGGAATGTTATTAAACTTCTTTGAATATAAGTTTCTTTATATGTATAACAGAGGCAATAGTATCTAACTTGAAATGATGTTGATAAAATTGATTATATAACTTACCTAAGTTTTCTATCTGTCTATCCTTCTATCATCTATCATCTATCTGTCAAAACTAGCACAGTAACTGGCAGATTGCAAGCACTGTGGAAATGTTAGTCCTCCTTCTTCCATCATAGCATGTACTTTTATAGGGACGGTGTTCCCATCTGTACAGGTTGTGCACTGCACAGCTTCACAGGGTGGCGTTCCTGTAGCAAATAATACAAATGGCACCACTGGAGGTGTGTAGCATGTGACCTGAAAAACGAAATATAATGCCTCTACAGTCTTAACCCTTTATGGCAGTGATTCTCAAAATGGAAGCAGTTTAAACTCCTGCATCAGAATTACCAAAAGTGATATCTACAAATGCAGATTATTATGTTCCTCTCCAGATCTACCTAAGCAGAATCTCTTGAGGTAGAGCGTATAGATCTTTATGTTAAAAATCTCCCCAAGAAATTATTTCAATAGCTTTTTTGTGATATGATTCACATTGCATAAAATTAATCTGTTTTGACCAAGTGTTTCTTAAACACACTGAACCATTGTTCTCTTAATTCCCTAGTTTAGTGCCCTTTGCCAGAAAATTTAAAAAAGTGTACCCTGACCTTTTCTTTCTCTGCTGCTCTTTGGATTCACAATAGCAGATGCTTGTACATATTATATTGTAGATATTTCTTCTGCAACTTTCATTACATTGCTGTATTGGTAAGATTTAATATCTATCTCTTCTACTATTTTTTTTATGCACATGTGCATGTGCGCGCGCACACACACACACACAGGCTTAAAGTCAAACTGAATTGGATTTGAACCTTCAGTCTGCCACTTTCAGGCGAGGGACTCCCTTGGTTAACTGGAAAATGTGGCCACTAATACCTAGCTCACAGAATTGTATGAAAGTAAAATGGAATGAAATGAAAGGTGCTTAGTACAACGTGTGACAAATGAGGCTAATAATACCTATTTCATCAGGCTTTGTGAGAATAAAATGGAAGTTGCTTAGCATATTATGTGGAACATGCTGAACATATGAAAATAATAGCTATAATTAAATTAAAGATGAACAAAATAGACCCAGAGGCATAGAAGTAGGGTTCAGTCTGACAAACCTTAGAGGAGGGGGCGGGATGTAGGGAAGAGATAAACCAAAGAACTTATGCATATAAGTATAATCAATGGACATAGACAACAATGCTGGGATGGGGGCAGGATAGGGAGGAGGGTTTCTAGGGGGGGAAAAGGAGAAACATCTATAACAAAAATAAATTAAGTAAATTAAAAATAAATTAAAGACAGAAATATGTACTTCCTTATATTCCCTAAAGTTACTAATTTTAATTAATTCATCAAATATATATTGATTACTTACTAAATACAAGATACTGTGCCCGTGGTGTGGTGGGGAACATAAGTACAAATATTACATGAGCTCTAACCTGAAGGATTTTGCCATTTATACAGTACATGAATAACTACATGCAATAAATATTTCATAATGGAATAATAGATTAAATACTAGTGCAGATTTGCAAAGAAATTATTATCAGAATACAGAGGAGAAAGGATTTAAATTTCAGCCAGGAATGGGGTCAGATTTTCACAGAGGAGGTAGGTAGAATTTAGTCTGAGATTTTAAGGATAGTTAGAATGTGGCTATGGATTGTTAAAATGTGTCATCTTTTAGTATAACATTTATACAATTTTCACAATATAAGTTGGGAGTTCATCTTTTTACTGCTTTGCAATAATTTCATTGGCTTTGGAATCTTTTGTTTCTGGAAACTTTCTAAAGGTTTGCTGTTAAAATTATCAAAGCCCAGTTTTTACTAGAATAACTTTTCACCAGTGATTCCAATTCCCATGATGTAGTAAAAAATATATCTAGAGTAAATCCTTGCAAAGTGTTCAATTTTTTTAAGGAATGAAATGATCAATTTTATATTCCAATATTAAAATACATGTTAAAGCTACAATATGTTTCTTTTTCTTTATTGATTTTAGAGAGAGAGGAAGGGAGAGGGAGAGAGATAGAAACATCGATGAGAGAGAACATCGAATGGCCACCTCCTGCATGCCCCCCACTGGGGATTGGACCCACAACCTGGGCATGGGCCCTGACCGGCAATCGAACTGGTGACTTCTTGGTGCATGGGTCAATATTCAACCACTGAGGCACACCGGCCAAGGAAAGCTACAATATGTTTTTAAGGCATTGTTGTAGGGATAGGCAGATCCATCAGACACAACTACCAAGGAGAATAATGAGTACACAAACTGCAAAAGTTTAAATACACATGTAGCTTTTTATAAGGACTTTATTTCAAATGATCGTAAAAATGGTTTATTTTTCAAATGGCATTTGAACACACACTACCATTTGGAAAGAAAAAAGTTGGATCTCTTCTATATAGCATACACTAAAGTTAACTTCAGGTACATTAAATATGTAAATATAAAATTAAAACTACAAAAGTACTGGAGAAAACTTTAGTTGAATATTTATATAAAATTAGGATGGAAAATGCTTTTAAAAATAGAACCATAAAGGAAGAAAGCTATACTGGAGAAGGACAAATAGGTTTAACGATATCATAACCTTTAAAGGTTGTTCTTAAATATTTGAACTACTAATATTAAATCCAAAATTACCAACACTCCATGATGGAAATTGTAATCTTTATTGTAATATACCTATCATATTTTAATGATAGGGTTTTCTTTCAGCAATTCAAAATGCAGCTCCTTGTTCTGTGATTGCTTTCTATAGAATTAACCCCAGCTGCCAGGCTAAATTTCTTCCCCAGACTCAGGGATTCTTCTCACCTATTCAACAGGGCATTGATGCTGCCAAGTTGGCAGCAACTCTCTTATTAGCTACAAGAAGACTTGAGACAGAAGCTGTCAACACTTTATCTTTGGCATCTAAGTACCTGTGAAAGACGATCACAATTTAGTCAAAAGACATACTCTTGTCCAGTTACATTTGAAAAACAATCATGTTTAACTAAAGAATACATACTGTTTTCCTCTCCTGTTTTTACACAGTGTACACAAACACAAGAATGATTACTAATGGTCTATACACTTCCTGCTTGTAAATTTAAAAAGGAACCTACAGAAATTGAGAAAGAGGGCAAAACACCATTTTTTTTAGATAAGTTAAAATGTTTAAGAATCATCAGCCAATAATAATTTAATGTGCAAAGGAGAGATTTGAAACCATTTCCAGCCACCAGTACACAGACAGAAAGCAAAATCTTATAATTATCTTGTATTTGAAGATAAGAGTTATGTAAAACAATTTGTTTCTACCTCTAGATTTTCTTAAAACTCTTAATTACTGCTAGGAAAAATTGTCACGTTTGGAAAGTCCTTTTAATTAAAGTCTAGGATAGTATATTTTGTAGTCCGTATAGGTAGAAACATAGTAATTACTTATTTTTTTAAACTTTATTTATTTATTTATCCATCACCATTTCCCCCCTCTATGTCCTCTTCCACCTCCACCCATCCACCTCCCCCCACTCCGCAATCAACACAGTTGTCCATATCCATGAGTTCTCTCTTTCTTTTTTTCATTTTTGCTCAGTTCCTCCACCTCCACCCTCGCCCCACCCCCAGCTGTCAGCAGCTCTCTGAGTCTCTCTCTGTTTTGCTTGGTAGTTCAGTTTGTTCATTAAATTCCATATATGAGTGAAATCATATGCTTATTGTTTTTTTTTTTTAATCTTTGGATAAGCATCGGGAACTAATGATTCTCTTTTCTTACTTGCAAAAAGCTCTTACCTATTTCACCAACATTTGATTAAAGAGAAATGTCTGTATGGCAGTGGACTAAACCATCATAGAATGTCAATTTTCTATGCGATATTAGTAAGTATTCTTTGGTAAACAGTTCTATGGAGAAACAATTTTGAGAGAAACTGGAATCAATACAGATAAATTTAATAAATGCCTGCTGGACTTTTCAGAACTTTTTTATTTATTTTATCCTCACCCGAGGACATTTTTTCATTTTTTGTTCAGATAGAGTGGGAGGGAGAGAGAAGAAGAGAGAGAGAGAGAGAAACATCGACGTGAAAGGGACACATTGAGTGGCTGCCACCCGCACGACCCAACCAGGGCTGGGGACAAACTGCAACCGAGGAACATTGCCCTTAGCGGGAACTGAACCCAGGTCTCTCTGGACCGCAGGCCGACGCTCTAACCACTGAGCCAAACCGGCCAGGGCTTTTCAGAACTTTTTTTAAAAAAATGTGTATTCAGCCCTGGCCAGTGTGGCTCAGTTTGTTGAGTATCTCTTGTGCTGATTTGATTCCCAGGCAAGGGCACATGCCTGGGTTGCAGGATCAATCCCCAGGGGGAGCCATGCAGGAGGCAGCAGATCAATGTTGCACTCTCACATGGATATTTCTTTTTCTCTCTCTCTCGGTCTCCCTGTCCCTCCCTCATCTCTAAAAATCAATAAAAACTATTAAAATCTGGATTCAGCTGCTCCAAGAGATGTCCATAGTATCCAGCATGTCCTACAAGCATTTGAACACATAAACCTTTTTGCACATTATATCTATTGATATCTATTCAGAAACTTTTGTTATATGGAATATAATTTGGAAACTGCTACTACAAGACCTTATAGAATATGCACATCAGGGCAGAAAACTTGAATAGATACTTCTCCAAAGAGAACATACAAATGACTAAGAGATGTATGAAAAAATGTTCAATATCACTAACCATCAGAGGGATGCAAATTAAAACAACTGTGAAGTATCACCTCGCACCTGCCAGAATGGCTGCCATCAACAAATCATCAAACAACAAGTGCTGGCCAGGGTGTACAGAAAAGGGTACTCTAGCACACTGCTGGTGGGAATGCAGACTGGGGCAGCCACTATGGAAAACAGTATGGAGTTTCCTCAAAAAATTAAAAATGGAACTGCCCTTTGACCCAGTGATCCCACTTCTAGGAATATATCCTAAGAAGCCTGAAACACCAACCAGAAAGAATATATGCACCACTATGTTCATAGCAGTGCTATTCACAATAACTAAGATCTGGAAACAGCCCAAGTGTCCATCAGTAGATGAGTGGATAAAAAAGCTGTGGTACATTTACATGATGGAATACTATGTAGCTATAATAAAGAAAGATCTCACCCTGGCCAGTTTGGCTCAGCGGTTAGAGCGTCGGCCTGTGGTCCAGAGAGACCCGGGTTCAGTTCCCGCTAAGGGCACGTACCTTGGTTGCAGTTTGTCCCCAGCCTTGGTTGAGTAGTGCAGGAGGCAGCCACTCGATATGTCCCTTTCACGTCGATGTTTCTCTCTCTCTC
The DNA here is from genome assembly GCA_030848825.1 of Tadarida brasiliensis. NCBI lineage: Eukaryota > Metazoa > Chordata > Mammalia > Chiroptera > Molossidae > Tadarida > Tadarida brasiliensis. The sequence goes on along the minus strand of CM061280.1, from coordinate 113,790,763 downwards.
TCTCCTCCTCTCTCTCCCTCCCACTCTATCTGAACAAAAAATGGAAAAATGTCCTCAGGTGAGGATAAAAAAAAAAAGAAAAAGAAAGATCTCTTATACTTTGAGACAAAAGGGAAGGACCTAAAGAGTATTATGCTAAGTGAAATAAGCCAGTCAGAGAAAGACAAGTACCACATAATCTCACTTATTTGTGGAATGAAATGAACAAAATAAGCTGATGAACAAAATAGATCCAGGGACATGAAAGTAGGGAACAGACTGACAAACCTCAGAAGGAAGAGGAGTGGGAGGGCAGGAAGAGATAAACCAAAGACCTTATATGCGTATATGCATAACCAATGGACACAGACAAAAATGCATTGAAGGGGAGTGATGGGAGCAGGGAGGAGGGTGTCAGTGGGGTAAAAAGGAGGGACATCTATAATACTTTAAACAATAAAGACAAATTTTAAAAAAGGAATATCTGTGCATTATGTGATAATAGTTGTTGCTACTAATTTATCTAATATTTATTGAGGATATTCCCTTGAAGGTGCCATGCTGAACGGCTTTGGAACTAGAATTCTGTTCTACTTCAGCTTTATAATATTGGCTTAGACTCAATGCTTTATGTATGAATACATATAAATATGACCATGGAAAACAATTTCATGCCATCTAAAAGAGGTTTTATGTTTGATTATTGAATTAAAAAAGCAGTTCATTCGTCTTACTTCCTTACTCGCCATTGTACATGTGGTTAATAAGTAATGTCTGGATTTATTTCAGTGTCTTTCATATTAATATGTTTTGATTATTGCCACTTCCAAAATTTGATGTGAGAAGGGTGAGCCCCTAGACAGCACAAATTTTTTTCCTGATGATTAACTTGTTTGTAATTTCTTATGAGTTTCTTTTATGTGAGTTTCACTGTACTGGACATATAATCATATAAGATAAATGTATAAAATATTATCTTCTCTATTTTGAGAATCAATTCACATTTGAATGAAATCACATTTTCTATAATCTGCAAAGTAGTTACCGTGTTTTTTTAATGTGTTCAAAATGAAGGATAATGTTCACTTTATAATAAATAGGATAGCACATCAGCTGAAAGTAAGAGGAGTGTACAAATTAAGATTGGTTTACCTTGAGAATTGTGGGAAAAAAGACATAATACTTCTAAGACAGGAATATACATCAACTGTCAGGGCGAAGTAGACATTATAGCTCTGTCTTATTGGGACATAACATGAGCTTAAGTGGCCCTTGTTCTCATTGTTCCTCTATCTCCAACACTTTTCCATTGAGAAGACATGATTGAATCAGTTTTCTGTGATCCAATATTTAACACCTCTGATAAACAAGGTTTCAAATCAAGGTATCTTAGATAGGCAATCGGCCTCATAGTGCACTGACTTCCCTTTGGCTTGTGCCCAGGTCCAGCCAGTGGAGGACAGCCTCTAGGATAGCTTCTGTCTGTTCATATTAAATAAGATCCAGGCAGAGATGCTCTGCACAAACATTTTCACGTGGTGCCTTTTTTCTCAGAGGGGCAATGTTTCAGATACTTGGAAACTTCATGGCCTGTCAAGTACACACATGTCGAAGAAATGCAGGTGAGAGATTCTTCTGACAATTTATGGAAAGTAACATTTTAATCTAGAGCTCTATGTTTGTGGGCAGCATGCGACAAGTCTAGATTAAAAGCTTTTTGTTTTTATATTTACTATTTGCAGGTTTTTATAATTTGTAGGTCTTCCCTCATAAATATAGGTAAACATCTGCATCTAGAAAACATATTTTGGATATATATCATAAGTAAATGATAAATTACATATATGACCATTTAAATTTACTACAAATGGCAATGCAATATTAAAAATAAAAAGGAACTGCCCGGCCTGTGTGGCTCAGTGGCTGAGCGTCAACCCATGCACCAAGAGTTCGCCAGTTCGATTCCTGGTCAGGGCACATGCCCAGGTTGTGGGCCCGATCCCCAGTGCAGGGCACGCAGGAGGCGGCCAGTCGATGTTCTCTCTCGTTGATGTTTCTGTCCCCCTTTCCTCGCCCTTCCTCTCTCTCTAAAATCAATAAAGACAAAAAATAAAAAGGAGGGACATCTGTAATACTTTCAACAATTATATATATATGAATGAAATAAGCATGTATTTGTCTTTAAATTAGTAGTTCTTAATGTTGTTTTATTCTTTAACACAATACCATGACCCAGGATATTCTTATTGTAATAGTCTCTGTCAACACACTGTGCTTCTGGAATGAGGGCCATTGGTACCAGTGAGTAGAGGTGGACGAAGTTTGAAAATATTTTGATAAGACATTTTCTAAAGAAGTGTTGACTTATCTGACATAATCAAGTATAATGGCTGTCAAGATAAAGCATGAAATCATAGAAATAGATTATACATGTGAAGTGAACACCACTTAGTAAAATATACAAGTACATTTATTAATAATTTTTATGTAGGGCCAAGACCTTTTTCTTAAATATTTTCATATTGAGTTTCTAAGTCCTTTTTTGCAAAAACTCTATTTTTTCCTGGCCGGTGTGGCTCAGTGGTTGAGCGTCGACCCATGCACCAAGAGGTCGCTGGTTCAATTCCCAGTCAGGGCACAGGCCCAGGTTGTAGGCCAAGTCCCCAGTGGGGGGCATGCAGGAGGCAGCCAATCGTTGTTCTCTCTCATCGATGTTTCTATCTCTCTCTCCCTTCCTCTCTCTCTAAAATCAATAAAGAAAAAGATAAAAAAGAAAAAAGAAATAAACGTAGATGGTGATTCAGTAGGTCGAGGTAGGTCCTGAGATTGTGCATTTGATCTTCCTGGTGATACTACTGCTGCTCCAAGGTCACACTGTGTAACCAGGGTTTAAGCAACAGAAATCCACAAATTTTCAACAGCTGTGTCTTGGCATTCAAAATTTAGGTCTGCATTATCTGATATTTGTTTTCCATTTATAACTGTTAAAATTTATTTGCTATCATCCAATAATTAATTCCCTAAAAAGAAAAAGACATGAAAATAAAAAATAAATATAAAACCTTTTATCACTTTAAATGGAGAGATGAAGTGTGATATGTATTTACACTGGACCATTAATGGTGTCAGGTCTTTGCCTGTGAACACCAGGAACTGGGTCAGCTCTCTGGGATCAAGATCAGATCAGTTAATCTCCAAATGGAGCAAATTACCTGCAAACAGTCTCCCCTCCAGGCTCATATCACTAAATGCCAATGACTTGTTTCAGTATTATCTGAGACTTATAGAAGTTATAGATGACTGGTTAGTATGAATGTACAAACATGGTAGACCTAATGAGGGGGTTCTGTTTTTCTTTCAGTATATCCTCTGTCTGGTGCAGCATTTCTAATATAATAGGAATTTTCCTCTTTTACTGAAGTGTGAGTTTTGGACTGAATTCTAACTGAGTGTACGAATCCGTCTTAGAGTTATCTGTGTTCCCATGTTTCCTCAAAAAGAATAAATATTTTAGTGACTGTTATCACTGTGTTTGTTTTTATGCAGCCCAGTGAATGTCTGCACCCTCGGGTATTGAGGAAGAACTCTCTTTTACACTTATGAAAAACATATAATGCAAAGAAAGTTGTAAACCTTTCTCAAATCCTAGTCTGCTTTCTCCAAGATCCCATGGGAAATATCCACTGGGGAGAATTTACTCTCATCTTCATTGCCGCTGTTATTCTTCACTTGCAGGTAGATTCCACCTTTATTTACCAATATTTTCTGGGCTCTACTTATATTAGGCAGTGCTGTACCCACAGACACAGTGTTAAAGACCTGAGAAAGACACCCTGCCCCCAAGGGGCTTATAGTCTAGTTTGTCTCAATTTACACAAGCAACTGAGCAGAAAATTATCCAGTTAAAAGATAATAATATGCATAGTTTGAAAGTACTTCCTAGATCCACTGTCACTTTTGTCTTCATTAACATTTCTGGAAAAAGAAGAAGAATTAAACAGTATAGATTAGATAACTAGTAAGAGAATATAAACTACACTGGGATAGCAGTGATGGGAATTCTAATTACCCCCTCCCCTCCACACGCACACAGACACAGTGTATCAGTTCTTCCTTTCTTCTACAAACTTTTATTGAACACCTTCTGAGTGCAACTAAGAAGATCATAGTTTTATGATAAAAGTATGTTTCAGGTACAGTTTAAGAATGTTGTCTCAAGCAGTTCACGGAAACACTGACATTCTGTTTTCTCATCTGTAGGATATCTAAAGGCAATAAGCTGAAACAACTAATTTCTGTTTTTGTTTTTTTTTAATTGTTGAAAGTATTACAGATGTCCCTCTTTTTTCCCCATTGACCCCTTCCTTCCCGCTCCCACCCCCCTTCTGCTTTCCCCAACCTATTTTCTGTGTCCATTGGTTATGCATATATGCATATAAGTTCTTTGGTTTATCTCTTCCCACCCCCCATCCCTCTGAGGTTTGTCAGTCTGTTCCCTACTTCCATGACTCTGGATCTATTTTGGTCGACAGCTTATTTTGTTCATGATGTTTCATAAATAAGTGAGATCATGTGGTACTTGTCTTTCTCTGACTGGCTTATTTTCCTCAGCATAATACTCTCCAGGTCCCTCTATGTTGTCTCAAAGGATAAGAGATCTTTCTTTTTTACAGTCACATAGTATTCCATTGTGTATATGTACCACAGCTTTTTTATCCACTCATCTACTGATGGACAGTTGGGCTGTTTCCAGATCTTAGCTATTGTAAATAGTGCTACTGTGAACATAGGGGTGCATATATTCTTTCTGATGGGTGTTTCAGGCTTCTTAGGATATATTCCTAAAAGTGGGATCACTGGGTCGAACGGCAGTTCCATTTTTAATTTTTTGAGGAAGCACCATCTTGTTTTCCATAGTGGCTGCACCAGTCTGCATTCCCACCAGCAGTGTACTAGAGTCCCCTTTTCTCCACACCCTCGCCAGCACTTGTTTGAGCATTTGTTGATGGCAGCCATTCTGGCAGGTGTGAGGTGGTACTTCACAGTTGTTTTAATTTGCCTCTCTCTGATGATTAGTGATGTTGAACATTTTTTCATACATCTCTTGGCTATTTGTATGTCCTGTTTGTAGAAGTATCTATTTAGGTCCTCTGCCCTTTTTTAATTGGGTTCCTTGTCTTCCTTTTGTTAAGTTGTGTCAGTTCTTTATATATTTTGGAAATTAACCCCTTATCCAATGTATCATTGGCAAATATTTTCTCCCATACAGTGGGTTCCCTTTTCATTTTGTTGATGGTTTCTTTTGCTATGTAGAAGCTTTTTAGTTTGATGTAGTCCCATTTGTTTCTTTTTTCCTTTGTTTCTCTTACCCTAGGTAATGTATCACTGAAAATTCTGCTGTGGGAGATATTTGAGACTTTGCTGTCTATGGTTTCTTCTAGAATTTTTATGGTTTCACAGCTTACATTTAAGAGTTTTATCCATTTGGAGTTTATTCTTGTGTATGGTATAAGTAGTTTCATTTTTTTTTTTTTTTTGCATGTACTTGTCCAATTTTCCCAGCACCATTTATTGAGGAGACTGTCTTTACTCCATTGTATGTTCTCATCTCCTTTGTCAAATATTGAGTGTAGTGGCTTGAGTCGATTTTTTGGTTCTCTGATCTGTTCCATTGATGTATATGCCAAAAAAAGACCTCTAATAGCCACAGCAATCTTGAGAAAGTAGGAAGGATCACAGTACCAGATATCAAATTATACTATAAAGCCATTATAATCAGAAAAGCCTGGTACTTCACACTACTTTTGAAATATTTTCCTTCACATGACAGCTCTTCATTTAGGCATGATTCAAAGATTCATCACAAGCATTCTCCTTTACCTCAAAAAAACATAACTACCAGAACACCAATGGTCTTCATTATCCTGGCTAATCTATGAATCTGAACCCTCCTGAAATTCATTAAAGGAAAAAATAGCTAATTGAAAATGAATATAAAGATGCCCAATGGAATCTTAAATCCTAGTCTTTCAAAGTGCTAGGTTTTTGGCTTAATAGGGCTTTTATTTATTTAATTTTAGGCTTTCTTTGTTTTTTTGTGACAGGGTGAATGGAGTAAACAAATCCAAATATCTTGTAAATTGTCAAGCTGGATGCTCATCTCAGGGGAGCTCAGAGGGTATCATGTTTTAAGTGTTATCTTTCTGGAGCTTGGAATATGTCTGCTGAAATCTCCTGGGTTACAGCAGTGTAACACTGTTAAGACAGTTGCATAAGCTGAATTAGACAAAGTACTTTTTATTAAAATAACAACCAGATGGAACTTTGAAAGAACTTTCTTTTTCTTTTTGTTAATCCTCACACTGGAACATTTTTCCATTGATTTTTAGATAGAGTGGGAGGGAGGGAGTGAGAGTGAGAGCGAGCAAGAGAGAGAGAGAGAGAGAGAGAGAAACATCAATGTGAGAGAGACATGTTGATTGGTTGCCTCCTGTAAGACCCCAACTGGGGCCTGGATGGAACCTGCAACCCAGGTACGTGCCCTTGACCAAGAATTGAACCTGCAACCCTTCAGTCCCTGGGCCAGTGCTCTAACTGCTGAGCCAAACTGGCCAGGGCTGAAAGAACTTTCTTATTTTTTTAAGGACTTAGAAGTTTTGTTACAGTAGCCATTTAAAAGATATTAATTATCATTTTTCCTATTTCAAGTTAAAAAAAAAAAGAAAAAATTCATTGCTTTCTTTTAACTCTCAAGATTAATATGTAGCCAATAACAGGGCATCTTTCAGTCAAACAATGGAGTATGCAAATTAATAACATTATTTTGTAATTGCAGATTTTATTTCTTCAGAATAATGGAAAATGCTGCCCAGCATTGTTTTATTAATTTTCGTAAAGAATGTGAGGGCATTAGGTAGATGGCACTTGGGATTATTCACACGTAATAGATTTTTTTAAAAATTGGGCAATAGAAACAAAATAAGTCTAGAAAGTTGATAATATTCACAGTGGAGGGTTAGCAGTGGCAATGAACTAATATCAACAGAAAATCTCTTACTCTCTATTGCTTTTCATAGAGTTAGCTAGGACATTTATTATTTTTTCTCATGACTGACAAGATTGCCTATACTGTATTGACACATGGTGGTTTTCCAATTTGCAGCAGACTATGTGTACAGATGTTTGTATGTGATGAATAAAATACTTAGGTATTTGATAGATTGGGACTATTTTGCCCTCTAGAGGCTGCTCAATAGAAGAGGCAGAAACTATTATTCAATGTTAAGAACTGAAAGATGGTAGATAAAACTTGGGCAGGGGAACTTGAGTGGTTCAAGGCACCTCATTTGGCTCCCAGTCTCACGTGGTCCACATTGCAACGGGACAGGCCACACTCAGAGCCTTTGCCATAGCCTCATACGGTAGCTATCAATAAAAAACAGAATCTAAAGCTTTGTTTTAACTTCAATACTTCAACCGCTGTGATCTCTGGGCCTGCCACCCAGTTCAAAATTCACTATAATTTTTAGTTCACTGTAGGCTCTCAAAATATGGTAACTGAATGGGTAAATGAAAAACAGTAATACAAACTAATACGAGTTGTTTTGTTAGTAGAATGTGTGATTGTCAAGTAAAAATATTGTTCTTTATTAAGTTTATTTTCCCTTTAGATGCACATATTCATATGAAAACACATTTAAAAACTATAGGCCAGCTGAATTTTACTTTTTCTTTTTTTTTTAAGTTTGGCTTTCAGGACGCCACTTATTACATACTAATCTATCATGTTCTTAAAATCCAATTACTCCTCTGGTCATTTAAAAAATTTGTTCCCAAGTGGCATGTCATTTGATTTGCTGTCTTGTGTTTGAAGTGATGTATTTGTGGAACAAGATGTGAAGTGTGGTAGAGAGCAGCAGCGGCATGTGCTTACTAAGTGCTCATAACATGCCAGACCAAGCACAATGTCTCTTAATTCTCCCAACAAGAATCCAGTAAATCACCCCATTTTTTGATGACCAAACCAACTCTTTAAGAAGCCAAGTAACTCACCCAGGATCACATAACAACAGAACTGAGATTTGAATGTGTGCACTATGATGGCAGAGAGCTGGATTAGCTAGAAACCTTGTCCCTGCCTCCGGTTCCAGAACTAGTGATTGGCCTCAGCCTTGTTCAGCCCTGTCACATACAGAAGTGGGATCATCGGAGCTCTGTATCACCACCATCTTCGGAGCATGGCAAGTACAGCATCATTGATTTTGATTGTCCTAAAATGGAGGAGTGCTTGCTGGTGGCAGAGGGAAGACCCACATTAATTCAGGGTCTGAACAGGTAAAGTGGTTGCAGTCCTCATCCTATCTTGCTAATAGTTGCCATTTAGAGATAAGTTAGGAAAGTACCTATAACTTTACAGTTTACAAAACCCACTGAAGTTAAGAGATATTAGGGAGTGTATTTAAGCAGATGCAACTTTTGTGTGGTAGACTCTGGGATTGAAGCCCAAACCCTGATGGTAGCTGTGGTACAATTTCCAGCCATCCTCATGGCCTGAGCTCTTATAGTCCTTGCTTGGCTGCTAATACCTTTGAATAGAAAATAAAAACTGGTTGTATATTTTTCAGGATATATTTTATTTCAGATACATTCTTTTTTTTTTATCCTCACCCTTAGGACATTTTTGCATTCATCTTCAGATAGAGTGAGAGGGAGAGAGGGAGGAAGAGAGAGAGAGAAACATCGGTGTGAGAGAGACACATCGAGTGGTTGCCACCCACATGACCCCAACCGGGGCCGAGGACAAACTGCAACTGAGGTACCTGCCCTTAGCGGGAACTGAACCTGGGACTCTCTGGTTCGTGGGCCGATGCTCCAACCGCTGAGCCAAACCGGCCAGGGCACAGATACATTCTTAATCCATCAAGTGGGATATTCTATATAAAGGCTTGTCTCTCTACATGATGTGTTAATGAAGAATGACAGGGCACAACAAAACCAAAAACAGTCTTGTAGTAAAGTTTTTTTCCAAGCCAAACCACAGCTGTTTGAAGAATGACAACACGGTATCAGAAGACTGCCACTACTCCTAATTAATTGACTTTACAAGTTTTCAGATAGTCACTGGTGTGTCTAGTACTTATGACTAAAAATGCACACTAACAATCTACAGCAATCGTACAACCAGATAGCATGTTGTCAAATGCTGCCACGGATGAAACCTCATTTTGCTCTCGACCTGTTAAGATGAACCACTTGAGACTTACAGATGCATTTATTACAGGCATTTTCCAAATAGCATGGACATGTGTTGCTAAAAATCTCTGATGGGAAGGAGGCATTTGAGGATAAAGCAAAAGTCAGCTAGCACTTTTAAAAATAGGCAGGGTAGCCTGGCCTGTGTGGCTCAGTGGATTGAGCATTGGCCAATGGACTGAAAGGTCCTGCCTGGTTCAATTCCTGGTAGGGGCACATGCCTGGGTTTCAGGCTTGATCCCCAGTAGGGGGTGTGCAGGAGGCAGCCAATCGATGTTTCTCACATTGAGATTTCTATCTCTCTCTCCAAAAATTAAAAATAAAATAAAAATAAAACTAGACAGGGTGTAAATAGTGAACTGTGAATACCTAACACTACCTTTGACCACTGAGTTTGAATAATATGTTGTGAAGGAACCCTGTTTTAACCTGTTTAGTATAAATTTAACCTTTTTCTGAAAGCTTCGAACATGTAGTGAAGTGAAATTCTCTTTTATTTTTCCTCTTCTAATCTCTTACATAATATAACCTGCATCTCTTAACATATTCATCATATTCTACCCTTATACTGAAACTATTTATGCATCAAACTTTCCCTTTCACTCCTCTGTCCCTCTCCTACCCCATTCTTTTTTTAATTTTCTTTCTTTTTTATTGATCTGTAGCAAGAAAGGAAGGGAGAGGAAGAGAGAGATAGAGATAGAAACACCGATGAGAGAGAACATCAATTGGCCGCCTCCTGCATGACCCCACTGGAGATTTGGCCCACAACCTGGGCATGTGCCCTGACCAGGAATCAAACCAGCGACCTCTTAGTGCATGAGTCGATGCTCAACCACTGAGCCACACCTGCCGGGCTCCTACCCCATTCTTTAAGAACACTATATTTATGTAATTTTTATGCATATGTGTGAGTGTTATCAGCCTCTAGCACATATGACTGTCACATACTAATGGGCTTGTCTCATATTAGTATCTCACTATATGAATAAATAAGTGAATTGAGGCGTTAATTAAATGGATAATATAGTTTAATGTACTACATGGGACCAAGTGATGTAGGTCATGCAAGCTAAGTTTTATCATTTGAATCAAAACCACCATTCTACTAATATATATGGATTTTTTGCATAAGGGTGCTAGAACTCCTAGCCTAGTGCTTTGTTAGCATCCTATGACAAAACTTGTTCTCATCAATGATTCATTTCAATGATAATTACCCAGATTTTCCAAGTGTAAGTATCAGATGTTGAATATTAGTGTCCTGGTGCTCAGGGAGTCTTTCCCAGGCTTTTACATATGCTTCTCAATGTGATTCCAATTTTATCATACAAATACTTTATTTACTATCAACCCAGTTAGCCTATAGCTTATTTGTTAAGAAAATAGAGTGTTTATAGTATTTCTTGAATATTCTACAAAATATCTTGCCAATTCCAACTTTGCTGATCCATTAACGTTCAGGTAGAGAGAAAAATTAGGGAAGGATGCCAATCCATGTGTAACACAAAAGTGGAAGTCATTCACAAGTATAATTTGCATTAATCATTTTCTCCTGAGTGGTTCTGTATTAGTGCTAAGTGCAATAGCACAAACTTACATATGAAAAACATAAAGAATTGGTTACCAGTTTTTTAAGTGTAAAGTGCTATCAATTTCAAAATGTACCACAATTTTATGAACCACAGAGGAAGAAAAAGCTACCAAATTAAAAAATGATGTTGTTGACTATAAGCTATATGTTGATTTCAGAGGTATTAAAATGGGTTAAGGGTCTGGGTCTTTGAACAGATGAAACATGGTATTTTTAGAAGTATTTATGTAGTGCATATTTAATACTCTATACTTTAAACATTGATAACCTTCTTTTTTTTGAAGGGTGGACATATGCAGGGTGTTCATGACACATAGTCTTCTAGAAAGCTGTATGCTCTGCAAGACCTGTAACTGCAACTCTAATTTCTGAATGCATGAATATCTGTGCACTATCTCAGCTTATTTTTTTTAATGTTTTTATTGATTTTTTAGAGAGAGAGGAAGGGAGAAAGAGATATAAACATCAATGAGAGAGAGAAACATTGATCGGTTGCCTCCTGCACGCCCCCTACTGGGGATCAAGCCCACAACCTGGGCATGTGCCCTGACTGGGAATCGAACCTGGACCTCTCAGTCCATGGGACGACGCTCAATCCACTGAGCCACACTGGCTGGACCTATCTCAACTTACATACACACTCAAAGCATGTGCTGCTACAGCTTTCCAGAAGGTAACATTATGCCAGAAAGCTTTAAAACTTTTTTCAGGTACTTTTCATACCATTCATTGGCCTATCCTATGACAGGCTAACTCAAAGCAGTTTGATCTACACAGAAAATTAAGTATTCTTAAACATTAAAAAGATTCAGCAACATTAGTATAGTGTTCGCCCCTCTTCCTTCTAACGAGTCACAACTTTGCCTTATACGCTTCTCCACTGTCCAGAGTTTTAAAGCATTTGACTTTCAATTAGCTAGCAACAGAACAAACATTTTTACAATGCCCCTAAGATTTAATGCAGATAGAGAGTATGACTATACATCTCAGCAGACAATTAGAGTATGAAGGGTGTGGTGTAATAGGACAGTGAAGATCGGGAGCCTAGGTCCTGCTATTTGCTGTTCTATACATAATTGACCTTCAATACTTCAGGTGCAGGACAGCAAACTTTCCAGGCTTGCCCCTGTGATCCATTGTAATTACTTTCTTGTCTCCTTTCTCTCCCATGTTTATCCTAATTTCTGCCATGGGTACGGTGTCTAGCACATACTAGTACTGATTACTAAGAGCTAATATTTATTTAGCATTCATTTTGTGCCTGGCACTAATCTGTCTCACATATATTAATCAATTTAATGGATTTACTTGAAAAATACATTTATATTTTGGATTCATTTTACCTTTACAGCAAAGTTGAAAATAAAGTGGAGAGTTCTCATATACCCATCATCCACTTTCCCCAATATTAACATCTCACACAACTGTGATATATTTGTCAAAACTAAAATGTTAACTTTGGTTTGTTATTATTAACTGAACTTGAGACTTCATGTGGATTTCAACAGTTTATTCACTAACGTCCCTTTTCCCCCCCAGGATCCAATCCAGAATATCACATTCCATTTAGTTATCATATCTCCTTTATGTCAGTCTTTCCTTGTTTTTCATGACTATGACACTTTAGAAGAGTACTGGTTGGGTATTTTATAGATTGTCCTTTCATTTAGGTCTACCTACTGTTCTTCACATAGTTAGAGTGGGATTAGGAGTAACAAATTCACTTTTCTCAACCTATAAGATTTATTATGATTCTATTTTGCAGCTGAGGTAACTGGGGTAGAGAACAGTTGAGTAATTTGAGGATCTGGGTTTAAACCCAGAAAGTCTGGTTATAAACCCTAAACTCATAATTCCTGTTATATTGAGTCACAATTCTTACATTTGAATCTTGACTTACAACTTACCAGATTCTAATATTTCTTGGTTTCATATTAGTCATCTGTGAAACAGTACTAAACTTACTTAATATAGCAATGCTAACCACAATATATGGTTATACTAAGTTTCTGGACTATATTTGCTGTTAGTATTGCCATTATTTTTCATGAAGACAGCTATGTCAGTTATGTTAGCGGCACAATCTCAATTCTCTGAACCTGAAGGAGATATGAAATTATGGATTTTGTTGATTCTTCGCTTTATCTCACTTCTCAAAAGAGGCATGTTGGCACTCTGTTAAGGTGCCTTATTTGTGTGAGAGAGTACTCTGTAAATTCTGCAAAGTAATACATGTCCAGAGGAAAAAAAGATGGATACCCTAATAGTCGCTGCAAGCTTGGCAATCGATGAAAAAAGAAAAATGCCACTTTCCAAATGAACTTTTAGAATTTCTAGGAATAGGCTGTAGAAATTTAAAAAAATAACATTGAAGAAAATTCCAAAAACATTAGCTCAGTAGACTGTGTTTGTACATATGCTTATGCATGTTCTTTGGAATTTCATACTGTGGCAGTTAACAATATCAGAATTTCTGTGCTAGTAATGCTAAATACTAACCCTTCACTCTCAAACTGAAAAATGTTTCATAGGTTAGCAAGTACATGAAAGTGTGGATGTTCTTCCCTGAAGTAAGAATTGAGGGCAAATAAAACAGCTATGAGTTGTATTCATTTTATTTTTAAAAACATGAAAAAAATTACTTTAAAATGGTGTTATCAACTAAACATTGGCCATCCTTGTTTCTTTTTTCTTTTATTAAATTTATTGGGACAACATTGGTTAAGAAGTTTATATAGGTTTCAAGTGTACATTTATATGCTACATGATCTGTGTATTGCACTGTGTGCCCATCACCCAAAGTCAAATCATCTTTCCTCACTATATATTTGACCCCCTTTAACCCTTTTCAACCCCCACACCCCCCTTCCCTCTGGTAACCACCATATTGTTGTCTGTGTCTGAGTTTTTGTTTTTCTTGTTTGTTCACTTGTTGCTTTCAGTTTCATATCCCACATAGGAGTGAAACCATATAATTCTTAACTTTTTTTGTTTGACTTATTTCACTTAGCATGATATTCTCAAGAGCACATCCTTGTTTTTAATCTCATGTATTTCTTCCTGCGGGCAAGTAACTTTCCTTAGTACTATGTCCTACATCATACTTTGTAGTTATACAGAATTTTCTTCCAAAAGGTTATAATGCTTGGAAAAGTATTTGTCAGATATAGAAAGCGAGCATTTTCTCTTCTGAGACTATTGATGTTCTTAAGTTAAAATACTGAACAGTAAATGTTATAAACCATAAGAAAATGCCCAAACTGGAGACAGAAGACTTTTTGGCTAGGAATCATATAACAGGTGTCCTTACTGGTTAGGATATTGACTTTGGCAAGCTTTTGGTGCTTTTCTACTGTACAACCCCGTTTCTTTTATGTTAAGTTACCTGGTTGTAATCAGAAAGCTCTGCCATCATTCAAAGAATTAGAAGTCATATTTCCTGCTGATTTTTAACACTTTAGAAAGAACAACAATTGGGCTTTCTTCAGAATTTTCAAGGCATGTGATGCTACATCTGTGGCCAATAATGTATACAGGTATGATACTTAACCTTGTCCAGCAGTTTATATTTTGGGTTTCTCTTAGTAGTGCCAAGCAGTGGAAAACATTATTTCTTTTGTTCCCCACTTTTTTTTTATTAATTTATTTTTGTTACAGATGTTTCTCCTTTCCCCCATTGAGACCCTCCTCCTGATTCTGTCCCCCTTCCCCGTCCCCAGCATTGTTGTCTATGTCCATGGTTACACATACATGCATATAAGTTCTGTGGTTTATCTCTTCCCTCCCTCCCTGTCCCCCTCTTCTGAGGAAAACATTATTTATTTACTTGAATTTCTAACTACATGTGTATAAAATGATATTGGGATTCTGTGCCTGTAAATGAATGAGATGCTATAGGTACCTGCCCTGTGTTCCCTCTATTTCAGGGGGAAGGAAATGTATGTCTAATTTTAAATGGGATTCTATTCCCATTATTAATTTTTCACAAGGCTGTCATTCTGCCTTTGATGGCTTATATCAAATCAAGTATGTTTATCTCTCTGCTCTGCAAAAACAAACTGAAACTCCTTGTTTCTCACTGCTAAAGCTGCTTCTTCTACAGTCAGCTCTGAGTCAGTGAAGGCTATTCCATTCCCTCAGTTACTCAGAGCAAAAATCTTGGGGTTATTTTTGACTCCTCTTCCCCTCATCTCACATCTAAACCATCAGCAAATCCTATTACTTTTATCTCCAAAATATGTCTAGAATCCAGTCACTTTTTACATCTCTGTTACTAAGCACTTTGGTCCAAACCACCATCTTCTCTTCCTTGGATTACGTTAAGAACTTTCTACCTAGCCTGAGTCCAGGTTTGGCAACTTTGGTTCTGTCTCCACAAACAGCCATGGTGATTCTCTTAAAATGTAAGTTAAATCATGTCTCTCTCTCCATCTCACTCATATCAGAATCCAAAATTCATGCCATATATAGAAAATCTTTCTCCTTCTACCTGGATGACATCATCATCTCTTTTTCTCTTCCCTCCCTCCACACCAGACACACCATCCATTTTGGTGTGTTTGAATACTCCGTAGCTCTCCTGCTAAGAATTTCTGAAATTACTGTTACTCTTTTCCAAAATGCTTCTGTCCAAGATATCCATCCTCAAGGTTTGCTCCCTTACTTCCTTTATGGTCCTCTGTTCCTGTATTACTTCATGTGAGAGACCTTCTTCATTGCCTCAAGCCAAATGCTACTGCCTCCAATGCACTCTTCACTGTCTACCTTTCTTATCATACTTTGTCTCCACTTACCACTACCTAACATACTTATCTTCTGTCTTCCCCCCAAATTAGAATATAAGCTCCATGACAGCAGGACTGTATCTGTTCATTTAAATTGCCTTATCACTAAAGTGTAGAATAGTACATGGAACATAATAGAAGACCAATAATTACTTGTTGAATGAATTACTAAATGAATATGGTTTAAAGATAGACTACATTAAATTGGACCAGGCCAAGTACATGCATAAATTAACCCTCAGTAATACATAGGATGGATTATATTTACACGTATTCAATATCTAGTCTTTGGATGTATATTCAGATTTCCTAAATATAAATATTTAGTGCTATAGTAGGAAAGATTTCAATTACTTCAACTCACATGACATTTTAGAAACTACAGAGACCTTTTACTATTCCTCAGTTGTTGTTGTTTTTTCTATAGATGTGTAAGATCTCTTTTTTATTGAACATTCTCTTCAATGGAGTTTTAAAAATTATTTCACTATTGTTTTTAACATCTTGTTTTGTTTTATTTATAAAGTAACTATAATACAGATCAGGGCCTATAATATTGTCCATATAATTCAATAACTTCCAGAACGTGTTTTCTCTATCAAAGACTATGGTTCACATTATCATGGATTTATTGCAAAGTTTAGAACTGAAAATATAGCTATGATTATATTACTTGCTTCAATTATCCTTGTCAAATGTACTATCAATAGAATTTGCAAAAACATTTAATGGTATTAGATTGATATATTTTTTCATGATATATTATTAACTGTGCTATGCTAAAATATTCATTTTATGCAATAGGAGAAATAAACATGGCCTAGATGAGTGAGAAAACAAGTATATGTCCTAGTGTGTTCTCAGCAGGAAAATATAGTTTTCATGTTTGTTTGTTTTACCTTTTAGCAAAGCAACTAAAATTAGCAAGAGGATGATTTCTTAAAGTTTTCTATGTGTTTAAAATTAGAAAAATAACAAGACTACCACAACACATATATTAAAAGACTCATATTTTTGTATATACATAATATATAGCTTAGAAATTATTGTGCTAAGCCCTGGCCGGTTTGGCTCAGCGGCTGGAGCGTCGGCCTGTGGACCAGAGACTCCCGGGTTCGGTTCCCGCTAGGGGCGTGTACAAAAAAAAAAAAAAAAAAGAATTTATTGTGCTAATAGATTGATTTTTTAACTTACTGGAAATTGGTGTTCTAATTTACATGCATGTATATGACTCCTCGTGTCTATTTTAGGACAGATTTAATCATAAAATGATCTTACCTTGGGCAAATTAGAATAAAATCACTTGAGTAATTAAGTTAGATATTTCAAGGAGTTAATTTCATTTATATAAATACGGAATTGTCTCAATGAATCATTTAATGCTTTGTATTACCATTTGACCTCAACTTTTTAAAATTTCTTTATTGAAGACAATATGTTGGTACATGTTTCCTCATTCTTTGCTGTTTAGCAAGGTCTTTAGTATATTTGGTTCTATAGTAGGGTCTGTAGAAACCAATGCTTCAGTATGGGCATAAGCTCTTTAGAAATGGGATTTTGATCAGTCTCCAATTAGAATCATTGCTTTTATATATTTTTCAAGCTCATAGCAGAGAACAATTAATATTAAAGATTTGTGTCAATTTGCAATTTATCTTAAATGATAGAGTGATATAAAGGGAGTTACCTTGTCATACATATTCATACATATATTAATAATCGGTATTTGTGCATTGTCATATGAATTCTTCTGCACCTTGCAGTAACCACACTTGCTTCATGTCAGTAAAATACTAGTGCCAATTTGGTTTAAATCTCTAATGTAAGAGTTTATTTTAAATTTCTTTGAGTAATGCTGAGCACTGATATAAACAGAAGAGTAACTATTTATATCACCTGTTAATAGAATACACATTATTTCCACTAAATATTTTTTCTTGTCTTCATTTGTGAACCTGTTATTCATTATCACACATGGGAAAACATTACTTAGTAGTCATGACAGTATAATCATTCTGAAGCTTAGAAATAATCCATTAATTTTTAGGCTTTGAGACTATTTTAAAATCCCATGCACACGAGTAGAAAGTTTTATTTTTACATTTTAAAAGTAAATTAGAAGAAATAATCACATTAACTCTTTTAAGCAACTAGGATTTATTTACATAAATGACCATATTAGTATAAGAAGTGTTACCCTACTGATCTGAAAATGTTAATTGAAGTTTCAAAAATTATACTCAAGGGCTAATTTCCATCCTGGCAGCTGTGTGCACATTAGGACAATTAAAGTGCCTAAGGATTCTCATTTTATTTCTTGGTTATTATATCTAAGTAAATTGATGGCACATTATTGAGATCTGTTCAGGATCCAATGATTAAAATAAAAATGATGATCTCATCATGGTATTCACACAGCACATTTATCCATTTCTCTTTTGATTTATAGCCCATTTTTACCTAATGCAGTTTAGTCCGGTCTCCTGGGCACATATGTGTGTGTGTGTGTGTGTGTGTGTGTGTGTGTGTGTGTATAAAATCTTTGAGTAATGCTGATATATATATATATAATCTTTGAGTAATGCGTATATATATATATATATAATCTTTGAGTAATGCATATATATATATAATCTTTGATAATCTATACTAATGGACTGCAAGGGTAACAATATAATCTAGTGAAGTGGCTACCTCAGAGTCTTGGGAATGAGTTGTGATGGTTTGAAACAGATCATGTTTGTTTAGCCTAGTTTAATAACTGATTCACATTTATTAAACAGGTCCTGGCTGGATGGGTAGTTTAGAATGACTTAGATTTGAGTAGAGAGTTAGAGAATAACAGCAGAACCAGCTTCTAGTAATGGAAGTAGAAGCCAAAAAAATCTTTAAACACTGAAAGACAACATTTTCTGTTACCTGATAATTCTCAAAACCCTATTCTCTATTAAGCTTTGATACAATTACATAGAAGTTAATCAGATTTATTATATATGACTAGGACTTATAAGTTATGTTTATTATTATTTTCCTTGATGTGGCTATTAAGAATGATCTGTCCATGCAAAATGACCAAAATATTGATGTTAAAGTATGAAAGAAAAGTACATGGTGAAATATCACAGCTCTAGTTGAAACACCTATTTGGATGAAAACATTATGAATTGCAGTTCTGTATATACATTTCTGAATATGACACCTTTAAAAATCATTATTTTCTTTGTGTTTTATATTTAGCAATGGAGGAAAGTGATTTGTGGCTATTAGAACATTCAAGTAAATTTACCATTTATTCTGGGGGCATTCCAGGTTCTACAGCCAGTCCCATTCATTAGAACATTTTGTACTGATCTGTACTGACTCTCCTCAAGAGAATCTGCTGAATTTCTGCATCTTTTCCAGCATCAATCACTTTGATTAGGGTCTCACTCCACCAACCGGGCAGCTTCTCTTCCACAGCAGCTCCATATGTCTCCTACAGCTGTTCCACTATCTAGGCGGAACATGACTCTTTGACTTACAGTTTGTGTCCCTATCAAAAAGACAGTCGATAGCTCCTTTATTACTTTGATTTGCCCAAGTCTCTCAGGGCTTGGACTATTACTTGTGGCCAGTCCTGAATCTGGGGACAGTAGAATATAGAAATTGTGTCCATGAATGTTTTTTTTGTTGTTGTTGTTAATCCTCACCCAAGGATATTTTTCCATTAATTTTTAGATAGAGTGGAAGCAAGGGAGGGAGGGAGAGAGAGAGAGAGAGAGAAATATCGATGTGAGAAAGATACATCGATTGGTTGCCTCCTGCACAACCCCATCTGGGGCTGGGGAATCAAACCTGCAACCCAGGTACGTGCCCTTGACTGGAAATCAAACCCAAGACCCTTTGGTCCGCAGGCTGACACTCTAACTACTGAGCCAAACTGGTCAGGGCTGTCCATGAATGTTTTTATAAGTGAAATAACTATATCAGTGATCATGCTAAGGAACTATTTGAAGAGCACAGACAGGGCAGAAACTTTTTTTTTTTTTTATCCTCACCCGAGGACATTTTTCCACCTTTTGTTCAGATAGAGTGGGAAGGAGAGAGAGGAAGAGAGAGAGAAAGAGAAACATCGACGTGAGAGAGACACATCGAGTGGCTGCCTCCCGCACGACCCACCAGGGACCGGGGACAAACTGCAACCGAGGTACACGCCCTCAGCGGGAATCGAACCTGGGTCTCTCTCGACCACAGGCTGACACTCTAACCGCTGAGCCAAGCCGGCCAGGGCCAGAAACTTTGATTGTGAAAAAAATTTCTACAGGGAAATTTTCACTGTGTTACCCACTGATAAAAGCCTACCATGATTTTCTTTTATGTCAATGGGAATTAGATTGACTTTTTTCCCTCTATGGTTGATTTACGGTCTGTAGATTTTATATTGGACAATCTATTTTCCCAGATTAATATACTTATGCATTATACCATGGAAAACCAGAACAGTTATTATAAATTGTAACTCCAGAGCCAACAGAATTTTCTGTAAGTTTTAGAACCCCCCAACACCCAAAATGTTAGCTGCAATAGCTTCACTATATGAAAACATGTAGAATAAATAAAATGGGAGCAAAACGGATTCAGAATAAAAGAAACTAATATGGTAACCTGATTCACTGATATCTGAAAATTTAGTTTTCATATAGCTTAATGTAAAAAGGTAAACAAAGCAAAAATTCATTGAGAAAATAGTGGAGTATTATCTGAAGCTTACTGAACAAACATTTTTCGGGAAAGACAATAAAGCTTTAGAATGTGAAGTACTAGGATTTCAACTGAAAGAACAAGCATAAAGAAAATTAATTATCCTGTTGAAAGAATGCTGTTGGGATGTCTTTGCATAATTTGGTAGGACTTTTAGTATTGAGCTTATATCTTTAATAATATAATAGCTACCAAAATCAAAAGACACTAGTTACCACACTATGAATGACCTAAGTGAAATGTCAGTGTACCTATTAATGGATTGGGGAGGGTTATATGGATATTTATTATTACCAACAGTATCCATGGTTTTAAAAAATACTAACAGGAAAAAACAAAAGGGTTTAATTGTCTTCTGATTTTAGTATACTATACCTTTGAGTTTCAAATAGCTCTGTTGTTAGTAACTTGCCTTGTTCGTGGAAATCTAGAATTGATCTAAATGTTACTTGATATCTTTTCATCTCAAAGGCGAAACCACTATAATACTTCAACTTCCCATACAGAATTACACATTCAAACTAATGCCTAGTTGTTAAAATAGAAAAAAAAGAAGAAGAAGAGGCAGATGAAGTATTGTAATTATAGACTTGATAAGAGGTTGCAAATGAATAAGCAGTTGGCAATTTGAGTAGTTAAGAATCACTGCACATTTTATTATAGCTGTGATTTTTCAGTTCATAAAGCCATATTCAAGTAGGAACACACACACATGCACTCATTTTTTTAAAATAAGTGTAACAGTCAAAGTAAGTCATTCTATGACTCAGGGCTGATCTTTACATTTTTAGCCCACAATTCTATAAACTATCTAATTCTACCAATCCAGGTGACTTCTAAGAAGCAAATTTTCTCTTATATTTTTCTCTTCAAAATGTTCATGTCTGCAATTTAGCTGATCATCTAAGTGTGGCAGAAAGGTTTTGGTTAGAACTCTCATTCCAATATGCTAATAATTAGAAATTTTCAAATTGTGTGAAAATTTATTGACATATCTTTAAAGAGCCAGGAACATACCTCACTGAGATGTAAGGTAGTACATGACAATTAGAATTATTATAGCTAGAAGTAAGAAGGGATTTTGTATGTACGTGAGAAAAATAACCCTAGGGTTATAGCTGCTCATGAAAGAGTCTGCTCCCCGACCTCAGTGAGATGGCTTTACTTCAGCTGTTCATGAATTATCCTGATTCACTGATTGTCCTATCCCTGTGTAACAAATACAAGATTTAAAAGCTTCACTATTACTTTTACAATTTTGCTTATTTGTTTTATTTCTAAACAATATCATCAGAGATTTTCGGTGATTGGAGAAGGTAAGTAGAGGAGTTAGACCAGGAGTAGCCACAAACCAATGGGAAATATGCAATAAATAAATTATAAGACATCATCTAATGCCACCCCAATACACACTGTTTTAAGTAAAATGCACTGATCTATTGTTTTACAAATGGCTGATATCTTATTTGCATAAATTGCTTATAAAAACCAATCCACAATCACAAATACTATAAAACATAAAGCTATAAAGAAAGGGCATTAAGAGATAGTTCACAGAAAAAAAAAATAGAAGTATGACTTTGGTCATTTTGAAAGCTCTAGTAGTAAACTAAACTCTCAAAAGAAAAAGGATGCCATGACTCTCTAGTTATTAAATTTATCTTACTCATATTTAACTAACATATGTTGACAATTAGAGTGTAAGATCCCAAACTTATTCACACTTCCTCTTTTCAAAAGGCTCCTAGTTTGGTGAAGGAGAGATAGAAATTTATTTATTGAACTGTTTAACAAGTGCTTCCTGAGTGTTAGAAACAGATATCCAAAGATAGGAAAATCTGTAATACGTAGCCCATACAATTAAAAAGTTATCAGTCTTGCCTGGCTGGTGTGGCTCAGTGGCTGAGCGTCAACCCATGCACCAAGAAGTTGCCAGTTCGATTCCTGGTCAGGACACATGCCCATGTTGTGGGGAGGTGGCCAATCAATGTTCTCTCTCATCAACATCTCTCTTTCTCTCTCTCTCTCTCTCTCTCCCTCTTCTTCTCTCTCTAAGATCAATAAAGAAAAAAAATTTTAAAAAAAAGAGTTATCAGTCTCAATAATCCTGGGCATATTTAAATTTTTTTTAAAAATTTATTTTATAGAGGGAGGAAAGGGTAGAGAGAGAGAAACATTGATGTGAGAGAGACACATTAATGGGTTACCTCCTGTGTAGGGGATCAAACCTGAAATCTAGGTATGTGCCCTGACTGGAAATTGAACCCGTGACCTTCTGGTGTACAGGACAATGCTTCAACCAACTGAGCCACACTGGCTAGGGCCAGGGCATATTTTAATAATCTCTCTGCCTTCATTCTCTATAATTTTTCCACCATTGACCTCTTCAGTTGGGCACCAAATATTATTCTGTTTCCTCATTTCTTCACATAATTAGTTGCATTTACTTGTTTATTCATGTCTTTGCATTACTATGTAACTTCTTGTGTTTTTTAACCCTCACCTGAGGTCATGCTTACAGAGAGGAAGGGGGAGAGAGAGAAACATCAGTGTGAGAGAGAAACATTGATCAGTTGTCTTCCATATTTGTCCCAACCAGGGCTCAATCCCAAAACCCAGGTGTGTGCCCTGACCAGGAATCAAACCAATAACTTTTCTGTGCACAGGATGATGCTCAACCAACTGAGCCACTCTGGTTGGGCAACTATGTAACTTCTTGATCACTCACACTCCACAATGGTGTCAGATATTAGCACTGAAATGTTAAATTAATGAGCAAATGAATGCACGCAATAACACAAAAGTAAGGGGAAGGAAATTTCTAACTGGTGATACTATTGAAAACTTTATGATTTATATGAGCTAGGTCATAACCTATTAAGAGTTAGACATAGATTTTTGTATCTTTGGATATAGATAGTTTGGCTAGAATGGATATTTTGAAATCCGTGTCCAGATTTAAGCCTTCAGTCTATAATTTTCTTTTTCTAAATGCAAATGCTAGTTTTAATGGAAATTAAGATTTCTATTAAATTATTATTTTTCAAAGCAAGTTTATACTCCTTTTTCATTCTGGGAAATGCTGCAAAAATTAAGGTGGCACTTTTCGATTGATTGTCTTTATGTTTAAAAATCAAATGTGATTGAGTAAGAGCTAGTGGACAAATATTTAATTTTCAGAGTAATATTTGTATAGATTTGTGGCTAATCACTTCCCAAGGTAATTTTGTAATGTTTAGTCATCCAAAATGAACTGTACTCAGCTGGAGAGATGGGAGTAGTCATTTTTTATTTTCCTATCTCCCCCATCTACTAAATCTTACTTATTGCTATACAAGTTGTTTATACCTCCAAAATGTATCTGGAATCTCTATCACCTTTTATTTCTAATATTTACCTCACTGACCTCTATTATTTTTCTTATTTCTGTCATAGTCTACATACTGCTGCTTTTTATATTTATTTATTGAAATTTGAAAAGCACCTTTATTTTTAGTACAGTTCAAACATCAAATAGCATAAAGAACGGATCCTATTGCACTTTTGTTTGTGTCGTTGAAATCACGGTTCAACTAACTTACAAATGAATTAAGGACAGAACACATATCTGGTCATCTGATTATTGATGCTTAAACGTTTTTCAGGATTTTCCATTGCCTATAGAATATGAGCTTCTTGAAATGGCATTCAAAATGATAGTCTGTTTCACTAATACATGTTCATCTTTTTCTCTGTTACTCCTCTTGGTAGCCCCTGCAATATTGTTTAACCCAAATAATCCCTAGGCTTCATGAGACTTAGTCTTTGAGTGATATCCATTTCAAGGAAGCAATCCAATATCCAAAGGGTAAATAAAAGTATTTCAAACGTATTTAATCTGTCTCACAATGAAACAGCAAGTTGGCAAGGGGAAGTGTGTATAGTCCACAGCTAACATCTTAAATATTCTTGCCACCAATAGTGTCTCCTCAGTGTCCTATGTTGATTGAAAGGACGGCCTCTCCTTCTCTCTTCAACAACAACCCTTCCTTCTCTCTGAAGCTCTTCAGCCATTGCTTTATTTTCTACTCTGTCCCCCTCAATATTTTAGTTGTAAATAAATGCAGCCTGTTTATTTCCTTTAGTATTCTGTCTGCTTCACTCATTACTCCATTTTTTTGTGTTGTTTACAATAAAATAAGGCTCAGGAACTGATGCTAAAAGCAAGAGGTGTTTTCTGCCAATGTCAGGGGAATGAAAAATTTAAATACTCCTTTTAAAATAACTTCTGTCCTCATTACAGATCTATCCTATAACATAGCTATTCAGCATATGCTACTGATAGAGATTCCTCCTTTCCCCTTTTTCTCTTCCTCCTCATTATTCAAAATTCAGTGATTTTTCAGCTTAGATGCCCCAATTCCTCAAGTCACAGTTGTCTGTACCCTTCCCTTTGTTCTTTCAGCTTTTTGCCTATTCTTCTGGTGCACTGTCTGCCTTAAACAATTATGTCTTGGCTGTTTCCTCTCCTAGACTGTGAAATATGTGATGGCATGAACAGTGGCCTTATTCACGTTGTTATCCTCAGTGCTAAACACAGTGCCATTCAAAAGAGGGAGACTCTATAAATGTTTGTTAAATTGATTTAAATTTAAGGACTATATTTCAGAGGCAGGTTTAAATAAAATCACAAGCAGTTGCATTTTAGACTGTCAGTAAAAGCTACGTTCTTTTAAAATCCAAATGCATGCATCGTTAATCACTTAAGAATATTTGTCACGGATTTCAATATAAAATCCAATCATAGGAATGGCATGAGGCATGCAAAGTTATAACCAATGTATTTGGCAAAACAAGTTTCTCTTCATATTTATAATTTTGTTGGAAATAGTTGAACCAACACCACAAGACCATCTCTCTAATCTGATCGGCTTTACCCAGCATTTACTATATAAAATGCTTACTTTCAAGTATGCATGAAAAATGTCTGCATGACTGATGTTACATCATTCTAATTTTTTTAATGTCATGTGCAATGCTTGGGCAGCCAACAAAACTGTTTAAATTAAACATATTTTGAAAATAATTTGGTTGGAGCTTGAATATAAGATTATGAAAAATATATTTTTAAATTAAACAATTGTATAAGCGTTTCCTTTAAAAATGAAGCCATTTTTAAAATGTTTTATTCTTGTGAACCTAATTTAGGGATGCTAACATCTGTATTATTACTGACAATTAGGTAAGGAAACATAAAAAAATGATATAAGTATGTTTTAAAATATCTTTCTTAATCACTACAGAAACTTTCTTTTTTAAGACCTCAGAGAAGGCAGGGGGATGGATGAGATAAACCAAAGAACTTATATGCATGTAAGTGTAACCAATGGACGTAGACAACAATGCTGGGGGGTGGGGGGTGGGATGGGGAGGAGGGTGTCTATGGGGGAAAAAGGAGAAACATCTGTAACAAAAATAAATTAATAAAAATTGAAAAAAAAAGGAAAAGAAAAAACAGCTCCTAGATATAATATAAAATTTCCAAATTTACTTTTTTAAATACACTTACAAACTGACATTGTAAATATATGAAAACCAATTAAGGACTTTTCAGAGCCCAGAAATGCTAGACACTTTTAAAATGTGGAAGTGAACTGTAGAAAGTTTGGACATGCTAAAATATAATTAAATGTATAATTTTATAGTAAGGAATCATAAAAAAAATTTTCACATATAAACTTGTGAAATTTTGTACGAGCTTTTTGTTCCTTACTATGAAGTAAAATTACTTCTTTGGACCTGCCAGCATTGGTAACAAGACAACAATGTAAGAAAATGTAAGTCGATGCTTTATAAATAGGGAATACTTCAAAATATTCAGCTTGTGAAATGGTGGTTTTATGTCCCTTGCCTTCTGAAGCTGTCTGACAGTGAACACATCTGTTGTTCTTTCTTGTCAGTGGCATAAGGAGCGGTGGTTTACTCACTGCCCTTTTGGATTCTTTCCAGCATGCAATAGCCCATCCTTCTTTGAGTTTCTTGACATCTCTCCTTTTCCTTGTTGCTGTGGTGTACTGACCTCTTGGAGGTAGCCTTTATTCAGAAAAGCTTTTGACATCGACTCGTTCTTTTTTCTACATTATCTTCACATTGGGACAACAACTTGAAAACAAATTTTCTAAAACGTTTCCTTTTTTTCCCATTGCATCAACTTGTACATATCTGCATAAACCCAAGTCATATCAATTTATCTGCTTCTCCAGGCCTACACCCTGGCAGCTGAGTAATGATAAAGAAAACTGCACAACCATGAAGAATAATGTCCTGTAACTTGTAGTTACTTCCTTTATTTGTGTCCTCAGTAAAGTCAGCCATTGTAGGTTTCCTTGCCATTCTCCTCCTGACCCATCCTCATTCTTTATCATAGATATTTCAATAGTCTCTATTTTTCTTCAAGTCTCTGACCCTGCTCCCTTACCTTCCTCCAACTTATCAAAGAAAACAGAAGCTGTAAGATGTTCTTGTTTTCCATTTCTTCCACAGACCTACACACTCATTCAACATTATCACCTCCCCACAGGTATGTTTCTCCAGGCTACGTTGAAGTATTCTCTCTTGGGTCTGGAGCCCATCTCCAAATCTTCTCTCTTTATAAAAAGAAATTTTATTAAATTTATTGAGGTGACATTGTTAAATAAAATTATATAGGTTTCAGTTGTACATTTCTATACTACATCATTTGTATTTTGCATTGTATGTTTACCATCCAAAGTCAAGTCTCCTTCTGTCACCATATATTTGACCCCCTTTACACTTTACTACTCCAATAATCCCTTCCCTCTGGTAAGCCCTATACTCCCCTCTGAGATTTGTCCGTCTGTTCCCTATTTCCATGTTTCTGGATCTATTTTGTTAGTCAGTTAATTTTGTTCATTAGATTCCACATATAAGTGAAATCATGTGATACTTTTCTTTCTCTGACTGGCTTATTTCACTTAGCATTAATACTCTCCATAGGTCTAATTTCCTCTCTGAAGATAGCTAACCCATACTCTGAATTATATACATTAGTACAATATTTTTTATTAGAATATAATACTTAAAAGCCATAGATAAATGTTTGTCTATTTGTACTAACTGACCCATTGAATAATAGTTTTGAAAGTGCTTTACAAACTATAAAACAATATATCAAACTATAAAGAGCTTTTACTAATCAATTTGGAAATCATAACACCTGGTCTGATGAGCATGCTGGTTTTAAATGGAACAGATGCAGTGTGATGATACACCACATTAAAGTTATGAGTGAATAGATTTCCTTGCAATTACAAGTCATATAATGAAGGTAGCTAAGCTCTATATATTTCTGCCAATGAAGGAACTGTATGATTTCACATATTTAAAATTTTATTTATAGAGTAACCTTTGAAAAATAGGTAAAGCACCATAGTGCTTTTTGTTGGTAGTATTGTGTGTTGGTATTTCAGTTGTCATTTCAAAAGTGAAACTAAATTGTATACTAGAAAATAAAAATAAAATAAAATTAGTCTGTGCACAAAATTTAGCATTATGGATTTAGGTACAGCCAAGCACTGGAACTTTTTCAGTTTTAAAAATTGAGCCCCTTTGAAGTTTAGATATACAGTAGCAGGAACTCTGAATACAAGGGTATGTGATGTAAGGAGAAAACCATTTCCACTCCATGATCTGTGTGGTGTGTGTTTTTATATGTGTTTTCAGACAAGGGAATGGTATTACACTAGAGTTAGTTAAAAGCATTGATATGGAACTGAATTTCAAGTACAGAAGGAAACTTTAATTTACTTGATTAGTTTCCTGTAATTTGAATATTTTTTACTATGCTAGTAAAAGTGTGGAATTGAACACAGGTATATTCTCCTAGAAAATTAAATAATTCTTGAGTGGACTTTTGAAGTGACATAGAACACCCATTTTTGCATTTTATTTTCCTGATAAGGCCTTGTTTCTAATGTTGGATAATTTTTCTTAACACTGAAGAGTGTCATAATGAAATATTAATTTAATGAAATTTGCTCTGGAAAATTTTATGTGTAATCATAAACATATATTAGTTAAAGAAATACAAGATAGTATAAAATTAAGCATTAATGTCTGAGACCAGGTGAATGGTTGCCTCAATAATTCAATTATGAGATGGGGAAATTCTAGTATATGGTTATTGCAATGGAAATTAAAAGCAAAATATGTGGAGACATTTTCTTAAAGTAATAATTAACAGTACTTGGAGGTATGTTTAATGTGAAGAAATAATAAAAGCAATAAAGTTTGAAACAATAAAAAATTATACTGATTTGCTTTTATGTTGTGTAAATTCTCTTTAACAACTCTGTTGTGTGTTTTCATCAATCTATTACATTTTGGATTTTTACCACATTCTTGTTTTATTTCATTAAGTTTTCCTTTTAATTTTTGCCTTAATTTTATTCTTCTCTCTTATTATGATTCCCGTGACCCCAGATTATTTTGCCAAGTCCATGCATTTTACTATTTCATAGATGGCATCAGGAAGTTTTCCAAAATTCTCTCTGGTTTCTGTGCAAAAAAAAAAGTCAAGGACTTGTTCACTTTCTAAGCTTTGAGATTACTGTATTTGTTTGGATTCAGAAAATTTCTGTAAGTACCTCTTGCTCCACTTCTTGGGCCTTAAACTGTAAGAGCTGTGTGTAGGTGCAGTTTTGGTAACAGTATGAGCAACATGCTGGATAGGGTCTGTAGTCTTTGGTCTTCTTAGCTTACCTCTCCCAGAATGGAACCTCTGCCCTATGAATGAGATGAAGTGAGGGTGATCAGGGCCCAGTTCCAGTATTCTCAGTATGTCACACCTGGACTAGAGCCTCTGCCCTATGAGTGGGGGCTGATTGGAGAAAGAGAACCCCTATTCTCTCAGCTGAACTCACCGTGGATTCCGCCCCTATAACACTGTAACAGAGAACTATAAGGCTTGAGAAATGCTGGTGTTCTGCACATCTTGAAAAGATACCATAGCACTTGACTGGGAGCTGGAGAGAGAGGGAGCCCCACTTTATGGGCCATACCTGCCCAAATTGGAGCATCCATCATCATGCTGAGATGTGGAAAGGGGAGGGAGGGAGCAGTGATGACTCAAATACCACAAACTCTCTTTGTTCTTACTGGGATTTAGAAGAGTTTCTTGCATAAATAGTTCTCATTTGCTGTATCCCCTTAGGATAATATGCATTATGCCCCTAGGACAATTTAAAATGTTTTTCATATGTGTTTTAATAATTTCACCAGTTATGGTTGTTTCCTGGGGAGTGGGACTACAGAGCTCCTCATACTGCCATTCCAGAAGTGCAAGGTCCTCCATACTGTATTTTGAAGGCCTTCCGGAATCCTTGTTGCATCAATATTAAAGACACTTAAAATTTTTTAGTTTGAAATATTTCTGTGTGTGCCATGCTACTAGTAAGAAAAATAACAAGATTTTCCAAACATCTTTGACTCAGATTTATATAGTACACACTCAAAACAAAACATTAATGTTTTAGTTAAATGAGGAAAATGCTAGCTTTTCAATCACCATTGCATGTGGACTTGATTAAGTTAAGTGAAAGAAAGTATTCCCTAATTGTTAAGCTGAAACTCTTTCATCATTGAAATGTTCCACCAGCTTGTTTCATACCAGTTAAGAACCTAGCTTCAATTTAAGATGAATGCAAATAACAATGTTTATAATGCAGATGGCACAGTGGGAGGGACAACTGTATATATAATCTTCTCCCCCTCATAAACTTTTACTCTTAGAGCATAGCATAATATTGCAATCAGAGTGCTTGGGTTTGAATCCTGGTTTTACCACTATATGCTGTGGCCTTTGAAACAGTTAAACTTCAGTTTCCCATTTAAAAAATGGAAGTAATAATAGAACATACTTTTAGGGTTGTTTTGAGGATTACAGGTAATCAATCATTGTTTAAAGTGCTAAGCAATTCCTGGTGTATAATAATACATATATGTAATAATAATCTCTAATGTATAACAGTAAATTTAATATGGTAATGAAAATGAGAAATCATAAAATTATTATTATCCCCTTAGCAGCTTGACATAATCAACAGAAAATTGAGGTCTACAAACATTGTTTAATGAAGTATAGATTTGAATAATGGACAAGAATTTTCTAACTGTTCTTATAGTCACTGGTTTCAGTTTACTGGATTTTCTTAAACTTTATGTATTTCTAATCATCTCTTCTCTACAAGAATATATAATCTTTCAATTAAATATTAGTCTACATAAGATTGTTTTATCAATGTAGATAAACTAAGTAGTGAAACTCTTGGTGCTGGATGTCTTTGTATCCTTTACTTCTTTTTAGTTTTTTTTTTTTTAATTTATTGATTTTAGAGAGAGAGAGACAGGAAGGGAAAGAGAGAGAGAAAGAAGCATCAATTTGTTGTTCCACTTGTTTATGCATTCATTGATTGATTCTTGTATGTATCCTGACCAGGGATCAAACCCGCAGCCTTAGCGTATCTGGATGACACTCTAACCAAGTGAGCTACCTGGCCAGGGCCTATCCTTCACATCTATCAGTCACATAGTTTAAAAACTCATTTTTTTTTTTTTGGTGTATACTCATCATGCAGTTCCTGGAATGAGACAGATCTTTATATGAGGCTTTCTTCAATCTGCTATTCATTGAGTGGCTTTTACCCAATCTCCTATTGTGCCAGGCACTGCATTGGGCATTTGGAATGCAGAAATGAGTGAGAAATGTTTTTTTTTCAGCTGAAAAAAGGGAGATAGCCAT
This sequence comes from Tadarida brasiliensis, assembly GCA_030848825.1. NCBI lineage: Eukaryota > Metazoa > Chordata > Mammalia > Chiroptera > Molossidae > Tadarida > Tadarida brasiliensis. The sequence goes on along the minus strand of CM061280.1, from coordinate 113,759,616 downwards.
GAAAGCACACCCCTAGGATAAATTTTGAAAGGTACTATTGGAGAGATACCTCTAAAGGAGCAATTTTCAACTGGTGTGCTGTAAGAATTTTTAAAACATTCAATACTTGACTAGTTAGGGGCACTGACCTCTTTTTCCCTTAGATTGTCAAATTTTTTAAAATGACAACAGCCAACACCATAGTAGCTGTCCAGTGTGAATCAATCAAAATTATACCTATGTTTTGGTCAGATCAGCAAAAAGATAATATATTTTTTGGTGCACCACACAATTTTAGTAATTAGTTTATGTTTGCCATGAATAATGAAAAGGTTGACAATCACTGCTCTAAATTATTATGGAAACACAAAAAGCAGTCTCCCTGGAAAAACTTCAAAGAGAACAGGAAGGAGTAGTCATCTGAGGTTGTTTATCAAAGCCAGTGAAGAATTTTTCACATATGGTGAGATACAAAAAGGCCTTTTCTGCCACAGAGAAAAACAAATATAAAAGCATGAAATAATTAACGAGCTTGTGTTGTTCTAGAGATGTTGAAAAGTTTGGGTGTTTGGAAAGTCTAGTGAATAGGATGAGGAAGGATAATGAGATGGGACAGACAGGGTATGTCAAAGCCAGGTTGTAAAGAACTTTTATGCTTTTTCAAAGATTTTGGACCTCATTCTATAGGCAAAGGGAAGCCAGAGAGGATTTTAACCAGTGAGAATGGCATGGTCAGTTAGGTCTCTAAAATAGTAACTCTGGCATATCAACCACATTTAATCTTGTGAATGATTGAAGGACATGGTGCTTACATTTCTTTTGTAATGGTCTAGGTCAGGGTAGGTCAGAGCTGCATAAAAATAGCTAGATGCAAGACAGCTTTTCTGTTCCATGCAACAGGGTATTTCCTCCCCATTCCCTCCTCTTCCCCAGAAAATACATTTAGTCTTGTTTTATGAAATTGGTAAAGCTGTTAAGATCCAGCCACCCAGTTTTCTTTGCTTAGCCAGCTCAGGTAAATTGCTTTAATGTGCATATTGTAAGGAAAGCATATGCCAACTTGGAAAATATATATCAGATGCCTTTGAAACTGTGCATTTTAGTGCAGTGAAGAAATTAAGTAAGTAGTGAGATGTTTTGGAATGTTACTAATGATACAATCTACTACCGTCATAATGTAATGTACATTTAGAAGAAATAAAATTAATTTTATGTTTATTCTGCCTTAATAATGAGAGAAAAATGGTAAATATTTGGGAATTAAATCTAATGTGTAGGTTGTTTTAAGGCAAGCTCTTTCCCACAAATATTTTTTTAATGAGAAAAAAAAATATATATATATATGGAAATCACTTGATTTGGTAGTTAATATTTATTTATATCTTTCATAAATGATTTCTTAATTCATTCTATTATTATTTTCAGCTACAGATTGTTGCCAAGGTCACTAAATGACACACTAAACACATTCACCCATCATGCCCTTCTTCCTTCAGATTTTTCCTACTACTACTACTACACACAAACACACACACACACACACACCCCTCCTTGGCATTATTGATATTTTTCGGAGAAACCTATATTCTTCTGTCATGCAATTCTATCATGACATATATTTTTACACCAACTAATTTTTGTTTCTTACCTTTGTTCCTATGCTGGAGGGCACTTTTAAAATTGTTCTGTCTTCCTGAACATTACCAGTAACTGCTCCACTAGACATTGTAGATGTTGCCATCAAGTTAACACATGGGGTGTGTAGATTTACAGTAAGAATGAAATTTTATTAGAGATAATAGCTCTTACATTGCTCAAGAACAGATCACCCCATGACCATCTGTCCTATATTAGTTCATTTCTCTTATAATTCAGGAATTAGTGTTTTTGAAGTGCATGGCATGTGAATCATGCCTGGAAGCTTTGTCGTATATAATTTTGACATCCTAGTTTTAATTGTCAAGAGCACTAAAATGATATATATTGATTCCAGACTGAATGGGTTATTGTGTGGCTTATACTGTAATTCTAGAGCTATAATTTTGTTTTTACTATATGAGCCTTAGAGTGTTTATAATTTTTTTCAAAGCAGCCAATATCAGCACCCTAATTAACACCTTCCACCATTCCGCTCTTGTACTTGAGAAGTTGGCAGCACTACAGATGGAGCAGAGGCTAAGATACCAAATATGGACCTGACACAGATGGACATCAATTGTCTTGCATCACCTTGGGGTTCTTCCAAATTTATTTTGTGCAATAATTCCCTTAGCCTCTGCTTCCCATCTCCCAGGGCCATATTTTCCCATGTTCATTGCTCAGACCTGAGGTATAATGTGCCAAAATTAGCAAGTAGTCACATAAGTCTGGCCCTTCTGATTCATTTAATGTGGGATGAGATTGTGATGGGTAGAAAGAACTATGAAGAAATATGTGACTGCTTCAGGGTTATTAATATTTTTGCTGTATACTCTGGAAAATAGGTGGTTGATAATTTGTAAAATTATGGAAAACATGCTATAAATGATTTTAATATAGAAAAAAGTTTTAAAATATTGACTCATGAAGTTACTATTAATGATAGCTTAATGTTAATCAAAGCTTTTACTTGTATCTTTAGTTACATGTCAACCACATTTCACAAAAACTCAGGGTCCTACAATTTTATAGAGAATATTACTAATTATATCAGATAAAATCAGAAATCAGTATCAGTCCATACAGTATACTTTATATTACTTAAACAAATCATGAAATTAAAATTATATCACCATGTATTGAACAGATTTGAGGTGTATAATTTTGGAAAAAAAAGTACTAAAACTTTTCAGGTCTTGAGAACTCCTACAAGGTAATTCTGTTAAAGTGTTCCTCATGAATGAGATCTCCATTTGTATTATCAATGTTTGTGTTTGTGTTATAAAAAAGAGAACCGGACTCTGCCTACCTTAATAAAGATAAAATATAACAAGATGGACATTGGTTTAATCACAGAGTTGTTTGCTGCCCATCACAGACCTCAAGGATGGATAGGAAAAGGATATTTCTAGGAAATATAAAAACAGAATTTTATGAACAGTCTCTCTAATCAAGATAAACCTGTTCCAATAATTTCCCTTCAAATTTCCAGAGGGGTATTTGATTGGCCTAGTTTGGTTCTTATGCACACCTCTTGTCCTGACTTGTGAATACTCAGTTGACAGTACCACCAGGATCCCATTAATTGACAAATGGTGTTGCTTGTCTTTGTTTACTTGCTTGCTTGATTTTTCAATTGCTGAACAATATTCCTGCCTTACTCTCTTCTCTCTATGTCCTCAAATGGAGCAGGATGCAGAACTTCTTCCCTGCTGAAATGAATACTTAATCCTTTGGTATTTTTAAGAATTTATAAACTGAAACAAATGATCATCAAAACAACAACAACGAGCAAATGATACTAAAAGTCTGTGTCACTTTAGTTCTTCTCTCTGTTTATTTCTATTTCTGAATCTGATTCCTAAGCATCTTTATGAATTCCTGTTCAAGCACATCCCTGCCCAACTCCATTTCTGGGTCTGTGCAGTATTTCAATTCAACAAAATTTATTTAGGCCTACTATGTGTCAATCCAGAAATGCTAAATGCCATTTATCACATGTGCCAACACTGATAAATCAGTAGACCTTTATGGTGTGTGGTGCTGAGACTTGTGAGGGAAAGAACACTAGACTCAATTAACAGCATCAATAACAGAGAAAGGGAGTATAGGTGCAGCTCTCACACACTTTCATTTTCTGTTCTAGACTATAGGGGATAAGACAATAAACCTGATGTGGTCCAGCACTTGTGGAGATTATTAGAATCTAGTTGGAAAGACTGGAGCTTGGTATCCCAATTAGAAGTTCCCATAATACTTTAGGTGAGTGGAGATGAAGACCTAGATAGGGCAGTGACACTAGAAATGGAAAGAATGACATGGATAAGTAGATATTTTAATTGTTATGACGCTGTAGATACCCTAGCACTGTACGTACATTCTTTCGTGACTAGAACACTGAAGAAGGGAAGCTATGTCTTTTTTGTCATTTTATTTGCCTGAAGTACTTTCACCAGGTTTTCTAATTCTATCCTTAGGTGATAACTCCCCTCTTCTTTCCATTTTATTCAGTGTAGTCTTACAAGATACGAATGCTTGGTCTCACCAAGTTCAAAGTCTGTTCATTAACAGTCTCTTCTCTGCTCCCAACCAACTTCTGTTTAAATTTATGATTCTCATCCAGTGACCCACAACAGAATAGTTAACTAAAGTAGGTAATATAGACAAAAACGGTAGAACTTTACCTGGCTCAATGACCCATCTTTCTCACTTACATGGATTCTCTGACTCCTCATTAAGGAAAGAAAATTGTTCTATAGACTCTTATCATTATTGATTTGTGATATCAGCATGCCTTAACCATAAAAAGAAAATGGTAGTTGTACTTTTAGTAATAGAATCTCAAATTATTGACACTTTACTCATAATTGAGAAGAGTAATGTAGACTCCTTTATTCTCACAAACTGTTCTGATCTCCCCCTCCTGCTGGATATGAGGTAAACTAATTTTGATCTTATCTGATCTAAACTCATTCTAATCCCATCCTTTAATCAGTCACTCTGGCTTTAACTGGGTTTCATTTGAAGATTGCATTCTATTTGAGATTCCTCTACTTCTCTTTAAAATAGCACCTAAGGTGTAGAAGTGACTTTCATGACATTGTGTTGTTGAGAGGAAATGGATCACCTTACCTCATGCTGGTTCTTGGGGGATTAATGGCAGAATCCCTCCATTTGGTGTTCTGCTAGTATCTGCTGATTAAAATTTACAGTTGGTAAAATTTACAGTTCAGAATCTCTTAGCTCAGATAGGCCTTCCAAAGAGCCCTGGCTTATTCAGCCACTTTAAACCATCCCTAAAATTGTCTGGCTTGTCTTCCTTCTTTCTGAAGAAAAGGCAATTTCCCTATTGTAAGGTTACCAAGCCCTCATTACAATGAGCACAATGACTGGCCTATAAAAACTGAGGAAGGCCTGGGAGGGCAAACTAAGTCATCTCTGTGCCTAATCACATCAGTCTGCTTTATATGTTGAGTTATAAGCTCTTGTGTTTCTACAGCAGTTTCCTTCTAGTGCTCAAAATGGAGACAGAAATGCTCTCACTACTTTTCACAATTTATGGGACATACTTCTTCTTGACTAAAACATAAGAAGGGAAAATAGAGATATACATTTCCTTCACCTATATCTGTTTAATGTCCTTTCCCCACAAGCCTCCAATAAAAAGAAAAATGAATCACATTCATAGTTTTCAAACATATTAATCTTATTACATTATCAGTATATAATAGAAATTAAAGAAATGTTATTAAAATTTTCTTTGTGGTATCTGTCACCTTTATTCCTTATTCACTCTCACTAAGGGTTCGATCTGTTATGTTTGATTTATTGCAATAATTTTCAATGTCTCTTGCCTCTTCTCTTCACACACCAGGCTATTTTGCATTCTGTTGCCAGACTATTCTTCTGGTCGCTCTGCTTTGATTATATCATTATTTTCCTTTAAGACACTCTAGAATTATGTCTCATCATTTATCCAGTATTCTCTTTCAATCCAACGCCTGCTGGGTACTAAACTTCTTTTCCTTTATTGTAATTTCTTTGGGATATACTCTTAAATTGATTCCTTCCTCATGCCTTTGTTTATTGTATTGCCCCTTACTAATAAGATATTAATAAGATATTCATCACTGGCTGTTTCTTCAGAGGCTATCCTTAGACCTACCTGAGTGAAACTGACCCCCTCCACAACTGTACTTCCTTCAAAGGGGTCACAAGAGCATTTAGTCTGCAAAACATATATTGAAGTGATATCATACGTTTGTATTCTCTCTTTTCTTTGTATACATCTTTCCTCCTAACTCAATTGTATCTTAAACTAATAATTGTATTTAGTATTTTTCTCTAGCTGTCATAGTGTCTAATGGGCAGCATTGAGCACTAAATATTTTAAAGAAAATTGAACAGGAACTTAAAAATAAAAGCACATACAGAAAAAACATGGGTTTGAATGATAGTAATATTTCTTTTTAATGCTGTTCTTTAGGTTTATTTTTTTATGTTTTCACTAATGGCCTGTACTATTTTTATAATTTAAAATTGTGTCAATTCAACATCACTGTAATTTAATTACATTGTGATCCAAGCATACGGTGTAAGATTTTATTTACAAAACACCAGTGAGTCTATAGTTAATCATAAAGCAGTATCTTTGGTATTTATTTACAAACATTTTATCTACATTATTAACTTAGAGTATTTGAAACATGCCGCTCCTCAACTGTGACCATGATTATCTGCTCATATTTATATTACATCATTGAAGAAAGTTTTTCAATTTCTTATTATTCAGTTTTAAACCAAATCAACCTCATATGAATCTAATAAAATTAGTTGTTTAGAACAGATGGTTAATCAGATATTTGAACCCAAGCAAACATGATGTGGTAGATTCTGTAAATCATCAAGGATTTTTATTTCAATTAATGTCTCCGTTATAGTTCTCTTACAAAAACTTAAGGATTTAGACATAATGCTACCTTTAGATTTTATGTATATGAAATGAAATGGTTCATTTGGATGATGCCTTGTGACTTTCTAGTTACTACATCTGGTTGTTACATTCTGTGGTTATATGATCAATCTACAACTTAGTGAGTTCTTTCTATTTATTGTCCACAGAAACTAATAAAATACAAAAAGAGATTATGCGATACCTTTATTGTCCAAAAGGTAAAGTGTTTTTCATGTCTAAATATGTCTGGATGATACAGAGAAATATAACCTTTGTGAGTCCTACTAACTTTAGTACAGGAAATTTCCTAAGGATAAATGTACCTATTTGATCAAAAGGGTTAACTACTATACTAAAAAATTACTTTCAACAATAAAAAAAATTACTTCAGTTCAAAAGAGCAATGATACATTCCTCATGAAGAAATACTTAATTGTCCACTCTTGGAATAAGATGTTCTTTAGCTCTAAACTACACTAAAGATCTTGAAGGAAATGTTGGGGAAAGAAAAGGCACTTCAGTGAATTTTCAATTTATAGCATGGGCTTGTGATTTTCACATCAAATTTAGACCAATCTTGACAATATTATAAGAGCAATATTTTTTTTAAGGATGAAATGTTTTTGTTCAGTTTATACATAGTAAACGTATATAAATGAGTCTATTGTCTTTATATTTGTATACAAAGATCATCTTTGAAATGTGTTCTATTGTTGTTAAGAAGAAATAAATAGGTGTGCTTATCCTTGAGTTGGGCAATAACCAGGACTGATTCAGAAGAAATATATATCTGAGATATATATATTTCAGGCCCTTTCTCTCTAGGTACACCTCTAATAAAAAGGTCATGATCCCTATTATCTTGCTTTTAAAAAATTATTTTCACTGGAGTGTAGTTGAAACTGTACATCTCACATAATTTAACAAACATATCTAAATATTAAAATTACTAAATAATGCATAGAAAAACAGATCCTGCTTGTATAAGAAATAAGTCAGATGGAAAAATTTAAGAACCTTATGATTTCACTCACATGTCGGATATAAAACAAAGCAACAAACAAACAAGACATATAATTAAGGACTCATAGATATAGACAACAATATGGTGATCATCACAATGATTGGGAGTTGGGGGGTGGAAGAGGTTAAAGGGGGTCAAGTATATGATGATGGAAGGAGATGTGACTTTGGTTGGTGAATACACAATGGAATATACAGCTGATGTATCATAGAATTGTACACTTGAAAACTTTATACTCTTATTAACCATAGTCACACCAATAGATGTAATAAAATTTAAAAAGAAATAAAAAGAAAAAATAGTTTTTTTTCTCAAAAGTGCCTAATAAGACTAAAGAGACTGAGTCATTTGGAAAAATGTATTAAAAATCATATTGAAATTATTAAAAGTGCAAACCTACAGTCAACATCATACTCAATGTGCAAAAACTAAAAATGTTTCCGTTAATATCAGAAACAAGACAGGGATGTCTTCTTTCTCCACTCTTATTCAATATAGTACTGGAACTCTGAGCCACAGTGATGAGACAAGAAGAAAAAATAAAAAGCACCCAAATTGGAAAGGAGGAAGTAAAACTGTCATTATTTGCAGATGATATGATATTGTACATAGAAAACCCCAAAGACTTCACCAAAAAAACTACTATATTTAATAAATGAATCTGGCAAAGTAACAAGATTCAAAATTAACATTCAGAAATTCATGGCATTTTTATACACCAATAATGAACTCTCAGAAAGAAAATCTAAAAAAAAAAAAAAAAAAAACATTTACAACTTCAACAAAATAATTAAGATACCTAGGAATAAACTTAACCAAGGAGGTAAAAGACCTGTTCTCAGAAAACTGCAGGACACTGAAAAAGAAACAGAGGAAGATATAAACAAGTGGAAGCATATACCATGTGCATGGATTGCAAGAATTAACATCATTAACTTCCAGTCAAGAAGGCGGTGTAGGTAAATGCAATATCACCTCCTCCCACAACCACATCAAAATTACAACTAAACTACAGAACAACCATCATTCAGGAATGCCTGCAATCGAGCTGAATGGAAGTCCTACAACTACAAAATTAAAGACGCCAAACCAAGACTGCTAGGAGGGATGGTGGTGCAGACAGGCTGGTCCCACACCCACGTGTGCAGATAAAAATCAGAAGTGATACCTCAGCTGAGAAGGTCCTCCCTGGGGAGCAAGGGGTCCCAGTCCCACACCAGGCCCTCCAGCTCAGGGTTCCATGCCAGGAAAATAAGTCCACACAACTTTTGACTGTAAAAACTAGCGGGAACTGCGGCTTAGGGAGGCTGAGGCTGCTGGAATCCCAAGCAGTTCCTTTTAAAGGACCCGAGCACAGACTTACTCTGACTCACTACCTCTAGGCGCCAGTGTGGGAGAGGAAGCTTGATAGGCACCAGAGACATACAGAGAAGAACTAAATTGTTTGGCATCAGCGTGAGAGCTGGAGAGGCAGCTTTCTCCCAGACAGACTTGCTGGCAGAGACCATTGTTCCTTTGGTAAGCCCTTCCTCCACGGGGCAGACAGATGGGCATCATATCTGTGAATCCAGCAACCTGGCTCACACTATTTACCCTGCCCTGGTGATTCCCTGAGGCCCTGCCCCACCCAGCTTTTGGGCCTACCCAAGCTGTTTCCAGTGGCTTTACCATAGCAATGGCCTGTCTTGGCTCATGCTTCAGATTTTCCTAAACTCTCTCAAACAAGCAGCATCTGGCCTCAGTGAGCCCCATGCCTCTTGCTAAGTGATCCCAGGCCTGGCACTAGAAGCAGCCAGCTTTGGTTCAGTTTGGCTTTGCCTGGGCACCTCCAAGCCCAGCACAAGAAGCAGCCATCTGAAGATCACTTTGTAGCTAATGTCTGGTGGCCCCGGGTTGAACACAGGCAGTGATTGACCTTGGCCTGTGCCTCCCAGGAGGCCCCAGAGGCAGCATACCCCAGTGGACAGCTTCAAACTACGTGGAAACACCACCACCCAACTACCTCCACAAGCCACACACTCAAGGGGTGGACTCAATGGTTACCAGAGTCCTACTGAAGTAAGTTTTGCTCTCTGTGGTGGGCCCCTGCACAGCTGATCCTCCAAAGTGGTCTGAGGTCAGTGGTCAGTGGACACAGCCAGTCCTTGCAGCTGATCAGCCTGAGTAAATCCCTTCCATTGACATGCCAACATCAATCAAGACTCAATTACAGTGGAAGGGTGTATAGTCCAGATGAGGGGTATACCTCCAGGGCCCAGATGGGGTGATCAGGGAGACTGTGCCACCAGACCCTACAGGACACCTACTGCAGTAGGCCACCCTACCAAGCCTAGGAGATGTAGCGACTCTACCTAATACATATAAACAAACACAGGGAGGCAGCCAAAATGAGGAGACAAAGAAACATGTCCCAAATGAAAGAACAGAACAAAACTCCAGGAAAAGAACTAAACACAATGAAGATAAGCAATCTAACAGATGCAGAGTTCAAAACACTGGTTATAAGAATGCTCAAGGAACTTAATGAGGACCACAGGAGCATAATAAAGGACCAGTCAGAAATGAAGGATGCACTAACTGAAATAAAGAATAATTTACAGGGAACCAATAGTAGAATAGGTGAAGCCAAGAATCAAACCATCAATTTGGAATATACGGAAGCAAAAACAGCCAATCAGAACAGCAAAAAGAATCCAAAAAATGAGGATAGCGTAAGGAGCCTCTGGGACAACTTCAGGCATACCAACATTTGCATTATAGGGGTGCAGGAAGGAGAAGAGAGAGATCAAGAAATTGAACACCTATTTGAAAAAATAATGACAGAAAACTTATCTAACTTGGTGAAGGAAACAGACATACAAGTCCAGGAAGCACAGAGAGTTCCAAACAAGATGAACCCAAAGAGGATACTACTTGTAACTGCATTATCGATTTGGAAAGACTTCATGAATGAAGTTAACCTGAAAGATTACTGAGGGTATTCCACTCAGCTAATGTAGGAGGTGCAGGGGCAGATAGGAATAGTCCAGGTAATGTAAAAAGAATTTGCAAAGATGTAATATGTTCTGGGTGTGAAAAGAATTTTCAGGATATCTTGACTCCAGAAAGGGGAAGTAGTAAGATAAGTGAATAAAACTGTAAATATAGAGATGATAATAAATGGCCTTGAAGGCCACATTCAGGAGTTTGGACAGTATCCTAACAGATTATGGAGAGCTATTGGAGGATTTTGAGCAGCTGCACAATTTGGTTATTCTAGGGGGACTGTGCAGAATTGGCTGGGTGAAAATGACCAATGGAGAAAAAGGCCAGTTTGAAAACTGCTGCAATAGTCCAATGAAAAGTGAGATGAAAACCTACTATGTGCGTGGAGAGGAAATAGAGGGTAGGAAGCAAACCAGGATAATTGAGAAGCCATTTTTTTTTTTTTTAATCTTCACCCGAGGACACTTTTGCATTTATCTTCAGATAGAGCGGGAGAGAGAGAGGGAGAAAGAGAGAGAGAGAAACATCTATGTGAGAGAGACACATCGACTGGTTGCCACCCACACAACCCCATCCGGGTCCAGGGACAAACTGCAACCAAAGTACGTGCCCTTAGCAGGAACGGAACCCGGGACTCTCTGGTCTGCAGGCTGACGCTCTAACTGCCGAGCCAAACCGGCCAGGACTGAGAAGCCATTTTGATGGCTGATGGGAACAACAGACAATACTGGAGCAATCACAAGAGAGGACAGATCTAGGGAGGTATACTATTTACTCCAAGGCATGCTGCATTTCAAGTGCCTGAGTAGAGAAGTTTTGAACATTTAGGAATAGAGGTTGGTGGTCATAAATCAGGGAATCACCGAGCTGTAGAATAATCCATGGGAGAGTCTGAACTGGGAGTGACAGGAGAATAAGCATGGAGATAAAGAAGAAAGTCATTCCAGGATAAGAACTTGAAGAACTCCAACATAATGAACAGCTAGCAGAGAAGTTTGTCAATCATGGTTTAAAAATTTTAAGGCAACTGAGGATATGTAACTAATATTTTGTCCTTATGAGAGTGACCCTGTCTTTTTATACACTTGCAAAGAAAATCTTAATCACATATGATTACAAGCAGATAAGTTTGGTTACCCAGAAAAAAAAATAATAAGTCATGACATAGATTTGAAGGCCAATAAAAGTTATATAATCAGATTCCACATATTGGCTGTTTTTTTCTAGTTGGAAGAACATTTTGTTCCATGAAGATTCAAAGTGTAAAGTTATTTTACTCATGATAACAATTTACTTTCTACAAAAATTCTATGGAGAGATAGACCATGATTTATTTTACAATGAGTGTAGACCATAAAAATTAAAAATTACTCATGAATGAAAGAAATAGAAACTCTATATGTGGGATTTTATGTAATTATGGCAACAATTCTTTGAAGATATTGTGGTCTGTTATGTAAATATATGTAATTATGATCATTTCCAACGCCATATTATTTACTCAGTAGTTTAACAGCTCCTTTCACAAAACAGTCACTTTCAGAACTCAGGGGGAATATAGCAATACTTTCCTCAAAAAAAAAATGAGGTTGAATTTAACATCTCAAGTGAATTTAATATGTATTTTTTATAAGAAAGACTTCAGAATTTAAATATATTTTACCCTATTTTTACTTTCATGCAAAGAAGTACTGCTATGGCATAGATCATCATTACCCAGGATCATGTATGACATATGTGAAGACTGACTGTTGTTGATAAATTGTCAGAATGAATTGGTGGTATTCTCATAGATTTTCTGAGCCAAAGTTGTTTTATTTTCCTGTTGTTCAAGGGTCCACTATGGAAGGTATATGAGCGCTATAACCAGAAATCTAAAATTTCAGAAGGAAGAAACCCATCATCTACCTATTCATTCAATGAATATTTATTCAGGACCAAAATGTGCTATTGATAGGGCTAAATTTGGTGACCACTATGATAAATGAAGTATATGCCCTGCCATTACATGCCATCCAACAGGCAGATAAATAAGTATGTTAAAACAAGTCATAGGGGTCACTATATTGCACTATTCCAGAGGAAATCATTTACATTGTTGTAAAAAGAGGGACGCCCTGAGTTTTACAAGTGTTATAATATAAATATAAGTAGGGTACAAAGGGAGCACAATTTTTGTGTAAGTGGGTAAGACAAAGGTCACTTGGGGTGAGCAAAGTTTTAATGTGTTTATTAGGCAACCAGAGTGACAGGTGAATGTGTGTAGGAGTATTTCTGTATGTGTGTGTGCACATGCATGTGTGTGTACATGTATGTGGAGGGCACATCATTCTAGAAAGAGGGAACAGTATGAGCAAAGTCTGGGATGTTTGAATCTTCTTGGTATAAAAGTAGTAATATTTGTTCAAAGAGCTGCAAGGGCCAGGACAAAAAACAAATGCTAACCATCAGGAACATTTTTTGTCTTTTTAAAAGATTTTGTATAAGTACTAGAGGACTATTAAAAGTGCATGAAATAAGCCCTGGCCGGTTTGGCTCAGCGGTTAGAGCGTCGGCCTGTGGTCCAGAGAGACCTGGGTTCAGTTCCCGCTAAGGGCATGTACCTCGGTTGCAGCAGTTTGTCCCCGGCCCTGGTTGGGTCCTGTGGGAGGCAGCCACTCGATGTGTCCCTTTCACGTCGATGTTTCTCTCTCTCTCTCTCTCTCTCTCTCTCTCTCTCTCTCTCTCTCTCTCTCTCTCTCTTTCTCTCTCTCCCTCCCACTCTATCTGAACAAAAAAATGGAAAAATGTCCTCGGGTGAGGATAAAAATAAATAAAAAAATAAATAAATAAATAAATAATAATAAAAGTGCATGAAATAAGAAGGTGACTCAATTGTTTATTTTAGAAAGATTACTCCCCGGGTTCTATTCCCGCTAGGGGCACGTACAAAAAAAAAAAAAAAATTAAGTAATGAGCAACTTTGCTGAGAGCATGTTCAGTAAAGATATGCAAATAAATGAAAGCCACCTCGAGGAGGTGACAAGGCCAATAAAATAGTTATGAACAATTCTTCCAAGAGCCCTCATAATGAAGGAACAGAGGGGGTGTTCAGCGTTTTTATATTTTGCTTTAGGTTTTTTTATTGTGTGGTTTAATTTTTGTTTCCTGTGCTAAGTATTGAAGCGGTGCTTCTATAAAGTAGAGGGAAGGATGTTTGTATATGTTAGAAACCTCACCTGGAAAAAAAAAATAAGAAGAAAGGAATCAGATTAAGAGCAAAGAAGGAGTTAAATGGATCTGATTTATGAGTGAGATAAAGGGTCTATTCTTATCTGAAGCAAGGAGGAAGGTTGGAGGGAAGGATGGGTTCTAATACAAATGCCAGCAGAAAGTTCTTAACATTATTTTTCACTTAAAATCACACAAAAATATATTTAACACAAAGTCACTAAACATAAACCAGTGCTCATATCACATTTCCTTCAAAGGATATTCTGCTTTACCTCAATTATTCTTCAGAGCAAATACATTCTGGCCTGAATATCCTGCCTAATTTGTATACAAGTTAATCTATGTTGTTCAAGGGACCAGCAGGCTTTTCTTCCCTAGGAAAGGACATTAGAAGAAACATGTTAAGTTTTTCTGATCAATATAGCTCATTTTTTAAGAGGAAGTTGTTAATTTCTCTGAGTCATTGATTGTCTTTGTGCTGTTTCAGAGAATGTACATTTGTGCTGCAATTAGGAATGACACATGTATTGAAAAGATTATTGCTCTGGTATTAAAGTATTTAGTTCTAATTTTAGACGTTTCATCTGTCTGTGAAAAATTTCAAACCTCCTTCTGTATTCTTACCATTTAAGAAGTGGATCCAGGCCCTGGCCAGTTTGGCTCAGTGGTTAGAGCTTCGGCCTGCAGACTAAAGAGTCGAAGGTTCGATTCTGGTCAAGGGCACATACCTCGGTTGCAGTTCATCCCTGGCCCTGGTTGGGGCCCTGTGGGAAGCAACCAGTCTCTCACATCGATGATGTCTCTCTCTCTCTCTCCCTCCATACCTCCCTCCCGCTCTAGCTGAAGATAAATAGAAAAATATCCTTGGGTGAAGATTAAAAAAAAAAAGAAGAAGTGGATCTAGTATGCCATTGCTTTCTTCTGCTGGCAGTGATATGGCTCAACTCTGGTTTGCAGAGTCCAAGTAGGAGGCAAAAGATTTGTTGTGAATATTCAAAGTGCAGACTACCTATTCATAATAAAATCCCTTTTGAGATCATGTCTTTATAAGAGCTCACATAACACATATTATAAAGGGGAGGATCTGAAATGGAATTGATGTAACAAGCTTTGCCAAACTTTAAATTCTTGATTACCATACTATCATCAATGTGTTTATAATAGGATGTTGCTAAATAACTATTAACATGACCCTCTGAAAATAAAATGTTAATTTTACAACGTGACAGTCATATGTATAATTTTGAATTTGAGCCCTCTTATGAATCCATTGTTAGTAGTTTCTAAGTAAAGTTTACTTGGAAATGTGGTATAATCATCAGCCTTTGACTTTTACCATGATATTTTGGCTATTCATAATGTTCTCATGCATAAAGGGTGACTGTATAATCATTCGTTTGGGTTCAGATATTGTGCAGAAAATCCAAAATAACTTTTTTTTCTTTTAAAATCTGAGAACATTTACAATGAAGTTTCAGTAGCTTTTGCTGAGTTTAACTTAGTAGGATATATAACCAATAGACATTTATAGGATAGGGTTAAAGCATACTCTGATAATAAGATACTTTGGAGCAAACCAACCATATGGTATTTGTTACCTATCACTCAGCTGAAACAAAAACATTGTCTGGCTTTGGGCAACCATACATCCTAATTGAAAATTCTACAAGCCATTCCATGACATACTGCTGAAGGGCTCTAGAGTCTGTCTAGGTAAAATCAAATACCCAAAGAACATGACATTTTAGTCAGTTGGCCTTTATCTACACTTGAATCCTGTTCTGTCATGTTTAAAAATGGTGGCAGGTTTCATGAATCAGTACACAGCCATCAACAAAGCTGTATAATTGCCTACGTAATGTTCTCATCATGATTTGTCTTTGTAGTTATGGGTATAAATATCTGAATAGTCAGAGCTTCAATACAACTGATCTGGGACTAAATTAAATCCAAAGAGAATGTATCATATATTTTTTCTTTACATTGTTGATACATACACACATATTCTTTGGACAGTTATATATTAAGCCATCTCTACGTGTCTAACACAGTGCTAAATCTTCTATGGAGTAGGAAGAATATTACTATCATATAACCATTGTTCTTGTATTTATGAATCCTGGTGTGTCATTTTCTTCAGGAAGACTTTTGGTTTGCATTTGTCTAGTTTACATGGAAATCAATGAAAGGAAATTGGAAAGTATATAAGGGGTGGAAACATTGTTTTGGGAATGATGCAAATATTATTGGCAAAACTTGTATTTATTTCTGTATGTACCAGTGATGCATGTATCTGAATTTAACTTGATGAAAATCACAGGGAGTGAAACTTGAAGTGCCGGCCCATCCCACCTCAGTGGACCAAATTAGAAACCCATTTAGTACACAGTTATAAAGTGGAAGAGATCATGGTGCTCTAATACATTCCTAAACTATTCCTGGCCAGCATCAAAGTAAGGGACTCTCCAAGTTAAATACAGGAGCATGTAGCTGGAGAGGCAGAATTTTGCTACTTGGCATGTTTTTATTCAGCACTCCATATTTATGCTATAGTGGCCACTTTGGTGCGTTAAGAAGTTTGAAGACTTGCCTTGCCACCAATTAGCAAAGGGAACTTAGGAGCACCCCTTAATCTCCTCTATTACTACAGTAATTTATGAGAAGAGTGACTTGTACTAAATTATTTTTAATGTTCTTAATGAATAACAATTTGATTAGTTTAGTACCAGCTACTAGTAAAGAAAATGATAACCCTGTACTGTGGTGTGTATATAGAGTATAGTTAGTGATGCAGATAAAGGTAATATATTAAACAAACAAACAAAGAAAAAACCCTAAGGATTGTTTTCTGGAAATAATTGACAAAACTTACATGAAAGCAAAAAGAGTTAACAAGATGAAACCTTCCAGGGTAGTGCTTATGTCTTCAGAGAGAAAGAGAGAGACCAGGCAGACTCATATTGTAGAGAAGCAGGTAGCCAAGCAACTGCCTGAAAAGCCACCAAAGGGAGCCTTCTTCAAAGGGATGGGCGCATTGCTGAGATAATCCCTGGTTTAGTTTTGACAGGCTTGCATCTCAGCACTTGCTTCTGTTTGAGCTATTATGTGCTGACTTCAGCCTGGGAGCACTGAAATTGGGGCATGACTGCACATTTCATTACCAGAGCTGCTCTTCCAAGCCCTGGGAAAATAACTTAAAAAAAAAAAAAAAAAAAAAAAAAAAACCTTATACCTGCCAATCTGATAAAAAGGGGTATACAACAGATAATCAAGTTGTCTTGTTAGAGTATTCATTTATAGAACAAAAGCAAGGGTGCAAGAGTCCTGGATAAACCGAGGTACGATTTTTATCAATGAAATAAAACTAACCTAACTGTTACAATAGTTTAACAACCTGTGAGAGAGTGTGTTAGGGTAAGTGTAACTGAAGAGTCACATTTGATAGAAACGACTGGACCTGGGTTCTGAAATAAAGAAATCTGCTTTGGAAAATATGCCATTACAGGAAACAAAAGAATTGGGCCATCTTATTCAATGTAAGGCTTTTAAATCAATAGAATGTTATTTTAGGGTATTCATATATGAGAATTTAAAATTTTGTATTAGCTTAAAAAACACCTAGGGAGTCCTAATAGCTACGTTTACAAAATTAAAAGAAATACAGATAATGAGGGCTTATTTTCATATTGTGCAACATTATTTGGTATTCTGGTGAAAACCAGTGTTCCTTTTTTTTTTTTTTTCCCATAAGCATATGCTGAGATTCCACTTACGCTAAATAGATACATACATAAATAAGGACCCTACATTTGAGAAGCTTAATGTAAGTGGCAAAATAATAAAATTCTGTTAGAATAGAATAATGACATTGTAATAGAATAATAAAAGGATATTTATTAATATATGATGTAACAATATAACATACCTAGGTATAATATTGCATTCTTTAGAACTTGGAAGAATTTCAGAATAGATGTATATAAGCCAGATGTGTCTTGGTCAGTTAGGCGAAAGGGTGGAATTACACAAGGGCAGCTGGGAATTGTGCATATTAAAGAGCTGTAGCAGTAGTGGTGAGGATAATGATGATGGCCATAATGAGAAGGAAAAGGAGAAGGAAGGGGAAAAGGAGAATACTACAGAACACCACAGAGCTTACTGTGTACCAGACCTTTTTCTAAAACTTTTTGCATATATGAACTCATTTATTCCTCAGAAAAAATCCTTTGAAATGTGCACTGTTATAAGTCTAATTCTACAGTTAGGGAAATTTGTGGATGGAGGAGTTAGCCTATTCAAGGTTACAGTCAATAAGTGTAAGTTTGCTCTTAAAATCAGGGCATGCCTATGGAATGTGAATGTGAATGTTCCAGGGAAATACTGAGAAGAGTTGATTCACATCACTCAAGTATCTAGAGTGGCCAAACAGAAATGTATATATAATAAGGTGCATGACAAGGGTAGGTGGACGATATGGCAAACTGGAGAGGATTGATTATAAACTGGAGAACTTACAGCCCATCTACATGTGGCAAGTGTACCCCACCTGATGTGACCCTCTAGCAACGTTGCCCCAAAGTTATCACATCATCTACATTTGTAACGAATCTGAAATCTGAATTCACAAGTGAAACCTCCAGATTATTAAATAATTGGCAATTAATTAAAATGTTTAAGGTAAAATGTTAGTTGGGCTCCAGAGAACATATCAGTCACTGAGCCCAATGAGGCCTGGGAGCTATCAGGGCACCATTCTATCATTCTAGAGGCATTTAGTGACTTTTCCAAGTTTCTTGTAGTCTGAGCTCAGAACAAAGTGCACAGTAGTTAAAAGTCACTTTCACTCCATATTAATATTGATAATTGCTTAGTGAGTTGATGTCAGTGCTAAAATACTTGCTTTAACAATAAACACAGGAGCGTGTGAAAATCAAAGTTCAGCAACATGTGTGTAGTTTGTTGCCTTAGCTTTTATGCCCCAACTTTGTGAACATCCCTAGGTTTCCTCTGATTAACTCTTCTGAGCTCTGGCTGTTTCAGTCCATGTCTCTTACCAGATTATGAAGGTCACTTGAAAAAAGAAATATCTTATTTCCAAAGAATAAGTTATAAAGCCCTGTTAGAAACCCATATGACAATATTAAATCCTTTTTATCTGGGAATCTCAAGGTAGAATTGAGCTCATATTTCTGATAAAGTCAAATACTATGAAATGTCTCAACAAAGATTTGACACATATAGCAGGGGTTGTCTTGCTTGCTTTCCTCTTCCTTCCTCATTTCCTTCCTTTCTCCCTTTTATCCCCACCCAATTTGCTCGTAGTCTGTGTTTTCTGGGCTCTTAATATCATTTTCTGTGATTTCTAATCCAATCATAACTCGATTGTTTTGGTGCCAGATGCTACTTTATAAAATAAAGGATTGCAATTATGAAAATATTGACACGATACAGAATGTCCTGGGTAGAGTGATGTAAAGAGTCTTGTTACTGTACCATGTGAGGAATACTTAAAGAAGCTACGGAAAGAAAGA
Organism: Tadarida brasiliensis; assembly: GCA_030848825.1. Taxonomy (NCBI): domain Eukaryota; kingdom Metazoa; phylum Chordata; class Mammalia; order Chiroptera; family Molossidae; genus Tadarida; species Tadarida brasiliensis. The sequence goes on along the minus strand of CM061280.1, from coordinate 113,740,292 downwards.
ATATTTAGAGGAAATATGATAACTGTTCTGAAATATTCAGAAGGTCAACAATGAAAAAGCTCTACTGTTTAGCTAGTTTAAAAGGTTATTCTGACTTGGAAAGTGTGGAAGCTATGGGAAGTAGACTTTAATAAATGAAATATCTATCCACAAAGAGTGCTGCCTAAATAGTGTAGTGGATAGCTTAAAAGTAGTTAAGTGAACATAACAATCTGAAGAACAGGGTAGTCCCAGAGATGTGGAAGTAGGGTACGGACTGACAATCCCCAGAAGAAGGGGTAGGGGGGAGAGATAAATTACAGAACTTATATGCATGTACACATAACCAATGGACATGGACAACAATGCTGGGGACAGGATGGGGAGGGAGGGGGAGGAGGGTGTCAATGGGGGAAAAAGAAGAAACATCTGTAACAACAACAAAAAAAGTAATTAAGAGTTCCTGAATTGGCAGTCAGAGCAAGTTAACCTCTAAAGAAGTCTAGAGAAAAAAATATTAATATGGAGAAATGCCATAATTTAAAATAATTTTTATTAGATTATAGAGAAAACCAGTATATCTAGACTAACTATAAACATTAAAACAGATTATATCATAAACCAACATTAATAGAGACCCTGGATCTGTAGCTATATAAAAGTATTAATAAATGTCACATTTGGTTGTCATATTGTGTTTATTTTTTCAATGTGTTGAAAAACAAATGATTGAGTAACAAAACTGATACATCTAGAGAAAAATGTAAGGAAACATCAAATGTTTCCATAACTATTCCCCTCTAGAATATGTTTTTACACATTATAAATTGACCAGTTACATCAGATGGTTTTATTTTTAAGTTCAAAAAGCCTTCATAGCACTTTCTCCTTCCTTGAGTCTTCCATAAAGCTACTAAAATGTATGTACCTTATATCTGCTTTTCAGCACTCTGGTAATAGTTGGTCCAAAGTGTCCTGGCCTCAGTATTTTAACCAATGTTATCAAAAGGTTGCAACAATTTTCTAGGAAAATCAGACAATGTAAGAGTACTCAAGAAAAGATATTGATTTTTATTTCAAATTAGGCGGTTAATGTTCAATCATTTCTTTGCTTTCACTATTCAGGTCTGTCTTGGGGTGTATTACAAAGTGACTGTGAGGTAAATATTGGTATTTAAGTGTTGCTTGTCACACCTTTACTTTAAGTAAATATTAGGCCATTGTAGAAAATTCTAATTGTCTTCAGAGGAAGTAGATTTTAAATAACTATCAACTAACACATAGTGCTTTGCAAATGAAATAAAAAAATACCCTAAACGATTATATTCAATGTAACAAAGGGTTATAGAATATCCTTATGAAGAAATAACATAGACTGCATTGTCATCTTAGCATGCCATGTTTCACTGTCCAGTTGTCAGGGAAAAAATGTTTGTATTCTGGAGCAAATGAGATCAGTCTTACCTGTAAACAAATTGATATTGATGCCTTTTGTCCTAGAAATGCACCTGCAATTTTATTAATGTTCTTATTTGGATCATTTTGTTTTAGCTGGTTATTTTTTCAGGTTATTGTTCACGGGGAAGCAGTAGTAGTGAGGGAAGGAGCAGAGGAAAGGGCAGAACAACACATAGCTGGATTTAGGGTGGACAGGCAGAGCTTGGATCACTTGAACTTGAATTTTAATTTGAAATCTTTTTTTCTAGTTTTGTCATGGTCATGATTAGTTTTTCTACTTGAAGGTAGAGAAATGCACCCCCCCCCCCCCACACACACACATATATACGGCAGCTTCTTTCTACTTTTCTGTATTCTCTGTTCTGCCCTAGGTTGACAGTGAACTGCTTTGCTGGAAAATGAGGGGAAACCCATATAATACAGTTTAGCATGTTTAAAACAAATTGTGTGGCTTCATTTTCTGATGTCTTTTTCTTACTCATTTTATCCCAGGGAGATGGAAGCCTTTGCATTGCTTTAGTTTTAAGTCAGGGTGTCAACAGGGCCAGTCACTGTGAAAGTCCAACTGTTATTAAGTGCCTGCAGGTGATCTCATCTCTACTGCATTCTATAACATTTGGGGTGCATACTTCAAACTCCTTATTTATCTGGGTTTTTTCCCCCTAAATCTGTTCCAGCTCTTTTACTGTTTAGTAATAACTCCTATTAATCAGGCCACTACATGATTTAGGCAGCACTCTTTATGGATAGATATTTAATTCCATAAATTCTCTTCATATTTTCTTTGCTTGTTTCCCACTACTGTATATTATTGAAAAGTGTACCCCCAAATTATATCCATAGGAATAAAACAATTCAAGCAGGAGAAGCTTTTAAAGGCTTTTTTTAAAGCTCAAACTGAGAGGAAAACTTTTGCATTTCATTCATGAGAATTCAACACTTTAAAAGTTTGATGACTTTTGAAACATAATCTAATTCCATCTCTAGGGAGGAAAAAATATATTTTGCTTTCATTAAAGCAAAAATGACCTAAAGTTTGGACTCCATACATTTACTGTTAAAGATAACTATATGTAATTCAACAGAAATGGTTTTTTCACTGAGGTCTAAATGACCTGCAGCATTATAGAATTGGCTGCCATTCTCTCTGTCAGACGCCAGGCTGAGGCAAGCCAGGACTCTCCTCTACATCTAGTACAAAGATTGTGCTTAGGGTTTAAATAAAGTGAAAAGAATAAGGTGGAAAATTAGAGTATGTCGAAGGTTGAAAGATTTGATCCTGTGACTTTTACATAACTCAGGAAGGAAATAACCCAATTTCTCTAATTTTAGTGGAAAAGCAAGCCAAAACCATAGAGGCTGAGAACTTTCTCTAGAAGGATTTTCAAACAATTTATATAAAGATGTTGGGGAAATTCATAAAGACCTGGATAATATTGGGAAATCTTGTGTTCAAGGCAGGACAGAGCTATCTGATACAACAATGCCATCTATTGGCTTCCAAGGAATGACACTAACCACAGCTTGTTTGGAACGTCAGTAAATGGGAGTTTTGCAGTTTGGAACATGTGAATAGAAGCTCATTAAAGAAACAAATGCTATTTCTTGTGTGCTTTATTCCTGAATGCAGAACTATACATGATGCATATGCTATATACATATGAATGTAATGTACATGGATATGCTCATAGACATCATCCCTAACCTTCTACTTTGTGCTAGATGTGAGTTTTCCTTATAATTTTGTAGAAACTGGGTTTTGTCTACATGTGGACTAGTAGGTGTCATACGAGAATATTTGTTTTTGTAAAAAAAAAAAAAAATAGCACTTTCTTTATTCAGTACATTACTTATGTCTTAGTCTTTCCCCTTCCCAATCCTAGTAGTTTTGTGATTCCTAGGCAGACTTAGAATAGGAAAAGCATACAGGACACGGACTTCTCTCAGTAGTGCTACATCAATTCTGCATCCAGATATTATAACCCAGAGTGTGAAAGAGAAATTTTGGCTGCTTTGAGGAAAGAATAGGACATTTGATTGTGGCTCCCTTAGTTTCTTTGTTTGCCTTTAAAATTCATTTAAAAGATGTGTTCTGTAAAATCATTTGTAAAAATTTGTGATCATTTGAAAGATTGAGTCTAGATTATAAAATAATATTTCCATGTGAATCAGAAAACATACAGGGAACACACATATTATTTTAAATAATATTAATATTAAGGGTCTCAGAAGTACAGTAACTTAAAAACAATAAAGATACCAAAGTTGTCCATCAAAATTGCAGCTAGAAGTTAATGAAGTAGTTTCCAATGCTTTTGTCCTTGAATATTAAGAATGTGCAAAAGAATAAGGGTCCCAACATGCAGTAAATTGAGATACATTTTTCCTAGATTTCCTCAAAGATGGTGAAAACATATATAACAAAATAATTGGTTCAAGGAATTCTTATGTTATATTTAACTATATGTTAATTGTTGTACACACACAATATAGTTTGTCGATAGTCACTGCAGACAGAAAAATCTGTGCTAAAAATGTAACATTTTTATTTAAATAACTCCCTTCCCCCTCATTCTCATTAATTTGATCTCTTGGGTGTTCTAGGTGGCATTTCAACTGACTACTTCTGATTAGTATTTGGCTAATTGATTGTCAAATTATAATTATTGCTGTGTAACCTAATGGTTTACTTGAGGATAGTAAAGACTAAGTCTTCTCATTTAAGACATTTATACTCATAAGACTCAATTTAAGCAAACATGTTTATTTGAATACCATGGCTCATTTGAAAGAAGAATTAAGTTATATAAAATAAGAACCTATTGTATTGTTTCTAGCGTCCAAGTAAAAATATAAAATTGTATGTTGTTTACCAAACTTACTTTGCCCAGTTTGTCTATGTGCCATGTTGATTTCTACCTGTGCTTTAAATTAATATATTTCTTTAAATCAACTCTCATTTTTTACTAAAATATAGTTTAAAATGAAAGTTTCTAATACTTCCATAAATGAAAATCTTGAATTTTCATAAATAGTAGGTTATCATTTAAATTTTTAAAATCATAATTTCATTAATATAAGTAAACCATTATTATATCTAATTGATTTACCATAAATGAAATACATTTTTTTAGGAAGAAAAACTGAACTGTATTTCATCAGCCAGCAATAATGGCATATTTGGTTTAATTCATGTTAACTTGCTGATGTAAGTTCTAGGAAAGGGTAAACATCATTTAACTATTTATCCTGATAGTGTTGAACACTGAGATTAATCTTCAATATGTTGTAAGTGACTTCGAATAAACAAACTTTTGTGTCAAGCTTTTGTGTAAGAAGCCATTTGAAGTACATTTGCTCTTAGGGAAGAATCTGGATTAACCACTCATTGCTACCATGTTGCTTAGAAAATACTTACAAAAATGACATCAAATTGTTAAACCATCTCTTCATACCATACAGAATATTTCAGTAAAGTCTTCAAATGATTCCATAACCAGATCAATCAGGTAACCTTGGTTATCAATAATTCTTAGGGGATTAAATATATAAATGTCAGGAAGACACGTTCTCAGGATGCTGGCTGGGATAATGTAGAATAACCAACTTCTAGAAGTAAACATTTATTATCAGGTTCTATGTTAAATGTTAATTATCATCTTACTTAACCTTCACCTCAACCTCCCTATGTGGGTACTATTATTGCTCTTATTTTGTAGCTAACAAGGTGAGGACCAGATAGGTGAAGTGATTTTACTAAAGTCTCTTAGCTAAACTCCCTGCCTTGGTGAACAATGACAAGATATTGCATACTATAAGTTCTGCCTCATGCCCAAAGGACCTGGTCTCTGGCTCCAGGCTTGGCTTCTGGGCCTTCCTCAGGAACCAGAATTCTGGCTAGCCCAGCCCTGAAGGATCATTCTCCAGTATCCACTCAACCTTTCCTGCACAGCCCTTCCTTGGGAAGCCAGTGGCAGAGTCTAATCAAGGACATGTTCGTGTGATTAAGAGGATCCAGAGAAAGAAAGAATGGGAGTCTTTCAGTTATAATTCTTTCTGGATGTCTATTACACCTGGTCCAATCTTCCCCTTCACCAGACCCTCACATCCTAAGCACCTACACTTTAGTCTGGATAGCTTTGAAAACTATTTCCTATACTATGAGTACACACACCCACTTCGGGGATACTGACCAATAAAAGCAGTTCCAAATTTACAAGTCATCTGGAAATGTTTGTTTTCCTCCTAAATGTAGCTATTTTTATAGTTTTGGGTATATATGCTCATTTTTAAATATGATAAAAATGAGTTCTCTAAAAATATTAAAATATGTAATGTATTTCTGAAAATCACAATAAATACCTATCAATTCAGTATGGCATTACAGTGTTATTGAGTAGTTTCTTAGTTGTATCTTAGATGACAACTTCTTGGTTTTCTTTTACATTTCTAGATTATTTTTGTTCTACTTACGAGAAATGCCTAAGAAATTTCAGAGAATACACTTAGATACAAAATAGATGAAATCACTATTAATCTCACTGCCTAGACATAATCACTTTTAAGATCTTTTGTATATATTTTTCTCCATTTATATTGATTTTTAATTTCAGTTAAATGAGAACTCTCTTTCTTATGGCTTTTGCTTTAAGTGAGTCATTTTCTTTACCTTTGTTGAGAATATCATACTCATTCCTCATAAAGTCCTTATTTTTTATGGGTCATGCTATTTTTATATTTAGAATATATAAAATCCTCTTGCTTCCCCAAGAAGGTATGGAAATCATGTAGTTTAACAAACTGTGATGCTAATGTCCATGCAAAGGATGTAAATGTTTTTTGTATTTCTTTGTCCTCACAGAATAGTTAATCTTTTTACTTCCTCTAAATTTTAGGAGGGTGCTGGTTTTAACTTTCTTGCTAGGCTGCACTTGTTTTGTTTTTTAATTAATAGAATTTATTTTTGAGCCATTTTAGGTTTACAGAGATATTGTATAGAGATTATAGACAGTTTCTATATATTCTCTTCTGTTTCATCTTCTTTCCTCTTTTATTAACATCTGATATTAGTGTAATGCATTTATTGCAACTGAGGAGCCAACAGTGATACATTATTATAATAAGTCCATAGGTTACTCTTTGTGTTGTACATTCTGTTGGTTTTGCCAAATGTGGAATGACATTTTCCCACTATTATAGTGTGATGTAGAATAGTTTCACTGCTTTAACCCCACCTCTCCCCTTGTATTTTAACCATCCATCCATCCCTTCTACCCTCCCACGATCCTTGAAAACTACTGATCTTCTGTTTCCATAATTTTGGCTCCTCTAGAGTGGCATATAGTAGGAATCATACAGTATGTTAGGCTGTACTTGTTAACAGCTAGAGTTAAAGTAGAAAAGGAGATTCTTACCATATCAGTCACTTGAAGGTAGTCTTTGCAAATCCAGAGGCCCTCTCTTAGTAATTCTGCATTGGTGTAATTCAGTGGTTTACAAAACTGGCTGAATGATTGAATCACTAAAATGTATAGCATTTTAAAGACAGCAAATGTTAACACTCCATCTCAACCACAGTCTACAAAATATTCCCAGTGCTTCGTGGTTGAGAACCCCTGACTGAACCAATTCCACTAACCCACATTATACCAGAGTAACTGGCATGGGGTAGGTTCAGTAAGTACATGTTTTAAATGAATAGAATTCTGGCAAGATTTACCCATGGTTAACATAGAACATTGCTATTTGGTGACCCTAATCTTTTGTAAAGAAATAAATTATATATTGCTCAGAGTTTTCTCAAAGAATAATGGTCCCCTTCCAAAAGAATTGCTTTTATACTGTGAACTTCTGGATGTAATTGGAATTCATGGCAATACTGCATTTGTCATTGCTTTTATTATCTTTTGAGAAGCCTGCCTGGAGATAAGAACTTAAATGTTATGTTTTGTATTTTTCCCAGTACCTTGAGAACATTTTTTTGTTTTGTTTTGTTTTTAATGGCAATACAAATAAAATCCAAAAATCCTGGTCATAGCTGATAAAAGTTTGGTTGTTTATTTAGCAGGTAAATACCTCAAGCAGGCATTGTTTGTAGCACTTTGAAATGGGATTGATTGATTGATTGATAAACACAGACTTTAATTCTCTTACATTGAAATCGGTATCAGTGCTCTTTTAATGTTTAATTCCCCTTGATCACCACTATGAACATTTTTAGAATTCACTTGAAAAATATTTAAGTCTATTCGAAACTAGAATGCCAGTGTTTATTGGTAACTCTGTTCAGTGCAATATTATACAAAAACAAAACAAAACAGTTATGTGGTTGCTTTATCTAGTTGTGCCCTGGTAAGGGATTTTTTTTTAAAAGAGGAAAAACAAGAAAAACAGAAAAGGTTTAATGAAATACCTTCAAATATGGCCATTATTCTTACAATCCAACTGCTGATGTAAGTCTTCTGCCAGAAGGCGAATGTTGCTACAGCCAAGGTTACTGTAATATAAGTCTATGTATATGAATGTGAATATACATTATAGATAATGCTTACCCATAAAGAATCTATTTTTTATGTAATTTTTTTCAAATACTGGCCAATCCCTGGGAGAAAATACCTGAATGTAAGGACAGTTGCCAATTATAAAAAGCATGGTTTAGACGGAACCTCAGAGTGTTCACCTACTGTGATTATTATATGAGTTTACCCAATGCCATTTGAACAAGTTGTTTTTAATAATTTATTCAGATGATAATATTCAATTCAACATATTCCTTTCCTGAAAACACCTCCTTGAAGAAAGTAAATGATTTAAACAAGAAAAAACATGTAAGCATTGTGTGTAATGCATTTATATATAAAATATGTATGTAATAGTAGTAATATAATGTACATGTATAATATATAATGTAATATATAAAGATTTTCAAGGTATGGGTGCAAAGGAGATAAACCAATGTGCCTTTATATGAGCTGAATGGCCAAGATATTTAAGTATTTAACTACAAAAGCATGCATTTTATTCATCTCAGAATTGAGTTCATTCAGAGACCATGTAGAAAAGTGTAACACGGTGATACAGATTCAAATCTAATATTGGTTTTGCAAAAAAAAAAAAAAAAGAAAGAAAGAAAAAAGAAAGAAAGAAAGAAAGAAAGAAAGAAAGAAAGAAAGAAAGAAAGAAAGAAAGAAAGAAAGAAAAGAAAGAAAGGAAAGATAAGGCATATCCTTCCAGTCCATGATTTTCATATCAGGAGGGATCAGTGTAACATAAATATGAAACAATTCATTTAAGCTATTAACTTAATAAGTGTATCTTTAAGTATAACTTTAATATGCTAATTTATTCTATCAGAATGTCAGTGATATACTTTATAATTTCCCCTTAAGACCAAGAAAGCACTGGGACATGCACACTTTGACTATTCTTTCATTTTCACTAATTATTATAAATGTGTCATGGAAAGCAGAAGAGGGATACAAAATCAACCTGCCAAAGTTTGTGTTGTTGTTTTTGCTTTTGTTGTTTTTACATCCACTTTGACTGTTCTTTCATAGGATTTTTAGATGGACTTTGGGAACTAAAAAGAAAGTTCACATTCTTATACTCTAATAATTGTAGACACATTGAGTGCCTCAGATACACACATACCACAAGGTCTCTTTTCTAACAGTGCAGAACAAGTAGTGAAGATTTTCCACTTACAAACAAGAGGGAAAATCTGTTATTAAGGCCATTTCTTCATACACCCAGGTATCCAAGGAGTTATTTAAGCATTCAGCCCATTTCCATCAAATATGAATATGTATTGCTCCTTCCAGTAGTTAAGATCAGTTATCCCCTTTTCTTCCTTGCTGATCAATACTTCATTGGTTATTCAGTTCCAGGACATTTTTATCCACATTGAAAATCACTTGATTGAGTTAAGCATCCTATTCCACAACACTCAGAGGCTAATTCATGCAATTAATGTACAGGTAAACATACACACACTTCAGCTCATCTTTTACCTTGGTGTTGCACAAATTGAATGGACCTTGAATTGCAGCTTACAGCAAAAGTGTCAGCAAAAGCAATTTCACCAAAAGACTAGATATGTAGCAATTGTTTTTTTCCTACTATTTTTATTACTTTTTAAAAAAAAATCTCTACTGAATTTATACATGTCTTACATGCAATTGCCTTTGAGGTGATCAGATGTGATAAACTTATTCATGTCCTTAAACTATCTCAAACCTGATCATAGGCTCAGCAAACCTGCCAGAGATGAATGGCCTAGGTCTAAATGACCTTGCTGACTTCTAAACTCTTCTTTTGATCATGGGCAGAGTTGCTATGCCTTTGCTCTGGGATATAACTATGTATGAATTTATAAAAGTTTGTCAAATGAAAGTTGAAACCTGTGTGTCCAATTTACTAGAAAGGACACAGATTTTCTAGTTAATTAGTCTGTTACAAAGGCTTCAAATATGAAGTAAAACTTCAAAAGTGTCCAACTTGTATTTAATGAGGAGCTTATCATCTCTGAGTAAGATTTAAGTTTACAGTTCTTGAGTATTTCCCTTACTTCTGTTTCTCCTATACCAAGTCAACCAGATTCTAGAACTACAGTTTGTAAATTTTTTGTTATTCTACCTGCCTTGATGGATAATGAACAATGTGGTTTATCAGTTGAACTATCAATGAAATAATTATATCAAAATAGCAGCAAGTTATAGACATCTGTAAAGTTTTCAGAATGAAAGGTTGGTATTCTCTCAATAATTACAGTTGAATCAATAATATCCCTTTATTTTAGTCTTTTTACATTACACACAATATTTCTAAAATTGTCAAAACATTTCACTCATTATTTATTCATATATTTTATAACTTTGTAAATATTTGTGTATTAATTTCTCTCCTTCCTAGTGTAACATAGTAGATAAACTCTTATTTCTGGAGTCCCACTCTCTGGGTTCTTATCTGGGTTCCAGTGATTACAAGATATATAACTTCATACATATTAGTCTTCTCTACTTTATAGATCTCACCTTTAAAATGGGGATATAAAAGAGCATCTATCTCAGTTTTACTTTGAGGTTTATGTTGGGTAATTTACATAAGTTGCTTGACATACTGCCATACAAAAATTAAGCACACAATAAATAGCACCTATTAAGATTATTAGGTTTTCCCATCTTGAGGATAGAAATTATATCATATATCTTGTATATACCACTTCTCGTATATGATGGGTAGTTTCGGGAATGTGTTTAGCTGTAAGCATTGGAAAACCTTATCAGTAGCTTAAACAGATAATTCATGTTAAAAATCTTTCCTGGTATTCCTATCAAAGGATTTCTGCTTGCATCTTCTTGGCAAGAAATTGAATATATAGCTACCCTTAGCTGCAAGAATGTCAGGAAGGTAAATATTTTAGCCTTCTAGCCTCTATATAAAGGATAACAATGGAGAAAATTGTCCGAAATGCCTTTGAGGTATCTGATCCAAAATATCCACTATACTACTCATTAATCAGCCATTCAATAAACCAAAGAAAAAAGTCAACATGAAACCCTTTAAATAGAATGCATGCAGTCTTTTTATATAAAATGAAATCCATATATATTTAAATATGACGATTCCCTTTATCCAGTATTTTGCCACTAAAATGTTTGAAGTAAGGAATGAAACTTTACACAGATAATTTATTTTGGCAGTATTGCCATGGTAACAGGAAAAAAAAAATTGTCCCTAGAACAGACCCTGAAAAAACTGCTCTTTGCAAATACTCGGAGGTGTTTCTGCTGCTACAGATAATCACAGGAATTGCCAGAAATTAAAGTGTGCAAAGGACAGATACAAATCTTTCTCCTTTGAATTTTGAAGAGATCTCACTTTTTTTTTTAACCTTCATAGTCTTGTTGTCACATTTTTTATCTTCTTTCTTTGCAGTGAACCTGTGACAGCTCAGTTATCAACTATTTCTATCTCAGTTACCACTCAAACTTTTGTCAGTTGTGGATGTATGATCTCAGGAAACGCTTACCTGACCTCGTTGTCTTTCCTCCTCAAACCCAGTCATTCATAACTGCTGTATGCTTCCTACCCCGGGCTCAGTATTTTCTGTGGATTTTTTTAAATTCTGAAAGCCATCAACAGGCTGTAACCAACACAGAGTGGTCTCATTGTTCTTCCCCTTTCCACACCCTGGTAACCTCACATTTATGAGGAGGGCCCTTTTTCTATCCCCACAAATGTCTTTCTCATTCTACTTTTAAAGAGATACCCTTGCCTAGCCGGTATGGCTTAGTGGTTGAGTGTCCACCCGTGCACCGAGAGGTTGCTGGTTTGATTTCTGGTCGGGGCACATGCCTGGGTTGCTGGCTCGATCCCAGGTGGGGGCGTGCAGGAGGAGGCAGCTGATCAATGTTTCTGTTTCATTGATGTTTCTATTTTTCCCTCTCCCTTCTTCTCTCTCTAAAAATCCGTAAAAACATTGAAAAATAATTTATGAAAAAGAGAAATACCTTTGACCTAGAATGTGTTTCATTAATAAGAGATGACCTCAACTAAACTGACTCCATGTTACATTTTTCTGTCCATTATTTATTTCCTCCTTGCCAATATATGTCCTTGCTTTATTCATTACCAAATACTTTTTGAGTATTAAGTGTGTGCCAGACATTTTGGTATACAGAATATACTGAAATAAAGAACTTAGGGTGTCTTCTCAAGGAGGTTACAATCTATTGTGGAAGGATGATTATACACTACTCTTAGGATAGCCTCTAGTTTGGGTAAAGTCTTGCACTGTAGTTGACCACCCCACTCAATTTCCCGTTCTATCACCACTGCCCTCCCCCTGCAAATACACAAACATACACATTGATATGAGGGTTTCTTAAAGGCAAGAGAGATTCATTCTACCTCTTTCTTTTGGCATTATATTCTCTACTACAAGCATACAATAGGATTCTAATAAAAATTAGTTTTTCTAAAATATTATGGGGAAATAATCTGAAAAAAGAGATGACATGAAATAGAGGTAAACAATTTTATTAACTTGTGAGAAAATAACACAAGATAGCATATGTGATTCAATGAAGATTCATGAAAAATACATATATAAATTTCTAAAATTAAAGATATGGACTTAAGTATCTTTCCCTGTGTAAGTATGTATGTAGTGTGATGTTGTTAGACTAGTTGGTAGCAGACTATAAATTTGGGTGTAACCTAAGTAGAGAGAAAATATTGTTGTTCCCAGGTCTCCATATTTCCAGTATACCATTTTCTTCAAAATCTATCAAACATATAAATAAGTAACAATTGATATTTTTTATTTGTACAAAATTATATTCCATATTTACTTGTTTCTCTTGCAACATCTATCTTTGATTTTTGTTTGTTTGTTTTTTTCCTTGTTTGAAATACCTATTTGCCACTGTTCGGTTGTTATGGCTATGTTGCTCTTTGCTCACTGAGGGTTATTAGATTATAAATATATAACTCAGTATCCTAGTTCATGGTAAAAAACACATAAAGAGTACCTTCTTTTACACCTTTGGGTGAAAACTGAATGCTCATGATATAATTTTTTATGTGAACATCTAGTTATTCAAGTCAAACTCTAAATGATTTTTTCATCTTATTTAAGATTAAGTAGTTTTTTTCTTCCATAATAAGGTAATATTTTTCACTGATCTGTAATAGTTCCCAAGATGTTACAATCTTTGCAAGTGTTTGAATCTAAAATTAATTATTATTCATTCTCTGTTGGCTCAAATATCTTACTCATTGGAATTACAAAACCCTTTCTTTTATTGCTGAAAGCATTTAATGTATGCAAACTTACATTTGGCTTGAGAGCTTTTTTAAAAATAAACTTTTCAAGTTGGAATGTTCTTACTGAATTCAAGCTTTTATGATGCTGTTTGATTTGGCGGATGTTCCTTGTGATATCTGCATTGAAAACACTTTGCATTTGAGAGACTTTCCCTGCCTTATTGGGGGTATTTCAACTCAATTTATAGTTATCAGTAGGAACAGAAAGAAAGAATTTTTATCCAGAAGAGGTTTCAGTAGGACTTAGCATAACGACTTTAAAAAGAACAACAGCAGCCACCTTGAACCTTTGCCCAGATTTTTAAAACAAAGAAACATTACAAGATTATCTCTTCCTTTTTTAAGGACCCACAGAGGGTTCTTCCTCCTCTATATGAAAATGCAGGCTTCTTCGAGAATTTTTTCTTTCTATTTTACCTAATCCACTTAACACTAGGGGTAAAACTGAATTTATTCAGTGTTACCTTTAATGCTGAAATGTCGGCCATTGGTTGAATTCTTGGATCTTTCACAGAGAGCATTTATCTACCAGGATGCATTTGGCTTCATATAATAGCCAATTCTTAGAGGTTTAGACTGGTTAAATAGTAACCATCTTCATGGTTACGTCTTAAAACAAACATGAAGGTAGTTGTTTCCACAGTTAAAAAGGTACACATATCATAAGTGGACAGCTTCCTGATTCTTCACATTTGAAACACAGTTGGGAAATTAGCATGTAACTCTAGAAACAATGTTACTAGGACTCCCTGAAACTCCCCTTTTGAGCTATTATAGTCTTTATCCTCCAAATGCAACCACTGTTGTGTCTTCTGACAGCATAGGTTATTTTTCTCATTTATGTACCTTATATAAATGAGATCATACATGATATAATTTTTTTGTGTCTGGCTTCTTTTGTTTAATATAATGCATATGGATTTACCCATGTTCTCGCTTATAATTTAAGATTGTAGTCATTAGATTGTTTTTACTCATTACTATGTAGTAATTATATATATAGTGACATTTTATATATATATATATAATGTCACGTGCAGTGGCTTCCTGGAGGGATCTCTCATCTGGAAAATTCCCTCCCACCAGGATCATGGGGTCTTAACCACACACAGGGATCCCCAACCCAGAGCAACAGAGATGGAAGAGGAGCCTGCACAGCATCTGGTGGTGAAAAGCAGTGGGGATTCAGTTTGCCTTGGAGAGAAGAGAGTCTGCTAGAGACCCAGATGTCACCTTCCTAGGGTTGAGCACTCCTATTATTACAACACAAGCCAGGGGAATGAACTGCTTGGTCCTCCAATTACTGGTATCACCAATCTGTTGTGCTTGGCTCCAGAAGAGGAGTCTGCTGGCTGTACCCAGCAGGGACTTTTGGAGTGTTCTTTTTCTGGAGAAGCTCTTGGCAGAGACTCACACAGGGATTGAACTGTGTAGCTTTGGAAAGAACACCATTCTTCCCCACCTCAAGCACACAGCCTACACCCACTCCCACCTGTTCAATGACTTAGCTTGCCCTTCCACTACCTGTGACCCCACTCTGTTGAGTTCAGTACCAAGGGAGGGGGGGATCAAAGTGTCACGCAGAGCTGGAACTTTCAGAGTGTCTCCTGAGGAGGCATTTGTTTGGGAATCAGATGGGTGGATGCTAGGTTGTGTGGCTGCATCACAGGAGATGCACTCCTGTCTCCCCTGCATGCTCAGCCCACACTGTTCCCCCAATGGGAGGTTAATTTGCCCTGCCTTTTCGGCAACTGGACACACTGACCTGCTGAGCTTAGTCTCATGGGGGAATCTGAGAACCGCTAGGAATTGGGACTTTTGCTGCCTATCTTCCTTATGGGATTTTGCCTGAAAGGGGGAAGAGGTGCCAAACCCCATCCTACAGGCTTGCCTGTACCACCCCCAAAGGGAAACTGTTTGGATCTTCCCTCCCAAGTCCCAGTGGCCCTGACCTGCTGAACTCAGTCCTACAAGGGCATCAGAGAGCTGCTCAGATGTGGGACCTTCAGAGTACATCTCTCCTCCCTGGGAGACTCTTGCCCAGGAAGGAGAAGAGTGCCTGCCCCCATCCTACAGGCTTGCTGGCACAAACCCCAATGGGAGACTATTTTAATCTGACCTCTCAAATCCCAGTGGCCCCACCATGCCAAACTCAACTCTGTGGGGTGAAGGGTGTGCTGCTTGGAGCTGGGGCATTCAGAGTGTGTCTCCCTCAGAGGCTACTGTGTGGGACTAAGACTAAGTGCTTGGCTCCCTCCAGCAGGCTCAGCCAGCACTACCCTTAATGGAAGACTCATTTGATCTATCCTGCTGAGCCCTGGTGGCTCTGCCATGCTGAACTTGCTCCTGCAGAGGGGGTGGCTGGCTGCACTGAACCTGAACCTGTGGCACGCTTCTCCTGGGGGAGCTAGAGTTGAAGACTCAGACAGAGACTTAGTAGTACAGCTCTGGAGTAGGGGCCACTTTCCCCTCATTGAGTACCTGACTGCACAGACACCAAGTAGGGGACCCACTAGCCCCATAATCCTGACCCCGGTTGCCCCACCCTACTGATCTCGTGACCTGTGGAAGGCTCTGTGGATCTCAGCCATCCTGGGCCCACTGTACAGTCTTTCTTCAGAACGCTCTGGAGGAAAAGTAGACAACCTCAGGAGGGAGGCAGTGTAGCTGATGTTGGAGGCAGACCTCGGGGAGCCTCAGACCTTTTATAGATCTGCCCCCACTCTAAGCTGGAGGAAGCCAACTATTGCACACAAGTTGGCTCCTCCCATGCATACTCAGGCCCAGTAGAACCCAGCCACAAACAGTGAATAGTGTGGTAGCTCCAGATAGGTAGTCCAAAGTCAGTTATACACAATGTCTGAAATTGACCTGTACCTGAACTCCACCCAAGTGGGCTGAGAAGCATCACAACCAGTGATCAGCTGCAGAACACACCAGAGTTTGACCCAGCTAGCTCCTAAAGCAGCACACCCAAAGGGGGATTCCATCAGGCACCAGACCCTTCTGGGAACTACTCCACCTCAGAGAGCAGCCCCTGCAGAGCAACTCATACACAGTGATCAAGATTTATCCTTAGAGTCAGCCAAGGGAGTAAGCAAGGGATTGCGAATTGTTTTAAAAAATACTTGCTGAAAGTTTCTCTAATTTGCTGAAGGAAAAAGTCACAAGTTCAGGAAGCACAGAGAGTCCCAATCAAGATGAACACAAAAAGGCTCACACGAAGACATATCATATCACAATTAAAATGGCAAAAGGTTAAAGACAGGGAGAGAAACTTAAAAGCAGCAAGAGAGACGCCTGCTAGTGTGGCTCAGTTGGTTGAATATTTTCCCATGCACCAACAGGTCACTGGTTTGATTCCCAATCAGGGCACATGCCTAGGTTTCAGGCTCAATGCCCCGTAGGGGGTGTGCAGACGGCAGTCGATCCATGTTTCTCTCTCATTGATGTTTCTATCTCTCTCTCCCTTTCCCTTCCTCTCTCTCTACAAAATCAATTAAAACATATATATTTTTAAAAAGCAGCAAGAGAGAGACAGTTATATACAAAGTAGCTTTCATAAAGCTGTCAGCTGATTTTTCAACAGAAACACTTCAGGCTAGAAGGGATTAACATGAAATATTCAAAGTGATAAAAAGCAAAGACCTATGACCAACACTCCTCTATCTATAAAGGTTATCATTTAAAATTAAAGGTGAAATAATGAGTTTTTCAGTCCAAAACAAGAAAAGCTAAAGGAGTTCATTACCACCAAAGCAGCATTGCAGGAAAGTTTAAAGGGCCTGCTTTAAGAAGAAGAAGAAGAAAAGAAATAGAAAGAAGAATGTAGACATAAGAATAAAATGGCAAAAAATAAATACCTATTAATAATAACTTTAACTGTGAATGGATTAAAAGCTCCAATCAAAAGAAAGTACCTGAATGGATGAGAAAGCATGACCCATATGTATGCTGTCTACAAGAGACCCACTCAGAACAAAAGGTACACATAGACTGAAAGTGAAGATATGGAAAAAGTATTCATGAAAGTGGAAATAAAAAAAAAAAAGCTGGGGTAGCAATACTTATAGCAGACAAAATAGACTTTAAAACAAAGCCCATAACCAGAGACAAAGAAGGACACTCATACTACTGAAAGGATCGATCCAACAAGAATATATAACCCTTGTAAACATATATGTACCAACACAGGAGAACCTAAATATATAAAGAAAATGTTGGTTGACATTAAGGGAGAGATAGATGACAATACAGTCATAGCAGGGGATTTTAACACCCCACTGACATCAATTGATAGATTTTCCAGACAAAAATTGAACAAGGCAACTACAACCTTAAATGATACACTGGATTGGATAGATTTAATTGATATTTACAGAACATTTCATCCCAAAGGAGCAGAATATACATTATTCTCAAGTACACATGGACCATTCTCAAAGATAGATCACATAATAGGACAATAAATAAGTCTTAATAATTCCAAGAAAATTTAAATCATATCAAGCATCTTCTCTGACCATAATGGTATGAAACTAGAAATCAAGCACAATTAAAAAAAAAAAAAACACAAACAACTCAAAAATATGAACTACCACATGGAGGATAAATAGAATGTTATTAAGCAATGAAGTGGTTAACAATGAGGTAAAGGAAAAAATCCAAAGTTATCTGGAGACAAATGAAAATGAACATACAACAACTTAAAATTGATGGGATACAGCAAAAACAGCCCTGAGAGGAAAGTTAATAGCATCACAAGCCTACCTCAAGAAGCAAGGAAAAGCTCAAATAAACAATTTAACTCTACACCTAAAAGAACTAGAAAAAGAAAGAAAAAACAAAAAACAAAGCCACGAGTAAGTAGAAGGAAGGAAATAATAAAGATTAGAGTAGAAATAAATGACATAGAAACTAAACAAAACAATAGAAAAGATCAATGAAACCAATAGCTGTTTTTTAAAAAAGATAAACAAAGGTTGATGAACCTTTAACTGGACTCATCAAAAAAAAAAAAAAAAAAAAAGAGAGAGAGAGAGGAGCCAAATAAATAAAATCAGAAATGAATGAGAAGTAACAACTGACACCATAGAAACACAAAGGATTGTAAGAAAATACTATGAACAACTATATGCCATAAGTTGAACAAATTGTACAACTTATGTGAAATGAATAAATATCTAGAAACATGTAATCTTCCAAAAATGAATCAGGATGAATAAGAAAACCCTAATAGACTGATTACAAATAATGAAATTTAAGCAGTATTAAAAAAGAATCCCAGCAAACAAAAGTCCCGTAGCAGATGGCTTCACAGGAGAATTTTACCACATATTCAAAGAACTAACACCTATCCTTCTCAAACTCTTCCAAAAAAATTCAAGACGAAGAAAGACTTCCATGCTCTTTTTATGAGACCAGAATTATCCTAATTCCAAAACCAGATAAAGACACTACAAAGAAAGAAAGTTATAGGTCAATATCCCAGATGAACATAGATGCTAAAATCCTCAACAAAATATTAGTAAACTGGATCCAGCAATACATTCAAAGGATTATACACCACGTTTAAGTGGGATTTATTCAGGCATCAAAGGTCAGTACAATATTTACAAATCAATATATGTGTTATCTCACATAAGCAAAAATCACATGATCATATCAGTAGATGCAGAAAAAGCATTTTGCACAATCCAGCACCCATTTATGATAAAAAAAAAAAACTCTCAACAAAGTGAGAATAGAGGGATCATACCTCAATATAATAAAGGCCATATATGGCAAACCCACAGCCAACATCATACTCAATGGGTAAAACTAAAAGTGTATCCCTTAAGATCAGGTACAAAACAGGAACCTACACTTTTACCACTCTTATTCAACATAGTACTGGAAGTACTAGCCCCAGCAATCAGACAAGAAGAAGAAATAAAAGGCATCCAAATTGGAAAGGAAGATATAAACTGTCATTATTCACAGATAACATCACATTGTATATAGAAAACCCTAAAGACTCCACCAAAATCTACTAGATCTAATAAATGAATTTGGCAGATTAGCAGGATACAAAATTAATATTTAGAAATTGGTGGCACTTTTTATATACCATTAATGAACTATCAGAAAGAGAAATTAAGAAAACAATCCCATTTACTATTGCAACAAAAAGTAAGGTACATAAGAATGAATTTAACCAAGGAGGTAAGTGACCTGTACTCAGAAAGTTATAAGATACTGAAGATAGAAATTGAGGAAGATACAAATAATTGGCAGCACATTCTAAAAATGTATATGGAACCACAAAATCCCTGAATAACCTCAGCAATCTTGAGTAAAAAGTACAAAGTTGGAGGTATCACACTACCTAATATCAAACTATACTACAAGGCCATAGTAATCAGAACAGCATAGTATTGGCACAAAAACAGGCATATAGATCAATGGAACAAAATAGAGAGCACAGAAATAAACCCACACCTTTATGGTCAGTTAATATTTCACAAAGGAGGCAAGAACCTACAGTAAGCTAAAGACAGTTTCTTCAATAAATGGTATAGGAAAAGATGGATACAAAAAAAAAAAAAAGAAAGAAAGAAAGAAACTAGACCACCAACTTACTCCATACACAAGAATACATTGAAAATGGATTAAAGACTTAAATGTAAGTCACAAAACTGTAAGAATCCTAGAAGAAAACATCACAGTAAAATCTTGGACATTGCTTGTAGCAATACTTTGCTGATTTATCTCCTTGGACAAGGGAAACAAAAGAAAAAAATAAAGAAATGGTATTATGTCAAACTTTAAAGCTTCCACACAGCAAAAGAAACCATCAACAAAATGAAAAGGGAACCCACTGTATGCGAAAACATATTAGCCAATGATACATTTGATAAGAGGTTAATTTCCAAAATATATAAATAAGTTATACACCTCAACACCAGGAACACAAACAATCCAATTAAAAATGGGCAAAGGACCTGAATGGACACTTTTCCAAAGAGGATAAACAGATGGCCAATGGACATATGAAAAGTGCTCAACATCACTAATCATCAAAGGGATGCAAATTAAAACCGCAATGAGATGTCAATTCACACCTTCCAGAATAGTTACCATCAATAAATCAACAAACAACAAGTGCTGGCAAGGATGTGGAGAAAAGGGAAATCTCATGCACTGTTGGTGGGAATAAAAACTGGTGTAGCCACTGTGGAAAACATTATGGAGTTTCCTCAAAAAATTGAAAGTGAAACTGTCTTATAATCCAGCGATTCCATTTCTGGGTATATATCCATACAAACCTGAAACACTAATGTGAAAGAATATAGGCACCCCTATGTTCATAGCAGCATTGTTTGTTATTTACAATAGCCAAGATCAGGAAACAGCCCAAGTGCCCATCAGTAGATGAGTGGATGAAAAAGCAGTGGTACATTTACACAATGGAATACTATTTGGCCATAAAAAGGAAACCTTACCTTTTGCAACAGCATGGATGGACCTGGAGGTTATTATGCTAACTGAAATAAGCCAGTCAGAGAAAGACAACTACCATATGATCTTACTTATACGTGGAAAATAATGACAAAAAAATAGAGACCAAGGTATGGATACATGGATCAGACTGACAGCTGTCAGAAGGGAGGGAGATTTGGGGGGCTGGATGAAAGAAGGTGAAGGGATTAAGCAAAAAAACATATACATATATAGAGTATATGTTATATATATGGCAAAGTGGGTATAAATGAGGACAGAAAGAGACTTGCTTTGGGTGATGGGCGCACCATGCATTATGTAGTTGATGTTTTGGTGAGTTGTACACTTGAAATATGTATGGTTTTGTAAGCCAGTGTCACCCAATAAATTCAATTAAAAATGATGTTATTAGCAGCATTCACTGTGTGAGCATTTAGATTTTTAGGTAAGCATAGGTACACAGTTCTATTGGCTATATATCTGAGAGAGAAATTACATAGTTATAAGGCACACATATGTTGAGCTTGAATAGAAAGTGAGTACCAATTTTCCTGAGAAAGACATCTTTTTCTTCATTCTATGATATTTTGAATTTTGTACATATATTTTTCAATCATGGAAAAAAATATAATATTGTAAACTAAAGCATCTGTGCAATTGATTGCATTAAAATGAAAACAAAGATGTGAAAACTAGGAAGTTGGGAAGAGTATATTTATATTAGTTCATAAAAGAACACATTCAAAAAAGGAAATTATTGTAACTTGAGTGTATTAGAGAGTTAAAAAGGATAAAGCCAGGTTTTTGAAGAGTGGCCTAGTTTTCTTGCCTCCTTTTAAAGAATGTGATAGGTCATTGAGGGTAAATTAAATTCTTGTCATTTCAGAAAGTGCACCTGTTCTTTTTTTGGTAAGAAATAAAATCCACTTATAAAACACAAATATTAAACTTGGAACAGATTATGGGAGATAACTCTAGCCATCAAAACACTGTATGGTTTTATTTCAGAAATAATTTTTCTAATGCAAAATTACTTCATTAATTTAAAACATTTATAGTGATATTCAGTTTTCTATATTTCACTTTTTCCTAATATTGAATTATTTTAGAATATCTGATATTGTCATAAGAAATATCAAAGATTTTGATATAGTTTTAAATAGATTTTGAATGAACTAATTTCAGGTTGTGTGTAGAGGAACAGAGTAGCACTGTGTCTTGCATACCTTTCTGGGGCTGTGGGAGGTGTTTACTTTGAGTACGAAGTGGCTGTTTGTACTTAAATTACTTCAGTTAAAAATTCAAAAAATAACCTTAGTTCAGTTATAATCTTTTAGTTTATCGCTTACTGTCAAAAAATCTCTTTCAATGTCATTTTAAGTGAGAGTCAATGTTATTTTGAAACATTGGGTTGAATAGAACTGCAGTTCAGTTTGCTTTGATGAGAAGCAAAAATAATTTACAGTATTAGATTAGACCAAAAAGGAATATGAAAAAGAGTTTTACTGGAAGATCTTTGCCTTTTTATCATTTTAAGGTTTCATGGAACTATTGTACAATGATTCCATTTTGTCTAAGAGGTTACTTTAATCAACTTTCTAAGCCTCAAGGCGTTTATCTTAAGGCATGGTAGTCTTCATCTGTATTGCCAGAAGTCTTTTGTTTTAAATTTTTTTTTTCCTCACCCGGACATTCCTTGCATTTATCTTCAGATAGAACGGGAGGGAGAAAAGAAGGAATGGAGAGAGAGAAACATCGATGTGAGAGAGACACATCGACTAGCCACCACCCACACAACCCCAACCGGGGCCAGGGACGAACTGCAACCCAGGCACGTGCCCTTAGCGGGAACCAAACCCGGGACTCTGGTCCATGGCCGACACTCCAACCGCTGAGCCAAACCAGCCAGAAGTCTTTTGTTTTAAAAAGACTTTGGTAAAATTCTTTAAATTTGAATTTAGGCCTGAGCAACAACAAAAAAGTACTTAATATTGCTGCCTTTCTTTATGTAATGATCAACTCCTCTTATGCTGTTCTTTATATTGGTGAGCTATTTTCTTGAATCCTTTTCTAAAGTGTGGTTAAAGAATAATGTGACATAAATCTTGTATGTATGCTCTGATTTTTAAAGTCTTTATTTTTTACTTTTGTTGGTCCAAATATAAAAATTATCTCCTCCCATTCTCCTCTCCTCAATTAGCTGCCAATGGTGGGGAACTTAACGATTTTACCTCATGTGATGCTATTTGTTTGTAATCCTATATTCAACATTGTACTGAAGTCTGTTAAACATTGATAAGCCGGTTTTTATGCAGCAGGTCCTCAGAGAGCATTGCACTAAAATGCTGTAAAAACTGGATTAGGTTTAGGTATTGTAAGGTGGTTTTGAGACATTTTCCTAGTGTCTGTTCTTCCAAAGGTGCCAAATCAACTTGGCCTTGATTTAATACTGCTAAAATTGTAATGCTGAGCTGACTTGGAGCTTTGCATACTTCAAAATGAGTTTTTCTGGGGGTGATTTAACAAATAGTTCTATTTTTTCAAGGACTGTGGAATGCAGCACACATGGGACATTATTGTGTAGTTGCTGTGAGACACAGTTCTTTGCCAAAATCTTAAGTTCCTTTCATTGCTATTCTAGTTATACCTTCTTCTATCTCTTGCCAGGATTCTAATGACCTCATCTGATACTGTTTTTATTTAGTAAGGAGAGTTGTATTGTGTTTAATTTCTTCTGAGTTGTATAGACTTGAAATCCTCCTGCATTCCAGAGAGACCACTATTAACAATTGGGAATATATCCTTCCCATATATGTTTTCCATACATAGATGTACATTTTGAAAATTAAAATGGTATTTCACTTTACAGGTTGTTTTATAATGTGCTTTAAAATATTTTACTCTATAATATATCATATACACAAAAGAGTACATATTCATATATAAGATATAAAGAATAATAAAGTAAATATCCCTGTCACTACCACCTAGGTTACAGAATGGTTCTGATACTTTGAAGTCCCATGTGTGCCTATGAAATATTAATCTTTTCCCTGTCTTGCAAAGATATCAGCTCTTCTGAATTTTGTAGCTATCATTCTCACCTTTAAAAAAATAGTTTTAGTATATACATATCCACAAATAGTTTTTGTGTGTTTTTGAACTCTATATAAATGTTATAATGCATGTAATTTTTTCTGACTCACATTTATAATTCAGCATTTTCTCTGAGATTCCTCCACATGGACAAGTACAGCTGTGGTTCCATCATTTTGACTGCTGTTTAGTATTCTATAATATAAACGTGATACTTTTCAGTTATGCTCTCATTGATGGAAAGTGGCTTGATCTCATGTTTTTCTCTAATAATCAATACTCCTATGAAGATTATTGTATGTCTCCTGGTGCCCATGAGCAATAATTTCTTCAGAGTCAGTGGCTAGATGTGAGACTGATGGGTTATCATATATACACAGTCAAACTTCAAGATGGTGTGATATTATTTTCCAAAATGGTTTACAAATATCCCTAAAATCATCAGTGTGCAAAATTTTGCATGGTTACACATTTATACCAACCATTAGTAGTGTCCAAAACCTTAATAAAATGCTGTCTTATTTAATTTAATTTCCCTGATTAATAGTGATGTTGTATATTCTTTTTTTTTATCCTCACCCGAGGACATTTTTCCATTTTTGTTCAGATAGAGTGGGAGGGAGAGAGGAAGAGAGAGAGAGAGAGAAATATTGACGTGAAAAGGACACATCAAATGGCTGCCTCCTGCATGACCCCAACCAAGGCTGGGGACAAACTGCAGCTGAGGTTCGTACCCTCAGCGGGAACCGAACCCGGAACTCTCTGGTCCGCGGGCCGACACTCTAACCGCTGAGCCAAACCAGCCAGGGCTGTTGTATATTCTTATATATATCACTCCTGTCTTCTTTTGTGTTAGGTAACTGTCTATCCCTCATATTTTTTGTAATAATTTTTCATCAGCTTTTTGTTGATAAATACCTTCTCCATGTTTGTAGAGTTTATTTTTACCTAATTAATGGTATATTTTGAAAATTAGAAGCTCCAAATTTTAATGTAGTCAAATTTAATAATCTTTTCCTTATGGTTTGTACTTGAAGCTTGTTTAAAGATTTCTTCTCTACTGTAAGATTGAGAGGAGATGAAAAACAGAAACAGAAATTAAAGGCTGTTTTAAACAGTCCAGCCATTTGAAAGAAAGATCTGAACTGGTGGGATGGTAAAGGAGAAAGGGAGTAATAACCAGAAATAAAAGTCATTGTGAAAGAATACATAGAATTTAACAACTGGTTTGGTGTGAAGTGGTGAACAAAGCAAAACAATGATGAGGTTTTTGAACCCAGATTATTAAAAGTTTGGCAGAAATGTTAGCAAGTAAGAAAGTCAATGAGAAGAACTGCTTTGAGGAGAAAGATAAAACAATTCTTATGGCACATCCTCATGATATATTCAGCAGAGTTACAAATACAACAGAGTACTTGGGAGACAAATTGAGACTGGGGAAATAGACTTTATAGAGTTAAATGTAAACAGTAGTAAATGGAGGCAGGTATGAGAGAGGGTGAATGTGCCAAATGAAAGTGCTTTGTGTTAAGACCGGTCATAGGTATACCCCAAAGAATATGCTTACATTTGGAAAGCCCAAGAAGAGTCAGCATTGGATATATAGAATTCAGGTCAGGGAGGATTCATTCTTGTGTAATATCACCTATATATGGTACTGACATAGGTATTTCACATGTATATTATCTCATGTAACTATTCAATGAGGTGGTGGTATGATATCAGCGGAGGGGAATGTTTCAAACAGAACAAGATGTTCAGAAGTGTCAAATGATGCAGAAGCAATAAGAAGAGAATTAGAATTAAAAAAGAGGGCTTGTATCATTAGAATGTAATTGATGAGTTTTGCAGAGAATAAGTTCCAATTAAAAGAGATGGAAGCAAAACTGTAAGGACTTGATATGAGAATAAATCTTGTGCAAGTGAGCATTGAAATGCAAACAAGATTTAATAATTCAGAGGTGAAAGATTGTAGCCAGACTAAGAGAAGATGGTTTTGATTTAAAATAGAAAAGATGAGCTATGTGATGAGAATACTATCTATACATAATAGGCACTCAACAAATATTTTTTCATTGAAAAACTAAATGTTCAGAGTTTGAAAAATAGGATCCAGAGGGAAGAACAGATAAGCAATTGAAAGGTACTGAATTGATAAATTCTATGATTCTAAATTTCCAACAATATCTATAAAAACACTACTTTGTAAAATTGCACAGATAAAGCATAAACTTTGGATGTTTTGTGATTTTTTGTATTTAAATACACAGCAAGTGTAGGAAAATAAAACAAGTACTGATAAAAACATTACTTAAGAAATGGCAACTTGCTATCAATAACAACTGGCTTTTTCCAGTTAAAAGGCCAAAAAGGGATGAATTTTGATAAAAGATAGATTCTTACTTGAAAACATGTGTATGTGTGTAAGTAGAAAACGTGTTCTTATAATAGCACTTTATAATTCATCTCAAATGTTAGTAGCCTCTTTTTATCTTGGCTTTCAAAACACATCTTCCCCAATTCTAATATCAAACTATTGCAGATCCCACATGACTGTTACTTGTTCCCTTAAATGTGGCTATTCCCGATGACTTTTAAAGTCCCCAAATCAGTTTTGTCCAGGTTGATTTTTTCTGTATCTCAGCATTGTATTAGTTATTGAAAGTGATTTTAATAGCAAGATAAAAATTTGTCAACACATACAAATGTCTTACTCTCAAACAAGGAATTAACCCAGACATCAATAACTGCAAGATGGGCTTTCATGCCAAAATTTGGTTGTTTTTCAAATTTTAATCTAAAGTTTAAATTTGTGTTGCATAAATGTTTGTCTTATTCATTATTATATATTTGCATGCATGCTTATTTCCTGCGTAAGTACTGAATGACTAAAATGTGTTTTCCATATGCTTACATAAATGTAGTAGCAATGAGGTACAGATAATAAAAACAGTGTAAACATTTGTTGATTGCTTACCAAATGCCTAGCTCTGATCAAAATGCTTTATAGGTATCATTGTATAAAACATTCAAATTACCTAATTTGAAAGATAGTTATTTCAATTTTACAAGACAGGGGGTGAACAAAAGGGCACAGAGAAGTTCAAATAATTTGCTCATGATTACAAAGCCAGGAAGTTCTGGAGCTGCAATTCTAAGTCATGCATGCTCACCCCAATGTATACTCTTTCAACAGAATCTATTGTGATTTTTATGTAAATTAAAATTTAGAGATGCAGAAATTTTGAGAACAGTTCCTATCTCTATCCATTTATTTTCTGGAATAAAACCAAATCTACAAATCTTCCTTCCTATGGTGCAAACAAACATTATGCTTATATCATAAAAAAATAGTCATGTAAGCAAAGAGTATGTATTACAATATATTGCTAAGTTGTAAACACAAGTTATACTTATATAGTTTGGAATAATATGCTTATGTACCAAAATGTATTATGCCCAGGTGATAGAAGCATTAATTGAGAGGTTATATTTTTGTGTGGAATTTCTACTTTTAAAAAATGGGTTAGTTTTGAAGAGAACTATAAAATTGTCAATTGATTATGTAAATTGCCCTAGGTTTACAACAAAATAAAATAATTACTGTTAGCTTTGATTATGCACACATATGATATCCTAGCATGTACAAAGCAGTGTTTCATAATTAGTTCACAGTGGATTATTTTCAAAATACATAGAGTCTATGAAAATTATATTTAGATATTAATAGTACATATGTTGATCAAAACAAGTAAGAAACTAATTTTTATAAGAAACCAAATCTGGGTCCTCAGAACCATTTTATATTAAAAAAAAGGGTTTTATTTATTCATAAATATAGGTAAATATGTTAAATATATCTTAAATACAATTAACATATTTATAGTTTATAAATATATTTTTAACATATTCAAATAAAAAAGAACTCACAGGCAAACATTTGTGTACATTTATTTTATTCTTATCCTACAAGTGTCCAGAGGTTGAAAGCATCTTCTTGGCAAGATGATTTGTAGATTACAATTCTCCCAAATTAGTAAGAGACTTAGCCAACAGTTAGGTGGACTTCCAGTTTTTAGTCTGGCAAATAATGAACTTTGAAGTTAAACTGAACAAATTTACAAAAATATCTTTATAGAAATGTCAGAAAAGTAAAGTCACAGGGCAAAACCCTGCCCCAGAGTTCTGCAATATTAGTTCCACATTAATCATTGGAGACTTCCATAGCCCACTTACAATAATGGATAGAACAACTAGACAAGAAATAATTGAATAGAGGACTTAAACAACACAATAAATCACTAAGTCTAACTGACATATACAGAACACTCTACCCAATAACACATTACACATTATTCTTAAGTGTATATGGGATATTTTCCCAGATAGACCATTATTAAGCCACAAATTCAGTCTTAATAGATTTGAAAATATGTATATCATACAGAGTATCTTCTCTAACCAATATGAGAAGTTAGAAATTAATAACAAGGAAAACTGGAAAATTCACAAAATTGTGGAAATTAAGTAGCACACTTTTAAACAACTAATGGATCAATGAAGAAATCACAAGGGATATTGGAAAATACTTGGAAAGAAATGACAATAGAACATACTAAAACTTATAGGATGCAGCAAAGCAGTACTAGTGGAAATGTATAATTATAAATGCTTACATTACAAACAAGACTTAAATCAACAACCTAGTTTTACAACTTAGTTTTACAACTTAAGGAGCAAGAAAAAGAAGATCAAACTAAACCCAAAGCTAGGATATGGAAGGAAATAAGAAAGATTAGAACAGAGAAAAATAAAACAGAGAATATAAAAACAGTGGAGAATATCAATGAAAGCAAAAGTTTGTTCTTCAAAAAAAAATCAGCAAAATTGACAAATCTTTATCTAGACAGACTAAAAATAGAGAGAAGAGTCAAATGACTAAAATCATAGGTGAGAGTGAGGACATTATGGCTCTACAGAAATAAAAAGGATTATAGTCAATGCAACACTTAACAACAGGGATACATTCTGAAAGCGTGTCTTTAGGTAATTTTGTCATCGTGCAAACATTGTAGGATGTACTGACACAAACTTAGATGGTATAGCCTACTACAAATCTAGGGTATATGTTATAGTCCATTGCTCCTAGGCTACATACTTATACAGCATGTTACTGTACAAAACAATACTAGATTAAGTCAAGCACAAAAGAAAATGATGCCATCAAGGGACACGATAAACACGAGATGTATGAGGCTGCTGCTTGTGTAACACAGCATGCTGTTTTACATCAAAAATGTTTTGTAAGTAGGAGTACATTGTGAAATAATGATGAAAAGTATAGTGTAGTAAATACATAAATGACATAAATCATCATTGTCGTTTATTATCAAGTATTTTGTATTGTACATAATTATATGTGCTATACTTTTATATGACTGGCAGTGCAGTAGGTTTGTTTACGTCAGCGTCACCACAAAAACACCAATAATGCATTGTGCTATGATGTAATGGTTATGATGTCACTAGCCAATAAGGATATTTCAGCTCCATTATAATATTATGGGACCACTGTTGTATATGTGGTCCAGCAACCAAAATGTTGTCGTGTGGCACATGACCGTTTAAAAATATACTATGAGGATTTTAAGAGAGTACCACGTTTGTACACCAAAAAATTGGATAACCTAGATGAAATGGACAAATTCCTAGAAACACAAAACCTACCAAGACTAAATCAAGAAAAATAATAAATCTGAATAGACCTATAATTAGTATGGAAATTGAATCAGTAATTTTAAAAAAATCTCCCAACAAAAGAAAACCCTGGACCTGATAGCTTCAATGGTGATTCTACCAAACATTTAAAGAAGAACTAAAACCACACCTTCTCAAACTTGTCCAAAAAACTGAAGAGGAGGAAACACTGCATAACTAATTCTATGAAGTTAGCATTACACTGATACCAAAGCCAGACAGAGGCACTACAATAAAACTACAGACCTATATATTTCATGAATATAAATGGAAAGATCCTCAACAAAATATTAGCAAACTGAATTCAGCAATATTATAAAAAGAGTTATATATATACACCATGTTCAAGTGGGATTTATCCCAGGTATGCAAGGCTACTTCAAAAAACCATTAATGTAATCCATCACTTCAACAGGCTAATGAAGAAAAATTACATGATGATATAAATGCCTAGCTGTTTATTCAGAAACCTAATTTGACAAAATCCAACACTCATTCATTATAAAAGTCTCAACAAACTAGGAATAGAGGGAGAACTTCCTCAACTTGATAAAGAATATCTGCAAAAAATCTACAGCTAATATATTTAATGGTGAAAAACTCAAAGATTTCCTGCTAAGATCAAGAACAAGGCAAGAATGTCCTCTCTCACCACTGCTTTTTAACATCATACAAATCCTAGCTAATGCAATGAGACAAAAAGGAAATAAAAGGTATACATAATTGGGAAGGAATAAGTTAATCTGTTCACAGATTATTTAATCATCTATGTAGAAAATATAGAATTGGCAAAACAAAAATTAATACACACCCCCACCAGAACTAATAAGCAATTACAGCAAAGTTGCAGGATACAAGGTTAATGTACAAAAGTTATTTTAGTTTCCTGTATACCAGCAATTAACAAGTTAATTTGGAATTAAAAATGCATTACTATTTAAGTTAGCACCCTCAAAATGAAATATTTTTATATAAATCTAACAAAATATGTACAAGATCTATGTGAAGAAAATACAAGACACTGATAAAAGATAAAAAAAAAACACCTAAATATATCCATGTTTGTAATAGACTCACTATGTTGAGATGTCAGTTCATTAATAGGAAGACTCAATATTGTGATGATGTCAGTTCTTTCTAACTTGATCTATAGATTTAATGTAATTCCAGTAAAAATCTCTGAGTTATTTTGTGGATATCAACAAACTTATTCTAAAATTCATATGGAAAGGTGAAATACCCAGGATAGACAACTGAGTATTGAAAGGGGAAAAACAAAGTCAAAGGACTGACACTATCCAACTACAAGACTTACTGTAAAGCTGTAACAATCAAGACAGTGTGGTATTAGAGAAAGAATAGGCAAATTCATCAATGGAACAGAATAGAGAGCAAATGGACCCACAGAAATATAGTCAACTCATCTATGGCAAAAGAACAGTCAGTACAATGGAGCAAAGATAGTGTTTTCAACAGTGGTACTGGAAGAACTTGACATCCACATGCCAAATAAATTACACATAGACCTTACACTCTTCAAAAAATGAACTCTAAGTGGATCATAGACCTATGTAAAACAAGAAACTATGGAACTAGTAGATAACATAGGAGAAAACCTAGATGACCATGGATATGTCATTGTTTTTTTTTTAGATACAACTTCAAAGCACTTACTACTAAAAGTATACCAGATCTATTTGGAGGAATGGCTGGTTTCAGGTCTGGGGCAGGGAATATTCAAGATAAACCTGGGACATCTGGTCATACCAAAAAGCAAGACAGCTATGAAAGACTATTGGCTTTACTGCTGAAAATTAAGTAGCCAACCTCAAGGGGTTGACACTAACCAATTGCAGAAATAGTTAGGCATCAAAATGATTGAAATATTCAATGAAATGAAATACATAATAAGTTTAATTCCATTAATTCCTAATGATACTAAAAAACTCATTGGATGTTTTTAGAGAATGCAAGAGAACTAAATTTATTGTTATTTACAGTAATAAGTGAGGATAAAAATTCAAGTGTTCTTTCCAGTTTATATAATACCTCAGGGTAACCAAATAGGTTATGAGGAATGATTCTTGGCTGAGTACCCCCTTTCCTCATATTCGAATCCAGTGAAGTCACATGTCTCTGACCCTTCTTTCTGAAATCACATGTCCCCCTGATCCTAGATGGGAAAGGTTCTCCACTTTTAAGGAGTCACATGACAAGGTTGGGCCAACCCAGAAAATCTAGGATAATTACCCCATCTCAAATCCTTAACCTTGATCTCTCTGCAAAGTCCCTTTTAACATGTAGAACTGCATATTCACCAATTTTCAGGATTTGAAGGTGAACATCTTTGGAGTGTTGTTCTGCCTACCACTTTCATTCAGTTACTTCTAGTCTAAAAACTGATTTATAGAGCACTTAATATTTGCCAGGCTAGATGATATTTAATACCTTAAAATATCCTGTGAAATTAGTTATATAAGTATTAAAAGGAGAGAGGTCAGTTACCACTCGTTATTTAAATGAAGTAAATTAACTCTATATTTCTACATAATTGTTTTCTACAAAGTTCTTATTCAATAAGCAGGAAGTATGCATCCAGTATTAGGGAAATAATTTATCTTTAAATTCTACTAGAAATATGACTTGTTCAGAAGTGGACCATTACTATTTAAACTCTTATAAGTCAGTTAATTAACACCTTCATATGTGTCTTTATCAGTATAATAAAATCTCTATTTCTAATTAAAAAAGCAATATGCATCACTTATGATGTGAACCTGTATTAACAGATTAGATGAAATATTATCATCTAGTTGTAATAGTTAATTGCCATGAATATTCTGTAATAAATTCTCTCAAAAAGTGGTTTACTTGGGTTAAAACATTTTTTTTCTTTTAAGCTGTCTTTTGCTTGACTATAAATCAGGTGCTTTTCCATACTCCATCGTGAGCCTAAAGGGAAACACAGTATACTTCTATGATCTAAAATTCCTAAGAAAGCATTTTGTAGTATTTGTTTATCAAAATTTGGTAATACCTGTGCCTTTCAATTAGCAAAGGCAGAGAAAAGTAGTGATTAATAGTACTGAAAAGGCTAAAAGGTATCAGGATGAAGGTGAGCATGATGCAGTATCGTTGCAAGACACTATGGGTTGCAGAGCCTCCTAGTGTTTGATATTACTCTAACTTAATGCTTGGAAACATTTCTGAAATAAATAGGTCCTAGCTCTGACCGTATGCTGAAGAACATGCTCAGAAAGAGCTTTCTTTTCTTACTGCCTAGCCATGCCCTTGAGCTAACGACTAGAAATTTCGAAGGGGCATAGAATAGGCAGTATTGGGAGTATGTGTAGTTTCACATTTTAGGTTCATGAATACAAATGTATAATGTTAATTATAGAACAGCGCATTTTTAGAGAGGTTTTATGTTCAGGAAGCATAAAAATTAAAAGAAAGATCCTTGAAATTTTAACTAGTTTATAGGGAAACATTGTAAAGAGATTTGATAATAAAACAGTCAGATGATACATAGGAAAATATTCAACAGTAAAACATGATTAAGACTTCTCTCTAATAAACGCCATTATGACACACTCTGGTAATGTGGGCAATGTGTATAGATGTGATTTTAAAACCATGGATATCTCATTACTACTGGCTGTGTCTTTATAGCATTATTTTCCCTTATACTATGCAAACGAAGAGCAACTATATCAAGCAAGAAAGAAAAAAATGTGGTGCTTTTTAAAGTGATAAAGTGATATAACTAATGCATTTTAAAATTATTTAAGGCTTGCCCTTGCTGAGTAGCTCAGTTGTTTAGAGCATCGTCCTGAAATGCCAAAATTGCAGGTTCAATATATAGTCAGGGCACATACAAGAAGCAACCAATGAGTGCATAAATATGTGGAAGAACAAATTGATGTTTCCTCCTCCCTTCCTCTCTCTCCCTCTCTCTCTACAAGCTCAATAAATAAAAAATAAAATAAAAAACATGTACTAAAATCATGTGAGTCTTACTTTGGAGCTATGTTGTCCAGTATGGTAGCCACTGGCCACATGTGGCTATTGAACACTTGAAGTGTGGCTAGTCCGAAATGAGATGTGCTATAAATGTGAAACACTCACTGAATTTCAAAGACTAATATGGAAAAGAAGTAAAATATTTTGTTACATTGATTACATGTTGAAATGGTAATACTTTGGACATATTGCCTTGAATATATATATTATTAAACTTAGTTTAAGCCATTTCTTGTCCCTCTTTGAACATCACTAGTAGAACATTTAAAATTTATATATGTGACTTACATTTGTGGTTTGCATAATATTTGTGATAGTGTTGTTTCAGAATTTCCTAATTACTGAGATATTTCCCCATTCATTTTTGGGATGAAATTTGAGTTTATGAGTTAATGAAAAATTATAAAGGCAAAATAAGTATACTTAAAAGAAATGGTAAAATATTAAATACTAACATTAGTATTTCAAAATTTCTCAATGAATTTTTTATTCAATTTATTAAGGGTGACATTGGTTAATAAGATTATATAGATCTCAAGTGTTCAAGTGTACAATCATCTGTGTATTGCATTCTCTGTCTGTCACCTAAAGTCAAATCATCTTCTGTCACCATATATATGATCCCCTTTACTCTTTATTACTCCCATACCCCTCTTTCCTCTGGTAACCACCATACTGTTGTCTGTTTTTTAATGAGGTTTTGTTTGTTTGTTTTGTTGCTGTTGTTCATTTGTTGGTTTTAGTTTTATATCCCACATATGAGTGAAATCCTATGGTGCTTAACATTTTCTGTTGGACTTATTTTGCTTAGCATGATATTCTCAAGGTTCATCCATGTTGTCACAAATGGCAATATTTCCAATGTCCTTTGTGCCAGTTCTCTTCTATATCTTGACTCAAAAATAAAAGTCAATGAAGTATCCCATAATTTACCTCATTGAATTTTACTCTTTTGAAAAAAAATATTTTATTGTTGACAGTATTACAGATGTCTCCTATTTTTCTCCCATTTTGCCCCCCTCCATCCCACACCTGCCCCACCCCAGGCTCTTCCCATGCTATTGTCTGTGTCCATGTGTTATGCATATATGTTCTTTAGTTAATCTCTTCCTGTCCCTTCCTCCCAAATCCTCCACCCCGAGATCTGTTTTTCTGTTCCATGCATCCATTCCTCTGGACCTATTTTGTTCATCAGTTTATTTTATTCTTTAGATTCCACTTATAAGTGATATCATGTGATATTTGTCTTTCTGTAACTGGCTTATTTTGCTTAGCATAATAGTCTCTAGGTCCATCCATGCTGTCTTAAAGTGGAAGAGATCCTTCTTTTTTACAGCTGCATAGTTTTCCATTGTGAAAATATACCACAGCTTTTTTATCCACTCATCTACTGGTGGGCACTTTGGCTGTTTCCAGATCTTAGTTATTGTAAATAGTGCTGCTATGAACATAGGGGTGCATATATTCTTTCTGACTGGTGTTTCAAGATTCTTAGACTATATTCCCAGAAGTGTAGTGTCTCTGGGCCAAACAGCAGATCCATTTTTTTATTTTTTGAGGAAACTCTATACTGTTTTTCATAGTGGCTGCACCAATCTGCATTCCCATCAGCAGTGTGTTAGGGTTCCCTTTTCTCCACATCCCCGCCAGCACTTGTTTATTGATTTATTGATGGTAGCCATTCTGGCAAGTGTGAGGTTCTATCTCATTGTACTTTTAATTTGCATCTTTTTGATAATGGGTGACATTGAGCATTTTTTTCATATATCTATTGGACATCTGTATGTCCTCTTTGGAGAAGTGCCTATTCAGGTCCTTTGCCCATTTTCTAATTGGATTGTTTGTCTTCATGGTGTTGAAGTGCATGACTTCTTTATATATTTTGGAAATTAACCTCTTATCAGATGTATCATTGACGAGTATGTTTTCCCATAGAGTAGGTTCCATTTTCATTTTGTTGATAGTTTCTTTTGCTGTGCAGAAGCTTTTTAGTTTGATGTAGTCCCATTTGTTAATTTTTTTCTTTGTTTTCTCTTGCCCTAGGAGATATATCGGTGAAAATACTGCCACATAAGATGCCTGAGATTTTACTGCCTAAGTTTTCTTCTAGGATTTTTATGGTTTTGAGACTTACATTTAAGTCTAAGTCTTTTATCCATTTTGAGTTTTTTCTTGTATACAGTGTAAATTGGTGGTCTAGTTTTATTTTCTTGCATGTGCAGTTTTCCCAACACCATTTATTGAATAGACTATCTTTACTCCATTGTATGCTCTTACCTCCTTTGTCTAATATTAATTGCTCATATTGGCGTGGGTCAATTTCTGGGATTTCTGTTCTGTTCCATTGGTCTATATACCTGTTCTTATGCAAGTACCAGATTGTTTTGATTACAGTGGCTATGTAGTATAGTTTAATATCTGGTATTGTGATCCCTCCAGCTTTGTTCCTCTTCCTCAAGGTTGCTGTGAATATTTGGGGTCTTTTCTGATTCCATGTAAATTTTTGGAAAATTTGTCCTAGCTCTGTGAAATATGCCATTGATATTTTACTAGGGATTGTTTTTAATCTGTAGATTGCTCTAGATAGTATGGACATTTTAATGATGTTAATTTTTCCAATCCATGAACACAATATACGCTTCCACTTTTTTGTGTCTTCTTCTATTTCCTTTTTCAACGTCCTATAGTTTTCTGAGAACAGGTCATTTACCTCCTTAGTTAAGTTTATTCCCAGGTATCTTTTTTTGTTGTTGCAATGGTAAATGGCATTCGTTTTTTTATTTTTTTTATTTCTCTTTCTGAGGTTTCCTTATTGGTATATAAAAATGCTGTCCATTTCTAGGTGTTAATATTGTTTCCTGCTACTTTTTAAAATTTATTTAATAAATCTAGCAGGTTTGTTTAGTGGGGTCTTTAGGATTTTTCTATATACAATATGATGTTATCTGTGAATAATGATAGTTTTACTTCCTCCTCTTCAATTTGGGTGCCTTTATTTCTTCTTCTTGTCTAATTGCTGTGGCTAGGACTTCCAGTACTATGTTGAATAAGAGTGGTGAAAGTGGATATCCCTGTTCCTGATATGAAGGGAAATTCTTTTATTTTTTGCCCATTGAATACGATGTTGGCTGTAGGTTTTTCATATATGGCCTTTATTATGTTCAGGTATGATCTCTCTATTCCCACTTTGCTGACAGTTTGTAACATAAATGGATGCTCGACTTTGTTGAATGCTTTTTCTGCATCAATTGATATGATCATATGATTTTTATCTTTCATTTTGTTTATGTGGTGTATCACATTTATTGATTTATAAATATTGAATCATCATTGCATCCTCAGAATAAATACTACTTGGTCATGCTGTATGATCTTTTTAATGTATTGCTGGATCCTATTTGCAAATATTTTGTTGAGGATTTTAGAATCTATGTTCATCAGGAATATTGGTCTATCATTTTTTTTTTCTTTGAAGTGTCTTTATCTGGTTTTGGAATTAAGATAATGCTGGACTCATAAAAAGAGCTTGGGAGATTCCCTCCTCTTGAATTTTTTGGAATAGTTTGAGGAGGATTGGTGTTAATTTTACTTTGAAAGTTTGTTAAAATTCAGCTGTGAAGCCATCAGGCCCAGGGCTTTTGTTTTTCTTACAATCCTTTGTATTTCTGTGATGTCAATTGTTACTTTGCCTCTTTCGTTTCTGATTTTATTCATTTGAGTCTTCTCTCTTTGTTTCTTGGTGAGTCTGGTTAAAGATTGATCAATCTTGTTTATCATATCAAAGAACCAGCTGTTGGTTACATTGATCTTTTGTTTTTTTTTTTTGTCTATATGTTGAGTATTTCTATTCTGATTTTTATTATTTCCTTTCTTTTATTTACGCTGGGATTTTCCTCTTCTCTTTCTAATTTTTTTCAGTTGTAGTGTTAGATAGTTTATTATAGATTTTTCTTGTTTTTTGAGGTAGGCCTCTAATGCTAAGAACTTCCTTCTCAGGTCTGCTTTTGCTGTGTCCCATAGATTTTGGGTTGCTGTGTATTCATTTTTGTTTGTTTCCAGGAAGTATTTTATTTCTGCCTTGATTTCATTGGCAATCCATTCATTATTTAATAACAAGCTATTTGTCTCCATGTGTTTGATGTTTTTGAGTTTTTTTGTTTGTTTGTTTTTTTGTTTTTTTAGTGTAGTTGATTTCTAGATTCATGCCATTGTGATCTGAGAAGATACTTGATAATGATTTCAATTTTCTTGAATTTGTTAAGAATTTTTTTTGTCCTAGTATACGGTCTATCTTTGAGAATGATCCATGTGCACTTGAAAAGAATGTATACTCTATGGGAGGACCTGGAAACTATTATCCTAAGTGAAACAAGCCAAGCAGAGAAAGACAAATATCATATGATCTCACTTATTTCTGGAATATAATGAACATAACAGTCTGAGGAACAGGGTAGTCCCAGAGACGTGGAAGTAGGGTACAGACTGACATTTGCCAGAAGAAGGGGGTGAGGGAGGGGAGCAATGAACACAGAACTTTACGCATGTACTCATAACCAATGGACATGGACAACAAAACTGGGGATGGGGCAGGGAGGGAGGGGGAGGAGGGTGTCAATGGGGGGGAAAAGGAGAAACATCTGTAACAAAAGTGAATTAATTAAAAAAAAAAAAAAAAGAATGTATACTCTTCCAGTTTGGGATGGAATGTTCTGTAATTATCCATTAGATCCAGCTGTTCTAGTGTGTCATTTATGACCACTGTTTCTTTGTTGATTTTTTGTCTGGAAGATCTATCTAGTGATGTCAGTGGTGTGTTAAAGTTCCCTACTATGACTGTGTTGCTATCGATCTCTCCCTTAAAGTCCATCAAGAGATTTTTTTTTATACTTAGGTGCTCCTGTATTGGGTGCATATATGTTAACAAGGGTTATATCCTCTTGTTGTATTGATCCTTTTAGTATTATGTAGTGACCTCCTTTGTCTCTTGTTATGGCCTTTATTTTGAAGTCTATTTTGTCAGATATGAGTATTGCTACCCCAGTCTTTTTATAAAGTTCCATTTGCACTGAATATTTTTTCCATCCCTTTACTTTCAGTCTGTGTGAGTCTTTTTTTCTCAGGTGGGTCTCTTGTAGACAGCATATATATGAGTCATGTTTTATTATCCATTCAGCTAACCTATGTCTTTTGATTGGAGCATTTAGTCCACACATTTAAGGTTATCATTGATAGGTATTTATTTACTGCCATTTATTCTTTATAACTATGTTCCTCTCTATATATTTCTTTTTCTTTTTCTTTTTCTTTTTCTTTTTGAAGTACTCCCTTTAACATTTCCTGCAGTGCTGGTTTGGTGGTAATGGGAAGCTCTTTATTTCACCTTCTATTTTAAATGATAGCCTTGTGGATAGAGTAGTCTTGGGTTCAGGTCCTTACTTTTCATTAATTCATAGTTCCAATCCCTTCTGGCCTGAAGTGTTTCTATTGAGAAAACAGCTGACATTCTAATGGGTACACCCTTCTGGGTAACTTTATGTCTCTCTCTTGATGCCTTTAAGATTCTTTCTTTGTCTTTATTGGTTATTGTTTTGGTTATGATGAGACTTGGAGTGGGTCTCTTTGGGTTCATCTTGATTGGAACTCTCTGTGCTTCCTGAACTTGTATGACTTTTTCCTTCACCAGGTTAGGGAATTTTTCTGTCATTATTCCTTGCTCACTTTCTTCTCCTTCTGGTATCACTACAATGCGGATGTTACATTTCATATTGTCTCAAAATTCCCTTAAACTGTCCTGCTTTTTCATTCTTTTTTTCTTTTTGCTGCTTTAGTTGGGTGATTCATTCTTCTGCCTCATTTAATCTATTTTTAGTTCCTTTCAGTGTATTCTTGATGTCAGATATGTTATTCTTTATTTCAATTGATTCTTATTTATGTTTTCTATTTCTTGTTTCATGCTGTTGTAGTTTCACTAAGTTTCTTGAAATTCTAAGTTCCTTGAGCATCTTTATAACCATTATTTTGAACTCTATATCTGATAAATGGCTTGGCTTCATTTCATTTAGCTCTTTTTCTGGAGTTTCCTCCTTTTCTTTCATTTGGGGGTTGTTTCTTTGTCTTCCCATTTTCACTGTTCCTTTGTATTTGTTTCTATGTATTAGATAAAACTGCTATGCCTCCCAGTCTTCATGGGGTGGCCTTATGTAGTAAGTGTTTTGTGGGACCCAGTGGTTCAGTCTCTTATATCTCCTGAGCTGGGTGCTCTAGCAATGATACTTGTGTGATTTTATTTTTTGTGACTCTACTGTTATAATTGGTCTGGAATGTTGTTCCATTCTTTGATGGGATCTCCTCTCAGGCTGGCTGATTGGGAGGCTCACCACCAACTACGTCATGTGAGCTGTTGTGCAGGTGCTGACAGAACCAAACTAAACAAAATATAACAAAAAATGAACATACTAAAGGGCCCTCCCCACAACAAAATAAAAAATAATAAAAAAGAAGAGGTAATTAGGAAAGGAAGAAAATACAAGGATAAATAAATGGGGAGAAAGGAAAAGTAACATGAAAGGGCAGAGATGAAAGAAACAAAATACAAACAGATAATAGGAGAAGGAAATGGTTTAAAAGAAAAGAGGAAGAAAAAATTATGAAAAAAAAAATAGAGGAGAAAGCAGAAAGGTTAAAAAATAAGAAAAGGAAAAAAGATTTAGCCAGAGATAGAAGAAAAAAATAGAGTAAGATAAGGGAAGAGAAAAATTAGAGATATGAAAGAAAACAGAAAGACTAAAATAATATCAAATCAATAAGATAAAGATGATGCAACAACAACAAAAAGAGTGAAATGGCATTTGTCTCAGCGGAATTTTAGTGCCTCTTAAGAGTTCCCTTCAGATCCCGCTCTTCTGATGACTGAGGTTGACTGTTTTGTCTGCCCATCTGGGCCTCCCATAAAGTACTTAGGTGCTAGCCACAATCAGAAACTATCTTCTTTTGGCTCTTAGCAACCTGTTTGAAGCTTCAGGCTATTCACAATTTGTGTCTGTCTCCACAGAACTTGGCTGCAGGAGGGAGGGGCCAAGCTACACTCTAAGGCCAATTTGTCAGCAGCGTGGGGCCCAGGGATAGGTCAGCAAACTTCCCAGGTTCCCGGAGCTCCACCTCCATCTGCCTTTGCTTGCCCTCTGGCTATCAATCTTAATCACTGAAAAGTCTGTTTCTGAAAGGGCTTGATGCAGAGTAGGGAGTAAAATACCTCTGGGTCTCCCTTGAGGGGAATGTACTGTTCAGATTTCAGGAAATGTGGTGGGTGTTTTTCCAGTCCCAGGGCTACTCTGAGAGTGATCCAGAATATTTTCCTGCCCTCAGCTGGGTGGAACTTCTCATATGCAGTCCAGGGTGATCAGCTGGAAACTGGGAGTTTCTATCAGCTCTCTGTGAGGGGAAAGCACCAGTCAGGTTCCTGGGACAGTGGGGCAGATGACCCTAACCCCAAGACAGTCACTGATGCTCCCTGAGACTGTTCAAACCTGTAGGCTTGGCCCCTACTGCTGTCTCCTCTGTAAGGGTAGAGATGCTGGATGTGGCCGGCAGGGTTCTTGAGGGTGTAGTGTGCTATATCCCCTAGGGCGGGTATTTTCCTTTTCCGGAGCTGTGGCTTCTGGGATTGGCCAGCGCCTCTCAGGAGAAATGGCCTCTTTGGTTTGAGGGAGGTATGACTGAATTCAAGTCACTCAGAGGTGTCCTTTCCACCTCCTTCCCTGATACTTCCCACCTCAGCCTCTCCTCAAGCACCCCTCCCTCTACTGAAGCCTTAGGTGAGTAGCTGCAAACAAAAATCCTGTACTCTGGGATTTTTGTGTGTGTTTGTTTGTTTTAAAAAACAAAGCAAAAAAAACCTGTGGCTTTATCTCCAACCAGCTCAGGTCTCCTCGGAGGCCAGAAACCCTAGCACATTTCACAACTGAATGTTACATGGGCTGCTGTTTGGAGCTCTGGTGCTCTGGACTGGGGAGCCTAGCCTGGGGTCTGGGTCTGAATCCTTTCAGGGAAAAACCTCCCCACCCGCAGCCGAAAGATCCCTCCTCTCTCTAGGCCTTCTGCCTGTGAAAGCTGGGCCAGTCCCTCTCGCAATCTCGCCCTTCCTACCAGTCTCCAGGTGGTTTCTGTCATTCCTTGTTATAAGTCTCCTCCTCAGCTGGAACTTAGTTGGTAATTCCTGGTGAATGTTCCCCAATTTAATTTTATTTCCAGTCTGGCCCTGGGAGGAGGTGCAAGAAAGTTCTGCCACCATCTTCTCCATCTAAATTTTATTCTTGAGTCAAGCTGTAGAATATAATTGGCCCAAAGGATATTTACAAATATGTCCACCAATCCAAAATTAGAGAGAGATAGAAGATAGTTGAGCTCTACATGTTAGATCCTGCCCTACAGCCTATTCTACTCAGAAAAGTCTGTGTCATTAATAAATAACATTTCTCTTGTAGGACATAGGAAATAATTTGCTATATTAGAATCCCATACGGAAAAGTAAATTACATATCAAAGAGTTAGCAAGGAATTCAATATCCACTTTTATTTTAGAACATGTGAAAGCTAACTTACTCTAATCACTCCATGGCCACGAAACAGGCTCTGTTTCCAGCCCATATAATTTAAATCTAAAAAGAATTGATGAAATGACAACAGGTGCTGGGAAGGGTTTTGGAGGTTGGCCCACAAATTGGCACTTGAAATTGTTCACCTTACAGAATGAATCATTGAGATTGGAATGTCAGTGTAATTGACAAGCCACATGTCACCTTTTTTCCTCTGTGAAAAACAGGTCATTTTTATAAAAAAGCACAGAGCCTATAAAAAAATAAGAAAGTAATGATAAAATAAAATTTAGAATAAAATTAAATAGACAGGTATTTATGGTAATAAATTTAGTACTGAGTGATAATTAGGCATAAAGGATTTATTGCTCACAAGTAGTACATTGGGACATGAGTTGTGTACTATACACTAATGTATCTCCAAAACCTAACCCAATGCTCAGCATTTTGTGTAAGGAAAAAGTAAATCAGTGGCTAGTATTATATATGTAAAATAAATTTCAACAGATATACTAGGGAATAGAGAAGATAGAACAAGAGGGCATAGTTCTAATGCTCTTCTAAAAATGGCCACGATACATTCTTCATGCCTTTTAGCTTTTCCAATGTGAATTCCAGTAGCCTCCCTTGCCTTCTTAAACCAGTCTTATTTTTAAAGCAGCTTGGGTTGAGTAGCATATTCTTATAAAATGGCCCTTTGCACCATTTCTAAGAATCAGAGGTCACATTAGACCACTGTTCTAACACTGATCATTAGATCCATCCCAACCAAAATCTGCAGTTAATTTGTAGACTTTCAGGTGTTGTAGGTTTCATTTGTTAAAAGCATCATACAGAGAAAGTACAAAGGCTGTCCTAAGTAAATGACTTTTAAAAGCCTTTTCTTTCCCCAGAAAGAGTCATGGTCATCTTAACATATATTTTAAAATGGATTACTTGTTGCATTAAACATTATATTACACATTCCTCTGGAAACTAAAGGTGCTCTTTATGCCAAATATTGTGTAAGGTATGCTGCATTTTGAAAGAATTTAGTAACACCTTAGGATGAATGTGTATGAGAAATATATGTGAATAGATTCAGAAAAAAGCTCCTTTCTCTAGTCCCTTATTAGCCATCTGCTGTTTGGAATTAGATTTGGGCTATATAAAACATGACCATTTTACTCTACAGAATAGAACACCAGGAATTCAGAGATTGTTTTGTTCTTGTTTTTTCTGACTGCCATTATTTTGTTTTATATCACTTGGTAAGGGATAGAAGGGGAGACAGACATTGAAGCAAGCAAAGAGGTACTCAAAAGAAAAACTTCATAAATGTATATGGGATTCTTTTTAAATAAAATTTTGGAACATTAAAAATGTTGGGGACAGAGATAAGTGACATAGGTAGAGCAAGGTGGACGAGGGTTTAGATTTTGGGAGTCACAACATAACTTTTTATGACTCAAATATGCCATCTGTACAATGTAGATAATTCCATGTACACCTTGGTGGTGTTGGAAGAATTAAGGGGTATAAAATAGTTAATTCACTTAATAGAGTGCCTGGCATATATTAAATGCTGCAATCTGTTATTAGAGTGGCTGCTTCTAGGAACAGCTAATTTCACAATATAATAACATGGACACAGACTGTCAAAAGCAACCAGAATGGTTTCAGATTTAATCTTTTTTCACATATGGCTTTGTGAGCTGAGTGCCCATTTTAGTCAAAGATATGTTTTTGAGAAGAGATAGTTTTTAGAGGTGATTAAAAGTTTGATTATAACCATCCTTGGGTTTCATAATTTAAAAACATTTTCACAAAGTCTGTGATTAATTTTTCCCATTTAAAAATTTTATTCTCAATATGTGCAGTATTAAATATAATTAGAATTTCATAAGGCATCTTGGGAGTTACACTTTCACATATTAAACTATGCAGAAAAAAAGTTAAATTTCATAGGTGGTCAAGAATTCAAAGCAAAATAAAAAGATAAGAAGATAGTGAAACATGGTTTATGGTTCTTAAAAGACTCTTTAATGTGGTTACTTATTTTCTAATGAATGCAAGTAGCAAATTGAATGCCCATCTATGAACAGAATCTAAATTAACACTTTAGAAATAAAAAATGACATAAAATTAAATGAAACTTTTACCTTCACTACGTTTCACAGGGTCATTTGTTGATTAAATTATCTCTTGTGCTTGCTGCTTGTCTTACTACATCAATCACCCATGAATTTAAATTGGAGGCATTTTGAAAATATAATTAGTAAGTCATCGCTTGTATCTACTGAGTAGTAAATTTATATTTTTATAGTACCTCAACTATAGTATATACTTTAATTCATTTCTCACATGAAATAGGCAAATTACAAATATTTAGCAAGTTACAGTTCTGGATAATGGTTCTTTAAAGGATGAGGAACAATAGTTAAGCTGTACCGTTGGTCATGCATGGCAATATGTAATTACTCTCTGTGGTTCCTCAAAATCACCTTAATCTCTGATATGTAATTCAAATACTTGTTAAACTGTACAGTATATTACATGGATAATAAAAAAAAAGACTCATTTTATAAGTGGTATTTTTTATAAACAGTATTTTTATAATAACTTGAAAGTTAGGCTTAATAATCTACAGTGGTGGTGGT
Organism: Tadarida brasiliensis; assembly: GCA_030848825.1. NCBI lineage: Eukaryota > Metazoa > Chordata > Mammalia > Chiroptera > Molossidae > Tadarida > Tadarida brasiliensis. The sequence goes on along the minus strand of CM061280.1, from coordinate 113,695,435 downwards.
AGTGGCGCTGGTGGTTATTTTGTTTTCCTCTTCCTCCTCTTCTTTCTTCTCCATCAGTATTATCACCTAAACATTCTAGATACAGGCAAAATTCTTTTCCACAGACTGTCTAATTCAATGGTCCTCAAACCCTATGGGCACCAAAATCACCCAGATGGCTTCTTAAAACACACAAAGCTTGGTACCCTTCCTCTCCAGAACTTCTTATTCAGTAGATATGAAATGGGGCCTTACATGCACCCAGGTGAGGCCAGTACTGTTAGTCCAGTGACCACACTTTGAGAATCGTTTCTCTTGCAAATACCTCTGCTCCTTTATCTGTCCACTCATCTATGTTTTAAATGCTACTATACCCAAAGGTACAACATTAATACTCTTTGCCTCACTGTACACCAATCTCTATGGACTCCCAAAATAAATCACCAGCCTTGATCTCTTTTGAGTATCTGTCTAATCTACCAACTGGTACAGTACATTTCCACTTGTAGATCCCACTAGCTCTTCAAAGTTAACATGCCATGATTGGAACCCATAAGTCAACCCCTACAAAGATTTTTTCAATCAAGAATCATCACATTTTCATGAGGAGCTTATTTCTACCGTGTCTTAGTCAGTTCAGGCTGCTATAACAAAACACCACAGGCTGTGTGGCTTAAGCGACAGACATTTACTTCTCACAGTTCTGTAGGCTATGAAATTAAAAATCAAGGTTCCAGCAGATTTGGTGTTGGGTGAGAGCCCTCTTTCTAGATTGAAGATGACCTTCTTGCTGTGTGTCTTCACATGGTGGAGAGAGAGAGAGAACAACATGCTCTCTAGTCTCTTCTTTGGCCCAGTCCCATCATGAGAGTTCTACCCTCATGACCTCATCTGAATTCAATTACCTCCCAAAGGCCTCGCCCCCATATGACATCACATTAGGGATTTGGGTTTCAACACATGAATTTTTAGGCACACAAACATTCAGTCCATAACATATGGTCTTAAATGATCTCCTCATAATTAATTATACTTGCAAAGGAAAAATAACTATTATCGAAAATATACATTGGAGAACTTGAATAACCTTGAATGGGGTGATAAATAATACCATCAGCAAGGAGGGCAAACAAACATCATGTGCCCATAGATGACATGCCCTGAGAACACATTGCCTTATCACTGTATGAACATGGCTCAAAATCATGGTCCAGCACATAAGCACCTGCCTAACTTCCTGACCTCACTTCTCTCTGCTTCTCACCTCCCAGTTTGCTTTACTACCTTATTAATTTACTTGAATAGTGAAAAACATGCCAGATTCTCTATGTTTGGGGGTTTTCATTCTTGTTGCTCTCTTTGCTTGACTCAACCTTCCTCCTCCACAAGTACCTTCTGTCTCTTTGCCTAGTTAAAACCAACTGGTCCTTCAGGACTAAAATTAATACTACCCTTCCTGGGAAGCCTTCCCTGCTGATTCCCCTTTCATGCATGGTTTAGCAGCACCATCCTATTTAAGGCTATTATTGTTCTTATTGCACTGTTATAATGTCCTGTTCAGTTCTCAATCTCCCTGGTTTGACTGTGAGTTCTTGAAGGGTGGGAACTGTCTTATTCAGCTTTGTTTCCTCAGTGCCTAGAACAGTATTTGTTAAAACATAGCGTCTTAATTAGTATACTAAATGCATGAATGGATGGAAAAATATATAAATGCTCTAAAACCTTGGTTAAGTTTTCATTTTTATTTGGTGAAACCCTGATTCAAAAACTAAGCAGTAATGTTTAGTTTTATATTTGGCACTCAGTACTGGAGAGACACAATTGAATCTCTTCATGTTCTTCATTTAATTGCAATTCAAAACCACAACTTGTGGTGACCTTTTTCTGCTCTAGCATTTAAGGTGGTTTGCAAAATTTTGGGAAAATATAGTTTACTTTCATATAGACTCTCTTTATATGAATGTTTAGATATGAATAATGTATTTAGTAATTCATTATGTTTAAATAACAGGCATAATGCATATACTCCTAATTTTGTGTTTGTATGTTTAGGGAAAATTAAGAGACAAGGACTAAAAGGATATGTATAATTTTATATGTAAAATTTTATGTCTAGGTTGTGGAATTAATCTTTTCTTTCATTTCTAACTTGTGTACAATTAATATAAATTAACATCATATGAAGAAACGATGTAATATTTTTAATAGCCATAGTTCAGAGATAATATGGTTTTCTAAAGAACTCCCATGCTCTCTGTTTTTCCTTGAAAGGGAAATTTATTTCTATCTTTACATTGAAAAGTGATTTGATTCACAATTCATATTTGGCTGTAAAGTGAATTAATTCACAAAATTGTCAGGAAAAATTTACTAACCACTTCAAGCTCTGCTTTTCTTGGTAGGGATGATACAGGGGGACTACCCTTTGAATAGTCTCTTGTGCTTGAAAGCATTAAAAAGAAAACTGTGTGTTTAGAAATACTAACTACAGTCATGTACCACTTAACAACCGGGATGCATTCTAAAAAGTGCATCATTACATGATTTCATCATTTTGAGAACATCATAGACTGTACTTCCACAAACCTAGATGATAAAGCCTCCTACAACTAGGCTACATGGTGTACACTATTGCTCCTAGGCTGCACGACAGTTTAGCATGTTACTGTACAAAACAACATGAGAGTAAATCAAGCAGAAGAGAAAATGATGCCATCGCAAGATGTGGTGAACACGAGATGTATGAGGCTACTGCTAGTGTAACCGGGCATACTGTCTGACAGCAAACTTATTTTTTTAATATAAATGGAAAGAGTACACTCTAAAATAGTGATAAAAAGTACAGTTTAGTAAACACATATACCAGTAATATAGTCATTTCTTATCATTATCAAGTGTTATGTACTGTACATAAATGTATTGCTATACTTTTATACAACTGGCAGCAAATAGGTTTTTTACACCAACATTACCATCAACAGATGAGTAATGTATTGCACTATGATGTCACTAGGTGACAGGAATTTTTCAGCTCCATTATAATCTTATGGGGCTGCTGTTTTATATGCAGTCTGTTGTTGACTGAAATGTTATGCGTTGCATGAACGTACCCAAAATATAGCAGTACATTCCTTTGACTTTTGTACATAAATGCTGATACATCACTAAGGGAAAGAGTTGACTCTTTCTTTATTGGCACTTGAAACTTTCTAGACATCATTTATGATTTTATTTTGAACATCAATCTGTAGTTGGACTCTTTATTCTTGAATATATTTATCTTTTATCCACACTTGTCTATGTTGACCCAGTGGCAAAGGACTGTTAATAAGTCATGAAGTCATGACATGGTTACTTATCAACAACTGACTAAGAAAATAGTTGAAATATTATACATTTCTTATTTGGATTAGCATGGAGGTCACTGTTCATCTAGCAGGACATTTTTCAACTTCATAACTTTAGGCTGTTTATTGTTCATATAATTGTACACTGCTCTCCTTCCCATTTTGCCTTTTGATAGTGCTGTTCAGTGAATATTCCACAGTTATCATTCATTCTCTTGTACTGAGATATAGAATTTACAGTTACATTTGGTGATTTGCATCATAAGTGGCCCACATCAGCTGGACCTTCCCCTATTCACTTGAGAGGAGTAAGATACCTATTACATGTGCAGCTTCTAGAAGAGTAAATCTGCATAGATGCTCAATGGATATTAATTTTTCTTTCTCCTCTCACTTTACTCCCCTTTACCTCCTTTTCTTACTTAGAGTTTTAAAATTATTTAATTGGCTTCCAGTGTATTAAAATACATTTACTAAAAATGTCAAAATTTTAAGAACATGGATTTTTTAAAAAATATGTTTTTATTGACACTTTTGAGTGAGAGGGAAAGAGAGATAGAAACATTGATGAGAGAGAGAAACATCAATCAACTGCCTCCTGCACACCCCCTACTGGGGATCAAGCTTACAACCCAGGCATGTGCCCTGACGGGGAATCAAACTGGAACCTCTCAGTCCATGGGACCATGCTCAATCCACTGAGCCACACTGGCAGGGCAAGAATATGGACTTTTTAAGTCAAATTTACCACATCTTGGTGGTAATTGGGGTTTGTGGGTGATTAGTACGATGTACCTTTGTATTGGAGTCTGTGATAATGAAGAGCAGTATTTGATCAGTGGTCACATCAGCCACTGCTGAGAGGAAAGCTGTGTTTTACATGTATATTCAGCTGCTTGTTATGTGATGTGTTGCTGCATTTCAGGTTATGTAGAGTTGCCCAGCGCCAACTCAGTGCAGTCAATCTTAGTGCTAGGTTCTTGTCATTTTTCCTAGTATCAGAAAAATTATACAGTTTTCCATTTTATTGAATAAATTTGAATTCATGGAGGACATCGAATTGTGTACATTCTCTAGTTTATGGGCTTGTGTATGCTGGCAATATGGATAAGTTGGGCAGACTAATCAAAATGTCTTGTCTAATATTTTGAAAATATGATTGTATCTGTCTCTCTTTACCTTGCCTTAATGTAATACCTCTGATTTTCACCCCACTACAATATCAGAAGGACAGTTCTCTGGTCCATGCTCTCTTAAAGCTTCTCAATTTTTTAAGGAGGGAAGGAAAACCTAATTGATGATTATTTTAACCTCTTAGTTTAACCAGTGATGCAGAGTATTAGTGCTTCAGGGACTTTTCTGGCTCAAAAACCTTGAATTCTATGTCTCTAACAATAAGATTTAGGTACAATAGCCCTGAGAATATGCAATCTTTCCATTCCTCTAGATCGATGGCTCTCAAATTTGGTCAGCACCCATTACTTGGAACTTGGAAAAAAATCCAAAGACCAGGACCCTCTTACTGCAGGGCAATTTTGATACACACTCAAGTTTGAAAACCACTGCTCTGGATGTTCAAAAATATCAAGATATAATATTTGACCAAAATAGGAGCTCAGAGAGCATGAGTTGTCCCATCAGCCTGCTGTGCTTGACCCCTGGTCACTGTGATAGAGCTTTACTGAAGTGCCCAGGGCTTTATGGCTGTACTGGAAGGATATTGTACAAGAAACAGCCCTCCTAGTATTTGCAATCCTCAAAATCACAAATCTCTCAAAAGAACACTTTGTATAAGTTTGAGACCAAAGTTCTTTTGAAAGTAACTTGAACTAAATTTATTTATTCCCGGAAGTTTCAATATTTATATGTTTACGTGCAGAAATATTAATATGTTTAATTCTAGGGTGCTTCCCCGGAGGCTACTAGGCATTTTTCAAAAAATTTGGTATATACAGTGTATTCATTTCCAAAATTTAAAAACATCTGCTTTTCAAAACATAACTTGTTCCAAATATTTCAGGTACAGATTATGAACAATGTGCTTAATAATATTGTGCTTCTTCTAAAAAATAGGCTTGTTTTTATCCCATGATCACTGCAAGTGACTTAATTGGCCATGCTTCCTATAAGTGCAGGCACTGGAAAGCTCTCAACCAAGCCTTTGGTCTTCCGTGATCAGGAGTTCTGCACTGTTATTCTGCCTTCATTACTCTCTAGTTTTTCTTTGTCTTGATATCTTCATCTATTATTATTATCATTGTTATTAATTATAATTATTTTACTGAATACATTTTGTAATATGATGTTTTAGGATTAATTAGAATGTGTATAAATTAATTAATTCTTCCTTTAGTTGCATATATAAACTAAGATAAATACTCTAATTGCTCGTCCTGGGCATTCTCTGGGAGAAGATTTGGCAAAACAGCCCTCATTACCTCTCTCTCTCCCCATAATAAATAACCTTTACTTCTGAGGGTAGCTTTTCTGGTGAAATAATGAGCATGCATTTCCTGCTAGGTCAGATTCCTCGTAGGTGGCGGAGGAGGTATTAGCAATCTTACACTCGACTTTCCTAATAAATGTCTCCAGGAGCATCTGTCTACTCAAAACACTAAAAGCCCTCCAGTCTGTAGAATTCCAGATTTTTAAGGTGTGGTTCTGATTCTAAAAGTTATTTTTTGCTGTGAACGGTTGGATGAAAAGTGACACACCCTCATCAGCAATGCCAGTTCCTCTGGGGAATACAAGGATCCCAAAGAGAAAAACTCACACATAGTGTTGCTTTTCTGCTCCAGATCACTGCCTCAAAGCATGAGGAAGTAGACAACTGACAAATCACTGAGTTTTCCCTCATGTCTTGAGTTATCAGCTTGAATAGCAAACAATTTTGATCGCGTATTTCAGTAGTTCTTGTGTTTCCTTTTAAAAAGGGTAGTACACTTTTATTTTTATTTAAATTTTTTTTCTTTATTGACTTTAGAGAGAGAGGAAGGGAGAGAGAGATAGAAACATTGATGAGAGAGAACATCGATTGGCTGCTTCCTGCATGCCCCCCACTGGGGATTGGGTCCACAACCTGGGCATGTGCCCTGACCAGAAATCAAACTGGCAACCTCTTGGTGCATGGGTCGATGCTCAACCACTGAGCCACACCGGCCGGGCTACACTTTATTTTTTAAGGGCAGTTTGGGGTTTAGAGAAAACTTGGACAGTCAGTGCAGAATATTTCTATATACTCCTCCTTTCACCCGACAGTTTTCCCGTTAACATTTTGTATTAGTGTGGTACATTTATCACGATTTGTGAACCAACCAATATTGATATATTATTATTAACTAAAGTCCACAGTTTACGTTAGGGTTCACTTTTTGTGTTGTACAGATCTATGGGTACAGATCTTGACAAAGGCATAATGTCTTGTATCTACCATTGCAGTATCATACAGAACATGTTCACTGCCCTAAAAATCCTCTGTGCTCCATCTGTTCATCTCCCAACATCTCCACTGCCTCAGCCTCTGGCAAGCATTGATCTTTTTTACTGTTTCTATAGTTTTGACTTTTCCAGAATGTCGTATAATTGGAATCATGCATGCAGCCTTTTCAGACCAGCTCTTTCACTTTATTCATTTAAATTTCCTCCATATCTTTTCATGTCTCAATAGCTCATTTCTTTTTATTACTAGATAATATTCTATTGTCTGGATGTACCATAGTTTATTATCCATTCATCTACTGAAGGGCTTCTTGGTTTCTTCCAACTTTTGGTAATTATGAATAAAGCTGCTATGAACGTTTCTGGGCAGGTTTTTGTGTGGACATAATTTTTCAACTCATTCGGTAAATACTTAGGAGCATGATTGCTGAATAGTATAGTAAAATTATGTAAGACAATGTCAAATTGTCTTCCAAGGTGGCTGTACCAATGTGCATTACCTCCAGCACTGAATTAAGAGTTACTGTTGCTCCTCTTCCTCACCAGCATTTGGTGTTGTCAGTTGGGATGTTATCCATCCTAATAGGTACACAATGCTTTATTTTAAAATTTAAGAAATAGCAAATTTGTGTTCACAACATTTTTCTCCTCTAACTACTAGTGTATGTCCTCATGGTTATATAAGATTGCTGCCCCATTTCGTTTTTTTATTTGTCTTAGGCCTCTTCAGAGTTCAGTTTTCTCTCTTCCCTCACCAGGTATGTGATAGCCATGCTTGTCTTGCCAGTTCACTGTACTCCTACAGTCAATTACCACTCTAGTGTTTGCCTCTCTATGTCTAGCATGAGCCCCAAGACAGTGTTTCTTTCCCTCAGGACTCAAAAGTGGCACTAAGATGTAAAAGAGACATATAATCGAACTCCATTTTCCCAAGTGAATCTCCTCTCTTAGGCTTCTTTGGTAATAGTTTTCTAATTCTCTGGGTCTCTTACCTATTTTCTTTATCATTATAGAGAATTTCAAACATATAAAAATACATAATGAATGATATAATGAACAACCATGTACCTATCTATCACACATTCCAACAATCACCGACCCATGGCCAATCCTGCCACATCCTCTCCCCTGCTCACTTTTCCCATTGTTGTATTATTTTGTAGCAAATTGCAGACATTATTTTACACACAGATATGAATGTATATGTGTGTGTGTGTATATATATATATACAAGATTATATATATATATATAATCTTGCTAGCATAAATATAAAATGATTATCACATCTAAAATAACATTAATTTCTTTTTATTTTTAAATATTTAGACACTGTTCAAATTTAAGTTAGGGTCAAATAAGCTTCATACATTTTGATTGGTAAATTTATATTTTAAGTCTCTTTTAATCTGTAGGCTCCTTTTCTATCTTTTTCCCCTTTGCAATTTATTTATTGAAGAATTACTGTAACTTGTCCTATAAAGTTTACCATAATATGCCTCTCTGAGATGTAGTTTAGCATGTTTCTGTGTACTCTATATTTTCTGTAAATAAGTTAGAACATTTATACAAGTTGGATTTATTTTGACATGATTACTGTAACTTATTTTTTTGCTTTGTGTTAATGCCAGTTTATTACTGGTTCTCTCCTAACACAATCCTAGAGGGCATACGAGCATATCGGTTTATGCTAATTCTGAAAAATTTCATAAAGTTTTAGATGAATTATGTAAAGACTTTCACAGTGTTGAACATCTAATTCATGAGATAGCCAGACTAGAACCCTGGACTCCAGACATTGAAATCAAATTCTCTTTCCCTCTAAGCATTGGATTAGCTTTGTGAAAGTAGCATACCTCTTTATAAGTTGTAACTTTCCTGCAGCAGCAAACCAAGGAGTGCATTTGCAGAACATTCTTTTTACTGTGTAATGTTCTAGCAAAAAAAAAAAAAAAAAAAAAAAACCTTATATATGTATGCATCTTTGAATTATCACTCTCACTGTGTAATCATATAGCTTGATAATTAAAGTGTTTGAGTTCTTCATTCTAACATCTAAATAGGAATCCTCATTAGGGTACTCGCTGTGTGATATGGAACAAGTTACTAACCTAGTTTCTCTGCCTGCCAGATGGGATTTTTATCAGTAATGACCTCATGGAGTTGTTTTGATTATTCAATAAGGATAATGCGTGGAAAATGTAATGTCTAGGGTGTAATAGAAAATGATCGGTAATGTTGGGAACTATAGGCAAGGGAAGTATTGTTAGGAGAAAACTGAAGCAAAGATAGTATGCATGGTGGGATTGGCCTAATATTACATAGCTGGTAATATATTTGTTCTTAACATAGGAGCTTGTATCTTGTATCAGAGTGGACCTCGTAAGTGTCTCTAAAGCAGCGGTTCTCAACCTGTGGGTCGCGACCAAACGACCCTTTCACAGGGGTCGCCTAAGACATAACAGTAGCAAAATTACAGCTACGAAGTCGCAACAAAAATAATTTTATGGTTGGGGGTCACCACAACATGAGGAACTGTATTAAATGGTTGCGGCATTAGGAAGGTTGAGAACCGCTGCTCTAAAGCTTTGAAGGCAGGAAACTACTTAGGTCTAGGCTATGTGGAAGGAGCAGGTGCTTTGAGTTGAAACTCAAGTTAATGATAACACTCACTGTGTCAATTGAACACAGCCATAAAATCCTTAGGCTACACCAGACTGCTTACTCTTTATCTTGGCCTCAGCTAGATTGAGATTATTTCAGTTTTATTCAAAAATTGCACACACGCATACACATGCATACACATACAAGGGGGGAGAGATTATTGCCAAAACATCAAATTAGTTCTTTTTTATCCTCTGCACAAATCTTATAATGTTGATGCCTATAGTATATACTTAAGGCATAATTCTTTGAGGTGAAATTGAAGTAATGGAATAACATGTGCTACTATTTAGGTAAGAATTATAAAAACACTCCATTGAGTTTTTCCCCCCTTTGATGCACACTTATCAAGTGGTACTATAACTGATTTAAATTTAAATTGTTCTAAAAATTTCTTGAGATTTTCTACTTTGTTCACTTAAGTTCTCCTGACTAGGTAGAAGATACATGTATTTATTTTATTCTTCCTCTACTGAACTCTTCCTTTAGTACTTGCTCTACATTTAACTTTAAATGTCTATTCTATTTAATAATAATTTACAAGTTTTGTTAATTAACATATCTAAAATTTTAAATCATTTGAAAAATTATTTCTTGTCCATAGCTTTTTTTTTAAACTGTTTATTTTTGGTTTATTGATACTTTACATAGTTCCACATTTTTTTTATTAATTTGTTTTTGTTACAGATGTTTCTCCTTTTTCCCCCATTGACACCCCCCTTCCCCCCACCCCATCAAAAGCAATTGCTATTGATTTTCCCAAGCTAAAAGTTAAAATGTATGATGATAGTATTGATGTAATTTTTAACCTTATATAAGTCACTTTGCCCTTAGAAATTAAGTGTGCCAGAATCTACAAATATGGTGTATGGAATAGATTACCCTAATGTTTTTGTTGACTTTTAATAAGAACTCTTTAAAGCAATTTGAAGTGTTATTTTTTTAGCTTTTACTTTTTTTCAATAAAAATCACTGAAACAATTTTAATTTGTATATCTGACTCATCCTTAAAACTTTCCTTCATGTGCTTTCATACCTTATGACTTTACATTTTTCAAACACACGCACACAAAGTCGAATTCATAAGCTATCAGGTTTTACCTGTGATAACTAGAATGCATTAACACACCCCCTCAACCAGACATCATTGTTTTCAAAGCTGATTCAGCTCTTTTAAAAATAATATTTAATTTTACATTAAGAGAAATCGTCAACCTTAAATGCATGATGTGAGAATGACACTAGTGATCTTCCTAGGAACAAAATGTTATTGGTTAAATCTTGCTAGTCCACAAATAACTCTCCAGTTGCTAAATTGCATTTTAGCATCACCTACAAATACATAATAGGAGAACTTACAGTTGACAGCTAGGTATCAATTTCCTGCACTAACTGTATAATACCAGATTAACATTTAAAAGACATTAAAAAGACTGGGAGAATGAAGAAATGTAGAAATGTCATCACTCAATCTTTGTATTTTTAATATTGTAAGTTATTTTAGTGTCTAAATTACTAAGGCTCTATTGAATGATAACAATAGGAGTTTCTCCAGCAGCATTATTTAGGAGCCTTATAAAGATAATGTAAATTTGAGGAGAATAATGTCCCTGCCTGGCACTGGCTCCAGTCTTAAGACAGTGAGAAGGAACTCTGGAAAGGGTCTTGTATATTTTCCAAGAAAACCTGGTTGCCAATCTCTTGCAGCCAGCTACAGAAGAGCAGGCAGCAGCAGTGGATTTCTGTGTCATCCATTTCCCCAGAGTCTATTTTCAGTATGAGGGAGAGGAAAGCAAAGTTGTCCAGAAAACCTGGTGTCACAGGGGAAGTCCTTTTTTTTTCTTTCCCCCTCCAAATATCTTCTTCTTGCCCTCAGAGAAAATTTTATGGAGCATGATAATAGCTAAGAGGGAAGAATGACAGGTAGAAAGGGAAGAGGAATATTCTCCAGAGTTACTAATGAGAAAAATGATAGAAAATGGTAAAAATTAGGGCAGACCTGCTAAAGAGAAGACTAATATTTCAATTTTTAATAGAACTCAATACTATGCAACTCTGCATACTGTTTTTCCTGACTTTATCAAAATATGATTTCATCTTTATTCTCCATTTACCTTGAGTGTCTATTTTTATTCTTATGTTACTGAATAGGTTTTGGTAAGCCACTTGTGTTAGTACGGGTTTGTTCAGTTATACTATGATGATATCGAACCCTCAAATCTCAGTGTCTTTTAACAGCATTGGTTTACTTCTCTCTCGTGTTACATGCCATGTTAGCATCTATGGCTATGTTGTATGTGCTTTCTTCATTCTTGGATCTAGCGTAAAGGAATAAACCACTATAAGGGACATGGCATTTTCATGGCATAGGGAAAAGAACAATGGTGAAAACATAAAATCAATTTTATTTTATTTCTTTATTTATAAATATTTTATCTATTGATTTTAGAGAGAGAGGAACGGAGAGGGAGAGAGAGATAGAAACATCAATGAGAGAGAACATGGATTGGCCACCTCCTGCATGCCCCTCACTGGGGATTTGGCCCACAACCTGGGCATGTGCCCTGAATGGGATTTGAACCAACGACCTCTTGGTACATGGTTTGACACTCAACCACAGGGCCACACTGGCCCGGCCATAAAATCAATTTTAAAATTTGTGCTTAGGCATGACTTGAAAATATAATCTACTGTACCACCAAAATTCTTTCTGGAATAAGGTGTACTATTGTAACATTAATTTTAAATTGATTTGTGTAAAGGAATATCATAAAGCTGGAAACTTAATAAATAATGGTGAGGATAGTTATTTAAATTTTTTTTTAATTATTAAATATGTTGAGGTTAAGAAAATTATATAGGTTTCAAGTGTGCAATTCTAATTATTATGGAGCATCTACAATATAGAAGACATCAGAAAAAAAGCAAAAATTAATAAAGACCTGTATGCTGTATTTAAAATACTCTCATTTCAATGAGGAATACAGTAAAATATATAATAGTAATATACATGTATCTACTGATAAGTGCTTTCTTCAATAATAAAAGAGGTACTGCTTTGCAGGAAGTGTGAGTGAGATAAACTGTCAAACACTGAGTTCTGGAAGCTTTAGGATAGTTTATGTGAAAATCTGTTAGATGGTGATAGTAGTAAAAATGATATAGTAATAATGGATGGCCTTTCTTGAGCATTTACTATATATCAAGCAATTTGAAAAATTCAGTATAATTTCACAATAAACTTTTGAGGTAGGTACAGTTATCACTCTAATTTTACAGATGAGAATTTAAATCATAATATATATGACTTTAAAAGTATCTATGCTTGTTATCTTGCAATATTGTGAATGTCCCCATAGCCTAAACTCAAAAGACATTTTCCAACAGATGCAATAAAAGGCTACTTGCATCTTTTAACTCGTTTTGAATGCAAACAATAGCAAAGCATAAGTTGCCCATTAGTTATTTAATCATATTAGCCATTCTTTAAAATTTGAAGCATTCCTAAAGGAGTACATTTAATGTACTGCTATTCTGTACTCATAATTACTAATTTACTGGCTGTTGTCACTAACTTAATACTCTAGGTTGTAAGTTCTCAGCAGATAATGCCCTGGAATAATTTGACCAAAATACTTTTAAAAATCCAACCCTCAAATTTAGAAATTGTTATAACCTGACAGCGAGATAACCAGAGACGCATGGCCGAATTGTAAAGGAGCACTTTATTTCGCCAGCGGGCTGCGGAGGGCATAGTTTCCCCTCAGATCAACAGCCCCGATTCTTCTTACTCATCCCATTTTAAAGACAGAAACTCCCTCCTCCTTTTGCCCCCTCCCCTCAGGGAACCAGTACAATAGTGGGAGTGACAGAGACCACAGAAGTCAAAATTAGCATTATTTACCGAAGGCCTAAGCACTTACAAGTACCTGCAAATACCTATACTCAGGAAACTGCAAATGCCTCCCAACTCCTGGGGCAACTATAATCTTAGGTAAAATTCCTTTACGTCTAGGGGTAATTAACCTATTGTTGGAAGAATATCGAGGAATGTCTATTGGTGACAAAATGGAGTCTTTTAGTCGCCTTAACCAAGGGGCCTACATAAAATGGAATCTAGTTGCCTTAGCCTTGGAGCCCAGATCAAAATGACATCTCTTGCTTGAGAAATTCCAGTCCCATGTAATCCCTTTTTCTATTTTTTCTGTTGGAAGAATGATGATAAAATTGTGACTTTTATAATAAGAAAAAAGGCTATTTGCAAAGCAATCTCTATAAAACTTACAAGCTTGAGTCCTAAGGGTAGAATCAATTGATAAAATGCTGCATTTCTTTGTAAGAATTATTGGGGAAAATAAAACAGTATGACTATTGATGGCATTTTTAGAAATATTTTGACAGTTACCTTTATTGTTACCGTTAAAGTATAGCTCTATTATTATATCTTGTTGAACCCACCTCCACTATGGCCTGTGTTTTGTATGTGAAGAGTAAAATTTTGAAGGGAAAAAAATGTAAGGAGACAAAGACTTTCACATAGTGCTTTGTTAATGAGCAGAATTTGGTCATTGTGTTTTCTATGTGAAAAATGTAATATTCAGGAAAATCTTTGGTATAATTAATCATTGTTCATTTACATATGTATTCATTACCCTAAGGGTCTTTTGTAAATATTCCACTGTTTTAAAGCAGCAAACTCTTCTTTAATTTGCAAATGTCTCATCTCTAATGTTTTAAAAAGACCAATTTCTTTCTTTGGAACATATTGTAAATATCAAATATTCATGTGGAAAGATGGCAGAAAATTAATAGCTAATAAATTAACAAAACCATTAGGGGATATGCTAGTATATCACAAACTAAAACTGTATACTGAAAGGAAATAAGGAGATTATTTTTAGTAGTTTTTACAGTATATTTTTAGTTTTGTCTTAAAAATACTAATCCTAATAGTTTTTTTAAAACCTTGTATAACATCTATTCTGTTGTGACAGGAGACCTTAAAATAAATAAGGTTTTGATATATAAAATTTCACAGAGTCTGGATGAGCAGTATTTAATTTGTCTGTTTTGATTTATACCATATAAAATCTTTAAATGATTTAAGATAATGTATGTAGTAATCTTGTTCAATCTTATTCTTTAAAAATTAACTTTTATTAAGATAAAAATTAACTGAAAAATTGACTATGCACTCTATATGAAGCACTTAAAAAGACGCAACATCATTTCTGTGATAATTTTCTTCCAATGTATAGCTTCAACCTAGTTATGAGAATACATCAGACCAATCCAAATTGAGGGATATGCTACAAAATAACTGACCAGGACTTTTTAAAGTTTCAAGGTCAGGAAAGGCAATGAAAGACGATGGGACTGTCACAGATTGGAGGAGACTAAGACATGACAACTAATGCAATATGGGATCATTTGGATCCTACATCAGAAAAGAACTGTGGTAAAAAATCTGGAGAAATTTGAATAAGATCTGTAAATCAGTTAATCATATTGTATAAACTGTAATTTCCTGGTTTTAATTGTTTATGGTTATATAAAATGTTAAAATTAGGGGAAACTGGGTGCAAAGTATACAGGCATTCTCCACTATTTCTCCAAGTTTTCTGTAAATCTAAAATAATTTTAAATTAAAATGCTAAAGAAATATGTTTAACTCAGGGAACAAACATAAAACTACAACCTCTGGGATCAGAAAAAAATGAAACCTTATTTTCATTTGAAAATTTCTATACCTTCTGTGGAGCATATTTATGTGTACAAACAGAGTGTCTACTATGCAAGGCATTCTACAAGGTGCTGTATGAGGCAGAGAACTAGAGAAAACTTATTTTTAATACTTTAATAAAGACATTTTGGTGAGTACCAATGATGACATGTGTTTAACTAAAATTATGTAATATCTGAATACAAACGTTGAAATATCAGGCTATCTGGTATGAAGACCAAAGGTAGTATTTGAATCTTGGACACATAGTTGCAGAATTGAGAAGATTCATACAAGCAAATTGTTGAGGAAAATCTAATTTTATCTTGGGGTTTGGAGGAACAATATGTTCATATGAATATGGATACTAATGAGTCATGTTTAGAGTTCTCGGGTATGAATATAGGGAAATAAGTCTCAAATTAATCCAATTGTGGTCGATTTGTAATGTCATACTGGCATTTAACCTTTATTGTATAGTCAATCTTAACTGATCAAAGGAATTTGAGAGAGTGAACCACATGATCAGTTCTGTGCCTCATAAAGTTAATGGCAATATGATGTGAAAATCGTAGTGAGGCAAGATAAGTAGCCAGGAGACCAGAGAGGAGACAATGGCAGTAATTCAGAAGCACCCAAGTAACATAACCAGCTGCCTACTAGACTCTCAATAGTCATCTCAACTTCATCCTCACATATTGAAATCCCAGTTCTTGATCATTCTCCCAAACCACTTATCCCATCATTGTTCCCCATTTCAGTTAATTGAATCACTTTTCTTCTAGTTACTCAGGACAAAAACTTTAACTTCTTGATGACTTTCACTCTCACTTTTACCCACCATTTGATCCATAAGAAAATTCTATTGACTCTGTCTTTAAAATATATCCAAAATGTAACTATTTCTCATCAGTTCCAATGCAAGCACCCTGGTCCATCATATTTCACCTGGATGAATGCAAAAGCCCACAAGTAACTCCCAGCTTCTTCCTTGCTCCCCATCAATTCATTCTCAACTCAGCTGCTGAAGTGATTCTGTTAAAACAGAGATCTGTGCATGCCACTTTTGCTCAAAACCCTCCAAAGACCTTTAATCTTACTATGAGAAAAAGCCAAAATACCAAATTACAAGGGTCGGTACAGCCCTACAAAGTCTTCATCGAGACTGATCTCATTTACTCCCATTCTCCCTCTTGCTTGCTGTCTTTCAGCAACACTGGCCTTCTTGCTTTTCCACCAACACTTCAAGAATATTCCTGTCTCTGAGACTTGATACTTACTGTTTTCTTGTGGCTGAACTGCTCTTTCGAATATCATTATGTTTCATTCCTTTACCTATTTCAAGTCTTGAATCCAATCACCCTATAATTAAGGCATTTACAGGCACTCTATCAAAAATTTGAAATGCACTACCAATCCCTATAATTCTTCCCTGATTTTGTCCTTAGCAATTATCAGTTATCACCATCACACTTAATATTGTTTTTGCTTATATGTTTTGTTTTTTGTCTCACACACTCATCCAATTAGGATGTAAACCCCATCAAGGCAACAATTTTTTGTTTTTTTAATGGCTCTATACTAAATACCATATTATAAATCAGTATTTGTTGAATGAATTTAATAGGAAATATTACCTAGATTCAGTTCTGCTTTTCTTATTAATGTACTAATCTAACAAAATGTTTTGAGTACCTTTTATGTGCCAGGACTTGGATCTCTCATGTTCCAGGCGAACAGGCATGAGAAAAAGATACAGTCCAGTGTTATAAGAAGAAGGGTAAATCTGTGTTTATGCTCTCTACTTTCAGCAGGAAAATATCTCACAGCCTCTAATCTTACTTTCATTCTGCCAACACTACCCTATAGAAACAGTAGAGCAAATGACCAACTAAAAGAAGTTGCTCAGCTTCTTTTGCAGAAGTGGCTCAACAATAAGAAGGAAAAAAGTAGAGGCTATGTATGATCTTCAGTTCTGCTTGAGATCTTAGTTATAAAGTAAACTCACCTTTCTATTTCCAATTCAGATAGTTTTTTCTAAAGCAGGTCACAATCCCTGACAAGTAGCCATTCCAAAGAAGGTTGGCACAATTTTTAATTATGCTTCTTCAGGCTGAAGTTCTGGCAATTCCTTTACATAGGCAGACTGCTAGAGTGTGGGAGACACTGAATGAGAATATGTTGGTAGCAATTGTTTTTGTCCCTTTCATTATTTTCTGAATCAGTCCTATCGGTTATGGTCATATTCCCATCTCAACACCAGCAGTTGAAATCTCTTGGGCATTTTAAAATAGAGATTTATGTTTTATTTGTAGCTCAGGAATATTCTGATTCAACTATCTGTAGATATGAAAGAGACAGGGCAAAGGATGCTCACACACAAAAGTAGAGTAACTAGTTAAAATTTATGTCTGTATTAATAAAGAAACCTTTGATTTGGTATTCTCAGTCAATTTTTTCTAGAGGACTGAGGTTGGAATTTGTGGGTGTATGTATGTTTTGTTGCCCAGGTAGAGGTGATATTACCACAGTGACCAAAACTATGATGAAATTCCCATTTATAAGAATAATGGTTGTACCCTGTCTACCACAAAAGGGGAAAATGCCTTGACAATTCATCATTGTTATGCTTTCTTGCCACAGTTTACTCTTTTCTTGTTCTGTGGAAATTCTTTAGGCACTGTGGCTTCATAAATCATAAGCTGTTTATTATTTCAGAATCATAAGACTGTAGATCATAGACACATTCAAAAGCCTTTCATGCTACTCTGCCACATATAGAGAATATTTTTCAGAAGCTAATTAGCACTTTTATTAATCTTACCATCATAGAAAATAGATATTAAATATTACTGATATGTACTGCAGCCATGACAGAAGTTTCTCAAAGTGTGTGGTTGCTGCCAATGGAGCAAAACTTTCCAGGAACAATGCAATGTTATTTTCATATTCAATGAAGATAAATCAGACAACAAACAAAAGGTACATTTTTGTGAATTACAGTAGTCCCCCTTTTTCTGTGGTTTTGCTTTCCATGGTTTCATTTACCTGTGGTCAACCACGGTCCAAAACTATTAAATGGACAATTCCAAAATAAGCAATTCATAAGTTTTAAAATGTGTGCTGTTCTGAATAACGTGAGGAAATCTCACGTCATCAGGCTTCATCCTGCCTGGGATATATATCATCCCTTTGTCCAGTATTTCAATGCTGTAGATGTTCCCTGCCTATTGGTCACTTAGTAGCCATCTCAGTTATCAGATCAATAGTCATGGTATTGCAGTGTTGTGTTCATTCCAGTCACCCTTGTTTTACTTAATAATGCCATATTCACATAACTTTTCTTACAGAATATTATAATTGTTCTATTTTCTTATTTGTTGTTATTGTTAATCTCTTATCATGCCTAATTTATAAAATAAATTTTATTATAGGTATGTATACATAAGAAAAACAGTGTATATAGGATTTGGTACTATCTGCAGTTTTAGGCCTCCACGGGGGGTTTTGTAATGTATCCTCCATGAATAAGGGGGGACTATTGTACAAAATGGTATAGTTTTATAAGAGATTTTTAAATAATGTTATTCAATTTCTCCTCTATTTGAGAGTTTGTGTCATAGAGAATATATGCATACAAACATATACATAAACATGTATATACATTTACATACATGCATGTATATATGTGTTTATGATATACGCATATAGTAAATGTTTATAAAGTATATATGTATAACATATATATACTCATATGTATATATATATAAATGTACATATGTATTCTATATATAATATTTGTGTACTATGTGTAATCTCCAGAAGATATCAGGACCCTCCAGATTTTCAAATTATTTTACTTGTTGTGATGATTGTTTAGGTTTATTTATAGAGAATTATGAGTTTATGAACATTATTCTCATAAGAACAACAGACTATCTTAATGATATACAGTCACCAAAGTATGGTACATCTTTAAATGAGCTCACTATTGCCACTTCTGTTGACAAAGTAAAGACACGCTCTTAAGTAAAGACACACTCAATCAAATCACTTATTTGGAGTTTAAAAAAACATCAGTAATTAAACAGAGATGTTTTAATTAATATATAAGTGGTTTAAAAATTGAATTTTCATGTAAGCACTCAAAGATAGTTCTTAGTTTTTCAAGAATATTATTTATAGAGTCTGTGAAATCCTCGTACTCTCTTAGCAGGATACCTTCTTCTCTAGTTAGCAACAAATTATACCTTTTAAACAATTATATTTCCTTGTTAGTCTGAGTCAGCTCAAATCTTTGGAATTATCAAACTCTTCCAATAACCAGAGATAGCAGTTGTGTAGTAGATAACTGGGATGTAGTTGTTCTAAGCTAATGAAATTCTGAAACCTTTGGGGTGGTTATATTTATTCTGATATATATAGACCTACCTTTCTCATGAAAAGAATAAGCTGTAGTTCTAAGTAGCTAGATAATTCCAGATGTGTTTGGGTATAACCCTTTAATTTCAGATGCTTACAGCTGTCTCATTCTTACCAATACCAGCATTTTAAAATCTTGCCCTGCTTGATAATCATTTGTCTCGGTAATTTTTTTTTTATTATTGCTTTACTTAGGAACAGAACAAAAAATCTATTTTGACCAGAAGATACCAAACTATGAAGGCTGTTTTATAAGATCAAAATATTTTGTAGACTCCCCACAAGGTAATTACAATGCTTTGCAATAGCTATTGGGTAAAAATGGGCAATGACGAAAATCCATTATGCTTTAATACTACATCAGTGTACATTTAAAAAAAACACTAATAAATGCTGTTATCTAGTCTGTTTGGACTTTCAGAATATTTTCAATAAGTAGGATGCTCTCTCTTAGGTCTCTGTATTAAAGCATGAGAACCAGTGGTTTGGAATGATTAATATCAGGGCAATGACATTAGGTGTCCCATGACCAACCCTATTTGACATTTGCTATATTTTTCAAAGAAATATGATAGAGTGTGAAAATAAGAAATATCTACTCCATCACCAATTATCACATCATGTAATTGTTCTCTGGACTCATTGACAACCAGAAATCCTTTGAAATGGGGAAATAGATGTGACTGATAAGAGATAGAATATTAAGAAAATGTCAGATTTGAAAGGGATCTGAGCAATTGTATAGCCCAACTTCCTTTAAAAAGCAAACAAACAAAAGACTAGTATTCCAAAGAGGTTACATAACTTAAATTCACACAAGTTGTTGACAGCAAAGCCAAGCCTAAATCTTGATTATACAAACTTTGAAAGCATCTCGAAATATAACAAGCACTATAGCAGTATCAGGTAATTTATTTGCAGAATTGTCCAGAAGATGGAGATGTGGAGACTGAAATTATCACACAACCAGGGGAGTCATTGATTATAATATATTATAGGCACTTTTAGAGGAATAAGCATGTGGCTTGGCATCAGAAGTAGAAAGGAAAGTAGGTTTTAACAGAATGAATGCTGGATTTGGGGTCACAATTTCTCTTTAAAGTCTTAGTGCTATCACCAACTATGTATGTGACCTGTGGCATATCCCTTAAATATCCCTGAACTTCTATTTCTCTTCTGTAAAAATAAGAATAATAATACATTCTCTGCCTACCATTTAGGAAGGTTGAGAGAATCAAAATTGATATTTGAAAATACTTTGTTAATCTGTTTGGAACTTGAGGTAAAGAAGTACTGTAGTCCCTCCCACCACCACACTTATCCATAGGGGATATGTTGCAAGACCCCCAGTGGATGCTTGAAACCACAGATAGTACTTTACTATATATCTATATCTATCTATCTATCTATCTATCTATCTATCTATCTATCTATCTATCTATCTATCTATCTATCTATCTATCAGTCTGTCTGTCTGTCTGTCTGTCTATCTATCTATCTATCTGATTTTATATATGATTTTTCTATGCATACGCACCTATGATAAAGTTTAATTTATAGATTAAGCACAGTAAGAGATTAACAACAAAACAATAATAAATTACAACAAGTATAACAATGTACTATAATAAAAGCTATGTGAATGTGGTCTCTGTCTCTGTCTCTCAACTGATATGATAACCAAAATGGCTACTAAGTGACTAGCAGGTGGGGACCATCTACAGCATGGAGATGCTGGACAAAGGGATGATTCACATCCTGGGTAGGATGGAGTGGGATGGTGTGAGATTTCATCATGCTACTCAGAACAGCATGTTATTTAAAACTTATGAATTGTTTATTTCTGGAATTTTCCATTGCATATTTTTGGACTGTGGTTTACTATGGGTAACTAAAACCATGGAAAGTGAGACCATGGATAAGGGGGACTAATGTAGTACACTTCAATAAATATTTTTTGTGGCATTCCTGTGTGCCACACATTGTGCAAAGTCCTGGGAGTGCTGTACTGAACAAAATATACATGATCGTATTTTAAGGAATTTTTATTCTCAAAAAATGATTACTTAGGTATAGTATTATATAATTTACCACGAGCTTCTTATTCATTTTCCTGCTTGAGCTTAACTATAATACTGGGCAGACAGGATAAATCAACTAACAATGACAACCAACCAAGAACAACTAACATTTCTAGTCCTTGGATGTAAAAGAATAATTTCAGATTGTTCCAATATAGCTATGTTGTAAAGTAGAAAGAAGGCCAACATGGGTGCAATGGGAACCATAGCACTGAAAGCAATTGAAGCATCTGGGCATTCCTTTCTGTGTGGTGATAATCATTTTTGTGTCATATGATTATACTGAGCTCCTTTCAGTAGATACAGGATAGACTTTAAAAAAATTTTTTTTTCTTTATTTTTTATTATTATTATTTTTTTTTATCCTCACCCGAGGACATTTTTTTCATTTTGTGTTCAGATAGAGTGGGAGGGAGAGAGAGGAAGAGAGAGAGAGAGAGAGAGAGAGAGAGAGAAACATCGACGTGAAAGGGACACATCGAGTGGCTGCCACCTGCACGACCAACCAGGGCCGGGGACAAACTGCAACCGAAGTACATGCCCTTAGTGGGAACTGAACCCAGGTCTCTCCAGACCACAGGCCAACGCTCTAACCGCTGAGCCAAACCGGCCAGGGCTTTTTTCTTTATTGATTTTTAGAGAGAGGAAGAGAGAGGGAGAGAGAGAGAGAAAAAAATTGATGAGAGAGAACATCGATTGGCTGCCTCCTACATGCCCCCCTACTGGGGATTTGGCCCACAACCTGGGCATGTGCCCTGACCGGAATCGAACCAGCGACCTTGTGGTGCATGTGTTGATGCTCAGCCACTGAGCCACACCGGCCGGGCCAGGATAGACTTTTTTTATCTTCATATTATAAAATGAGAAACTAAAGCCTAAAAGCACCAAGCACCATGTGGCCTTTTTTTTTTTAATTTTCATTGCCACTTTATTTATAATAAAGTAATTCAGGAAAAAAAAAAAACAAGAAAAATCAATATAAAGTTAAAATGCTTATTGTTATGAATTTAGATAGGTTCACATTTGATAAAACTATTTATTTTTTTGTTTAAATTTTTTTTATTAATTTGTTTTTGTTACAAATGTTTCTCCTTTTTCCCCCATTGACACCCTCCTCCCCATCCCCCTGCCCCATCCCCAGCTTTGTTGTCTATGTCCATTGGTCATGCATATATGCATATAAGTTCTGTGGTTTATCTCTCCCCCCCTTAACCCCCCTCCTCTGAAATTTGTCAGTCTGTACCCCACCTCTTTGTCTCTGGGTCAATTTTGTTCATCAGTTTGTTTAGTTCATTATATTCCACAAATAAATGAGATCATGTGATATTTGTCTTTCTCTGCTTGGCTTGTTTCGCTTAGCATAATACTCTCCAGGTCCCTCCATGTCATCTCAAAGGATAAGAGATCTTTCTTTCTTACAGCTGCATAGTATTCCATTGTGTACATGTACCACAGCTCTTTTATCCACTCATCTACTGATGGACACTTGGGTTGTTTCCAGATCTTAGCTATTGTAAATAGTGCTGCTATGAGCATAGGGGTACATATATTCTTTCTGATTGATGTTTCAGGTTTCTTAGGGTATGTTCCTAGAAGTGGGATCACTGGGTCAAATGGCAGTTCAATTTTTAACTTTTTGAGGTAACACCATAGTGTTTTCCACAGTGGCTGCACCAGTCTACATTCCCACCAGCAGTGTACTAGAGTCCCCTTTTCTCTACACCCTCGCCAACACTTGTTTGATGATTTGTTGATGGCGGCCATTCTGACAGGTGTGAGGTGATACCTCATTGTTGTTTTAATTTGCATCTCTCTGATGATTAGTGATGTTGAGCATTTTTTCATATGTCTCTTGGACATTTGTATGTCCTGTTTGGAGAGGTGTCTATTTAGGTCCTCTGCCCATTTTTTAATTGGGTTCTTACCATGTGACCTTCTTTAGGTGACACACCTAATGAGCGGAAAAGCAAGGATTGAATTCCAAACACCCTGCCCCCAAAGCCCAGGTTATCTTATTTGTACCAGGCTCCTCCCACCACAAGGTACTGACCACATTCAAAACATGATGAACAACTTCAGTACTGAAAACAAATAAGCCAAACTATCCCATTTAGCAGCATCTCACCAACTACTCCTCTTTCTGATTCTGTTGTGTTTATGAATTGTTCCAAAATCCTACGTAGCTTACCAGGCTTAAAATCAAAGTTGTATCATCCTTATTTGTCATCCCATGTGAAATAAGTTGCCAGTTCCAATCTGTTTCGCTTTTACAATGTTTTTAGTCCTGTTGCTTCTGCATGGCTTTGACCTGGTTAATTCTTCTAGTAATTGTTGCCAAAGCTCCAAACTGGCATCCCTGGCTTGCATCCATCAGTTGCCTGATTCAGATATCTTAGTTTGCATATCCGCAGTAGCAGACCATGAGACATGGTTAAATATGTCAGCCAATAATGGGTGTGTTATCAAGAAAGTCACTCCCTGGCGGGTTTGGCTCAGCGGTTAGAGCGTCGGCCTGCGGTCCAGAGAGACCCGGGTTTGGTTCCCGCTAAGGGCATGTACTTTGGTTGCAGTTTGTCCCTGGCCCTGGTTGGTCGTGCGGGTGGCCGCCACTCGATGTGTCCCTTTCACGTCGATGTTTCTCTCTCTCTCTCTCCTTCCCACTCTATCTGAACAAAGAATGAAAAAGTGTCCTCCGGTGAGGTTTAAAAAAAAAAGAAAGAAAGAAAGTCACCACTATGGACAACTAGAGCTCCTAATAGGGGACTCTAGAAACCAGTGTAAAATATCTACCTCAGTGTTGTTTTGAGAGTCATGGGAACTTCATTCATTCAGCTCCCATCAATCATTGGTTTAGGGCTACTCCCTAGGGTTTTTCATTCTTCAGCTCTTTTTGCTTATAGGGCATGTGAAAAGAGCCACTCCTGCAGCCAGGGAAAGCCCTCAGACTAAAGAACCCAGGTCTGACAGTTGGAAGTCAAGCATGAGTACACAGAAAAGATACTGGCCAGGAGAATGCGTCTGAGACACTGACCACGTCTGTTCTACCAGCCTGTATATTGTTTCCAAAGTAATTGTAGTGTATATCTCTGCTGGAGGAAGCTACATTAGGCTACTCATAGTAGGCCATGTGACTTTCAACCTTCATGCCTTTTCTCATACATTTTCTTTAGTGTTGTTTTCATCTGTACTCCCATATTCATATAGTCAAATGTTACCTGTTTTTCAAGTTACATTTGTAGGCATTTATGATTATATCCTATCTTACTTTACATCACAGCTTCATATCATCCACTGGCACAGTGTCCTGTGTATAAAAAAGGCTTAATAAATGTTTGTGAACTCATTTTCTGAATTCATAGCAACTTGTGAACTTTTCATTGTTCAAAGAAAACAGAAAAATTCTGATATGTAACTCTGAAATTAGAGTATACAAACTAGATTATTTTCTAGAAATTAATCCATAGTATCCAGTTAATAATAGCAATAAATTTGGTCTATTACAATATTTTCTATATCCAAGTAGATTTCCTTTATAAGGATTTGACAACTGATATCTCTTAGAGTAAAATAATATTTGGTCTGTTTCCTATTGCTGCTGTTACCAAATTATCACTAACTTAGTCGCTTAAACACAAATTTATTATAGTGGTGGAAACCACATGTCCAAAATGGATCTCAGTGGGCTAAAATAAAAATGTCAGCATTCCTTTTGGGGAGCTCCAGGGGATCAACAAAAATAGATCCAGAGTCATGGAAGTAGGGAACAGACTAACAAACCTCAGAGGGATGAAGAGTGGGAAGGGTGGGATGAGATGAACCAAAGGACTTCTATGTATATATGTACAGACATTAGGTTGGGGAAAGCAGGAGGGACGGAGGAGCGGGGACAAGGGGGGTCAATGGGGAAAAAAGAATGACCACTGTAATACTTTCAACAATAAAAAAAAAAAATCTGTTTTCCTTCCTGTTCTGGCTTCTAGAGGCTGCCTATATTTCTTAGCCCCTGGCACTCTTCCATCTTCAAAGCCAACAATAACCTGGGTCTTTTGTACATTGTATGGCTCTGACACTGAATCTTCTTCCTCTCTCTTCCACATCTAAAGCCCTTGTAATTACATTGGAACCATCTGGATAATCTAGGCTTATCTCCACATTGTAAAGTCAGCTGATTAGTGACTCTAATTCCATCTGCTACCTTAATTCCTCTTTACCATGTAAGGTAACATTTACAGGCTCAGGAGATTAGGATGTGGACATTTCTGGGAGCCATTATTCTGTTTACCACATTTGGGATGTCTCACTATTCCCCCTAACACAATAAAATATTCCTATTCATTTGAACTTTCCTGATAAAATATTTTAGATGTAATTCAAAAGCCTTCAATGTTAGAGACTGAGTTATGCTTTCAACAAATGGAGTCTCTTGTGTCTTTAAACAATATGGATATTTCATTTTGAAAGACAAAAGTTAATTTACCGAATTAGAACTTCTGTGTATATGTTTAATAGTTTTACTACCCAAGGTTCAGCTATTGGCCTGTTTTTTCGCATTTCCAAAGTAAACTTGTCATTTGTGTCATGATCATCACTGATTATAAATTGCTTATAATGACCACATAGAGCAACTTAAGCCATTTAACTTATGGCAATCTGTCATAGAGTATGGGTATCACATTGATACTTGATTCCCGTAGTGGTTAATAAACATGTAAACTGACCACAAGAAAGAAAGTTACACTATAGAACAATTAGAAAACTGAAAAACCATCTACCATAAGCTCTTTGCTTTTCTTGGGAAGTAGTTGCTGTTGTCAGAAAACAGCACTATTAGGTCTTGCATGCTCATGATCACATCAGTTTGAGGAGATAGATTTTCTATGATCTCTCTTTGCAGTCTCTCTTTCAACAAGGCCTCACACACATTCAGTACTAAACTGAATCTTCATCTCCCAGTCATGTTCATGATTTGGACATCCCTAATTCTCTCAAGAATGACTAGTTGATGATTTCTTAACCCAATTGTTCTTTTTTTTTTTTTTCATGTCTTGGAATCAAAATTGTTACTAATTAAACTGGAAAATTAATCCACAGAAAGATAATAATAGTTTTTCTCATTCTTCTTCACTCTAACAATATAACCAATGCATGTTACCAGTTGCCTTCCAGAAGAGTGTGGTTGTAAAATAATGAAGCTAAGTTTTCAAACTAAAAAGATTAGAACTTAAACAACAATGTTATTGTATTTTCATCTTCAGTACAGTCATTTTGAGAAGACAAGTTCTTATTCTAGTAATCCTAACATTAGTGTAATATGTTTAACCAAATCTACAAGTTGTTCACCCACTTTGTGCCAAAAGAATTTTCCTCATTTTATAAATTCTGTCTACATTTATAGCAATCTTAAATGCTTTCTGCAATGAGGTATAAGATATATAGGTAAAATAAAATCCACTCTTAGTTGACAAAGAGCTCAAAATTTTTGTTGAGTTGAAGTTAACTGAATTAGGTATCTCTATACTTGGACATTTCAAATGACTTGGATCTTCTATAGTGAAAGTTCCATTGTTGGTTTAAAATAAATCCATTTTTCCAGGACTGGCTAAAAGCTCAATTTAACAAGAGTCCTCAGGTGCATTCATTGTCTTCATTAACTGCCTTTGTTAGAAACACTGTTCATATACACCTTGTCCACCAAAAATACTCAGAAGTGGATGACTTTACTTATGCTGATTTTTGAATTGTAAAAAGTTGTGAAGAATTCTTACTAAAATTAGGCATAGTGATACATCTCATGAGTCTTTTCTTTAAATATGAGTTATTCCCTTAAATGTGAAAAGATATTTGAATACAGTAATTTTAAATATGCATGCTTGTAAGTGGATTATAAGTTTCTTGCAAGCAAGGATTTTGTTATATTCTACCTTTACTCTAATATGAAATTAGTAGTTACTATTTCAGAACATGTATTATATTTCTAACCTCTTTATAAGTCATTTTATTTTTGCTTTTTGTTCTAACATTTATTAGCATTATAATGTAATGAGCACACACAAATTATTAATTTAATTATATATCAATAAACTCTTGTCTGTCTGACTCCAAAGAAAGATATAATTTTATTTTAGTGTGCTACACTGCTTATAATTTTCCATGTGCCTAGCACAGCGCACCCTGTTGAGTTGAAGCCTGTTTTAGAGTGGAGGTAACAGGAAAGAGAAGATGCTGATTAGAAGGCACCTATTGAGATGCCTTCTTCGAACCAAAGAAACCTATCATAGGTCACAGTTAGCATTATATTCACTTAGAAGGATGTAGAACAGGAACTATAATCAAGTGTCCTTTTCCTTTGTGGATTTATCCTCACAGCAGCCTATCTAGTAGTTACCATAGACATCTGAGAGTGTTATATTTTAACCAGCTGTTCCCCTCACTCCCTATACCACAGAACAAGAATCACATTAGACAAGTATGGGAATCACCCAGGCTTAAAAGCCTCATTGCCTTCACCTAATATGTCTTGTATCAGATCTACAGCCATAGCCTCTGGGAACATGCCCAGTTACAAGTCATCACACACAGGAAAGTCCAAAGGTAAGTTACAGTTTCTTCTTGTCCATGTAAGGTTTACCAGCCAAGACTAATTTTTACCATAAGCATGTGGCATTATAACATTTGATACACTACCTTTATCTGTTTCCAGAGACTCAGAGCTGGGAAGTTAGCCAAATATCAAATCCTAATGCAGAAGGTCAGGGGGTTTTGGTAACCCTTTACCCCAAATAATTTAAGAGTGGGGTTCTCAAAAATGGATTTTGGGATTCATTCAGTCATTAAGGATGACAGGATTTGGCTATGACCTCAAAACTTGATGGCCGAGCCCTGGCCAGGTGGCTTGGTTGGTTGGAACATTGTCCTGTACACCTCAAGGTTGTGGGTTCGATTCCCATTTGGGCACATACCTAAGTTGCAGGTTCAATCCCTGGTTGGGGCACATATAGGAGGCAATTGATCGATGTCTCTCACATCTCTCTCTCTCTCCCTTTCTCTCTGTCTAAAAATCAAAAATATATCCTTGGGTGAGGATTAAAAAGAAAACTTGATGAATGAGATTGCATGAAGGTACAGATCCTTGGAGTTAGGAGAGGCCAGGGTGTGAGACAGAGGGTCTTCGAGTATGTTAGAATAACCAAAATGTTAATAAGTGAATGAGACAGTGACTCAGCCTCTAAAACTCTTACTAAAGGAGAGGAAATGACAAACAGGGAGGTATGTAGATGACTATAGCTTTGAGGGAAGGTGGGTCATGGGATCTGATGGCATGAACTTCACAGGAACTGAGCTATTTTGGAGGAAGAAGAGAACAATTCATTTAGAAGAAGCAGTTGAGAACAAGGAAAACATCTACTCTATCTCCAGTTTTCAGTCTTTATTCTCATAATTCATTTAAGTATTCTGAAATATTCTAACAAAGCTATTCACTGGTAAGGAAACAAATACAATTTTCACATGGATTTTTAAATGTTGCAGTGTTTATATATGTATGCCCAATATCATGTCTGTGGATCACTTGTGAGTGTAACTGGGATTTTTAATTAAGCAAAACAAGGGCAAGCACACTGCTTGTTTTAATATAGGGAATTATATGTTAATATAGGGAATGATATGTTGATACAAGAATGTTAATAAGTGTTAATGTAGGGAATATTATTTGGGGGGATCTTTTTAGAGAACATAACAGAAATGGATCTGAATTCTAAATCTTCCCTTTATTTGCTGCATGATCTTGGACAAATTTATTTCCCTAAGCTTCAGATTTATCTTCTAAGAAATTAATACACCAATATTGTCTACTCATGGGATTGCAGTCAGGATTAAATGACCTAATACACACAAAGAGTTTAGCACACTGCCTGTTGTACTAAATGCTTAATTAAGGTTAACTATCATTGTTATTATTGTAATTATATTTGATTGCATTTTAAAAGAAAAAATAGTTCCCCTGTTTAATATGAAGAAGTAAAAGAAAGTCAAAAGGGTAATGTGTTTAGTTATTTTCTAAAATAACTAGAAATATAATGACCAGAGTCCCATGTAGTAGAAGAAAAATAAAAATTAAAAAAAAAGCAGAAAATTTGTGTTCTTGACTTTAATTTCTTACTTTGACCCTGACTCCTTTGGTTATTTAGCATAACCCTGAGGGATTCTTTTCCTATTTCATTAACAATACTACAAAGTTAAAAGCATTTCTGCCTCCTTCCCCAGGCCCACCCTAAAGGACTCTAGGGTATATCTCTTGCAAACACTTGCACTTTCTCTAATTATAGGAAAAAAACAGGAAAGGATACCTTGCATTCCAACCCAATACTTAGTCTCTGGGAAATGATTCTGATTGCCAAGTATTAGAGATAACTCATCTATCAATTAGCCAGCATTGATTCTTGTTTAGAAAATGTGCACTTTTGATTTGGTAGTGATATTTAGCAACATTGCAATCTTTGGTACCAATGTTTATGGGGAAAAAAACCTCCAAATAATGCTTAAAGGAGCCTTGTTGCACTTGGAACACATCTTTTAAAAATCTATGTTTTTCTGTTGTTCTTTCATCTCAAAGATGCCTGTCTCAGGGAATGAGCACTATTTCCTACTATCTTTGGGGTCTTGGATAAGTCACATAATTTCCCACTTTATATTTTTATCAGAGAATAAAAAGGTCTGTTTCACAGAACTATCCTCATGATTTTAACTAAATAATGCACTTTGAAATGCTTCTAGAGTGCTTATTACAGAGAAGGTGGCAATCTAGTCCCTCCCAAAAGTTTATCTGTTTTACTTACTTAACCACTAAAATCATAGTAATTGGATTGATATAATCAGTTATATAATATTGTTTCAATGATGTGAGCATTGCTAATTTTTACTGGATAAGTTGATATGTGGCATGTCTTCATTCTATAATTCAGTTTATGTGAAAATTATTTTTTAACTCTCCTCTACCAGTATTCACTCTACAGCTTGTGGCACAGTGTACATAATTTTTGCCAGACGGTGGCTAAGTGCATTATATAAAAGATGCATTATTTACCAGATCAAAGGTCAATGTGTTCATAATTTAATATGCCAAGGGTCAGACAGTCTGGAAATGTCTGCGAATTTCTGAAGTGACGTACATTTCTGAAATAAAACTGCCATTTTATAATGGATAGCACATCAAATGGGCAGCCAAGCATACTTATAAGATTTACATGGCATAGCTCATCAGTGAGGCCCTCCATAAATCTACTAGCACAAATTCCCAGATTCCATGTTTAAGTACTCAACATTCTTTTCTAAGTCTTTTCATAAGACTTTCTCAAAGAAATTATCACAATATTGCTCTTGGGACCAAATGTCCTTATGTGGTAGAATATTACATTTTCTGAAAGATTGCTTATTAATTTGGTAAGTGTGAACTGTGAAGAATATATTTTTTATTTTGGTCTTTGGACAGAGTAGTTTTTCTATTTTAATTTTCTTGGATATGTTCATAGCAAAACTAATATCATCTTCATAGTGAGGTGGAGGTAAAAGTCACTCCACCATGATATGGACACTGTATTTCATTTTTTAAAATGAATAATATATTATCACTATAAAATTTTTTCATTAGATATATCAGTTTTATTTTTATTTAATAATGATAGATGGTTTTATGCTTTCTTTAATTGTCAGTTGTGTTCTGTTGCAATATCTTTAAAAAGCATTGTGAATAGCTTTTTGCATTTTACTAAACCAAAAGTAATAATATATTGATGATAATACTCATAATAATAACTACCAATTTCTTAATGGTACATTTCCAAGCACTGAGCTAGAGCTATGATTTACATACCCAATTTCATATAAACATCAAAGAAACCTTCAAATCAGTATTATCTCATTTTACAGATAAATCTTGAGGCTAATCTAGGAAACCAAATTTCCATTATAAATCTTGTAATGAAAGTGTTCATTGGTTCATTTATCTGTTCAACAAATGTTTATGGAGTCCCTACCATATACGAAAAACTATGGCCAGTACTATGAATAGAACATTTAACAAGATAGACATAGTTCCTATGCTCAGAGAGCTTCTACTCCATGAGAAAATTTAAAATTTAGCCAAGATATGAACAAAGAAGTGTGATGAGTAATTTGATAAGGCAAGCAGAAATTGCTATATGAGTGTACAGCAGGGAGACCTAGTCTAGGAAGAAAGGCAGGGACAGCCTCTTAGGAAAGAATCAGATCAATGAAGGTGTTTAACCGTAGCGATGGAGTGAGGCAGTAAGCTAGTCATGATGCAAGAGAGAAAGTCCTGTGTAGAGGACTGTCTAATTTGTAGTGAGAAAATTTTAACCTATACTCAAAGAGCTTAGTGAATTATAGAAAGACTTTGTTTAAAATAGGAACCACAATCCAGGAATCAGTCTTAAATTGCAATACTCCTACTGCAATAAAGAAATATATATTTCTTGCCCGGTGAGCGTCCACCCATGCACCAAGAGGTGGCCAGTTCGATTCTCGGTCGGGGCACATGCCCAGGAGGTGGGCCCGATCCCCAGTGGGGGGCACGGAGGAGGCAGCCAATCGATGTTCTCTATCATAGATGTTTCCATCTCTCTCTCCCTCTCCCTTCCTCTGTCTCTCTAATAAATCAATAAATAAATTAAAAAAAAGAAATATATATATTTTTTATTGTTTTTAGAGAGAGAGGAAGGGGGAGAGAGAGAGATAGAAACATCTATGATAGAGAACATCGATTGGCTGCCTCCTCCGTGCCCCCCACTGGGGATCGGGCCCACCTCCTGGGCATGTGCCCCGACCGAGAATCGAACTGGCCACCTCTTGGTGCATGGGTGGACGCTCAACCACTGAGCCACACTGGCTGGGCTGAAGCTACTATATTTTGAATAGATGTTTCCTATTATTAGGTTAAAATGACTTACCCAATTGAACTTTCACAAATATCTCTAGACTTACCTTTTATTTAATAAATAAATGAAAGTACTCATATTTTCGCTAATAATTTGGATCAGTTTTCCCCTGATCTTCAAAAAAGTTTATCTGACTATAGAAATCAAAAAACCTTCCCTGCATCAAATAGTGTTATTGATGCTGTAGTAGAGCCAGTTTCAAAGTTTCAGTGCAGTTCACAAATACCTGTTTAATTCTGCAGAGACCACGTGCTTTCTGTGTCAAACATTAGTCTCCAAACATTTTTTTTATTAATTTATTTTTGTTACAGATGTTTCTCCTTTTTCCCCCATTGACACCCTCCTCCCCATCCCCCCACCCTGTCCCCAGCTTTGTTGTCCATGTCCATCACTTATGCATACATGTGCATAAGTCCTGTGGTTTATCTCTTCCCTCCCCCCAACCCCCTCTTCTGAGGGGTGTCAGTTTATACCCTGCTTCCACATCTCTGGGTCTACCCTGTTCCTCAGACTGTTATGTTCATTATATTCCACAAATAAGTGAGATCATTATCCAAACATGTTTGATCATGCAATCATATCAGTTAAAATGTTTTTGAATAGATGTTTCCCAATAGATGTATATATGTCTGTTAACAAGGGGTTCATAAGCATCACTACATTAATACATAGTGCACATTAAAACCTAGAATTAAAAGAATGACTAAAAATAAATAGGAAAAATGTAGTAAATTTTCTTCTCATGGTCCAGATGAGCAAGTCTTGGATATTATCACCTGGGAATGGGAACTTGTTTTTCATATCATCACACTGGGAGGGACAAAGATGAATAATCTGTTAATGTCTACCTTCAAGGAGGTAACAAGACGGTAATAAGACAAGTTCACCAAAGGAGAATGCTGTGCTCTATGGTATTTGAAGTCAGACCAGTGTGCTTCAAAGTCAGAAAGGTGTTTTCAGAACTAATTTTGTTGTATGTTGGGTCCAAAGAAAGGAGGTATTGGGCAGTAAAGACTTGAAGGCAACATGGCTGTGCTTTAGAGCAGCTCTTCTCAAAATTTAATATGCCTGAGAATCAGTAAGAGATCTGAGCTGGGGCCCAGAGACTGCCTGTGCTCAGGTGACACTGGTATTGCTGGTGTGTAGGCCACACTTTGAGTAGCACATCTTCATGCCTAAAGTGAGGAGTTTGCACTTAATTTGGTAGGCAGTAGGCAGCTTCTAAAGGTGTTCCAGCTGGGGGTAACATGAAGTTGAACTCAAGGCAAATTCGTTTAGCAATCATTTATAGATTGGAAATGAATAGGCTGAGACTGGAGGGAGAGAGATAAGTCTGGAGGCAATTACAGTAGGACAGGTGAGAGGTAATAATGTCTCTGAACTAGGACACTGGCAGTGGACACAGGAAAGAAAAGATAGAATTGAAGGACACGGCAGAGGCAGAATCAACCTGAGAAGAGAGAGGACAAACTAACACTGGTATAATATATAAAACAAATTAAATTGAGAGCTAGAGCAACTAATGGGAAATTTGAAATTTTCTGTTCGTCTAGTAATTTGGAAATTTAAATTTTCATAAATTTGAATACATATGCATAAATTATGGGTTTAGCTAACCATGGGAAACTTTCTGATAGAAAAAGAGAATAAATAAAATCAAAATGCTGAAAATGGACAGCTGGCTTTGAATGTGTTTATCTTCTTCTCTGATCATTATTTCCAGAAAGAAACACATGTCCTGGTAGTACATGTCCAAAGAGATTCAATAAATCTCAATGATTGTAAATAGTGCTTTGTCCATATTGAGCAAACATTTCCTGTTCACCTATCTCCAGGTAAAAACATTAATACCTCCATAAAAATACCTGAAATTTTGGAAGCAAAAATAAATAAAGGAAAAAAAAATGTGTACAAAAAAAAAAAAAAAAAGAGGGCAGAGGTGACAGGGAGAAATGTATTTTCATTAGAGGCTCTGAATTTCCATAGCTGTTTTCTGCTATGTGGCCACTTCTTCCTTTGTGACCTGACTTCGCTCTGCACACATTAATCAATCATAGAGACCATTATATTCATTTAACTTGTATGTGTCTTTGTCTGGCTTCCCCTACTGGACGATAAGTTCCTTGAGAACCAAGACCATGTCTTACTTTTTATCACTAGATCCCAGCACAGTTGATGAATACACTGACTTTTGAATGATGAGTGAATTATCAGAGAACCTAACACAGATGTGAACACAGAGAAAATTCCATTTGAAATTAATGAATGAATAAATAAATGGGTGAGTGAAAGAATGAAGGTTGACAGCCCTTAGAATGGCTATTTCCAGATTGTTTTCCTTATTGCTAGATAAGTAACAATCTTATTCAGCTCAAAGTATGCAATCAGTATTTCACTCATCTATATCCACATATTATATAAGTAGCCTTCGTATTATGTAGTGACTTTGAAATCAAAAGACTAAATCTAAATTTTATTGTAGGCCAATATTTAATGTGCTTTGCATTATATTCCAGTTTAAACATCTAGTTATCTAGTTACATTTCTTAACAAAATTATTTTATAATTGTTCACTCATGTAGACTTTTTTAAATCATTCTTTTAAGCCTCCATTTTTCATTCTTTTAAAAAGTAGTTACTATACTTCATTATTGTTGTGTATATGTGTTAGGAAAAGCAGTAACCTCTTTGGTGGGCTTTTTTTTTACTATCCTCACTAATAGGATTTGGAAATCTTTATCAGTGAGGATAAAGGTGGTTCTTTTTGTCCAGCCTATGACTTGTGACTATAACTGTGAGTCACCAGGATATAAATTTTTAAGCTAACAGCTGACCCATTGTTTTTGCTGACAAACACCTTACATTCAGATTGATTTCTGTGTCAGGTTAGGTACTCATACTGTTATATTGTTTCTAAACTTTCCAGGATTCTAGCACATTGTTTTAAATTAATTTTCATCTGTTCTTTAAATGTTTATATCTTTAAGAATCATAAATATGGGAAAAGTCTTGGAGATCATCTACTTGAATTTTTTTGTGGTAGGGATGATAAAATAAAATCTTATATTGGTTAAATTACTTTGCAAAGGACACCTAGCTGGTTATTGGCAAAAATCAGGTAAAAATGACCTCCCCCCAAATCACCAGCACAGTGTTTCTCTTATGCTGTACTATATCATTAAAGGATTTTATAATTTCCCTGTGGCCATCAGAGAAGTTATGTTTAGTATTCAAGCCTGATTCATGGTTAACATTCATTGGATCTATTGGAAACCTAGATATGATGAAAGCAAAAGTTATTTTGAAGAACCTCCTTCTTATATGACTCCATATGCCTTAAACTCAGACTGGAATCTTTCGATATCTTCCCAGTTTACTGATGTTCCAAAAGGCTTACTGAATTTCTAGATTCATTTTCTAAGCTTTGTCGGTAAGAGTAATATTTAGTCATGCAATAATTTAGTTCAAAATTTTTTCACTACACATTGTCTATATATGAAAATAACTTTGAATATGCATAGAGATTTTAGTGTTTAGTTCAGCGTGAGAATTTATTGATCTAAATACGCAATCAAAAATTGGTTTATGATTTGTGCTATCATATGTATTTGTGGTAGAGGGCAGTCGTTGGTATGTAGAATATAACTTCTGTTAATGTTCATAGTCTATGTCATTTCACAGGATAATGATAGCTAATGCAAGACGAGCACGTGAGGTTCTTTAATACCTTCATTCTTGGCAGTATCAGGTTGAATGAGGCAACATTTTACACAACCTCTTTCATTCCATTTTCACATAAGGCTATCATGCAATATGTCATTGACTTTATTTCTACCTACTTACTGTCACAAAGTAATCTTAATGGCTTGAAAAACCCAGAGCCTCTTAAAATCTCTTTTGAATCTCTACTTCTCTCTACTTCCACTACCAAAAACCTACTTCAAACCGTCACCTGAACAATTGCAACTGCATCCACTGTTGCCCTGTTCAGTTCATTGTGTACTCAACATTCAAGCCTGTGCTTTCAAAATATAGATCTGATTCAGTTGCTCTCTGGCCTGAAATCATCTAATAGTAATTTTCCATTGCTCAGAAATTCTTACTATGTCCAGTAGATCCCTGCCTGATTTTTTCTCTTTCTCCCATCTTTACCCTATTTATCTCATTCTCCCTTGTACTTTCTCAGCTTCTACCCTCCATGAAAGCACATGCCTTGTCTTTGTCCTCTCAGCACCTCGGCACATACTGTTTACTCTACCTGCAACATGTTATTGGCCAATTTACCAGCATTGCTTTAGTCAGTTATTTCCTTTTCATGCATGAATTTCCAGATTCAGTGTCACTTCCTTAAAAAAGCTTCTTCTCACTTCAAAACTAGGTTAGAACTTCCTGTTCTATACCTGGTAATGCTGTGTAGTTTTACTTCATAGCGGCCATCATTTTGTAATTTATTACAAATTGTTATTGAATTTAGTTTTTAGGTATAACTAAATAAGGCTGTATCTCCCTTGTTCACCATTGTATTATGAGAACCTAGCATATTTGGAACATGGTGGGACTTCAGTAATATTTCTTGAGCTATTGTTTATCAAAGCTCAGGTTTTCCTACTAGACTTGATGAACTTGAGGTTGATAAATGCATTGTAGGAGAGTGATCTTCAAAGTAGTGTTTTGAATTTCAAGGACCCTCAAAATCATTTATTTTAAGAAAATATTGGAATACCTATTCATTTTATTTTATTTAAATTTTTTTGTGGTTATTTTATATTTTACATGTTATACTAATAAAGCATTTTAGGCATATAATCTATATAAAGGTAAATGAGCCCTGGCCTGTTTGGCTCAGCGGTGAGAGCATTGGCCCATGGACCAGAGAGACCCGGGTTCGGTTCCTGCTAAGGGCACATACCTCGGTTGCAGTTTGTCCCTGGCCCCGGTTGGGGTTGTGTGGGTGGCAACCAGTCGGTGTGTATCTCTCACATTGATGTTTCTTTCTCTGTCTTCCTCCTTTTCTCCCTCCTGCTCTATCTGAAGATAAAAGAAAAAAAATGTCCTCGGGTAAGGATAAAAAAAAAAAAGAGGGTAAAAGGGGGATACATGGTGATGGAATGAGACTTGACTTGGGGTGATTGGGGTGGTGAACACACAATATGATATACAGATGATATATTATAGAATTGTATACCTCAAACCTATATAATTTTATTAACCAATGTCACCCCAATAAATTCAATAAAAAATAAATCTTGAAATTCTCAAAAAAAATCTTCCATCTTTATCACTTTTAAAGACACATTTTAAATGGTCATGGGTAATTTTTGATTTTTAAGGTGTTGGTGTAATAAGAAAAGCTTTTTGTCAAGTGACTCACTAAGTAAAAGTTTGCATTTATCATTCATACAACTACAGAATATTTAATGGACTAGAAACATTCTTTAAAGCTTTCTTCTTAAGTAAGCATGGTGGAAAATTTCTAATGATGTCTATATTATTATATTTTGGTTTCTCAGAGGGGAACTTAATGGCCTGGGTTCTTAACTGGACTTTATCCCTAACTTGCTATATGACCTTAGGGGAAATTACTTACCTGTGCTAAGCCTTCCATTCTTTTCTTTTTTTTAAAATTTTATTTCTATATATTTATTGCATATCTATATGAGAGAGAGAGAGACATAAATATGAGAGGGACACATCGATCGGATGCCTCCCGCAACCTAAGTACATGCAATCAAACCCTCGACCCTTAGGTGCATAGACCAGTGCTCTAACCAGTGAGACACACCAGCGAGAACAAGCCTCCCATTCTTTAACTCTAAAATGGGAATAATAATACTGGTAATCTCAGAGGTTGTTGTGACTATCAACTGAAATTGCAGGTAAAGCACTTAACACAATACCTGGTTCAAAGTAAATTCTAAAAAAAAATTAGTTGTAAGCATCATTATTAGTTCAGGATCCCTATTGCTTTGTTGTTTATAATATAATTTCCTTAGGAGACATTCTATAAAATTGCTGATTCCTTGCTACTTTAAGTCATAAAGCATAATTAAACAGAAAACATTGATCTCAAGGTGATTTACACTGTAACAGAGGGTGATATGACAAATCTACAAGTAATTATAAGGAAGAATATGATTAATTGCCAAAGGAGGTAAAATGTGTGACAAGTGTGTGAAGAAAGGAGAAATGACATTCACCAGTTGGCTCAGATATCAACGAGATAGTGGCAAGAAAAGGCTCCGTTTAATGCCCAGCCTGTGTGGCTCACTGGACTGAGAGGTCCTAGTTCGATTCTGGTCAGGGCACAAGCCCAGGTTGCGGGCTTGATCCCCAGTTGGGGGCGTGCAGGAGGCAGCCCATCGATGTTTCTCTCTCACATTGATGTTTCTATCTGTCTCTCCCTTCCTCTCTCTCTAAAAAATCAACAAAAACATATTTAAAAAATAGAAATAAAATAAATAAGTATTTAAGAATGGATCCAATTTTGACAAAGGCAATAAAGAGGTATTCTGTGCAAGGAGCAGAAGATGGTTAAGAAGAGGGAGAATGGGACTACTTAAATAAAGTAAATAATTTTTGTTTTAGTCCAAATGATCACCTTATTGTTAGTTTTAACATTTTTGCTACTCAAATCTCTTTAAACACTCACTGTTAATAGCCTTTTTTTTATTTTTTATTTTTTTGGTTAATCTTCACCTGAGGACATTTTTCCATTGATTTTTAAATAGAGTGGAAGGGAGGGAGGGAAAGAGAGAAACATTGATGTGAGAGAGATACATCGATTGATTGCCTCCTGCATGACTCTGACCAGGACCAGGGATCAAACCTGTCACCCAGGTACATGCCCTTGACTGGGAATCAAACCCACTACCCTTTGGTCTGTGGGCTGACACTCTTACTGCTGAGCAAAACCAGCCAGGGCTGTTAATAGACTTTTAATAGCAATCTGCAATAGACTTTTAGAATTTATTTTCAAGTTGACATGTGGAAGTTTTGTTTTCACTTATAAAAATTGATGGCACATACAAAATATAATGATGCTATAAAAATGAATGATTATCATATGCATTGTTTACACAGCTAGGTACATGCAATAGAGTTCAAAGCACGTAACAAAAATACTGGAATGAAAAATGATGTAATTGGCCTCATAAGCCTTCTTTTGTGACTGACTTGGACAGAATGGATAGCCAGTATGATTAGTTTTGCAGAAATTAAATATTAGGATGCCAGAAAACAGTTTGACACCGTGAGTACAATCCTTTAGTTCAGACTATGACAAAGGCTAGGAACTCGACAATAGTAAAATATTAAGGAGTCATTTTAGGTTGAACAACCCTGGGGAGGCACCTTTTTATAGAAGTGGCCTAACATAAGGGAAAGAAAGAGAGAACGCAGATGTCCCCTGCTATCTGAAAGTAAAGCATTCCCATGAAACCTTTCCTAAGCTGAAATGGCGTAAAGCAAAAAAGCAATTCCCATTAATTTATATGGAGAAACTCTTGAGCATTCCCAGACCCAAAAAATAATCTACCAAATCATACTAAATATGCTTAATTATGTCCAGTTTTATGATGCTCATAAAACTCTTATGCGCTCTCTTAGGCTTTTTGGTACCTAGAATACATCTTGTTAACGAATGCACAAAATAAATCGAGATAAAGCACAGATGCTCATAGACACAGTTCAAAGCTATGGCAGCTTCATGCTGAGATGTTGAGTGTAGTTACTGGGGAAAGACTTTGGTAGGGACACTTGCTGCTTGGGGTAAAAGTTCACTGCAAAACAAATGCTGAACGTTATTTTTGCTTTTTGACTTTATTCATAAAAGTGAAAATTGTCTTCAAATTTCATTCAGTTAGTGAAAACAGGTACTAATGTAGGTCTTCTCTAAAAACAAAGTGTTGTAACATTAACTTTCCAAAAGCTGGAGATCCCAGTATAAGGAAGAGCAGGAGGAG
Organism: Tadarida brasiliensis; assembly: GCA_030848825.1. NCBI lineage: Eukaryota > Metazoa > Chordata > Mammalia > Chiroptera > Molossidae > Tadarida > Tadarida brasiliensis. Next base: position 113,654,871 of record CM061280.1, on the reverse strand, counting down.
AAAAGACAATTGTGTTTGTAATCCTGTTCCCTAGTTGTGGCATTATATTACTTTACCATGGTTGCCTGAAAATGAAAATTCCGCTACAAACTTTCATATACTAATATAATTCCTTTAAAATATATTCCTGTTACTATTAATAATTATAATGATAAATGTAGTTATTTGTTGATTGATGAGTATATGACAGACACCATTTGCATACATGATCTACACTTTCAGGTAAGTTTAAAAAAATTCATTTCATAAGTAAGGAAGTCGAGACAACAAATAAATGACAGATTCAGGATTGGAAGCATGCTATGTATGGCAACAAAACTGTTCCACATTCCTGCAGGCTCTAGCATGGTGCTTGACTTATACATTTAGGCATGAATGAATATTTTAAAAATGTTTCCTGATCTTCACAACCTTCTCCTAAGAATTGTAACAAATTGTGATCAGGCCGAGATTTGACTCTATTTGCAAGCTAACAAGATAGCCTACCACAGGTTTACGATTACTGGCAGAAGACACAGACTTTGGGACAGAGACTGAGGGACTTACTGCTCATGGCAGTAGCAGTTCTCCAAACCCCAGTTCCCTCAGTGTGTCATGAAGAAGGCTAAATTACACTTGTTTTCACAGTGAGTTGCATTACAGGAGAAGAACCCTGTGTTTAGGGAAAACAAATCCTTTATATTGGACAATAAGCATGCCTGCTCATTGCTCTGGAGGGAGACACTATCTTTATCTTCCATGGTTGTTTGCTATGCAAACACCTTTGGAAAGGTAGTCTGAGACAAAGTGTCTTTGCTTGCATGATGTATAGAAATGTGAGAATTTCTTGGAGAATTGTCTCCCAACACCTTTTATTTGCATAAATGCAGTCTTTAAAAAGGGTCCCAACCTATCCCATTTTTACCCCTAATTCTTCTATTGTCATACTTTTGGGCTTAGATGCCAGTTTACTTCCTTAGGGGAAACTTGGGCTGCAATATAGGCATACTGACATTCATCAGCCTGAAATAGGAAGGAAACCATACATTTACTGAGCACAAGGGAACATGGCCATTTCTGGAAAGGTAGTCTACACTGTCACTAGAGCTCTGCTCTAAGGTGTAGTACTAACTGGAACCAATTAAATGTAGTTCCCATACATAGTCCTGTCTTTGTAAATGCAAAGGAAGTGCTAAACAAGTGGTAAGCCATCCAGCTCCTGTTGAAACTAGAGCTGGTTTACCAGGAGCCAGCAATGCTTACAGCCTCAACCTCAGTGGTTGGAATCATTCTCCTTTCACAGAATTTCCTCTGTGTCTTTACAATAAACTTCCATTTCTTCAAGCAATCTCTGCAGGTCTCTTTCTTTGTGACTCTGAGGAATTTGACTGGCAGGATAGTGGTATATTTATCTTCCTAATTTTAAAAGCATTTAATTACCAATAATTACTGCCAATGTAATTTTTTTCCCCTAGTGCACATTAAAAACTCTGAATCCCATTTTCTGTAATAATTTAAGTCAATCTGGAGGGACAGAGAGTAATTAATTATCTATAATTTCTCAAACTAGGAATGCTGAAATTGTTGAAGTGAAACAAATCTAGTGTAGAACAAAACTGAAGTAAATAAGATTATGTGAGAAAGAGGGGTACAACAACATTAAAATTTTCTTAAAAATTGCAAGAGCTGTTTAGTACTACAATTGGGTTAAAACATATTCTATTTGGAACAGTATTTCAGATCATGTTCCCAAAAGCACTCTTTTGCCCTGAAACTTAAGAGTCTTTATTGCTTATGAGGTGTTATTACTGTAATGAGTTTAATACACAATTGTGGGCCACAAGAAAGGAGCAATTGAGAAATTCTTTTTTTTTTTTTTTCTTTTCACTTTGTTCCTTTTCAGGGTTAGCTGAGTTTAGATGGTCTCTGTTCTTTATTTAAATAGTCAGGTAAGGCCACCCTTTGGGGAATTTCTTTGCAAAACATCTTTTTTTGGTATGAATGAAGACAAAGCCAAATATTATAAGATGTGTATGTGCATTTTCCAATGTGCAGTTATGTAAAGGGCATGGTTTTTGGACTCAACCACATTTAAATTTGATAAGCTCTGACTGTATTAACTGTATGATATGTATTTGTGTTTGCACTGATTGAAGAAGGCTAAATGTATTTGGCTTCCTTGCTTATTTATATAACTAATTATGGTGTGCATTTACTATCAAGGTAATGGTTTAATAATTGTGAGGATTAAATAAACAAGCATTTCTTTGTATAATGCAATCATAAATCAAACTTACCTCCTACTTTTTTACTAAATGTATTGGGGTGACATTGGTTCACAAAACTATACTGGATTCAAGTGTACAACTCAATAAAACATCATCTGCACACTGCATTGTGAGCCCATTGCCCAAAGCAAAGTCATTCTGACCTCATTTTCCCCCTTTGCCCACCTCTTACCCCCAACCCCCTTTCTCTGACTATCACTACACTGTTGTTTATGTCTACAACATATATTTTTTCTTTTTTGCTTAATTCTTTCACCTTCTTTCAGTATTAAGCTATTATTCCTCATGTTCTCCATGAAATTTAGTGTAGATCTCATGACCCTTTGTATCACCTTAAGAAGATAAAAGATCCTCCTTTTAGTAATGACTATGTCTGGTAATAATCAGAACTCTACACTTATTTTAAAGTAGTAGCTTCTTTCTCCATCTTTCCTAACCCCTCAATGTGGCCCAGTGGCAAGCTGGAAGATGTGATTTGGTTTCTTCCTTCTTTCTCTGCCATGCAATTTTATACATTTTTCTACATCCTGCTTACTTGGTAATGGATTCCTCGTGATTTGAGTACAGGGAGTGAAAATATCTAAGGGGAGCAGTACAGTGGTTACTGATTGGTAATGTGGCGATGGTCCAGAGTCCTTCAGTGATAGCACCTACCTGCTTCATAGTGAACTTTTTCACGTGTGCTTTCCTTCACTGGGCAAAGGAGCTCCCATTTTAGCTTACTACAGTCTCCTCCCTGGGCCTTCAGGCACACAGTAGGTCTTTGTCTTTCTGCTGAAATCTGTGGCCCTCCCAGAGACTCCTTTTGGTTAGGACCTACATCAACTCTATCACACATGGCCCATCTCTGTTCCATTTACGTTCAAGTAAAATCTGGGAACAATGCAATACAAGAGTAAACTCTCTTTTGCCTGGCCCTGTAAGTCCCCAGCTAGCCAGTCTACTCAGCTATAAATCAGACATCACTAAATGTTTTTTTCCTCCACAAACTGAAGGGTGAAATTTTCTCTTGACTCAGGGTGAGGAGGAAAATATTTCTCACTCTCCACAGTGGGCTTGACTCCAAGGTATAGGGACAGTTGATTCCAAACACTCTTTCTTTAGTTCTTTACCTCTTCAGTCCCTCATGTATGTAAGTAGTTAAGAGAAATGGCAGATGGCCCTGGCTGGTTTGGCTCAGCGGTTAGAGCATCAGCCCACGGACCAATGAGTTGCGGGTTTGATTCCGGTCAAGGGCATATGCCTGGATTGCGGTTTGTCTCTAGCCCTGGTTGGGTTATGTGGGAGCCAGCCAGTCGATGTGGCTCTATCACATCAATGTTTCTGTCTGTCTGTCTGTCTCTCTCTCTCCCTCGCTCCCACTCTGTCTGATAATAAGTAGAAAAATATCCTCGGGTGAGGAATAAAAAAAAAAGAGAGAGACATGGCAGATGGAATGTGTATTTTTCTTCTACTGAAAACTGAAATTTTAATAGCATTATATATATTTTTTAGTATTTCTATATTTTCTCTTATAAAAGAACATGTATTTATTGAAACATGGCATCTGGCTTCCCTAACATGCACTTTGGTGGGACAAAAATGTATTTCCAGTGCACTCATTTGCTAGATGCAGTGATTTTTTCAATGACTAAGCATTTACCTAAACTCTGAGTTCTTTATTACAACAAACTAGTTGCTGTCATTTTCTTTGTAATGTACTAAAAAGAACTATAAGCTAGAAAACAAAATAAAATAATTTATATCAGTTGAGGAATGGTTATATTCTGAACATTAAATATCTTTATAAGATTAATAACTAAATTTATAGTAAAAAATTAAAGCTATTTTCCTATGCTTCCATTGATGATATTTTCCATATAAAATGTGATTCTCATAAAAACATTGATGATACATACTATAAATCCATTATATTAAGACAGACTTTAAGACAGACTAGAACAAGAAATGTATGTAGCAATCTATTTTCCTTGATCCTTATCATAAAACCATTGGGTATACAATATTTGTGTATGAGTATGTTACAGTTAGAATCAGACATTATCTATCTATATATTTTTTTCTCATAGGAAAAGTGTTTTAATGAAAAGTAGCTAGACACAGTTTATAAGTTAAATGCTTGTAATATGAACTACAGTAGCTATTTAAATATAAAATACCTAACCTCAAGAACAGTCTACGTGCTAGCCAAAGAATATTATTATTTTTGGTTCAATGTTCTACACTTACATGATAGAATTTATATTAATTAGCATGCTTATGAACATTCATCATATACAATACAGCTAAAAGGAAAGTTGAATGACTGAAGATACATTTTTCATGTTTTGTTTTTTGTTTACAACTCACTTTGCTATAATAATCTTTGCAATATGAATGTCACTGATAATCAGATTTTCTCTTTTGAATTTTGTATTAGCTTTTTCCAACTGTCATTGTTAATATTGACAAGTAGATATAGATAAATTAAGCTACCAAAACATATTAGTATTTGCCACTATTTTTAATTGCTAATGATTAAACTGTTATCTTATTTAATACAAATTTTCAGAACATCCACATTGCTGTCTCCTCAAATATAATTTTTTGTTCTTTAGTTTATAAAGTCATATACCTCAATAGAAAGTGTGACCCAAAACAGAGCCTATAATAATTCTTTTATTTAATATTTTGGCAGAAAAATGTAAGAAAAATGCCCCTACCCTCCCTTTTCCCCATACATATATCATGAATTTAGGGAGAAAATTGTTCTTATGGAAAGGCAAGCCAATTAAAATATATAAATCTTCTGTAAAGATAGTGTGTTTGAAGATAAGGGAAGGTTGGAGGCCAGTGCAACTATACAGGTGTAGGGCAAGGGAGTTTCCTTGTGATGATGGAATAAAACAGCCTGTATCTTGATTATGGTAGTGGTAATACAAAACTATATATGTAATAAGATTGTATAGAATTATATATACACACAAAAATACCTTGAGATCCAAATTTCTTCATTTATTAATTTATAAATATCGAATTAGTACCTACGATGTGCCAGGCACTGTTTCAGATGCTGGTGCTACAGCATTTAGGGGGGGACGGGGTCTCATGTCCTTAAGGAGCTAGCTTTCTATTCTGGGGAGACAGAGAAACAAATACTTATGTTTCAAATAAAATCTATGAAATAAGGACATTTGATCTGTAGAAATTTGCTTAAAAGGCATTTATACTTAATAAAGAAGAAGAAAAATTACTTAGATATAAAATTATAATTTGGTGAAGGCCAAGGGAGGGGGAGGTAGGGGTGTATGGAGGTGGGCAAAGGATAGGAAAGAGGGGGACACCTACAATAATGTCAACATTTAAACATTTTAATAAAAAGTAATAAAGAATGTGAAAATTTAAAAAATATAGTAATCATATTTAACACTAGAACTCAGAAATGTAGTATTAGCATTATATTCAGTACTTAGAAGATTTCAATGGTAGAGTCTGTGTATGTTTTTTTCCCTTATGTTCCACAGTTCCTTGCCAGAGGAAAATTTCCCTATATTTCATTTGAATGCATTATTATTGATCTTTTTGGTCATTGGTTCTGTAGAAATGGACCCACCACCTTGGAGATCAAGTCACACAGTTGCCTCAGTTTATAGGCAAGATTTGTAGTTAACTTGCCCTGACCCATGTAATCAACAAGTAGCAAAGATGAATCTTAGATCTGCTCCTTTAATTCCAAATCCAGAGGTCTTTTAGGCTGGTAACAGTTATCTCAATATCTTTTGAAATAGTTCTAGCAGAACACTCTCAACATCATTCTCCCAAAGTTCTATCTATATATGCTTTCCACATATATTTATTGAACATCTTCTACATACAAGACATGGTTCCTAAGTACTAGGGGTGAGGACAGAGATATAGTGAAGATTCAGACCTAGGTTCTGACCTTAATCCTAGACTGTTGAAGTAGAGCTACAACATGAACACAAATGATTATAGTAGAAGATAGAAAGTGGTCATTGCCATCAGGGAGGGACAGATGAAGAGCTATGGAAGACCACAGAAGGATAAATGACATCCATTTCCAGAGACCAAAGAAGGCTTCCCAAAGACGGTGGCTTTTGTTTTAGGCTTTGAATTGGAAGAACTGTGGCAGTGGAACCAAGGCTGAACTTGAATTAAATACTTTTACGTTTGCAACATAGTAGATATACCAATATTGTTAAGCAGTTTGCTCATTTATCTAACTCATTTCTAAATCTGAACCCCTGAACCTCCATTTTCCTCTAAAAATTTATACTTCTAAATAGTTCAGCAAATTAGTAAATATCCTATATAATAATATGGATAATTTAAATAACGTGCAGCTGCCAAAATGTCCATATTTATCTCATACCATCACCATAATGATCTCAAGTAATTGCTACATCAGTAGCTATTAATTATCTTCAAAATACTTAAATTCACATTCTTTAAGACTTTTTATATGTAAATTAGAGGTTACAGAATTAATTTTGCACTTTGAAGATTATTAAGGGACAAGAATGAAAAACTAATAACTGATGTGTTTGCCTGTTTTGAGTGAGCTACCCAAAGAAGGTTTTTCCTTAACAATAAAAACTACAGTCTATGTCCATTGGTTTATCTCATCCCCCCAACCCCCACCTCTGAAGTTTGTAAGTCTGAACTGTACTCCTTTCTGTGTCTCTGGGTCTGTTTTGTTCATCAGCTTTTTTTTTGTTCATTATATTCCACAAATAAGTGAGATCATGTGGTATTTGTCTTTCTCTGATTGACTTATTTTGCTTAGCATAATACTCTCCAGGTCCCTTTATGTCATCTCAAAGGATAAGAGATCTTTCTTTCTTACAGCTGCATAGTATTCCATTGTGTATATGTACCAGGGCTTTTTTATCCACTCATCTATTGATGGACACTTGGGCTGTTTCCAGATCTTAGCTATTGTAAATAGTGCTGCTATGCTTGTCTGGGGGGTGGGGGTGGGGCGGATAAGGAGGAGGGTGTCTGAGGGGGGAAAAGGAGAAGCATCTGTAACAAAAATAAATAAATAAATAAATAAACTATAGTCTACAACTATTTGTGCTAGATCAATATTATAATAATATTGTAGTATGTTCTTCAGAGAACTGACATTTAAATCCACTTTTAAAGTGATGACATTTTTCTATGTGGCTTTCCTACTTAAAGCTGCCTTGGATGATGAACAGTGCATGCAAGTTACATCATCTAGACTCATGAAAAAATGATTTGTTTTACTTTTTATTGAATTTATTGGGGTGACATTGGTTAATTAAATTATACAGGTTTCAGGTGTACAGTTCTATAATACATCATCTGTGTATTGTATTGTGTGTTCATCACGCCAAGTCAGGTCTCCTTCCATCACCATGTATCCCCCCTTTACCCTCTTCTACCTCCCCCATCCCCCTTTCCCTCTGGTAATTGCCATACTGTTGTGTGTCTATGAAGTTTATTTGTTTTTTGTTTTTGTTTTTTTGCTTAATTCCTTTGCCTTTTGCACCCATACAAACTTCCTCCCTTCTGACAGCTGTCAGTCTGGTCTCTGAGTCTGTTTCTATTTTGTTTGTTAGTTTATTTTGTTCATTAGATTCCACATATAAGTAAAATCATATTGTACTTGTCTTTCTCTGACTGGCTTATTTCACTTTACATAATGCTCTCCAGGTCCATCTGTGCTGTTGCAAAGGGTAAGATTTCCTTCTTTTTTATGGCCAAGTAGTTAGATTATATTTGGTTTTATCTATGGGGATGTTAGTGGTTTATGGGCCTGACAGGGTGGTTTGAGTATAAAATAAGCTCTTATCAATTACTAGCTGAAGGCTTCTCATTAATCCATCATTATTGTTTTGTCTTTATGACCTGGCCTTGGACTCACCATTCTCATTAGCCATGCAGTCTTCCTCCATCACCCCTCCACCCATTTTAACTAGAACTCTGCAGGGAACTCCCTACTTGCTTGACTAAGCCATGACTCATTGCTTAAGTCTGGCCAGTTTCTTCTCCTAGGGGCACTGAGTTCATATACCTTAAAATACCAACTCATGGTTTGAGGAAAGGGTAATTGCTCCAAAAGGAGCAATCATACTACATTCTGCCTGATTTTCTATCTCATGTATGTTTTCCTAATCATGAAACAGGCTCTTGGATAGCAACATCAGTCTTGCTCAAGCCCAACTTCATCTTTCCCCTTTACACATGATTTTAGGATTCATGTAGGTTAAAGCCACATCAGTTCCCTCAGCTTGTGTCCCTTTAGTCACGTTAGCCCTTTAGTTTATAGTCTATAAACAGCATGCTTAAATCTATACCTTTTAAGAAGCTGTTTCCTCCAAAGTGAGTTTTACTTAACTGAGTTATTTCATTTTGTTAAATAAACTTAAAAAAGAACATTAGCTCAAGTCTGAAGTTTGCTGGAAAGTTAACATTCTTACTTTCTACTTAGAAATGTAGAAATAATTTCCAAAAAAGCAAATGTCTTATTACAACCAGGGCTTAATTCAGAAAAAAAAGGAACTAGAAAACTTTTTCCCCATATTTATACATGTCTGATTTCTGCTTGGGGATTTAACTCAGGCTTTCTGGAAATAAAAAAAAGAATTAAGCCCTGGCCAGTTTGGCTCAGCGATTAGAGCTTCAGCCGGCGGACCGGAGAGTCCCGGGTTCGGTTCCCACTAGGGGCACGTACCTCGGTTGCAGTTTGTCCCTGGCCCCGGTTAGGGTCGTGTGGGAGGCGACCACTCAATGTGTCTCTCTCATATTGATGTTTCTCTCTCTCTCTAACCCCCCTCTCTCCCTCCCACTTTGTCTGAAGATACATGCAAAAATGTCCTCAGGTGAGGATTTAAAAAAAAAAAAAAAGGAATTAATATGTGTGACTTCATTCTGCCCAGCTCCAAACTTCATTGTCAGCCCACTCTAATGACAATCAAGCATGATTTTTTTTTAAATGCATCACTACCTTTCTCAGAAAAACTGCTGATCTTTGAAGTATTTCCTGTGTCACATGACATTTGAATGACATTCTAATTTTTTAAATGGGCAATTTGGACCATCAATAAATTATATTTACTGAGTATCAACCTTGTGTTTTCATAGTTTTTTTAGAGAGGAATTTCAATGGAAATTTTTACAGAAGGAAACTGTTTCTTTTTATCTATGCACCTGTAATCATTTTGATTCCTATATGCCTGGGAGTGGTGCAGACTAGGCACTAATGATGATGGTGAGAACAAGGAGAACCCAGAGGCAAGTTCCAAGGAACCAAGAGCCTCAGACCAGAAGATGATGAGAATATCTCATGAGATGCCAGTATGGGTACATGATTTTCTTAATAACTAAATAAATTCTGCTCTACTGACACCATTTCAATCCCCAGGAATTTAAATGCAAACCTGGGGCAAGGGAGACAGTATGTGAAATTTAGGTGCCCACTGCATATTGATTTAGTTGTAGAAAAATGAAAGAAAAGTTATGACTTTTGCAAACTCGAGTTTTGTACCTACTGTAATTACTCTGGAGATAGCACAAAGGAAGAATAGGAGAAGCTGAAATTGGAGACAGTCCTTGAATTTTTCAGGTCAAAAGATGAGCTAACTAAACAGAGAAGTTGGAAGCAGATTCAACATACTCAGTGACCGGTTGGATGTAAGGAGTGTGAGAGAAAGAGAGGAGTTTAGAATAATTTGTAAGTTTACTAGTTGGATTATGATGCTATTGGTTAATGGAAGTAGGAGAATCAGGATAATAATGAGGAATAAAAGAGAAGGAATAAGCAACATATTCACTTTGGGACATACTGAGTTTAAGGTGCCTGAAGTACATTCAGGTAGAAAAATCCAGTAGGAAGTTGAATGTAAGGATTTCGAGTTTAGGATTTAAAGCTCAACTGTAGTTATAGCTTTGTGTCAGAACATAACTGTCATTGGTTGAAACTGTGAATATAGAGAATATATACTATGAAAAAAGCATTGGGGACAGAATCCTGGTGTCAGTAAATCATGGGGTCTGTAAAATACAAGGAAGTTCCAAGTAAGTGAAGCCAGAGATGGAGAAGAAGTAATAATAATAGTTTTAAAAAGTATTGAAGTGAGAAAACAATGTCATCATGAAATACATGGGAAGAGAGTTGCAGAACATATTTAATGGTCAGTGAGGAAGATGGTTTGATAGTCCTTGAGGTTCCATTGCTTTTCCCCCATGAAATATTAATGCAAGTCCATCAAACTATAATATCAATCTAAGAGAAATGGATATGTAACCAATTTATTCTGCTTTAAAGCAAATTAGACTAGTGAAATTTATAATCAAATGATATTATGAGTGTTAATATTTTAATTTTTAATGGTAAAGAATTTAAGGATTTTAGAATTGAGATATCACAGACAATGCATTTATTTGGTTTATTGTATCAGAAGGTATAAAGCAGCTATTTTAACAGTTAAAATATAGATTTTTTGATAAATATTAATGAGAGGTCAAATTATTTTAATATGTCCAGAAATTTTTGCTATGTGCATTAAACCCAAATTCATTACAGGACTGCTTCTTTTATTTCAGTCTTTCTAGAGGTAAATAATGGTGTCCAAAACATGACAGCATATTTCTCTGAGATAAAAATAATCTTGATGGAACAGCAGAATTTATAAAACAGTGATCATGCTTCCACCCTTTGTTTGGCTCTTGTGGCATAACATTTTGGTCTGTGAGTTGGATAAAGAATGGTAGAAGACATACATATCAAATGTATGGATTATGCAAATTAAAATAACAGAATGAAGATTTACAAAATACCCTCAGACTAGAAGGAAGTGCCTGGGTAACAAGATTAAAATTAATAAGGATAAACAAAGGGTTCTGTACTTGGACCACAATAATGAACTGCACAAGTAAATTATAAGGAAGATGAAGCTGTATTCAGCAAAATAGATTTTAGGGTTTTTATGTACCAGCAAGCTCTGTGTAAATCATCAGTTTGATGTGACTGTCAAAATCGCACTTATATGTGGAATCTAATGAACAAAATAAACTGAACAACAAAATAGGACCAGAGAAATGGATACATGGAACAGACTGACAGATCTCAGAGGGCAGGAGAGTGAGGGGAACTGGAAGAGAGTAGCAAAATAACATATATGCATATATGAACAGCCTATGGACACAGACTACAATGTGTTAAGGCCTGGAGGGGGTGGGGGGTTGGGTGGAGGAGAGCAAAGGGGAGAAAATGGGGGACATCTGTAATAGCGTCAACAATTTTTTTAAAAGGCAAAGGTAGTTGTTATTCACTTTAATATAAAAATATTCCCTCAATCAGTATTTTCAAAGTGCGGCCTATGGTATCAAGATCACCTGGGAGGTTTTTAAAGTGTGCATCCCAGAACCCAAGGAGTTATTTACTGAAGTAGAATCTTTAAAGTTGAGGCTCAAAAATCTGCATTATAAAAAAAAAACTCCCTAGGCAGTTCTTATGCAAATTAAACTTTAATAACCATTGAAGTAGTCTAAGGGCAATTATGATACCACTCTGTTTTGTACTATTTTATCACTCCAGGATAATTGTGTTCTATTCTTGTGCTTATACTTTAAGAGAGATAGATGTAAAATGTAGGCTGCATTCAGGAAAAAAGCAACTATTAGGAAAATGGGGAACTAAGTCCTGTTTGTGAGGAATGTATGGAGAATCTAACATTTTTGCTTAGACAAGAGAAGGCTCAGAGGGCCTTCACGGATTTCTTATATAATTGAACAATTAAGTAAATTACAGTTATTCATTTGGCTGGTATTCATGAATTTCCAATAAATATCCATTACTATTAGCAATTCACAGAGATTATTGTGAAGATATTGTTTTAGAAAGATTATAGTATAAAATTGCATAAATACTTTGTCTAAGGTGCACCTTGACGAACACCAGAAGAAAAACACCAACGTGATGAGTTCTTGTATTTGGATAATATTAGTACAATCACTTGTTTTTTCCAAAATAGTCTCTATTTGTGAATATTTTCTCATAGAGTTCAATTACTTTTCAACATTAATAGAAATAAGAAATTACCAGTTACCTCAAAGTAAATAGTCTACTTCAGATGATAAACAATTGCATGATCTTTTCTAATATAGGCAGATACAAGGAATGAAGATGTAAAAGGAATTGGAAATAAATTCAGACTTAATTTAGGGAAAATTATTTCTGGATCCCAACAGAATGTCATAAAATTCAACTATTAAATCATATGTTCCAAATTTTACTTTTAAAACTTTGTTGAAGAACATGCAGTTTATACTTGTTCATGCCATATTCATTAAGCATCTACTATTTGATCAGGATATCTATATCTATATATCTATATCTATAATCTTTTTGCTGCATTGTAAGTTTATAAGTCTATGCATTAAAGAAATAATGTTCTGAGTTTAAAGTTGTGCATTTAGAATATAGGACTGAGAACAAAATGCCTGTTTAAAAAAAGAAAATCTAACAATTGATGAAGCAACTCTATTATAGTAAAGAAAATATCCCCCCACAATTGTACTGCTTTGCATTGCCTGGAATTTATCATTGCCATTGTATTCCTCCGCAGAGCAAGAGCCATTTCAGAGCCTCTGCATGGCTAAAACTATCAAGTTAAGGGGGCTGCTTCTAGGACTCTGGCAGGGTCCCCACTTGATATTTATGACTTCTCCTTCCAACTGGAGGCTGCGAAGTTGCCACTCAAAAATAATGCAGCAATACCTTTTGAAAGTATGGAACGATCAGTCTTCCTAATAATACATTATTTGGCATATGTGAATATATGACTATTGCAAATGGTTCATCTGAAATTTTAACAGGTTATTTTTCTCAATTCAAAATCACATTGAAAAGTGGAGAGAAAACTGTCACATTTGAACATTTGCAGGCACTAAGGTGAAGCACAATTTTTTCCCAATAAAATATTGTTTTATCATAAATTCGGAGTGTATTAGGAGTGACACTTTGATAGTGTATCTGGGAAGGATGTAACATCTAGAGCTGTAATAATTGCTTTCTATTATAGAAGTTATTAAGCTCATATTAATACTTAATACATTCATATTATTAAGCTCATTAATATTACTATACAATATGATAGTTATACTGCACATATATTATGATACATGGGGATTTTTATTCATTCTTTTACCCACTTTATGATGTGTGGTATTAGGAGCAAGAAAAACAAGGAAAAAGTAAAAATAACAACCTTTTTCATCTAATAATTTGTAATTTCCAGAGTCTATAACTATATTTTGAGCCCTGCTTCATATCACAATATAGAATATTGTTATTTACAAACTTAGTATCTTATTAGCTACTTTACAAATATAACTATAGCTTTGACTTACTAACTTTTCCAAACATTTTTGTTTTATATGTTGCATTTGCCTATTTTGGAATTGAAGTTATTTTTAAATTTTCTAAAATAAAATTAACTTTGATTACAATAATTTTACTAGAGTCAGTTCTATGCATTTTGGAAATTTTTGTAGTCATCATTATAACTAACACTTATTTTTGTAACAATAAGACATCATGCCTATCTTCTGGCAATTTATATTATCCATTATAAGATTTTCTATTCTTTAAAGTCATAGTATAAAGACTTCCTTCCAGAGAGTCCTTCATTCCAGTTACATGCTCAAGAAAAAAGTCATGCATGTGCAAATTATATGGAGCCATGGTAAAGATAGCTCTTTTAATTTTTTTCTTTTTTGAGCATATTTAGAGGCAGTTAAATTTGCATTAAACTATTTTGACTGAAGTAGAAGTCATCACTGATTTCTTTTTCGTGAAATTTCTAGGATCAAATGCAATTCTTTAGATTCTCCTACCCTGTAAAAGAATTTTTTTTTCCACTGGACATGTTAAACAGCAACATATTTTGTTCCAACTACTGCAGTAGGAGAGAGAGACTTCTATATATAATGGAGTTCCACTTCACTGAAACAAAAAAAGGGAGGTCTTTTAAATGCCAGAGAGTACTAAAGGAAAAGTGTGGAAGGACTTTGGAGAAGGAGGTTTAGTGAATGTGATTAGGCCACTTTTTAAAAATGTATCTTTATTGTTGAAAGTACAGATCTGGAAATAGGCCACTTGCTTTTGCTAATTATCCCTGATCTAAGTTGGGCTCCCACCCTCCCACAGAGACTGGGACAAAGGGCCCTATCTTTTTTGATGATTGCATTTCAAAGAGATGGCTCACAAGTACTTGAGAAAGGCATTCTTTGGATTGTAGAAGATACATCTCAAAGAGAGAAAGGAAGGAATTACAATGGCAAGTTTTGTAAAGTAAATACTCTAAGAAAAAGAAAGTCTGGGGCTATGATAGGTTTGAGTTGGGACAAACAGTAAATTCTTTTGGCACTACTGAATTTTCTCAGGCAGTAATTTGAGGGGGTGGGGTCTTCATCTTAGTGATGTGCCTTTGAGCTGTTAGAAACTATACTAATACTTGAGTCTCTCAGTTGCAGGAAGGTGTGGATACAATTGTTTGTGCTGAGAGGTGCAGTTTTATAGGCTAAGATTGAGGCATAGTTGAGAGGATTGCTCAGAGGAGTCTGACTCAAGTTTGGTCAAGTAGAGTCTTTGTCACTCCTTCCCCTGATCATGGGAAAATTGTCTGCAAGTAATGGCTCATATTTGTAAATATAAATTTTGTAAATATTTTACTTTTCCAAACTTACAGTTGCAATTCAGACATTCATATTAAAGATATAAGATATGTTTTTATTTATTTATTTATTTAAAAAAATTTTTCTTTATTGATTTTAGAGAGAGAGAGAAATATCGATGAGAGAGAACATCGTTGGGCCGCCTCCTGCATGCCCCCCACTGGGGATCAGGCCCACAACCTGGGCATGTGCCCTGACCGACCTGGAATCAAACTGGCGACCTCCTGCTGCATGGGTCCATGCTCAACCACTGAGCCACATCGGCCGGGCATAAGATATGTTTTTAGACCAAAAGTTTGGTTTTATTAATTCCATGAGATTTTCCCAAAATAAATGCAATGAAAGTGCAAGTCTGGTCATATATATTGATGTTACTTATAGCCCTGTCAACTTCCTTTTGTATGATAGATGTGGTGGATTCTAGATTTAGACTTCATGGTCTCAAAAACTGACTCACATTTTACCAGCTCTATGACTTGTCCAGTTGAGCAAACTGGACAAGATTCAGTTTCCTCATCTGTGATATGGTCATTATTACAAATAATAACTGTTGCATAAAGTTACTGTGAAAATTAAATGGTGCAAGTGTTTGACATAATACCTGGTAAGGGTAAGTACTCAATAAATGTTAGTTTCTGTAAATATTGTTAGATATTACTAGTATTAATAAGTACAAATGGAGACAGAAGTTACTTGATCCATATCACTAACTTATTTGAAAACTAGTGGCAATAAGAGATTTCAAATTTTTGTTTTCATTTTTCCCTATTGTTTGCTCAGTATACTTACTATTCTTAGCCCATGTTCCTTTATTTTTATTTCCTCTATATAAAGGATAATTATTTCAAAATGTGTTATATTTAAAAGCAAAACATTCATCAGATAAATGTGAATTCTGTTGTTCTCAAGAACAGGTGAAAATCTCTTTTCCTCTGATTTCTATTATGAGAGACTTTAAAAAAAACATGTTTGGGGCATTTTCTGTGATTGATAATTCTACCTAATGTCCTCCTAAGAACTATATTGACTTCCAGGGTTATATTTATTTTTTTTTTGCTAGCAAGAACAGTGCCAAGAAATATGGTTAAGTCACCTGAGAAACTAGACCTTTGAGAATATATAATCTACGTATGGACTGATGTGTATTTTAAATTAGGATTGATCAGAGTTTAAGAAAACAGTACACTTGACAATGTTAATCTTGCAAGCCACTTGATTACATGCCATTCTCTTTGTCAATTGATGCTAGATTTGCCTTTAATACCCAAGTATAATGATTATTTCTAGAGAAATAATAATGGTAGTAATTAAAATATTTTCTCTGAGTAAAATATAATTGGACATATCTTTACATGGATGAAGTCTTGTGAGGTATATAGAACATATTTTCTCCCTGAAGTAAATAATAATAGTACCTATGCAGGAATGGATTAATGGATTTTTACTCTGTTTTACTCTCAAACAAATGGGTTTATCACTTCAAAGGTATCTGGGATAAAAAGATTTAAAAATAGATGTGAAAATGGAAGAAATGATGATTAGAAAAATAAGGTGAAGGTAGTGGTGATTTAACAGACAAATTATAAGTCATAAGGTCCTGTAAAGTTCATTCCAGTTGGCCAGTGTGTTTCACCTAATAGATACATAAATTTTGCTGACAGATTAGAGACTCTCTTAACTAATACAGCTTTCAAAATTCAGATATCATCTAAGCTGAGAAAATTCCCTGTGTCTCCCCACCCCTCACCCCCTGGGCCAAAAATGTGTTTTTATGTTTTGCTTGTTTTCAGTTTTGAAAGAGGGAATACTACTGTATGGCTAAATTTAAAAACTTTGTTCTGAAAGGAGAAGTTTTCATGTATTTTGAATTTTCTAAAATCCAAGAAACAAGAGATGGCTTAAACTATTTCCTGGAATAAATTTAGAATTGTAGAAAATGTTAAGTCACCAAAGATAAAATAAATTAGATCAAAATGACTGAGGTTGAATCATATGCAAATAGAACAAATTTACTTTTCATTTTGCCATATCTAGGTCATGATGACAAAATGAATGTGTCATTCAAAGTCTAAACTGTTTTAAAACTCTGCTGTGAGTCAATAATCTGAATTTTGACCACGTCTGTCTGCTTTCTAACTCAAAGTAGAAAGAACAATACTCATTTTTTATGTTATTGCACTAAGTAGTTTCCATTACACTCGGCTAATGCTATGTGGAGAAATGCCCCCAAACAGTTCAATGGATAACTGTTTTCTTAATATCTTTCTTTCTTATGATTTATAGTCCAGTTTCTCAAGAGAAACCTATTACCTATCCTGGAGGACTATGTGAACCCGTCTAAGAAAGTGTGCTTTAATCTTATTTGCCTCTATTTCACCACTTTGGCTTCTATAGATACTTTACCTAGACTGAAAAATCATGGACATAGGAAGGCAGCAATTCATACCAAAAATAATAGTGAACTACTAATGTATTGTTACAAATGAGTTAAGATGTTACTAGTAAAGCAAAACTTCTGTCAACACATGAGCACTGTAATTAAAGAAAAAACAGTTGAAACAACTTAAGAATGCAAAACTTGGGTGTTATAAATATGTGCATGTTTAAAATATTGATCTAGTCAGCTATTTTCAGCTGATTTAAAATCACATTTGTTCCCTTGGGAAATGGAAGAGAGACATTTACCTGCCTTTCAGTGGACTATTAAGTTTTATATTGGTTTACATCTGGTACAAAATAAATACATATGTAACATAAGCAATTAGACAGGATATGAATAATATCATGAAAATAAGATTCATGTTAGAAATCGTGTGCGTTAATTCTGGTTTGTCAGTGGAAAACCTGGGTAAACAGTAATGGATAGGTTCCCAAATCCCTGATGAAGTAACATCTCTCTGAACTGGTGATGAGACTTCCAACAGACTCAGTCAATACAAAACCCTTAATCTCTAACACTAATTCAAAAAAGTATATGCATCCTTGTGTTCACTGCATCATTATTTTACAATATTCAAGAAATGGAAGGAACTTAAGTGCCCATCAATAGATGATTAGATAAAGAAGATGTGGTACATGGATACAATGGAATATTATTTGACCATAAACATTTGTGACAACATAGATAGACCTAGAGGATACCATGCTAAGTGAAATAATTCAGACAGAGAAAGACAAATACCTTATGATTTTACAGATAGATGCAACCTAAAGAGCAAAATAAATAAACAAAAATAAAATAGAAGCAGACTCATAGATACAGAGAACAAACTGATGATTGCCAGATGGGAGGAGGGTTGGGGGGCTGGGTGAAAAAGGTGAAGGGAATAAGAACTACAATATTGCAATAACTATGTATGTTGTCAGGTGGGTACCAGATTTATCGGGGGAATCACTTTGTAGATTATATAAATGTCTAACCATTATGCGGTATACCTGAAACTGATGTATTGAATATAAACTGTAATTGAAAAATTAAAAAACACATTAACCTAAGATCCCCAAATGAATTTGGCAATGAAGAACAGAGCCTTAAGAAACAGTACTGAGCAAAAGAGCAAGACCCCATTACATTAGAATCATTTTCTACTAGTTAGAGACTTAAAGGTGTTGGCCAACCTTTCTTCATTAGTACTTCCAAGAGTATAGGAAGAATACATTAAAATCTCCAAGAAAAGGTGGAGGGAGGGGTTAAAAGATGGAATGAATCATTTACTGTAGTCATGGCTCATTTGACATCCAAATATTTTCTGATCCACCTCCTGCTTTTAGGACAAATAAGTCATCATCATTCTCATTTTACAGGTAAGAACATTGAGGCTCAGGAAAGATAAATAATTTAAGGAAGTTATACAGTGAGAAAGAAATGAAACTAGTAGTAGAGCCTGGTCCTCCTACCTTCTAATCAAGACTCTTTCCCATAAACCATGTGGACAGTACTGCCTAAAAAGTGTTTATTTTTATGTTTTTGTCATTGGCTTGATCTAAGGTGCTGGGTTGAGATAACCATACAGTCCAATGACGCCTCATCTATGTTAGTCTCATTAATTTCTTTATGCGTGACTGCACATATACATTAACTTTTATCTCTATGCCCACATTTCATTTTCCCTCTTCTATCCAGTACCATCATTGTGTTTAAGGTATACCTTCTTATTTGAATGGTATCCTTTAAAAATGTGAATTGATTTCTCTTCGTGAATTGTCATTTCTGTAAAATACATGCTTTTAATATTTCATTTTTATCTCTTTTTTTCACTAAGAACTATTATTTGTTAGAATCTTTCCATGTTGCTGGGTGTATATCTATTCTACAACTTCTAACTTTATGGTGTGTGCATACTGAACCTTTCTGAGAATTAGGAAAAGCTAATTTCCCTGCTATTTATTTCCTTGCCAGGCAACCCCTTAGCTGGTGCTCTTGTATAGGCAGGCACAAGTTATACATCTGAACACATCTGCAATGAGGGCCATGATTGTGTATCCAGCCCATTTTACCTGCCTTTTTCTTATTGATGGATATCCTGGTTATTTCCAACCCCCACCATTACAAATAACTTTGTATTGAATACCCTGGTATATATGTCTTATGGGCCTATGTGAAAATTTCCTTGGGATAAATGCCAGTTGTAGAATTGCTGTGTCAAAGGGTATGTATATACTTAATTTGACTAAGCAGTAACAGATGGCTAGGCAGATTGCTGCCGCTGTCTACACTACCTCCAGCAGAGCAGCAAGGCTCCTATGTCACCATATCCATGTGGTTCTTTTATGTCATGTATTCTTGGCCTTGTTTCCCCAGCAATACTGAAGGAAGGGACTATGTTGAATACTTTTTAAATGGCCTCAATTTGAAATCCTAGGAATTATTAAACTAACAGTGATTTTACTTTAATCCTGGCAGGTGAAAATCAACCAACATTCAAACTATTTCCAATTAATCAGATGTCTTGTTAGGTACAACTGGTGTTTAGTTAATGTTTTTAGAGTTAAGCAATGTTCATAAAACCCAAAATAGGCTTATTTTACTTTGGTTTGATTTATCTCTAGTTTGTTTCCTTAATTCCATCCAACTAAATAAAATGATTTAATTTTATCTATTATATGCTTTTATAATCAAGACAAATTTAAGTTGGTGAAAATAAATGTTATA
Source organism: Tadarida brasiliensis (assembly GCA_030848825.1). Lineage (NCBI taxonomy): Eukaryota > Metazoa > Chordata > Mammalia > Chiroptera > Molossidae > Tadarida > Tadarida brasiliensis. Next base: position 113,634,744 of record CM061280.1, on the reverse strand, counting down.
CTTCTAAATCTGTGCAGTATTAATCTTATGGATCATGAGGGTTTACTGTTGTGGTTTGGCAAGTTAGTATAACAGAAATAATGATACTCTTGTAGTATTTGTTGTCACTGAGCTCAGAGGTCTGACTTTTATGGTAAGAGAACTTCCCATTGATCTGATAATGTTTTACATATCTCTTGAAGAAGGGATATTCAAAGTGCATCATTTAAATGTGTTTTTAGATATTTTGATCTGTTAATTTAATTTTTAATAATCTGCCTTCCTATTTTAAAAAATAACAATGATCTGACTTCAGACAGTTGCAGAAAATCAAGTATTTAGTCATGTTACCATGAAGAGTATAATGTTCAGGAGTGGCACTGACTGGTCCACTCACTATGTTGTTGGGATTGTTTTTTCTCCAAGGCCTGATGATAAGATCTCATTCCAGGTGTACTTCAGAGCTGAGCTTCCTTTGTTTTTTATAATAATGCTGAGTAAATAGCAGGAACTCAGTAAATACCAACTGACTAATTGAAAAAAAATCTACTCTTCTTTGACTCTATATAGAAATGGTTTTTCTTCAGCTCTTTTATGGAAACCAGATATTCATTGAATGCTTTGTCACATTTCAGCCTTGCACTTATATGTACGCACACTACTTTTATGCCATCTGTTGTATTGTTTTCCTTGTTCAGCTGTTTATATTGGCGAGGAATATAAACTAAAAGTGATAGATTAGTTGTATTCCATCTTATAACAGTTACTCTGTTTTTGATGCTTTGCCAAACACACACATACACACACACACACACACACACACACACACACACACACACACAGATGCATACAGACACAGAAATCCTAAGTGAAATATTCTGTCCCATTCTTCTCTTTTAAATATGTGTAACTAATTTTAGCAGTTGTTTGGGGATGGAGATGAGAACAGGACTGAAGTAAAGACAAAAATTGGCCAATACAGCAATAAATTGTTTATTTTGAATAAGCATCTCTCTCCAAATTATTCATTCAATGGTATTGACATAAACCTTCCTGTGTTCTGAAGAGTTGATGGCATACTGTTTGCTGTGCTATTGCTTATACTTGGCCATGAGTGTCCTTAAAGACATGACCATAATAGGTATTTTGCATTCCAGGGAATTTTTGTCCCTATTAATAATTTTGTCAACAATAGGGGTGAAGCAAAACATATGCTGACCTCTTCCTCAAGATACATCAAGAAGAGTGGCTTTTAAATATTTTACGTCTGTGGTGACTTAAGGGATTAGAAAGCCCCTACACTTGTTGCAGAAACATTGGAAAGCCCCTGAAAAGTAGCCAAGGTGGTGAGGAAAAACATAAACAGAAGGAGTAAAGCCTATATGATGCTGAACAGGGAAGCAAAATGATGATTCAAAGGCAGGAAGAGTGTGAAGTGGAGATGGAATTTCTAATCCATCTGAGACTTGTTCTTAACAAGCTAAATTTGAGAATTTGAATATGAAATTTTAGAAGAAATAAATCATTACAATAGTTATGGTCATTGCTGTTACCCTTCTTGGTTTGCTGTTCTCTATATATTGGCATGCCTCAGGCTTGGGTCTCTCTTCTCCTCTCTATGCTGACATGCTTATGTTCGCAGAAAATTTTCATGACTTTAAATAAAATATTTGTACGCTGATGATTGCCAAACTGACATCTGTAGCCCAAACCCTCCTGCTCAATTCTAGACTTTGATATCCAACTTCCTACTCAACGTCTCTAACTGGATGTTAGTGGACAGCTCCAAATGTCCAAACCTGAACCCCTGCTCTCCTCTATCCCCAAACCTGGAGGAAGTAACAACTAATTCTAAATAGATAACAAATTCATCCTATGTGTGCTCAGGCCAAATGCTTTGGCTGTTATCCTGACTTTTCACACCCAACATCTAATCAGTCAGCTCTAACATTAAAATATGTTCAGAATTAAACCACTTTCAATCTCCATTACTAATCTTAATTGCTACCATTATTTCTTGTCTCAACTAATGTGCTGGCCTCCCAAGTTGTCTGAAAATCAGTGCTCCCTATTTATGTGTCAAACTGTCTAGTTTCCATACAGTAGCCAGGATGTTCCTCTTAAAGACTAGCATGTGTCATTGTTTTGCACTCAACCTTGCAATGGCTCCTATTTTGCTCATGGGAAAAGCTAGAATTCTCACCTCATCCAATATTCTCATCTGCATTCAATCCACTTGAGTCAGAATTGCTTCCCACAGGTGTGTTCATGCATGCATTGGGGCATTGACAGTGTTTGTTCTCTGTCTTCTGGAAGCACTCCTCCCAGATATCCCAAAGTTAACTCCTTCACCTTAAGTCTTTGCTTGAAATTCTTCTTCTCAATGAAGCCAGTTTTAAATTCAAGCAGTTCTCCCCACCTTCACCTCAGCACTTATCCAGTACCACTGTAACATTCTTTGGTCCATATCATTTATGATCCTCATATATACTCTGCACTTGATTCTTTTTTAGTGTTTATATTATAGTCCTACAACAGAAATAGGGCTCCATAAGGACAAAGGTCTTTGCCATTTTTGCTTATAGATAATTTCCAAGTATGTAGAATAGTATCTACTAGATGCTGAATCAATATTTGCAGAATGAGTAGATAAAGTGAAAAGCCCAGTGACAGCAAGTAAATGAATTACCTTCTCTGTACATCAAGTTGCACAAACTGAAGGATTCAATAACATAGTCTATACATGTTAACCAAACGCAAATGTGTGTATCTTATGTGGATCGAGATAAGATATATCTGACCATGACTTGATATTTTATTGTATGTAAAAATTATTGTTACTATCAATATTTGTAATAAGTATATTTTGGTAAATTTTTAAGGGCTTGCTTATCTGTTTTGGATGCCAAATAAAGTATTTAGAAACAAACAGATATGATATAGAGGATTTTCTTTAAAATACTCTTGGAAAAAATAAATGAAAGGAATAAGTAAAACAAAATTGTCAAAATATTGATAATTATTGATATAGAGTGGTAAGCACATGGCTTTATTATACTGTTCTCTCTAATTTTGTGTGTATTTTAATTTTATGATAAAAATTTTAAAATAGATGGTCTATGAAATCCTTCCATACTCAAAATATTTTTATTGGAGCCAGGATTTTATAAATAGATGATCTGATTCACAGATATTAACAAGCTCACTGGTATCCCCAAGACAAATAAAGATCATTCCATAACAGCATAACAAACAACAGGACATAAAGACAGAAAATCTAATTTAATCTCATTTATAAATGAAACTTAACTTTCAACTGTAAAAAATATTAGTTCTAAACTGTGATTCTATTTTTAAAAATTAACCAAATTTTTATTCACTGTGAATAATTAATGCAAGTAACTGAGTAAATTATGTCTGTATATTTAATTATTGTACAAATGGTTATCCTGTATTTCCATTAGCAGAATAGAGCATAATTTTTTTTTTTTCTAAACGAATCCTAACAAAATGTATTTAAATAGGGAAGACATTTTTAGACTTCCGGTCAAGATGGTAGCGTATGTAAACGTGGTACTTGCCTCCTCCAACAACCACATCAAAATTACAGCTAAACTACAGAACAAGCATCATTCAGAACCACCTAAAATCTAGCTGAATGGAAGTCCTACAACTACGAAATTAAAGAAGAAGCCACATCAAGACTGATAGGAGGGGAGGAGGCATGCACGTGCTGGTCCCACACAGATGTGTGGCAGATAAAAACAGGAGGGAGCCTGGCCAATGTGGCTCAGTGGTTGAGCATCGACCCATGAACCAAGAGGTGCCAGTTTGATTCCCAGTCAGGGCACATGCCTGGGTTGTGTGCAAAATCCCCAGTGAGGGGCATGCAGGAGGTGGCCAGTTAATGTTCTCACTCATCAATGTTTCTATCTCTTTCTCTCCCTCTCCCTTCCTCTCTCTCTAAAAAATCAATAAAGAAAAAATATTTTTAAAAAATCAGGAGGGATACCTTGGCTATGAAAGGCCTCCCAAAGGAGCAAGGGTTCCCAGTCCCACACCAGACCCCCAGCTCATGGTTCCAGTGCCAGGAAGAGAAGTCCTCATAACTTCTGGCTGTAAACACCAGCGGGAACTGAGGCTGAGGGAGGCTGAGGCTGAGGGAGCCCCAGGCAGTTCCTCTTAAAGGTCCCCTGCACAGACTTACACTGACCCGCACCCTCCAGGCTCCAGTGTGGGGGAGGCAGCTTGAAAGGCACCAGAGACATATGGCGAAGAACTGAATTGTTTGGCATTGGGGCCAGAGCTGTAGAGGCAGCTTTCTCCTGGACAGATGTGCTGGCAGAGGAGGCCATTATTCCTTTGGTGAACACTTCCCCCATTGGTCTGGTGGATTGGCAGCATATCTGGGATTCATCAACCTGGCTCACACTGTTTGCCCCACCCTGGTGATTCCCTGAGGCCCTGCCCCACCCAACTTTTGGGCCAACCCAAGCTGTTTCCAGTGGATTTACTATAGGATTGGCCTGTTTGGGCTCATGCTTTCAATTTTCCTAAAATCTCTCAAACAAGCAACATCTGGCCTCAGTGAGCCCTATACCTCTCGCTAAGAGGCCCCAGGCAATCAGCAGCTGGCCTTGGTTCACAATTTGGCCTTGCATGGGCACCTTCAATCTCAGCACGAAAAGTAACAATCTGCAGATTGCTTTGTAGATTATGCCTGGTGGCCCTGTGTAGAACATAGGTGGGGGGCTGACCTTGGCCTGCACCTCATGGGAGGCCCCAGAGCCAACACACCCAGTGGATAGCTTCAGACCACATTGAAGCACCACAACCCAACCACCTCCACAAGCGACACACTCAAGAGGTGGACTCAGTGGGTACCAGAGCCCTGCTGAAGTAAGTCTTGCTCTGTGTGGTGGACTCCTGCACAGATGATCCTTCAAGGTGGTAAGAAGTCAGTGGTCAGTGGTCAGTGGTCATAACCAGTCCTTGCAGCTGATCAGCCTAAGTAAACCTCTCCCATTGATGTGTCAACAACAGTCAAGACAATTACAACTGAAAGGTGTACAATCTACACAGGGGATGCACCTCAAACTGGGGTGATCAGGGAGGCTGTACTACCAGACCCTACAGGACACCTAGTACAATAGGCCACCCTACCAAGCCTAGGACATAGAAACTCTACCTAACATAGCAACTCTACCTAGTACATAGAAACAAACACAGGGAGGCAGCCAAAATGAGGAGACAAAGAAACATGTCCCAAGTGAAAGAAGAAAACAAAACTCCAGGAAAGGAACTAAACAGAATGGAGATAAGCAGTCTAACAGATGCAGAGTTCAAAACACTAGTTATAAGGATGCTCAAGGAATTTAGTGAGGACCTCAAGAGCATAAAAAAGGACCAGTCAGAAATGAAGGATGAACTTACTGAACTAAAGAATAATTTAGCTCAGGCTGGTATGGCTCAGCAGTTAGAGCATCAGCCTGCGGACCAGAGAGTTCCAGGTTCGGTTCCCACTAAGGGCACGTACGTCGGTTGCAGTTTGTCCCCAGCCCTGGTTGGGGTCGTGTGGGTGGCAACCAGTCAATGTGTCTCTTTCACATCGATGTTTCTTTCTCTCTCTTCCCCCCTCTCTCCCTCCTGCTCTATCTGAAGATAAATGCAAAAATGTCCTCGGGTGAGGATTAAAAAAATAATAATAATTTACAGCCCGGCCAGTGTGGCTCAGTGGATTGAGCATCGTGCCATGGACTGAGAGGTCCCAGTTCAATTCCCAGTCAGGGCACATGCCCGGATCATGGGCTCAATCCCTAGTAGAGTAGGGTGCATGCAGGAGGCAGCCGATTGATATTTCTCTCTCACATTTATGTTTCTCTCTCTCCTTTCCTGTTTCCCTAAAAAATCAATAAAAATATATTTTAAAAAAAAGAATAATTTACAGGGAATCAATAGTAGAGTAGGTGAAGCCGAGAAGCAAACCATTGATTTGGAATATAAGGAAGCATGAAACACCCAATCAGAACAGCAAAAATAAAAAAAAAAAGAATTAAAAAAATGAGAATACATGGACAACAAAGCTGGGGATGGGGTGGGGGGATGGGGAGGAGGGTGTCAATGGGGAAAAAAGGAGAAACATCTGTAACAAAAATAAATTGATTAAAAAAAATGAGAATAGTGTAAGGAGCCTCTGGGAAAATTTCAAGCATACCGACATTCACATCATGAGGGTGCTGGAAGGAGAAGAGAGAGAGCAAGAAATTGAAAACTTATTTGAAAAAATAATGACAAAAAACTTCCCTAACTTGGTGAAGGAAACAGACATACAAGTCCAGGGAGCACAGAGTGTCTCAAATAAGATGAACTCAAAGAGGCTCACACCAAGACACATCATAATTAAAATGCAAAAGGTTAAAGACAAAGAAAGAATCTTAAAAGCAGCAAGAGAAAAGCAGTTAGTTACCTACAAGGAAGCTCCCATAAGACTATCAGCTTATTTCTCTAAAAAAACTTTGCAGGCCAGAAGGGAGTGGCAAGAAATATTCAAAGTTATGAAAAGTAAGGACCTACAACCAAGATTACTCTATCCTGCAAAGCTGTCATGTAGAATCAATAGACATATAAAGAGCTTTCAGACAAGAAAAAGCTAAAGGGGTTCATCACCACCAAATCACTATTATATGAAATGTTGAAGAGTCTTCTTAAAGAAGAAGGAGATAAAAAGTATGAACAATAAAATGGCAATAAATATATATCTATCAAGAATTGAACCTATAAACAAAATGAACAAGCAGAAAAGAAACAGACTCATAGATACAGATAATTTTTTATTTGTTGTCAGATGGGAGTGGGGTTGGGGGGATGGGTGAGAAAGGTGAAAGGATTAAGAAATACAAATTGTTTATTGGACTGACAACCTCAGAGGGAAGGGGCGAGGTGGAGTAGGAAGAGATAAACCAAAGAACTTGTGTGCATTTATGCACAACCAGTGGACACAGGCAATAGTGTGGGGAATCAGGACAGGGTGGGAGCAGGGAGGAGGGGGTCAATAGTTGAAAGAAGGGGGGACATCTGTAATACTTTCAACAATAAAGATAAATTTAAAAAATAGAAATAACTGCAATTTCACTGAGCAATAAACTTTTAAAAGTATATATTATTTATGTGTCATTAAAAGTATAAATACTGAAGACTCAAGATTTTGTAAAAGAAGTTTTCTTATTATTTATCTTCTTCATGTACGTATATAGTCATAAGCATAGATATAAATTATACATGTATAGAGAGATAGGTATAGATATAAATTGTGTAATAAATAATATATAGGTATATAATCATGTAATGAAGCAATAAGGCACCATTAGATGAATAAGTTCTGAATCATGAGTCATTTTGTGATAAAACATAGAGGAGAGAGAGATGAGATCATGGATATAACTTTTTAAAAAATGGTCTCATCCCATTAAATACAGAGAAGCAGAACATTATAAGTAGGGCAGTTAAGTGAAGAAAAAACATGTTTGGGATTTGGCACAAGGGCAAAATCGTCTTATTAATCTTTGAAAATCTAGGGAAAAATATAAGAAAAAAACAATTAATTGAGTAGTTTATCCATAATCCCATGAGGCTATGTCCTCTTGGTATGAGAAAATATCCTGATATGTAGGAACAAAATTCAGTCAGAAAAATCATAGACGTGGTGACCAGCTTTTTGTTTTTATATTGTCGTATTTGTTTCCTGGCCTCAAACTTTTGTTGTTATTATTTTGTTGTTTAGTTATGTTTCGTAAACTCTTTTTCCATATAATCTCAAAGTTTTTTGAGCTTGACCTTGTCCATGGCCCACCTGGACCACACTAAATGCAATCTCTTGGCCTTTCTTTTCATCCTTAGAGATGGATTAAATTCCATATTCTCACCTGAGTTTAACTAGGAATGATCACTTCCTCCTTAAACATTAATTCTCTCAACCAATACTTTCTGCTTGTTCCTTTGTATTTCCTAAAGCAGTGTTTTCCAAACTTTAAAAAATACATTTACACATATACCAGACTGCCTCATGTATAAGCGGTGCCCTCATAGAGTTGTACAGTGCTTAGCCTACAAATCCTTACACAATGCCTGCAACTCAAACAAGTTGCCCGAGCCAGCACTTATTCTTACTACCTTCTCAGGGAGGAACTTCAGCCTCATAGAGGATGGCAAGGAGTAAGGAGACTCCAAAGGAGATGACTAAGCAAGCATGAGGTTGGCTTGTCACAATACCATAGGTGCTGAAAGTAGACAATGAGATTCAATGTGTTAGGGCATGACTGTTTAATATTTACAATACAGAAAACAGCAGGAGCATCAGCCTGGTAGCACCAGTTCCTCTGCCCTAAATACCATAATGTGATACAATGGGCCAAGGTGGTGACTAAGCACGCAGCTGAGAAGACCAGCCCAAGGTCTCAGCACTTTAGAGCAAACAACTAACAAGATAGTCCCTTCCCCTGAGGAATAAGCAGTCGCATGGCAGTCATGCTTTGGTCACTTTTCACCTAATTAATTGCCTACACAGGGGATAATAGTTATTTATGCCTTGCAATTTGACACATTCAACAAGGACATGCACTGATGGGTGTTGCCCATGACAGACTGCCCTTCCCAGAAAACCTGTAATGCAGTATGGTATTGCTTAATTTATTCCATTTTGATAAAATGCTAGTCAAGGCCAAATCAATTGATTTCATGACCCACTAGTTACATACAATTCACAACTGGGAACCGCTGCCTTTTGGACCTAGTACCTACCTTGCAGATTCTGATTAAACACATCATTATTTAATACTAAATAGTTGCCACATAATATGTTCAGTGCTCAATAGGCAATGTGTTATAGGAAAAGAATCATGAGCTTTATACTAACAATAATTTAAGTCCCGACTTTGCTACGTGTTTAGTCATTGTTTAGTACTTTGTTTTTTATTACCTGTTGTGAAGCTAAAACATAATACTCTGGCTAAGCTGCCTTGTAAAATGCCTGGTAGTTGCCAGGTATTAGTCTTAAATGACCTGACTTCCATGGATTTGTTTGCAGTGAAAAATTACAACTAGGATAAAGAAGGAAATATTGAAGAGCTACTCTAAGAAATAGCATGAAAATTGAAATTATTGACTGAACTCTTGAACTTAAGCACAAATCATGTGTACCCAGAATTTACTCATATTTCGCTCTCTCTCTGTGTATGTCTCTCTCTCACACACACACCAACTTGTACTATGCACTAGCCAGTAATGGAAAGCAAAATAGAATTGAAGACTGATAAGTCAAAAAACAAAGGAAATCAAACAAACAAAACCATGCTGAGATTTAAAAAAATAAATTTGTGTTGCCTTATATCCTATGTGCAACTTTAAAATGTTTCATGATTAGTATTACTTACCTTTCCTTAATTTTCTAAAATATTTAAAGACAGAGTCAATTCAACTGTTATATTTGCTTTTCTTTGTACAGAAATGAATTTCATTTGTCTCCTCTACTTACTGAGCACCATGACAATGTGAAAAAGATATACTATTTACCTTACAGTGCAGAATAATGCTGGAGTGTACTCGAAACTATTGCCTAATAAAACTGCTTTGCTGTGACAAAATTTTATATGAATATCAACATGGTCACATTTGGCTATAATTTTTATTTTGTAATGTTCAATTTAGCTAGTGTACTGTCTTTGTTATTTATAAATGATTATGCTAGCTTATTTCTACAGACTTTGGAAAAACATGAAAGCCTAAAATATTAAAAAATAGCTATTTTCTAATATCTCCTAGGCAAGGTGTACCCAAAGCATGACAAAATAAGACCCTTCTTTATAGTAAATCTATTGAGAAATATTTAAAGCGTCTTATAATTACGCTATTTGGAGGTTACTATACAAGTGGAGTTAAGCAATTAAGTCCTGCTGTTATATATGGTATGTCTTCTGTGGTCTTAATCATTAAAAGCCCAGAAATATAAACCTAAAATTTTGACTACTAGCAAAAGATGAAGATCATTATAAAAATAGTGCAGAAAAAGTTGTTGTTTTTTTTTTATCAAAAGAAAATAATGTGCAACAATGTATTCACTTTAAAAACTTAGTTGAATCCTCTTTATTCAGGAAGCAATGTTGATGTTAAACAAGGTAAAGAATATTGAAGAATATTAAGGAAAAATAGGATTTAGCATTAGTAGTCATGCTAATAGCATCAACTTATGAAATTTTAATATTCTGTACTTTAGGCACTTAAAAATAAGTAATTTAATGAAAAGTGAATATTTAAGCAACCTGTGATTTCATATGGAAGAAATATTGATTTGACACTCCATCTGTATGTCACCCCACATACTTCTAATATTTCTGAGTAGACATGAAATTATTTTGAACCTATTAAAATAGACATAGGTAACAAATAGTTGAGTATATGAAAGGCTGTCTTTGAGTCAACCTGTGACAATTTATAATTGCCTCTTACATTATATGTTTTCAATGGAAAATAAGTCCTATAGCATATTAGAATGTATATTAAAATAGTTTAATCCATATCCCTTGATAAGAAAACTGAGAAATAAGTGAAATGGCTGAAGTTCTACAACTAGCTATTGAGAGAGCCAAGACTTAAATCTAGATAAAACATTTATTCTACTATACAAATAAACATCATTTATTTATTTTTAAATATGTTTTTATTGATTTTTTAGAGAGAGAAGAAGGGAGGGAGAGAGAGAAACATCGATCAGCTGCCTCCTGCATGCCCCCCACTGGGGATTTGGCCCACAACCCGGGCATGTACCCTGACTGGGAATCAAACTGGGACCTCTCAGTCCATGGGGCGACGCTCAATCCACTGAGCCATACAGGCTGGGCAAATAAGTGTCATTTAAATCATTCTTTTTTTATTCTTCTGAATATTCTACAAATATTTTCAAACATGTACAATGTGCCATTTCCTGTGCCAGACCATGGGGATAAAAATAGAAAAGATGAGGGTTTACCACTCAGAGAGATTGTGCTTTAGTAAAGGAGAGAGCTACAAATAGAAGACAAAGACAATATTATGGTAGAGTGTAGTAATAGTTGTGCTAAAAGGCATCAAAGATTCCTAGGATTGTGCCCAGTACCTTTGACTGGTAGATGAGTTTCTGGTCTCACTTCAGTTGCATCCATCTTAACTGCATTGTTGCTTTTTAAATGATCTTCCACTTATAGTTTGACCTTCTTCCTGATCTATCCTCCACATTGCTGCCTGGGTAGTCTTTCTAAAATCTGAAATCTCATCAGAGCCCTCACCTGCACGGGCGCCTTCAAGTGGCTCTCCATCTCTTCAAAATGAAGTTCAAATTCATTATCTTAGCATGAGACCTTTCATGATTTGGATTCAATCAGCCACTCCAGGCTTACTTCCTACTACTCTTCCAGAAACATCCTTTGGTGCAGCATCATAGAACTACTTACTTACCTATAGATGTGGCTGAATGAAGGTGGAACATTGTAGCATGAAGGCCACCATTAACTCAGTGAAGTTGGAAGCAAAGTAACCTTTAGAAAATAACAGGGAAGGTAGCAGTGTTAAGGCCTGTGGGAGGAGTGAAAGTTTACATTAGTGACCCAGAAGATAGGGAGATGGGACCTGCTGGACTGTTTAGTTAATCAGTGGTAAGGTAGTTAGGGTTAAGAGTGCTTTCATTTATCTAATACTTTATAGTCAAACCTTGTTAAAGCTTGAAAAATTGAAGGATTTCTAAGAAATATATACTAAAATTATTTCTCCCATCTGCCACTAGGGTTCTAGAGATGATTACATTGGGTATAAAGAGAGGTATTCATTTTTTAAATAAAACTCATTTTGGCCAGTTCAACATTAAAAGAATAAAAGAAGAACTGAGGTACTTCAGTAAAAAATTAAAAATAAAGGACTAGTTTGATTCTTGGTAGTTTCTTTTCCTGGTTTAGTTATATGTGAAGAAACTTTAAAACAACATACTTTTATTTATTTATTTTCTTTATTGATTTTAGAGAGAGAGGAAGGGAGAGGGAGAGAGAGATAGAAACATGGATGAGAGAGAACATCGACTGGCCGCCTCCTGCATGACCCCCACTGGGGATTGGGCCCACAATCTGGGCATGTGCCCTGACCGAGAATTGAACTGGCGACCTCTTGGTGCATGGGTCGATGCTCAACCACTGAGCCACACCAGCCAGGCCAAAACAACATACTTTTAAAAGACAATATACTTTTTTTGATGATGGCTTTAATCTTGAGTTAATTGACAACTAAGTTAATTGAAAAATATGTCTGAAACAAACTTACAAACTGCCCACGTGGTTGAAACTTAAACACTATTATATCGTAAATACAATTATTTTATTTTACTTTTGTCATTTGATATTTTTTGCTATTGATGTTGTGCCATTGGAATTTTACATAATTTCTACAACTAAAAATCTGACTGATGTGAAAGATATTTACGTGTCTAACATATCTAAATAATTTAATAAATTCCGCAAAATATTAGTAAATTTTTGGAGACTTTTATCTTTACCTTATCTTCTAAAGAATGATAAATGCAGTTCAAATTGAATAAGGAGAGAAATATAATAATCAAATGATAATTTTGAGCAATGCTGAATCCTTGCTGACATAGAACCTTTAAAATGTGACTTCATTACGGTAATGAGAGTGCTACTCTTGGTGGCAATAGGGAGTCTGGGAACTGATTGAGGCTATGTGAAAATTGTAAATGTCAGATCTCAGTTTAATTGTGGTGGAAATATGTGGTAGCTCATTCTGAGTATTAAACAGCTGTGCAAATATTGGCAGAGCCAAAAATCTAACATAATATTACTAATACTTAGATGTTCTGGGGTTCTTGTTTAAAAAAAAAACAAAAACAACCCTGAATTAAAATTCTATGTAGGAAAAATAAAGGTTAAGATGAACTGTGTAAATCAGAGTTTTTCAACCCTGGCTGACCATTAGGATCACTTAGAGAGCCTTTAAAATAAACCCACATTGGGCCCCACTCCTAAGTATTATGCATCAATTGGTCTGGGTTATGCCTAGGCATCACTGTTGTTTTTTTAAATAAGGTCAATGTCTAATTCTGCTGTGCAACTTGGGCTGAGAAGCACTGGTTGCCATAGATGAATATAAAGTTCATATATTTCAGTTATAAAAAATAAGGTAGCAAATTTATCCGATCTTATTAGAGTTTTTCCTTGCATAACCATTATGCGGTTATGTAGTTAACAAAAATTAAGTGGGCTACATGCAGTTTTATGATTACACTGACCAAACTCATCTCCCAAAGATAAATGAAATGAAGGCAAAACAAGGTAGACATGTATTTCACTGTGTCTTTTGTGATTTCACATTTACTTGACTAGCACTACTAATGCTTAGTAGAACGAATCATTCTGACAGTGCATTTTTATATACCTTGTGAAGGTCTCATAAATAAGACATGGCTGAAATTATGTAGGAGGAACATTTATCTTGAAAACCCAAAATCCCTAAAGGAAGGGATTATATATTACATATATTATAGTCATTATGCCAAAAGAGTAATATATACACACAAATACATATACATATATACTATATGAGATATGGTATACTGTAACCATAATTCTTCAGCTATCAGAACTATAAAAATGCATTATAAAAGTTGCACATATATATTTTTTTCACCAAACAAATATAAGTCCAAGCACAAGCAAAGCAACACTGTATTCTTAAATAATTCTCCACCATTTTAGTATAGCTGTATTACTACCATTCTCACCTGGTACAAGAACACTAGACCTATTTCCGATAGAGAATTCACTTGCAAGGGTTTGGTTTGGCACTACTAAGGATATATTAAAGAATCTGTAGCCCACATACACACTCTCACATACACACACACAGAAATGGCACTCATTTTGAGGTCACAAGGCTGAGTTCAATGTTATGTTTTCCTCAATTCTATGAGCCTTAATGTCATTGATAAAATTGTGATACCATTATGTGACATAATGGATTCTTGTGGGGCTTAGAGGCTGTAAGAACAATGAAGGCAGGGTAGTATTACAGTTTTGGTATAATGCTCAGTATCTAACAGGCCCTCCATCAATGTTAGTTCAATGAATAAAGGAAACGTTAGTATGTGCAATTGACTGCCTGGCATCTAGTAGAAACAGTGTTGTGCAGGTGTTGTGCACACTTGACATTGTGCTCTTCCTTAATGGTGTGATGGATTGGTTCATACATATCTTCTTTAAAGCATTCACTTATAATTTGAAAATTAAAAACAATAAGTAATAGAAATAGAGTTCAGATTACTTTAGAATATACTCAAAAATAACAGTTAAATACAGAACAAAATAATTAGGTATTGAAATATAAGTGGCTTTTACTATAATGTTGTTGAACTGGTGGTGCTTATCTAATACATTCATGTTGGTTATATTTGTACCTGTGCCCCATTAAGTACCAGCAACGCAGGATCAATGTAAAGGTTCGGAGCAGCAGTTCTCAGCTGCTCCTGGGAACTGGAAATGCCTAAGGATCTTGTTAAAATGCAGATTCTGCCCTGGCTGGTTTGGCTCAGTGATTAGAGTGTCGGCCTGCAGATCTAAGAGTCGTGGGTTTGATTCCCAGTCAAGGGTCGTGGGTTCGATTCCCGATCAAGGGCATGTACCTCGGTTGCGGGTTCGATCCTTAGGTCGTTCAGGAGATAACCAATTGATGTGTCTCTCTCAAATTGACCTCTCTCTCTCTCTCCCCCTTCCCCCTCCCTCTCTATCTAAAAAAAAAAAACCATGGAAAAATATCCTCTGGTGAGGAATAAAAAAAAAAAAATGCAGATTCTGATTGGGGTGGTGCCTAAGAACCTTGTAAAAGAAATAATGCACCAGGCCAGTTAAATAGTCAAGGAAGACTTTATGCAAGACTATTGCAATAAGGGAGAGAGGTTGAATTCAACCCCACTGGAACAAAGGGTGAGAGTTTTTTTTTTAAATGTTGGATTAAACTAATGGAAAAATACCAGAGGACACTGGGTGAGGTAGGCTGATTAAAGTGATTAGACCATCTGTCCCTTATCAAACTTAGGCTCCTACCTCCTCACAGAGACTGAGAGACAGGGGTCCTAATGGTTTTGATTATTATATTTCCAAGGGTTGGCTCCCAGGTTCCAGAGAAAGATATTCCTGGGTTGTAGAAGACTTACACTTCAAAGGGATAGAGAAAGAATTTATGATTGCAAGTTGTCTAAAGTATCAATGCCCTAAGAAAAGGAAGATCAGGAGCCTGTAGTCAGGAGAAAGCCCGTCTAAGGTTTAGTCAAGTCAAGGGGAATATTAAGGCCCATTTGGGAAGTCTGGATTTCTATTAAGTTCCAAGTTACTGTCAATGCTGCTGGTCTGCAAACCACACTGAGTAACAAAGGTATGCACTATTGCATTGATATATATGAAATATTCAAGTCTAGATTTCTATTAAGTTCCAAGTTACTGTCAATGCTGCTGGTCTGCAAACCACACTGAGTAACAAAGGTATGCACTATTGCATTGATATATATGAAATATTCAATAATCATGAGTTATGTTAACTTAGATTTTAGCTTCTAGACTGTGCATAGAAGTGTGAATTTGAAATGATCGATGATGCTATTATCTGTCTAGGTGACCTACTGAAAACACTGGACAGTCTCTCCCCATGAGATGAAATTTAGAATAAGACAGGTCCTAGGGTCCAGAACACATGTGACATTTACCTCATTTTGTTATGAGTAAAAGTGTTCTAATGAAGTTTTAGTGTTATATTTTGTTTTAATTATTTTCTCCAAGCTTCTAACAAACAGGTCACATGATCAATTTTTAACAAGTTAAAAAGAAAAACTTTATTTAGTTTTGGTCAATGACAGTGTAAAAAGTACAATTAAATTCTACAGACAGTTATTACCAGATAAAGTCAAATTTTTAATCAACTGAAGTAGACTGGATTTAACAAAACTGTGGAAAATTGTTAAAGATTAAATAATAAAATACTGTGGGGATTATTTAAAAAATGAATTACCCAAAGGACATTATTATAAACTGATTTTCCTGATTGCATATGAGTGGAGAATTTTAAAAAATGTGAATCAAAGTATTTCATTCTAAAATGCCATTCATTAACATATTTTATAGAGAAAATAGTGAAGTCTGAGATGCACTAAAAAAAAAACAAACTTTAAATTGCTAAAACTAAAAGTATATAATGATAACCCAATCCAAAGGTCAAAAAACACAATTAAAACTAAAGAAAATTAATCAACGAATTAATATGGTTGAAAAAGCTTTGCCTTTTTTCCATAAAAAGCAAAACAGCCAAAAATATCTTTAAAAAAAAGACTGACTTTACATGAACAGAGTTTTTATCTTTTTAAATTTACTTTTATTTTTTCTTATTTTTCTTTATTTTTTTGCATCACTATTTATCCCCCATACCCTCCTCCACCTCCATCCACTCCTCTTACCCCCACTGCCACCCACAATCACCACACTGTTGTCTGTCCATTCAAATCCTAATCCAAGTTTAAGGATTCAAACAAAAACTCCCAAACATTTTAATTTGCACTCAGGAGAGGTTCCATCAGACCAGGATGTTTAATTTGGCTGCCTCCTTTTTAACAGGTGGAACAACCTCTTTGATTTGCCTTGGTTAATAAAATGGATGAGTTCCAATGAGTTTGGATGCAAAGTGGTAATCAGGTGAATTCCATTTTCCATCAATTTCAGTAAACTTGTAGATTTTCTTTTCCATACATCAAGCAACACATTCTAGAATAAATAATTTCAGATGAAAATTGAATGAGAGAAATTAGGATTCAGAACACACTAAAAGCTTCATGTATTTGCAGCACTTTGCACTGCTTCCTCACTCTTAGTTTGCTTCCTCTGCTTGCTTCCTAGACAGAACCGTTTCCTAAAATACAGCTAATACCCACAAAGTAGTATTTTCTGTCTGCCACACAGTGTTCTAGAAACTTTCATCTATTCATCTTCGTGATTACTCTGTTAAATGAGTACCATTGGGATCATCAACAACTGCATATCACAAATGAGAAAACTGAGGCCAAATTATGGCCTTGACCACATAAGTAGTAAGTGCTAGAGTATGGGCTTAAATGAAGCAGTCTGAATTTAGAACTTTAATTAAAAAAATATTATTGCTTTTATTTTTATAGGTAAGATAGATACTGAAAATATGTACAAAACAAATTTACAGTTAATGAACAATCTTATTCCTAATTAAGGTAAACACCCTTCTTATTCACCCTGTTAAGAGAAAGAACCTTACCAGCCACACCAGAAATCTTCCAATTGTCTCCTCCTAATCGCCCCCCAATACACAGTAGAGACTTTTCTAAAATTGCATCTCTACAATTTATAGTTTTATTGCCTGAATATGCATCCCTAAATACTGTAGTTTAGTCTTATCAAATTTTTAAAAATATTTTGAGTCTCTATAGGTTTCCCTCTTGTATTAGAGTTCTTCAGAGAAACAGAACCAAAATAACATATATAGATATGTATAAAAATATTTACTATAGCAACTGGCTCATGTGCTTATGGAGGAAAAGTCCCACAATCTACTGTCTGGAAGCTGGAAACCAAGGAAAGCCAGTGGTGTAATTCAGTTATAGTCTGAAGGTGTGAGAAACCAGGGAGTCAATGATCTAGGTCCTAGACTCTGAAGACCCAAGAACTAGGAGCTCCAATGTCTAAAGGCAGGAAAAGATGGGTTTCCCAGCTCAAGATGAGAATGGGAATTTGACCTTTTTGTACTGTTTGGCCCTCAATGGATTGTATGATGCCCATTGGTGAGGGCAGAACCCCTGTACTCAGTCTACTTATGCAAATGCTAATCTCTTTCATAGACACCCTCACAGACACACTCAGAAATATTTTACCAGCTGAGCATCCCTTAACCCATTTAAGTTGACACATAAAATTAACCATCACACCTCCTCTATCTTTTCATTGTTGTTAATCCTCACCCAAGGATATTTTTTTCCATTGATTTTTAGAGAGATTGGATGAGAGGGAAGGGGAAAGAGAGAGAGAGAGAGAGAGAGAGAGAGAGAAACATCGATGTGAGAGAGACACATTGATTGGTTACTTTCCTCATTAGCCCTGATTTGGGGCCAGGAACGAATCTGCAACCCAGGTACGTGCCCTTGACCAGGAATTGAACCCGCATCCCTTCAGTGCATGGGGCAATTCTCTAACTATTGGGCCTACTTGCCAGGGCTCTATCTTTTTTAAAGCAATTTATTTATTTATTAAATTTTTTTTTTCTTTATTGATTTTAGAGAGAGAGGAAGAGAGAGGGAGAGAGAGATAGAAACATCGATGACGGAGAACATCGATTGGCCGCCTCCTGCATGCCCCCCACTGGGGATTTGGCCCACAACCTGGGCATGTGCCCTGACCAGGAATTGAACCGGTGACCTCTTGGTGCATGGGTCGATGCTCAAACACTGAGTCACACCGGCCGGGCTAAAGCAGTTTATTATTTGAAGATGCTGAATCATTTGTTCTGTAGAGTTTTCTATGGCCTGGCATTTTTTCTGCTTGTGTTTTTGTGATATAGTTTAATTCATTCCATTGTCCTCTTTATTTCCTGTCTACTTTTTCACTTTGTTTGAAGACCAATCAGCTTCAAGTTCTTCTTTCCTTCTGTGTTCCTATGGTACTCTGGACCACTCTGGATGTGAGTGATGACTAACAGAGTTGAGCTGCAGTCCATTGCTTCTCCAGTAGGATCTATGAGCTCACATGTATTAGACTCTGAGCAATGATTTCTAAATGCCCATCCAAGGTCAAGTTCCAGGGATGACAGAGTTTACATGGTTTCAAAGCAGAATGAGAAAGATAAGGAACATTTTTTTATAATGTTACTTTTTTTCCTTTTAAAGATGTATCCTTTATGAAAAATTAAAATTAAAAAAAGAAAAAAAAGAAGCACCAGAAAGTAGTGAAGGAGGAGAAATAAACAATAAATGGTACAGAGTCAACCAATTTAAAAAGAGTAGTTTCCTCTATTGTGAAATTCCAGTTGTCCCACTGTTTTACTGTCATTATTTTCCTTTTGTTGCATTATTTATATTTTTGTTTTTATGAAATAAAATGTTAGAAATGCAATGTCAGTCTTCATTTTTTTTATTATGCTGACTTATAAAATTCAAAAGTGTTGGAAACACTACTTAAGTCTAACAGTTCTGCAGAAAATTGCAGTTTTAATTTTCATAAAAGAAATTATTGCTCTTAACCAAAGCTGTTTGATAAAATTGATTTTTTTCCATTTTAAACTTATCTTTATTGTTGAATGTATTAGATGTCCCTCCTTTTTTACCCCCTTGACCTCCCTCCTCCCCACTCCCACCCCCTCTGCCTTCCCTACACTATTGTCTGTGTCCATTGGTTATGCATATATGCATATAAGTTCTTTGGTTTCTCTCTTCCCGCCCCAACTCCCCACTTCCCTTTGAAGTTTATCAGTCTAAGAACCAGTTTGTACTTCTTAATCCCTTCATCCTTTTCACCCATCCCTCAACCCCCCTCCCATCTGGCAACCAACAAAAAGTTCTTTATATCTATGAGTCTGTTTCTGTTCTGCTTGCTCATTTTGTTTGTAGATTTGATTGTTGATAGATATGTATTTCTTGCAATTTATTGTTCATATTTTTTTAAATCTTTTTCTTCTTCAAGAAGACTCGTCAACATTTCATATAATACTGGTTTGGTGGTGATGAACTCCTTTAGCTTTTTCTTGTCTGGGAAACTCTTTATATGGCCATCAATTCTGAATGATAACTTTGCAGGATAGAGTAATCTTGGTTGTAGGTCCTTGCTTTTCATCACTTTAAATATTTCTTGCCACTGCCTTCTGGCCTGCAAAGTTTCTTTTGAGAAATTGTCTGACAGCCTTATGGGAGCTCCGTTGTAAGTAACTGTTTTTCTCTTGCTGCTTTAAAGATTCTCTCTTTGTCTTTAACCTTTGGCATTTTGATGATGATGTGTCTTGGTGTGGACCCCTTTTGGATTCATCTTGTTTGGGACTCTCTGTGTTTCCCAGACTTGTATGTCTGTTTCCTTCACCAAGTTAGGGAAGTTTTCTGTCAATATTTTTTCAAATAGATTCTCAATTTCTTGCTCTCTCTCTTGTCCTTCTGGCACTCACATGATGCGAATGTTGGTATGCTTGAAGTTGTCCCACAGGCTCCTTATACTGTCCTCATTTTTTTGGATTCTTTTTTCCTTTTGCTGTTCTGATTGGGTGTTTTATGCTTCCTTATATTCCAAATCGATGGCTTGCTTCTTGGCTTCACCTACTCTACTATTGATTCCTTGTAAATTATTCTTTATTTCAGTTAGTGCATCCTTCATTTCTGACTGGTCCTTTATTGTGCTCTTGAGGTCCTCACGAAGTTCCTTGAAATTCTTACTAAGTTCATTGAGCATCCTTATAAGCAGTGTTTTGAACTCCACATCTGTTAGATTGCTTATCCCCGTTTCATTTAGTTCTTTTCCTGGATTATTCTGTTCTTTCATTTGGGACATGTTTCTCTGTCTCCTCACTTTGGCTGCCTCCCTGTGTTTGTTTCTATGTATTAGGTTGAGTTGCTATGTCTCCTAGGCTTCGTAGGGTGGTCTGTTGTAGTAGGTGTCCTGTAGGGTCAGTGGCACAGCCTCCCTGGTCACCCAGCTGGGTCTTCGAGGTGCACCCCTTATGTGGACTTTATACCTTTCTGTTTTAATTGAGTCTTGACTGCTGTTGGCACATCAATGGGAAGGTTTTACTCAGGCTGATCAGCTGCAAGGACTGGCTGTGCCCATTAACCACTGACTTCTGACTACCTTGGATGATCACCTGTGCAGGGGCCCACTACACAGAGCAAGACTTACTTCAGGAGGGCTCTAGTACCCACTGAGTCCATTCCTTGAGTGTGTCACTTGTAGAGGTGGTTGGGTGCTGGTGCTTCAATGTGGTCTGAAGCTGTTCACTGGGTGTGCTGGCTCTGGGGCAAGGTCAGCCACTGCCTGTGTTCTACCCTGGACCACCAGGCATAAGCTACAAAGCAATCTGCTGATGGCTGCTTTTTGTGCTGGGCTTGGAGATGCCCAGGCAAAGCCCATCTGTGAAACAAGGCTGGCTGCTTCTAGTGCCAGGCCTGGGGCCACTTAGCGAGAGGTATGGTGCTTGCTGTGGCCAGATGCTGCTTGTTTAAGAGAATTTAGGAAAATCTGAAGCAGGAGCCAAAACAGGCCAATCCTGTGATAAAGCCACTGGAAACAGCTTGGGTGGGCCTAAGAGTTGGGTGGGGCACAACCTTAGGGAATCACCAGGGTGGAGCAAACAGTGTGAGCCAGGTTGCTGGAGTCACAGATATGGTGGCCGTCTGCTGGCCATGTTGGGGAAGGGCTCACCAAAGGAACAAAGACCTCTACCAGCACGTATGTCCGGGAGAAAGCTGCCTCTTCAGTTCTCATCGCAATGCTAAACAACTCAGTTCTTCCCCATATGTCTCTGGTGCCTTTTATGCTGCCTCCCCTCCACGCTGGAGCTCAGCAGGAGCAAGTCTGAGTACATCTGTGTGCAGACCCTTTACGAGGAACTGCCTGGGGCTCCAGAAGCCTCAGCCTCCCTCAGCCTCAGTTCATGCTGGTTTTTGTTTTTTGTTTTTTATAATAATTTTTCTTTATTGACTTTAGAGAGAGAGGAACGGAGAGGGAGAGAGATAGAAACATTGATGAGAGAGAACATCGACTGGCCGCCTCCTGCATGCCCCCCACTGGGGATCGGGCCCACAACCTGGGCATGTGCCCTGACTGGGAATTGAACTGGCGACCTCTTGGTGCATGGGTCGACGCTCAACCACTGAGCCACACCAGCCAGGCATCAGTTCATGCTGGTTTTTATAGCCACAAGTCATGGGGACTTCTCTTCCTGGCACTGGAACCCTGAGCTGGGAGCCTGGTGTGGGACGGAGACCCCTCACTCCTCCAAGAGGACCTTCCCAGCCAAGATGTCCTCTTGGTTTTTATCCGCCACCCGTGGGTGTGAGACCAGCCCATCCTCGCCTCCGCCACTCCTACCAGTCTCGATGTGGCTGCTTCTTTAATTTCGTAGTTGTAGGACTTCCACTCAGCTCGAGTTCAGGTGGTTCTGAAGGATGTTTGTTCTGTAGTTTAGTTGTAATTTTGATGTGGTTGTGGGAGGAGGTGAGTACCACATTTACCTACGCCGCCATCTTGACCAGAAGTCCGATAAAATTGATTTTTAATTCTCTAAAGTGTGCCTTGAGGAAAGGTACCTGTGATTTCTTTAAGATTTTGAATAAAACTCATTCTATCTCAAATGTATTTCACCACTAAAACTGCTATACCACTTGATGGAAAAGAGAAAAGCAACTTTTTAAATACAGAAAACTTAAAAGTTCATCTCATTGAAGGTGTGGAGAGAAAGGTCTCTAAGTAATTATCCTCTGCACATTTCTGAATTCATTCCTTAATCAGATCACTTCCATTCACACTGCTTGCTGTCTTGAAAGTCCATGACTTGCTGACAATGGAACAGCTTTACTTGTTGAGGAAGATGTTCTCAATTATAGCAATTATTTTTAAATTACTGCTGCTCTTCAGCATATGCATTAAATAGAATAATCTAGAGTATTTTATATTAGTGGGAAAAGGGTAATCCAAACATTTTTCTTTTCTGACTTTGCTTATTACATTTTCAGTACTCTGAGACTGTGGAACAGGGTCGGTCACAGCCCACCGCTATTTATTGAACATCCATGGCCACTGTCTGACATGGCATTGAATATAACATTGTATGGTTATTCGAAGCCTTTTTGCCTCTGTGCTAAGTGACTCAACCCATCAGAAGAAATTTATAATGGACATATAATTCACCAATTTAGTCTTCATGAGATTGATTTGTTATGAAGTTACTGGCGGTAATGTCTTTGAGAGGGTAGACCTTCATTTCAAACAAAGACAGCCTCATCTGTGGGTTTCAAAGCATGTCTATATACAGTAAGTCTGTGTTAAGGAAATGGAATGAAGCCAACCATTAAAAATGAGAAAATATGTGTGTAAGGGTTTAGAACTGAGGGTGTTATATAGTGGCTTTAAATTAGGAGCTTCAGATTACATTGAAGGTTAATATGGTTTGAATGTTTATTTTGAATCCTATAGAAAAGTTAGCACCCTTAATTAGATAACGTGACTTTAGCATCCCCAGGCTGTCTTCTCCCCACAATATCAAAACGTACTTTCAAGCCCACTCCCTTTAATGTGGTCCCATAGGTGTTCTATCATGTTCCTCTTAAGAAATATATATTGTTGTCTCTTTGGCAACCAGGGCTTTTTAGTCAGCTTCATGCACCTCCACACCTCTCTTTACACTGCTGGAAACTTGAAAACCTACATCCCATTCTCTTTTGGATGTCCAGGCATGCCAAGGCTTCTTTCTAATTCTATCAAATGACCACAAGGTAATCTAATCAACTGATTCATACTAAAATTGTTAACAGGAAGTGACTGACCAGTAGGAAAGGCCATTCTTCAACCACTCAGGTTTTAATTCTAATTTAGCAGTGATACTCCACAGGCAATGCTGGTGACTGGAGTTCGAAGTCAGAATTTGCTGGGATGATAGCCCAATGGCTAGTGGGGCCTGATCAGTCTGATGACTGATATGTGAGACCTTTGGTAACAGAAGGAATCTGAAAGCCTCTAACTCATGGCAGTCTGAAATAGACATAGGCAGAGCCTTGTAAATTTCCAGTGACATTTTTAAGAGATCTGTTGTAAATAATCTGGTATTACCAGTTCAGTCTGTCCTGTATTTATCAGAAAAAAATAGAATCTTCTGCTGGAAGATATTAGAAGTACTGGTGTCTTAAGCAAAAGACTTGAATTTGGCTGCCTGGCTTTTTCCCTTTGGCTACTACTTTGCAGATGGAATGGTTGAGAGGGAGGATGGAGCAGTTGACTGGGTAGCTGCTCTGTGCAGTTGCTTTTGTTTATTTTCTCACTGACCGGGCACAGCATAGGCAGAGGCGATGCATGTTTCCTGACATTGCACCAGTGATGTATGGCCTGACCTTCAAAATGAGGAACATCTTCTCTGTGGGTGAGAGTATAGCCGTGCAAATGCTCTTATCCCACATTGCTCAGCAGTTTGCAACCAGTTCTTACAAAATGCACCCACCCCACTGAGTTTACTAAAGCTTGTATATTGGCTTTAGTTTGAACACTTTGGCAAATTAAGGACTGAGTGAAACCATAAAATTGATTTTGTTTACAACAATGCTTTGTGGTGTCTGTTGGTTGTTCTCCCATTTCCTTTCCTTGAGTCTTTGAGGTTGTTTTGGTAGGTCGTTTTCTAACTTGCTAATGAATTTGTATCCATTCCAGTTAAAGGATAACCCTGCCCCTTGGTGTCCTCTTAATTGATAGTGAGCATGATATGTCCTCTTCTTAGTGTTTGTTTGACGTAGGCCCAGTGAACACCTGTCTTCCATCTGTCTCATCAGTATCAGGACCCACTGACAACTGCTTTGTGGTGAACAGATTACATGTCTGATATCTGCTCTGAACTGTTAAGACATTGGCTTAAATCTCCTCCCAAACATTGCAAAGAAAGGATGACATAGCAACATGTTTTTGTAGTGTGATGTCCCATATATGCAATATATTAAAAAACATATTTGGACACATTTTATTTCTAGAAATACTATTATCATACTTTGTAGGACCTTTTAGGGATACAAAACACTCCACCTATTTCTGAATAGATATGAATTGTGGTAACAGGTATATCCTGCAAGTGAGAGGATGTGTATCATAGTCCTAACTTTGCTGACAACTTGTATATTTTTCGGTAAGATGCTGAAATTATTTGTGACCACGGTTCTTTATATATAAAATGGAGAGCTTTTTCTGGATCAACAGTTCTCAACCTCAGTTTCACATTAAAATCATTGTGGGAAATTTTTGAAATATACCAATAATCATCCCTCATTCCAGACATATTACAAAAAGGAAACTCTAGAAGGGAGACTAGGGTATTGCAGATATTTAAAGATCCCCAAGTTATTCTAATATGCAGCCAGAGTAAAGAACCAATGGATTCAGTGATTTCTAAAGTCCTACTGCTCTAAAATTATATGATGCTAATCTCTTAGCAGATCTTTGGGTTGTATTTTCTATCTTTGGAGTTAAAAGTACTAATTGAATTAGACAAGTACATTAAATCAGCTCATACAATCTCACAGTAAGAGTCAAAGCCAAATGTGTCTTTTTAAAAGAAAAGATTTTTAGCCACTTTTTTCTTTTTTATTGAATTTATTGGGGTGACACTGGATAACAAAATTATACAGGCTCCAGGTGCACAATTCTACAACACATCATCTGTACACTGTACTGTGTGTTCATCACCCCAAATCAAGTCTCCTTCCATCACCATTTATCCCCCCAAACCCTCCTCCACCTCCCACCACCCCACTCCCCCAGGCAATCACCACACTGTTGTCCATATCCATGAGTTCTTTCTCCTTTTTTATTAGCTCTTATAAAGTATTTTTTAACATTGTCATTCTCGAGCTTTATGCATAAAGTTGTTAACAATACAGAGTACTGTTTCTCTCTCACCCTGGGTGATTCTGGTCCAGTAGCTATGACACGGATACCCAAACTCCACATTATTAATAAACCCCCCAGCTATTTGCTCCATGTGGATCTACTGATCTCATGTTTAAAAATATTGTCCTATACCCTGTAGTCATTTTCTAACTCTTTGCTAAATAATAAAGGTATACAAGACATGACTCTTCTGGTTTACCATAAGATGGTCTCAGTGTCTCTCTATTTGGTTCAATAGTGCAGCTATGAGTGCCATTATAAGCAAATGTTAAGATTGGACCTAGTATGTTTTGAGTGAATTTTGAGTTTTCCTTAGAACTACAAGATTACAAGTTAGAATTGTAAGGGAGCCATCTAGTGGATGAGCATGCAGGCCTGTTGCATCTTGTCCTAAGGTCTTTGCCTTATGGGTTTAATCAGCATATAGAGTTAAATAAATATATCTAAATAAGTATAGATATATATATATATTAAATATGTATGTTTATATACTTGATTTTATGTTTATATTAAATTTTAATGCTTTTAAAATATTTTATGTTTTTGCTTTTTTTCAAAAATTAATTTCTCATTATTTTATAGATAAAAGCTTATATTTTATGTAGTTCTATTTTTATGAAACATGAATATAGAAGAAAATAAGATCATTTTTTTCATGAAATAAAACATATTCTGTTTGTAGGGACATATAAAAGTATGCAAGTAACTAAAACGTATTTTTTAAATTCCTTTAATTTCAATGAAGGAGGGATTTAAGGACTTAAAAGTAGTTTGTGCAATTAGAGAATACAGATATAATGTGACAGATTCACAATCTAAGACATTGCCTTTTTATCTGTTTTGGAATTTTTAAAGTCTATAACAAATGCATTGGGCTGCTTAGGTCACTGCCAAAAAATATACATCATGCTACTTACCAAATCATTTATAACCACCAGATTATTCATCTCTCAAATGACCATCCTCCTGCTTTTGTGCATGTTACTTTTATAATACAATAAAGATGAGTTAGACATTTGAGTGACAGTTTTTATCTTTTACACATAGAGAGAAATACAAGCTCATAAGAGAACGAGATGCCCAAGACATTCATTTTTCCAAGACCACATTTTAATTTAGCTATATTTTCACAGGAAGCATTTGAAAAATTTAACATTTTAAATTGCATTGAAAATATTTTATCACAATTTACATTGTATCAAGTTCTGTTGGGCCATTTCTCCTTCCCCTGTAGTCAAACTTCGGGCATCTGATCCACCCATAGCTGACTGCTATTCAAGTAACTTCCAGGTTTTCTCCCCAATGATATTTTCCCCCCTCTCTCCTCCAGTATCCAGACTTCCAAATGCCTTCTGGGTATTACTTCCTGATATTTCTCTACCACCTCAACATGCCCCACATGAAATTAGTAATCCTTGCACCTCTGCTGTTTTACCTCTCTATTTCAGTTAAAGGTTTTTGTAATCCTCACAAGAAGAAAAGATTCTAGTCCTCTTTAATCTTCTTTCTTTCTAATCCTCCTTCCCCCTTTTTTCCTGTTAGTTCAAATTTTAAAATCTTCTGACATCATTTATTTGGGATACTCTGCACTCTGCTATATAGGTATTATGAGGACAGATCCTGTGGAAGGCAAGTAGTCTCTAAGAGAACTACCAAGTTTCTTGCTGCTGTATAATCCCCTCCCCTTGAGAATTTTAAAGACTGTGAATATGATGGATGCTACTCTCTTGACTGAGGCACATCCTACGGGGCAAAAGGGAAGGAGATTTTGCATATATATTTAACATCTCAAATCTGTTAATTTTGAGCTAATCAAAATGGAGATTATTCTTTCACTCATATATGGGGTATAAAACTGAAAGTAACAAATGAACAAACAAGAAAAACAAACAAAAACTCATAGACACAGACAACAGTTTAGTGGTTACCAGAAGGAAGGTGGGTGAGAGGGTAGTAAAGGATAAAGAAGGTAAAATATGTGGTGACAGCAGATGATTTGACTTTGGATGGTGGGCACACAATGCAATATACAGATCGTGTATCTTAGAATGTACACTTGAAACCTATATAATCTTATTAACCAGTGTCACTCCAATAAATTTAATTTTAAAAATAGATGTTATTCTGGGTGGACCTGACTTAATTAGGAGAACACTCTAAAACAGGGAGGTACTGGGCCCTTCCTCAAGAAAGATATTCTCCTGCTGGAAAGGAAGTACTCTTTCATGAAGTCAGCAGCCATGTTGTCAGAGGGCCATGTGATAAAGAACTTGAAGTGGCCTCTAGGAGCTGAGAGCACTCTCTGGTTGATAGCCAACAGGAAAACAGATAGCTAAGACCACAGGGAACTGAATGCTGCCAACAACCATGTGAGCTTGGAAGAGGACCCAAGCTCCATAAAAGAATGCAGCTCAGCCAACACCTTGATGCGACCTTGTGAGACCCAGAGCAAGGGACCCAGTTCAACCACACCTGCACTCCTGACCCAAATAAACTGTTAGATAATAAATTTTATGTTGTTTTAAGCCATGACATTTTTGGTTATTTGCTATGCAGCAATAGATAACTAATACAGGTCCTCATTATCTTTTGCTTTGGATCAGTATAATAACCTTTAAAGTAAGTTTTCTTATCTCATCCATCTACACATTGTAGCCAGGGTGATCTTCCTTAAAAACAGAGGAGGATGTTTGTCTTGTTCAAAGCTTTATTACTAGAAGAATAGTAACATATTGTATGCATCTTAGAAGAATACTTTATCTTAGAAGAATGCTAGCCTATTGTATGCAGGTTACAAATATTGACTGCTGGACTGAATAAATGAATATCATCTATCGACCTTTACATACACCAAAACCTTTGCTGGTCCCCAATTTCTAACAGAGAGACATCCTTCTTTTTATTGTTGAATTTATTGGAGTGACACTGGTTAATAAAATTTTATAGGTTTCATGTATACAATTCTACAACACATCATTTGTATATTGTATTGTGTGTTTACCACCCCAAGTCAAGTCTTCTTCCATCACCATTTATCTCCCCTTTACCCTCTTCTACCTCTCCCACCCCCTTTCTCTCTGGTGATCATCATATTGTTGTCTCTGTCCATGAGTCTTTTTTTTTTTTCTTTGCTTAATCCCTTCAGCTTTCCTCACCCAACCTCCAACCGCCTGCCCTCTGACAGCGTATGATTTCACTTATATGTGGAAATAAACTAACAAAGTGGAGACAGACTCATGGATACAGAGAACGGAGACATCCTTCCGATATAAGAAGGCTGAATAATAAAATGCTTAAGTATGTATATGGATTCTACAGTTAAAGACCTTGGGTTCAAATTCCAGCTCTGATACTTCCTAGCTTTGTGACTTGTAAGTTGCATTACCTCACTAAACATTCTCTCATTTATAAAACATGATAAATAATAATTACTACCACTCCAAACTGTTGTGAAGATTAAATAAGATGAGTTTAACATATTTTCACAGTGCAGGCAATAGATAAATGAATATTGGTTATACTTATAAAATTGGAGGCCCTCTACTATTTATAGTTCCCTTCTATCCTCCAACTATATGAAGTAGGCACCTTTGTGTCTTCTGTGTTTGCAGCATGATGTACAGTAAAATGCATGGATACTGGGTCAGTTTCAGTCTCTGAACTGGCTATAGGACTTTGAACAAGTTTCTTCACAGCTAGTTTGGCTATATCTGGAATGGGGCTAATTTTAATATATAGCTTGAGAATTTATCTTGACTCTGTCTCCCAACAAATCAGTCACATTGAACAACAGCCAAAAATTAGACAGTGAGGTCATTTACTATAAGGGTAGTTTGATAAATTTTTTAAAATATGTTTTTATTGGTTTTTTAGAGAGAGAGGAAGGGAGAGGGAGAGAGAGATAGAAACATTGATGAGAGAGAAACATTGATCAGCTGCCTCCTGCATGCCCCCCATTGGGGATTGATACCTCAGGCATATGCTCTGATCGGGAATTGAACCAGCAACCTCTTGGTGCATGGGACGATGCTCAATCCATTGAGCCACACCAGCTGGGCTGATAAATGTTTTTCATAATATTTTGAAGACCCAGAGAAAACTTTCTCTTATTAAAATTATTTGTGTGGCTCTTGGACAATCCATGTGTTGTTGTTGTGTTCATCTGACTAGGCTTTCATCTTTCCATTATCTACTACTTGAAAAAAAAAATCTGTACTTGCTGTAGTTCCAACCTTACTTTCTATCTGTATTTCTTTTTTTCCCTTGCCAATTTCTAATTTATGTTTTCCTGCTCTATATGTAAGTTACCTTTAAGTTCATTCTTGAAAAAAAGAAGAGTAAAAGTAAATATATAAATGTCTTCTAGGGTTGTCACATATAAAACAAGCACTATTTAAGTGCCATTTTTAGGAGTGTATGTATCAGTGTTTTAGGGGTGAGAATTAACAAATTATGTCAAAAACTGATATAGATAGGAAAACTGATAAAAAAAAAAAGCAACTTACTAAATCTTACCAAATGAGTCCCACTTCTTGCCATTGAATAGATCATAGATACAATTCATAAAAAGGCAAATATAGTGCTTCTTACATCACTTATTTAGTTAAAATGGGAATCACATGTGTTAGGCAGACTGTGATTTAATGAACTGATGTTGATATTGAAACTGGTACTCTCTTTTCTCCCAGAGGTATGGCCGAATTTATGCTTTAGCCAGCTGCATTTCCACCAGATTGTGTTTGAAAGTCAGTTGGTGAATCATCCCTGATGCCTCATTGAACATAATGTTGAGCAGCAAGATTTCTGTGTTCTATTAATGTGTTTAAGCAGCACTAAACACCAGACATATCAGTGGAAATATTGGTCAGATCATTTGTCTACCATTCTGTAGCAAAAACAGTTGACTGAGAATGTCCTAATTTTTTTAAGTGTTTGGGTAGCTATTTTTTAATAAACATGCTTCTGTATGGAGATATGCTAACACTTTATCGTGGAACTATCATGAAATAATCAGAAGTTTTGACTGAAATAAAACTACATTTGTGGGTGTAGTCTCTCTTACAAATATTCAAATGCTACTTCAATTTTCAGACTTGAAAGTAAATAACTCTTCCGTGACTCTTCATGGAGCAAGGGAATGGTACATATTACCAGAGTCACACTATATGTTGAATTGGGGGGACTGACCATTCTGTGAGATTTTCAACAATATTATTGAGCTCTATTCTAGTTAGCTTAGAATGGCTATATTTTGTGTTAGCCACCACTGACTTGCACCAAAAAGATAAATTGTAAGTGTAAGCAGCAAATATCAAACCCTCTTAGGGTTTTATTCCTTCTGTTTATTAATTATTTTCCATTTCAAGATCACTATTTCAGTACCATATACATCCAACATTAGAAATAAAGACATCTGTAATGTATTGATATTGTTAAATTGGCATTTAGTAAAATAAAACCACCCCTTGCAGTCATGGGTGAGAACTTGCCTTTCTCCTAGAGCCAAGTTCATTAGAAATTCATGCACACAGCCCAGAAAAAAAAAAAAAACAGAGTTTTTATGAGGTTTCAACAAGTAATATATCTGCATGATGGGTTGTTCCAAGAAACTGAGCAAATGAAAATGTCAGTTTGCAGAAACTGTCAAAACCAGCATAACCTAATTTAGAATTTCTGCTTATTTAATAATCCACCAGTACCCCCTATCAGATAGAGTCCTGTCAGTCTTGCAGGAAAAATACTCATTCTTCTTGCACGTAAGGTAGGTTTATAGACACCCTGGGCTCTGCTAATGGGAAAAAAACACTAATTAGATACAACACCCAATCATTAAAGAGCAGCAAGCACAGTTAGTGATTTTAGCTATGAAATGCCACATGCCTTGATCAGAGTATACCTTTATATGTCAAAGTGGGACCCCAGTTTGTATGCAGTTATAAAACAGTGTGCCTCACTCCGTGCTTTGCACATGGCACAAATTATTTATATTCTCAAAAATACAAATGGATAAGTAATTTTATTAATGTAATGTTTATAATGTGAGTTTGACTTGCAAATATTTTCAATATTGAACTTTTAGAAGCAGTCATAGGTACTTATTTAGGGCCTGTAGTGTTCGCCTACTAAGGGCCTCGAATATTACTATTTTGCATAATAACATGTCTTTACAGCCATCACCTCTCATTTCATGATTTATGGTTGTTAGCTACTGTAAAACAAATATGTTAGACTGGCAATGGTGATAAAGTATATACATAAATTAGATTTATTCTAAACTAGCAATAGAGAAACCCTGAATGGGGTGGGGCAGGAAATGACCAGAGTGTGAAGACGGGAGGGGTGTGTAGAGAGGTATTATTAAGAAGAATCTATTCAGGCATTTTTAATTGCATATAATAATTTGATTGCAAGTTTCAAAGACAGACTGAAAAAGAATGTAATCAATTCTGTGCGTGTTGGCACAATAGAAACTTATGGGGAGACTGTGGAGAAAATGATATGAGAACAGCTGAATGAACTCAATAGCTATGATGTGGAGCCTTCCTTATTGTTGAAAATGGAAAAGAGTGCAAAGGCAAACTGCACCAGATTTGGCAGCAAGCTGTGTTTTCTCAGTACATTAGATCCCTATTGCTCATGAGTATTAGAGAAAGACCTACACACCTGCTTCTGCTATTCTCAAGCTGAATGATGATTACAGAGTTTATAAATGGCCTTTCTTTCCTCTTTGCTAATGTTTCCTCATATGTGGGAGAAGGTAGATTATCTGGCTATCTAAATATCACCTGAATTTGTTATGCCATGTAGCGGGTGTTCAAGAAATTAGAGTGGATGGTTTTGGTTGAAAGTTTTAGGTAATACAATATTTCTGACATATTTAATCATATTCTTCAGAGTTTCTATTTGTTTTCCCTCTCCACCTGTTAATAATTATCATTTTGGCTCCATAGGCCTGTTACCTCGAGTCATATTGACACAGTTCTGTCACTGTTTGATACTGCTTTCTCTCAAACGCACAATGGTGTAATTTCTCTCAATATGCCGTTTCTTAAGCCCATCCTTGCTTTACTGTTTATTCGATCACATGTGAATCTGGGAGTCACCCTCTTGTTATACATGACAACAGCTTCTCACGTGGTTTCTTTGTTCCTAACTTGTCTCAATTTCTTTCTAGCCATTATAGATCACCAAGACCCAGTTTGATCATCCATTTGGTTTGGGAGGTTAGAAAAATAATTTTATTGATGTCCTCAGTGACTCACAATTGTTCAAATCACCTATAGTAATCAATAGACTACAGGTGTTGGCAAGTGTGGCATCAACTATAGAAGGTGGATGTGGGCATGTGTAGTCTGGAGAACAAATTGTCAGTGAAATCAGAGGCAGATTTGGTTGTCTATAGTAGTAGAGTCTTTTTTTTTTTTTAATCCTCACCCGAGGACATTTTTGCATTTATCTTCAGATAGAGCGAGAGAGAGAGAGGGAGAAAGAGAGAGACAGAGAAACATCGATGTGAGAGAGACACATCGAGTGGTTGCCACCCACACGACCCCAACTGGGGCTGGGGACAAACTGCAACCAAGGTACATGCCCTTAGCGAGAACCGAACCCAGGACTCTCCCGTCCGCGAGCCAACACTCTAACTGCTGAGCCAAATGGGCCAGGGCCAGTAGTAGAGTCTTATTAGGACATGGCCTAGAACTCTATTTTCAAAACAAAAAGAATGTGTAATCCCCCCCTTTTTTTTATTATCAATGACCTCTTAATGAACACTGAATTAGTACTACAAATTGTGATGTAAGAGGAGTTTAAGGAATCTAAATTTAGACTATTTTTTCTGTATTTCTCTATATTTTACAATGCTTTCATTAAAAAAATATAGCAATCTTTAAAAATAAGATTTATATACTATATAGGCCTTTCAATCTAGGAAAAATGGAAATACTGATAGAAAACATATTTCTTCATGGTCTGTGTTAAAATTGTACAATCTTATTTATAGTAATCTATTTAGAATGTATCTTGTGTAGTCTGATCTCTGTTGCAGAAGGTGGAATAGTTATTTTCCTTGTCATTAGTCCTGATTTCTTATGTGATACAAAATTCTTATACCTATATTAAAATACTTTAAAAATACAGTTAATTGTTTACACAAAGACCTTGAATATCATTGCACATTAAATTTCAAATTTTCTATGGTAATTTTAAAAAATGCATAGTGTGCCTTATGTTCCGTTTGCTGCTGAAACAAATTATCAAAAACGTAGTGGTTTAAAATAACACACTTTTATTATTTTACGCTCCTGGGGTTAGAAATTTTATTGCATTTTTTTCCTGGAGGTTCCAGGGAAGAATCCATTTCTTTGTCTTTCCATTTTCTAGAGGCTGTCTACATTTCATGGCTCATGCCCCTCTTTCATGATCTCCAAAACCAGCAACATTTTATCTTTCTGACCACTTTTCAGTAAGCATATCACCCCCTCTGATTATTCTTCTTCCTCTTTCTTCCCCATATAAGGGTCCTTATGATTCCAGTGGACCCACCTGGATAATCCAGGGTAATCTTCTTATTTTTAGGTCATCTGATTAGCAGTATTAATTCCATCTGTAATCTGAATTCCTCTTTACCACGTAATCCAACATATTCACAAATTTTGGGAATTAGGATGTGGACCACTTTGGGGGGGGATTATTCTGTCTACCACATAGTGATATATGGGTGTGGAAATATATAATTTCTTTTAGCAATGTCTGCCCATGAAAACAAACAATTCAGAAGAATAGATTAAATATTTTCCCGTTTTTTACTTTGGCACTAGACTTTTACCTATAGAATGAAAGGAAATTAACACAATGATACAGTGTGTACTTTGAATCAATTTGAGGACTAGAAATTGTTTATAAAAATAAATACACATATGAGTTATTAAATTCAAGTACGAGATAATGGAATTTTCTTCAACTAAAACTAATGCCCTGTGACACTAATACATAAAGCAAATTCCAGAATGTAACTGCAGATTCTAAGAAGTGCTGAAGTCACAAAATTGCTAACATTTCTAAACTTCTTCCTGTGAGCCACTAATCATTGGCTATGAGCTAATAACCATATAATGTTTCCGTGATACTATATTCCACAAATGCAGAACACATTTATTTTTTTTTTCTGTCAAGTGGTACCAGTTTTCAGGCCCAATTCTAAATTCCTAAATTGAGAGATTAGGAACAAGCTCTCAATCACTCGCCGGGAACTTATTTGGCATTGTCACATAGTGTGAGTACCCATGAAACTTTGTATGCAGTTGCAGTGTATGAATATTTTGCATTTGGGGGTTAGGAGTTCAGGTAATTGGGATGATTCCTATGGAAATAGAAGCTAGTAGTCATAAGATACAGGGACATAGTCTTAAGGCAAACATACTGTATAATGACATCAAACAAGGAAAGTAATTGATTTAGGGAACTCCCTTTTGGGCTGAATTAAGCAATTCTTCACACAAAAGACATCATGATACAATTGCATTAAGTGGTGGTTTAGGATACAAGAGGCCTAGTTTCTGGTCCTGGCTCTCTCTCTAATTATCTGCATCCTTTTGAACATGTTAAAGGACATCTTTTTGCCTCATTTCCCTCATTTTAAAAATGAGTTGAGGTAGAATTATTGCTGAAGTCCTCTATCATTCAAATCTTCTGTGATGTTATCATCCCAGTTTTAAATGATCTCCACATGCATCACATCATCTGTGGTGACTCGTGGAAGAAAGGGGTTGGGCGCAAAAAAAAAGGAAATAGATCAAGCCCAGCCAGTGTTGTTCAGTGGTTGAGCATTGACCCATGCACTGGGAGGTCGCCGGTTCGACTCCCGGTCAAGGGCAGGTGCCCGGGTTCTGGGCCCGGTCCCTGGTGGGGGACGTGCGGGGAGGCCGATTGATGTTCTCTCTCATTGATGTTTCTATCTCTGTCTCCCTCTCCCTTCCTCTCTCTCTAAAATCAATAAAGAAAAAAAGGAAACAGTGCAGGCAGATGTGATATGACAAAGATCTTGAAACCATGAGTAGTGGAAGCAGAGAGCTCACTGAAATGCTGAGAGCTGAAAAGGGCTCGTTCACATATCTCCTTGCTACTTTACAGTTTTCTGAGTTCAATTCCAATGGCAATGGTAAATATGAAAGAAATAGCCTCTGGATGTTTTACAGTAGTTCTGCCTTATTGTGTATGAAATAGGCTTGATACTAGAAAGTTGATAGCAAAGTGAAGTTCTCTGTATAAGTTTTTTTCCAACTGAGTTCTTTTATAGAACTGAAACTGTACTCCCAGAGGAAGATAAATGGTCCAACAAGATGCAATAAAAATCAGAGAATGTTATCATAGTAGAGACAGGATGGAATACCAACAAAATCTAGCCCATGCCCACATTTAACTGATGAGAACATGCATTAGGGCTTCATGATTCACTCAGGATCATGAAACCAGTTAATTACAGACTCAGGGAGGTGACTGGATCTAGTCTTTCACACGTTCAGCTATGTTCAAACTTTTATACTTGAATTAAAGAAAGAATGTTTTTTCCCAGCCAGTGTGGCTCAGTGGATTGACTGTTATCCCATGGACTGAGAGGTCCTGGTTCAATTCCTGGTCAGGGCACATGCCTGGGTTGCGGGCTCGATCCCGAGTAGGGGGCGTGCAGGAGGGGGCTGATTGATGTATCTCTCTCACATTGATGTCTCTATCTCTCTTTCCCTTCTCTCTCTAAAAAACGAATGAAAACATTACAAAAAAAGAGGGAATGTTTTTAGTTAAATATTGATTGTATTTAATATTAGTCACTAATTTTAATGAGCTAATACTTCAATGGTGCTTCATAAGTGCCCAGCACTGTTCTAGATGATTAACTCATAGATACTTTTATTGCCTCACTTAATCATCCCAACAATCTTATAAGATCCTCTGTTTCTACTCCTGTATTACAGAAGGGGGAACAGTGTCTCAGTTCACAGTTTTAATTAATTGCAAAGATGGGATTTGAACCCAAACAGTTTGGATCCAAACCCTTTGTTCTCAATTATTCTATAATGATTTGGAACTTAAATGCTATAAGAAAAATTGAACTACCAAGTTGGACCTGGATTTTTTCATGGTCACAATCATATGAGGATCTTTAATTTATATATATGACTTTTCAGTCTAACTGAGGCTCATTTATTCACATGTAGTGATTGAGCAATTATCAGACGTACAGGGATTTCCAAGTGGTCTAGGGGCTACAAAGGATAATATAATTCAAAATTGTAGCATGCATGATAAAATAGTATAATAAATAGCATTAATTACAAATTTTTAGACATCACATATTCATATTTAATATGGGCCAAGCTTTGTGCTAGATGTCTTACATATATAATCTCATTTAAATTTCATGTCAGCCCCTTGAGGCGAGTCATTTTTCAATTTTACCTATCATAAAATGGAGGCTTGAATAGGTAGGCAATTTATCCATGATCACAAATGAAGTGACAGAGTTGGCACTCAAATCCAGATCTGTGTGAGTGAAAATCCCATTTTCTTTATATTACTCTGCTTGGAATCTAATAACCCAATTCAAAGGAAAGAACATACAATGCTTTTTTTCTAGTCCCAGCTGGGGGAATGTTACTTTGAATGCTCAGCCAGATCTTTCATGGCCACTCTTTGTTCAGATCTTATGGGTTCCTGTTTTTATTATTAGTAGTAGTAGTGTCTCCCCACACATGGTAGTGAAGAAAAATCCTAGTGTTCATCTCTGCCTTGTATTTAAGCTCTTCCCACCAATTAAGTTTAATACCAGAGTATTGCAAAGTACTTTAGGAGTCTGAGTGATGGAATGAATGGGGATAGAGATGTACAAGTAACTTTCTAAATATATGATTTTAACTTAAAATGTAATGATTACTTTTTTCCCTTTCCTACTGCTCTTCTAATTTCCCATTATTTCAATATTATTTCTCTCATCTACCTGAAGATCTACTCTACTTGAGATCTGGAACCTCCTCTGAAATAGTCACTCATTTAGGAACTGGACTGAGTATCTCTTTCTTTCACCAAATGATGACATGGCTGCAGGTTTTTATTTCTATTGAGGGCATTCTTGGAAAGAGAAAGGTTGCATCTCAACCTGTTAGAAAATATTGAATTATGAAATGATTATGGCCTCTTAATTTCTTTTCTCTCACTTTCTCACACATGCACATCAACATTGTGAAATTCTGTATGTATCCCTATTATCTATTTGTTTCTGGTATTATGGTGATTTACCGATTAGGGGTGTAAATATATGTGTATTATATTCAGATGGAGATATGTCAAGACAAATACAGTCTCCCTGACACTGATGCTTGTAGTCAACACCAGAATAGAAAGTTGATAGTTTCATTAAAGTTTTTGCAATTGGCTGCCATAGAAACCAGTGCAAGAGTGACTTTGCACTGAAATATGACATCTCTGAGATATGTCTGGTGAATCTTTATATAGAAAGTGAAATAAATTAGACAGCAATTTTATAGAGACCCTTTTAGATCCTCAAAACTTGAGTCCAAAACTACTTGAACAAAGTTTAACTATTTAGAAAAAGAAAAGACATTGGTTCTTGGTATTCTTAAAGTAATTAAAAAGACATTCTTTAGATGTTAATAACATTTGATGTGAGAATTATTCTATGTAGAGCATTTAGCTCATTTCAGAAATGATATAGATCAGGTTTTCAAGATGGCTTTGGAGTAGTGGAAGCTACACTCATCTCCTCCCAGCTCCAAACCAAATTTACAGCTACATTATAGAGCAATCAACCTGAATGACCAACTGAAGGACAGCTGAACAGGACTATTATATTCAAAGATTTATAGAAGAAGCTACATGGAGAAAGGCAGAGACGTGGAGAGGACTGGCCCCTGCACCCATGTGTGGCAGCTGAGAAGACAGAAGGATGTCTCAGTTCCAAAAGTGACCCCTGAGGAACGTGTGGTCTCAAACCCACACTGGGACCCCCAACACAGAGCACCAGGGCTTAGAAGTGGAGCCTGTATAGCATTTGGCAGTGAAAATCAGCAGGGACTCTGTCCTCCAGGAAGACAAGAGAGTCTTCTAGAATCCCAGATGCTCTCCCAAAGGGACAACACACAGGAGCTTGCTCTCAGGGTCCAGAAGAGGGAAGGTGACTCAGGGTATACAGGAGTCGTAAAGAGCCCTGGCCGGTTTGGCTCAGCGGTTAGAGCGTCGGCCTGCGGTCCAGAGGAGTCGTAAAGAGAAGACTTAGGTGGTGTGGCCCCAAAGAGACATCTGGAGGGTCAGCTACTGAGGTCCTGGTCCTGAGTCAATATCCCACACTTCCCTCAGGTGCCATCTTCCCAGGGTCAGGAACTCCTATTCTTGCAGCAATAGCCTGGGGAGTGCACTAACCCAGTCCTCCAAATACTGGTAACACCACCCTGCCAAGCTTGAGTCTGGCAGCAAGGACTGTTGGCTGCACCCAACAGGGACATTTGGCGCACTCTTTCTCTGGAGAAACTATAAGCAGACCCTGAGACAGGTACTGAACTGTGAGGCTTTGGAATAGGGGCCAGTCTTCACACCTGCAGGCTTGGCCAGCACCCCCCACCCAAAGGGAGACTGTCTTGATATGTTTTCCCAACTCACAGTGGCTCCACCCTGCTCAGCTTGCTGCTGCAGTGGGGACAGCAGGCTGCCCCCAACCTGAGCTGGTGGTGCACTCCTCCTGGGGGATCTAGAGTTGGAGACTCTGGTGGAGACTGAGTGGTATGGCTCTGGAGTAGGGACCGTAGTCTCTCCATTAAGTGCCTGACCACGTTGTTTCCAAGCGGAGGACACACTAGCCCTGTCATTCCTACCCGGTTGCTTCACCCTACTCAGCTTGCACCATGTGGAAAAAGCAGTGGGGTATATCCAGCTTGGGCCCACTCTATAGTCTTTCTTTGGAAGGCTCTGGAGGAAGATGAGGCAACCTCAGGGGCTGGTGTAGTAACCAACAGGTAGATGCCAACCTCAAAGAGCCTTAGGCCTTTTATTTATTTATTTATTTAATAATTTAAAAAAAAAAACCTTTTATTTTGAAAGAATTATACATTCACAGATGGTTGCAATAGTGCAGAGAAGTCCTGTGTACCCTTCACCCAGTTTCCCTCAATGGTTACATTTTATATAACTATGGTACAATCTCACAACCAGGGTTTAACTGGACCTTTTATTGATCTTCCCCTAGCTCAGAGCTGCATGAAACTGAACCTAATATACACCTTGGCACAGCCAGGCCCAGTAGACACAACCACAATTAGTGAATAGCATGGTAGTGCCAGATAGGTAGTCCAAGGCAAGTTACACACTATGTCTTACATCAACCTGAACTGGAACCCCATTCAAGTGAACTCAGAGCCAACACAACCAGTGGTGAACTTTAAAACTCAGCAGAGATTGACCCAACTAGCTACACAAAAGGCACAGCCAAAGGGGGATTCCAACAGGCACTAGAACCTGCTAGGAACAACTCTGCCTCTGGGGAGAATCCCTAAGTGACTCATACATGGTGAAGGAGGTCTATCTTTATAATCAGCCAACCTGAGTGTTCACTCTACCCATAAACAGGTCAACAGCACTCAGGATTCAACTACAAAAGGAAGGGATCCATCACCCACAGAAGAAACATTTCTGGAGCACCTAGTTCAGATGATCTATAAGATTGTGCCACTGAGACTCACAAGCTACCTACATCAGAAAGTCCTCATAACAAGCTTGGGAGTCATAACACATCTACCTAATACACAGAGTCAAACACAAAAGGGCAAACAAAATGGGGAGACAAAGAACTATGCCCAAAATGAAAGAACAAATGAAATCCCCAGAAAAATGTTTAAATGAAATGGAAGTAATCAAGATACCAGATGCAGAGTTTAAAACAATGGTTATATAAGGATGCTCAAGGACCTTAGGGGAATAATGGATGAACTCAGTGAGAACTTAAACACAGATAGTAAGCAATAAAAATGACATAGAAACCATGAAAAAGAACCAGTCCAAAATAAAGAATGAGTAGAAGGAATCAATAGCAGGTTAGATGAAGCAGAGGATTAAATCAGTGATTTAGAGGACAAGATAAAAGTAAGCACCCATCACCCAGCCAGTGTGGCTCAGTGGTTGAGCATCGACCCATGCACCAAGAGGTCACTGGTTTGATTCCTGGTCAGGGCACATGCCCAGATTGTGGGCCAAATTCCCAGTTGGGGGCATGCAGGAGGTGGCCAATCAATGTTCTATCTCATCGATGTTTCTCTTTCTCCCTTCCCCTCTCTCAAAATCAATAAAGAAAAAAAAATAACAACAACAACACCAACAAAAAAGTAAGCACCGAAGCAGAGCATCAAAAAGAAAAGAGAATTTTTAAAAATTAGGAAAGTCTAAGGGACCGCTGGGATAACATCAAGCTTAACAACATTCACATCACAGGAGTACCAGAAGGAGTTGAGAGCAAGCAAGGGATTGAGAAGTTGTTTGAAGAAATAATGGCTGAAAACTTCCCAAACCTGGTGAAGGAAAAATTTACACAAGTTCAGGAAGCACAGAGAATTCCAATCAAGTTTAAACCAAAGACTCCCACACCAAGACACACGATAATTAGAATGGCAAATGTTAAAGACAAAGAGAGAATCTTAAAAGCCACAAGAGAAAGACAGGTAGTTAACTACAAGGGAGCTCCCATAAAGCTGACAGCTGATTTCTCAACAGAAACACTTCAGGTCAGAAGAGATTGGCATGAAATATTCCAAGTGATGAAAAGGAGGAAACTACAACCAGGACTACTCTATCCAGCAAGGCTACCATTTAAAATAGAAGGTGAAATAAAGAGCTTCCCAGACTAAAAAAAAAAAAAAAAAAAAAAAAAAAGCTAAAGGAGTTTATTACCAAAAACCCAATATTGCAAGAAATGTTAAAGGGCCTTCTTTAAGAAGAAGAAAAAAGAAAAGAAATAGAGAGAGAGGGTAACATAGGTATAAAGAATAAAATGGCAATAAATAAGTAACTTTCAGTGAAAACTTTAAATGTGAATAAAGTAAAAGCTCCAATCAAAAGACATAGCATAGCTGAATGGATAAGTAAGCATAACCCATATATATGCTGAAAGAGACCCACCTCAGAACAAAAGATACACACAGACTGAAAGTGAAGGGATGGAAAATATATTCCATACAAGTATTAAAAAAGAAAAAGCTGGAGTAGCAGTACATATATCAGACAAAATAGACTTCAAAACAATGACCATAACAGGAGACAAAGGAAGTCACTACATAATACTAAAAGGATCAATCCAGCAAGAGGATATAACCCTTGCAAACATATATGCACTCAACATATGAGCACCTAAATACATAAAGAAAATCTTGGTGGGCATTAAGGGAGAGATTGATAACAATACAGTCATAGTTGGGGATTTTAGCAACCCATTGACATCAACGGATGGATCTTCCAGTCAGAAAACAATGCAACAGTGACATTAAATGGCACACTGGACCAGATGGATTTAATTGATATTTAGAGAACATTTCATCCCAAAGCAGCAGAATATACATTCTTTTCAAGTGCACATGGAACATTCTCTAAGATAGACTGCATGTAAGGACACAACATAAGACTTAATAAATTCAAGAATATTGAAATCATATCAGGCATCTTCTCTGACCATAGTGTTATGAAACTAGAATTCAATTGCAATGAAAAAAAC
Organism: Tadarida brasiliensis; assembly: GCA_030848825.1. Classification (NCBI taxonomy): domain Eukaryota; kingdom Metazoa; phylum Chordata; class Mammalia; order Chiroptera; family Molossidae; genus Tadarida; species Tadarida brasiliensis. The sequence goes on along the minus strand of CM061280.1, from coordinate 113,592,294 downwards.
TCAAAATACCTTAAATATATGGAGACTAAATAACATGTTATTTAACAGCAAATGTGTTAGCAATGAGGTCAAGGAAGAATTAAAAAGTTACCTGGAGACAAATGAAAATGAACACAAAACAACCCCAAATCTATAGGATACAGTGAAAGCAGTCCTTAGAGGGAAATTCATAGCATTACAGGCCTAATTGAAACGAACATGAAAAATCTCAAATAAACCATCTAACCCTACACCTAAAAGAACTAGAAAAAGAACAAAAAACAAAGCCCAGAGTAAGTAAAAAGGTAATAATGAAGATTATAGTAGAAATAATGACATAGAGACTAAAACAAACGGCATAAAAATCAATGAAACCAAGAGCTGGTTCTTTGAAAAGATATACAAGATTGACAAACCTTTAACCAGTCCCCTCAAGAAAGAAAGAGAGAAGACCCAAATAAATAAAATCAGAAACAAAAGAGGAGAAGTAATAACTGACACCACATAAATACAAAATATTGTAATAAAATATTATGAACAACTGTATGCCAACAAATTAGACAATTTGGGTGAATTTGATACTTTTCTAGAAACATATGATCTTCCAAAACTGAATCAGGAAGAATCAGAAAATATGAATAGACCAGTTACAACTAATGAAATCAAAGCAGTGATTTTAAAAAATCCCAGCAAACAAATGTCTTGGACCAGAAGACTTCACAGGTAAATTTTACCAACTATCCAAAGAAGAACTAACACCTATCCTTCTCAACCCATTCCAAAAATTCAAGAGGACAGAAACTTCCAAGCCTATTTTATGACGACAGCATTATCCTAATTCCAAAACCAGATAAAGACACTACAAAGAGAAAATTATAGGCTGATATCTCTGATGAACACAGATGATAAAATTTTCAACAAAATATTAGCAAACCAGGTCCAGTAATACATTAAAATGATCATACACCATGATCAAGTGGGATTTATTCCAGGGATGCAAGATTGGTACAATATTTACAAAGCAATAAATGTGATAAATCACATAAAAAATGAAGGATAAAAATCACATGATCATATCAATAGATGCAGAAAAAGCAATTGATAAAATCCAGGAACCATTTATTATAAAAACTCTTAGCAAAGTGGGAATAGAGGGATCATACGTCAACATAATAAAGGCCATATATGACATAGCCACAGCCAATGTCATACTCAATAAGCAAAAACTAAAAGTGTGTCTCTTAAGAACAGGAATAAGACAGGGATGCCCACTTGGCACCACTCTTATTCAACATAGTACTGACATTTCTAGCCACAGCAATCAGGAAAGAAGAAATAAAAACATCCATATTAGAAAGGAGGAAGTAGAATTTTCATTATTTGCAGGTGACATAATACTGTATGTAGAGAAGCCTAAATATTCCACCAAAAAACTATTAGAACTGATAAATGAGTTCAGTAACATAGCAGGATACAAAATTAATATTCATAAATCAGTGGCATTTTTTATACACCAATAATGAACTATCATAGAAATTAAGTAAACAATCCCATTTACAATTGTATATAAAAAAAATTAGATACCTAGGAATAAATTTAACCAAAGATGTAAAAGACCTATACTCTGATGGGGGGGGGGGGGAGAGAGAGAGAGAGAACACTAAGAGAGAAATACAAAACAGGCTAAGTAGTGGTGAAAGGCAGCTATGTTAAAAATCAGAAGCTTTCGGAAAACATAAAATAAATGTCCTTTATATAATAAAGAGGTGAGATTTAAAATGTCCTTTTTTGGGGTCTAGTTTAGACACCAAGGAAAGGAAAACAGTTATTTGATGGCAGGAATTACATGAGGAGATTAAAAGCAGGACACAAAGCCATGTGTGCTTTGATGAGGCATTTTGAGCAGTTACTGGAACACTGGGGTTCTTGACATTTTCTAACTTGGGCAAAGTAGTTTCATGTTGTAGATGACTTTGTGGAGAGGTAGGGGGACAGGGCTGTGTGTCTGAAGAGATGATATAGTTCTGGATGCTTCAAATTTTATCCAAATTAACAAAATAAAATGATAACACAAATAGAAAGTTGCATGCAACTTACATTACAGACAATATAAAAATCTCTTATAAATCAATTAGAAAATACAATAAATTAATACAAAGTGGACATATATGAATAAATAGTTCCCAGGTAAGGTAAGTCAATTGACTTTGAAATATCTGAAAATATTTGATTGCCTTGAAAATAAAAGAAATCTCAATAAACAAAATGTTACCCATTGAACTAACAATGTTAAAAATATATCAAGAGTGTAGAGCCCTGGCTGGTGTGGCTCAGCTGGTTAGGTATCATCCCATGAACCAAAAGGTTGCTGGTTCTATACCTGGTCAGGGCACAGACCAGGGTTGCTGGCTTGATCCCCATTAGGGGGCATGCAGGAGACAGCCAATTGATGTTTTGTTCTCACATGGATGTTTCTCTCTCTCTCTCTCTCTCTCTCTCTCTCTCTCTCTCTCTCTCTCTCTCTCTGTCTCTCTCTCACCTTTTCCCTTCCCCTCTCTCTAAAAGAAAATCAATAAAAATATTTTTTATAAAGAGTGTACATATAGATCAATGAAATGGAACAGAGAACCCAGAAATTGACCTAAGATATTATGCTCAATTAATATTTGACAAAGGCGGCAAGAGCATACAATGGAGTAAAGACATCCTCTTTAATAAATGGTGGTGGGAAAATTGGAAAGCTACATGCAAAAAAATGAAACTAGACCACCAACTTACATCATACACAAGAATAAACTCCAAATGGATAAAAGACTTAAATGTGACTTGTGAATCAATAAAAATCCTAGAAGAAAATGTAGGCAACAAAATTTCAGACATCACATGCAGCAGCATTTTCACTGATACAATGCCTAAGGCAAGAGAAACAAAAGACAAATGAGTAAATGGGACTACATGAAGCTAAAAAGCTTCTGCACAGCAAAAGAAACAAGCATCAAAATGGAAAGGGAACCGACTATATGGGAGAGCATAATTGCCAACGATACATCAGATAAGGGATTAATCTCCAAAATATATAGAGTACTCATACAACTCAACAAAAGGAAAACAAAGAATCCAATAAAAAAATGGGCAGAGGACCTAAATAGACATCTCTCCAAACAGGACATACAAATGGCCAAGAGACATATGCAAAAATGCTCAACATCTCTAATCATCAGAGAGATGCATATTAAAACGACTATGAGCTATCACCTCACACCTGTCCGAATGGTTGCCATCAACAAATCATCAAACAGCAAGTGCTGGTGAGGATGTGGAGAAAAGGGGACTCTAGCAAACTGCTGGTGACAATACAGATTCATGCAGCCACTATGGAAAACAATATGGTGTTTCCTCAAAAAATTAAAAACTGAACTGCCATTTGACCCAGTGATCCCACTTCTAAGAATATATCCTAAGAAGCCTGAAACACCAATCAGAAAGAATATATGTACCCCCATGTTCATAGCAGCACTATTTACAATAGCTAAGATCTGGAAACAGCCCAAGTGTCCATCAGTGGATGAATGGATAAAAAAGCTGTGGTACATATACACAGTGGAATACTATGCAGCTGTAAGAAAGAGAGATCTCTTATCCTTTGAGACGACATGGAGGGACCTGGAGAGTATTATGCTAAGTGAAATAAGCCAGTCAGAGAAGGACAAGTATTACATGATCTCACTTATTTGTAGAATATAATGAACAAAATAAGATGATGAACAAAATAGACGCAGAGACATAGAAGTAGGGTTCAGACTTCAGAGGAGGGGTGCGGGGGGTAGGGAAGAGATAAACCAAAAAGCTTATGCATATAAGCATAACCAATGGACATAGACAACAATGTGTGGGGGGGGCAGGAACAGGAGGAGTGTGTCTATGGGGGAAAAAGGAGAAACATCTGTAACAAAAATAAATTGATTAAATAAAAAAAATGTAGAGAGTCAGGTGCTTATACATTGCTGATGGGAGTTTAATTTATAGGGCATATATGTGGAACAATTTAGCAATATATGTCAAGACTAAAATGGTATATAGTCTATGACTCAGCAATTATGGAATTTATCTAGCAGATACACTCATCTGTGTCATACATTGTGTGTGTATGTGTGTATATCCATGGTTTTGAATTGCATAAGTTTGGCAATTAATTATGTGTCAATATAGGACTGGGTGAGAAAATTATAATTTATCCATAAAATGAACACCATTCATCTATGAAGAAGAGCTAATTTTATATGTACTCTTATGGAAAGATCTTGAAAATGTATTGGTAAATGAAAATATGGAGGATACAAAAAATGGATATAGTATGCTACTGCATGGAGGAAAGAATATGCTTATGTACACACACACAGAAAGACAGACAGACAGACACACACACACACACACACACACACACACATATATATATATACCAGGATGATAATTAAGAAGGTTGCCTTTAGTGAGGGGCGACTGGTTGGCTGGGGAGACTGGAGTGAGACTTCTTTTCAATTTAGATACTTTCATACCTTTTACATCTCATATCTTATTATATAGCCTACTCAAAAACTGAAGGAATTAGAGGAAAGTATTGATTTTAAGAATACATTCTGTCTGGGAATAAAAGTGCACACTTAGCTCGAATACTTTTGCTGCATTTGGAATCTGATAGTAGTGAACATTAAACAGGAGGAGGAAAATTTTCACAGATATTTTGACATCAAAGTGAGATCATTTGAAAAGTTTTGATTTATTAATGTTCTTAAATAATTATAGAGTATTGTGACCCAGAAGTGCAACAATCCATTACATCATCTCGTTTACATCCCATTAACAATAACAGCACTCTATGTTACTATTTTATAACCTTTTTATATCAGAGTCTTAGTTATTTAATTATTTTCCAATTATTAAGCAATATATGAATCAGACTCACATTCTGTATTTAGAATAATACAGATCAAAATATGCATTTCTTATAGCAATTATTGATTTCTACACTGAAAATTGATTTCAGATTATGAAAGGAATCGAGAACAAGTGAAAATCTTATATGAATATGAGGGAATATTTTAGTTATGATTAGAAGGCCCCGATGGCCTAATATTCCCCATCAATGCTGAGTGATAGTCTTGAAAAGCATGTATAAGTTGTACCAAACGCCAAAACAGTGAAATAAAGAAAAGGCAGAAGGAATAAAGATAAAAGAATTCCTATTTGTACATCAAAATGTTTTTTTAATTGGTAGTATAAAATGTATAGGAAATTTTACACATCGTTATATATGACATCTCTTTCCTTGAGATGTTATGTGATTTTCTTAAAATAATTTAGAAACTCATGCACAAGCAACGTAGCTTAAATATGTAGGCTCTGGTTGTATGTAAGAACTGCTGATTCACTTCTGTCCTCAATGTACCTAAACCTCTAACTGATTAATGAGACTATGACATTTTTCTCTTTCACTGGTGTTCCTTTCATTACCACACTTGCCTCTTACATTCACCATGCCACTTAAGGAAACAAGCAGTCCTAAAGGATGTCATAAAGAAAACTGCAATTAAGAAATGGAACAACATTTTATCCATTCGTCTACTGTGGTACATATACACAATGGAGTACTATGCAGCTGTAAGAAAGAAAGATCTCTTATCCTTTGAGACGATATGGAGGGACCTCGAGAGTATTATCCTAAGCGAAACAAGCCAAGCAGAGAAAGACAAATATCACATGATCTCACTTATTTCTGGAATATAATAAACATAACAGTCTGAGGAACAGGGTAGTCCCAGAGATGTGGAAGTAGGGTACAGACTAACAATTGCCAGAAGAGGGGGTGGGGGAGGGGAGCGATGAACCACAGAACTTGTACGCATGTACTCATAACCAATGGACATGGACAACAAAACTGGGGACGGGGCAGGGAGGGAGGGGGAGGAGGGTGACAATGGGGGGAAAGGAGAAACATCTGTAACAAAAATAAATTAAAAAAAAAAAAAGAAATGGAACAACAAAAAATTCCCCAAATAATTAACAATATTTGATGAACATCCTTTTGATGTTCATCAAAATGAATTTGTATAAGAGTAGGATGGGCATTCATCCATGCTTCTTCTCACATTTTGGAAAAAAATTAAGAAAGCATTCAACCATTTAACTATGACTTATAGATAAAATTGTGGAGGGCCAGTTTACTGAGTGTTGAAAAGGCTATTCATTTGACGCTTCTCATTCCCTTTTATCATTTGGAACCAAAAGTAGAGAATGATTTCTCCTCAAATAACAACAGAGTTCATTTCATCTTCACTTTAGGTCTCTTCTGAAGTATTGTTCTCTCATTTCTTTTGCTGCATGATATCTAAAATATTAAGATTTATTTTTCTTCATTGTATCACCAAAATAAGCTTTCCACAAGGAAAAAGAAAGGTGTTCAGTTAAGACCAGGGGCTTTCTTTGATATTTTCAAGTAAACTCCTGTTTGTGTCGGCTATGGTACCTTGGCTGTTGTCCAGAGGTTTAATTGGCTCTCATTTGCCTAATCTCCTGTAACAGATAATGTTATTAGAGAACTTCAGGACTCCAAAATCCCCTATCGGACAAAACAAGCCTTTTAATGAGAATCCCTTCATTTTACCTTGTATTTGGCTTGGTTTGAGCCACCTCGATTCCACCATGCTTATGAGAAATGCATTTATTTTCCTAACAGCCATGCTCATTTTAAACCATGAAACATTTATTTTGGATCGTTTCTTTTCTGGAATGATTCAAAGTTCAAGAAAATAAAACTAGAGAGGAATTTAAATTAAGCTGAAATATCAAGGAGACAAAATTAAATTGTATTTTATAACCTCTATTTTGAAACTAGGATGATGTTAATTTGTATCTTGAAAGACAAAGCACTAGAACATTTGCTATTTTTAAATTTACATTGTTTTCTTCTCTAATAATAAATCAGTGTACATAACCCATGTGTCTAGAGTCTATATCTTTTATTTATCCATTTAGTTAATTTTACATTTAAAAACACTGAGTGTCTTCTGTGTTCAAGGCACTGCTAATAGAGTAGAGCAAAGGAACCAACAAAGAAACACAAAAGAAAGTCTTGACTCTAATGGAGATTATAGTTTTGATAGTGATGATTATATGAAAAAATAATGTATAGAAGGTAAGAGTAGGGTGTATATGTGGAGATGGGGTACACAATTTATCATATATATATAACATATTCATCCATATATAGCTACATAAGTGTAGATCATATGTAGTTTTTTGTTTAGTTTTCAAATATATTTTTATTGTATCATGGAGAGTCATAGTATACTTAAAAATCCAAGAGGCATAGGTTATATATTATATTAAAGGATGTCAAAGATGACTCCTCTGATAGGTTGACTTTTGAGAAAATTTAAGGGACCTGAAGGGACAAATCAGTAGCAGTAGGGAGAAACAAGACTTAGAGGTAGGGTATAGCAAAAGACCTGAGGTGAAAGCATGTTTTGTGTATAAGGAAAAGCAGTAAGTGATGCCAGTTGGGTGGAAATGCTAGAAGACGAGATGAGGGAGATAGAGTGGGTCTTAGATGTCTCTGGAATGATTTGGGAATGGATTCATTTAAACAACATGTATACAATATAGTGGTTAAAATAGAAAATCAGGACTATGGAGAAAAGATAGAAGCAAAAATAATGGGTATAAGGACACTAATATGGTTTCTGTAGTTGAGTACTGGATTTCTCTTTGAGTTTTCTAGTAGCCAGGGCATAAAGGGAAATAAAAATTTTATAGATCTGGTTAAATAAACCAATACATAAGCAATCAAGCATACCAATTATTTAGGAGAATTTTTAAAGTATTTAAAAATTATTGCTCTTGATTGTCTTGTCTGCCAAAAATGCCCCTTTTCTCTTTCTTTAATTTTTTATTGTGTTGGTTCTTCAGTTTTCATTAAACAAATTTCCACACGAGACACTGTGTAATGCCATCCAATTTTAAACAAGGTTGTAGATGATAAAATCTTATGTCATTTTTAAGTTATCCGCTATCATACTGAGATGTTTGACTTGTCTTGCATACAAGGATATGTTTTATGTCAATCCCAAGATTCAGTTGGACAAATTCAGTCTTTATTTTAAATAGAAATCACATATTAAATACTTCATGTACCAAAAGGAAACTTACTTCAGTTAATATATTGAGTATCTCTTTATTTGACTGCCTATTTTAAATTTCAAATTCTTACAGTGAGATTAATGAAGTTTCTTATTGATCCAGTAAATACTTTATTATGTACTGCAGAGTTTTAAGTTAAAATACACTGTGATAAACAGAAATAAACTGTTTTCTCATCCAAAATAATAATATAATAAAATTTAAAATGTTCATCATCTGAGAGAGATCACCTCTCTGAGAAACCACAAGAAAGTAAACTAACATGTCTAAGGCAGTTATCAGTTACCTAAAGCTTATAAAAGTGGATAAAACCCAATTAGAAATATAGGGAAATGTGAATTGTATGAAAAGATGAATAAGAGAAAAATATTATCCTAATGATCACAACCATTCCTGTTAGTTAATGAGGTAGTGAGATTTCAAAAAATTTCTGACTATCATATTCTAAAATGGATAGTGATTTAAGCAAGCAGATTAAAAATGGTCTATAATAATGCAATAGTAAAAGAAATATACTGAGTAGAAGTTAAGATTTGGAAAACAAAAATGAGAAGATAAAGCAAAAGAATGTCCAAGCATGTCAATTAAAGATATGTAGTCTATGGAAACGTGTCAGGAAGCCCAAAATTATTATTATATTATTATTATCTCTCTATATTATATTATATTAGAGAGAGAGAGAGAGAGAGAGAGAGAGAGAGAGACAACAACAACCCCATGTGATTGGTCTTTATTTTTTGTGAGGATTGGAAACTATTGGTTTAAGGGTATACAGAACAAGATGAAATACATTTTGATAGAGTTGAATATTTAATCACGCTATTTGAATGTGTAAAGTTTGAATTTTTAAAGATGTTATGGTGATAAATATCATGCTTGCTTCAAACACCAATAATAGGCATAATAAACAATTATGAGAGGGCCCACTGACCTCAAGACACATCAGATAAATATAATGAGGTTTCCTCTAGGTGCTAAATACTCTTTACATGCTCTGAAACAATGCATATCTTAAAGGCTAAGTATAAACTTGTTTGTTTCATTTTATTTTTCAATTATATTTTGCATTCAATATTATTTTGCATTAGTTTCACTTGTTTTCTTATGACAAGTGTCATTATTATTTCCACTTTACACGTGTGGAAACTAAGAAAGAGCACTGGAAGGATTGGCTGCATCCTAATACTCAAAGACATTTGATTCTAAAGTGTTAGTGATTAAAGTATTTGGTAAAGTTGGAGATTTGGGGTACATCATTTCATATCAATTATAATAGATGGGTTCAGTCAGGGGGCCAGGAAAGAGGTGATTAGAAAATCCGGAAGAGAGCAGCTAGGACCTTCATCAAGGACTAAAAGTGAAGGTATGGATGTAGGGGCATGATTCTTTAGGAGACACAAAAAATGGCGAGTAGGTAGAAGGTAAATAGGTACAAAGAACCTATTGAATGTAAGATATTCATGAAAATCATATGTAGAGTTGTTAGATATAAAGCAATTGGGCTTGTATTTAGTGGGTGATTAGAAGATAGCTTGATAAAAATCTCATCGAAAATGGGAAATATAATTAAGTTTAGACTGGATATACAAAGGGAGAAGCAGGGAGATAGAACCATGTGCATTTTCTGGAGTTTACCATGAAAAGAGAGTCACTGGAGGAAAATAAATTCAACAACTGAAAAACCAAAACTTTAAATGAATCTGACCAAAGAATAGTTTTTGTATTGGATATATTTCCTAGGAAAAAGATACAGGATTCTGTCTTAGTAAGCAAGGAATAAATAAAACAAATGCCACCATCTTTTGAAATTAAATGTTTTCGAGCTACAATTTATGTTTATAATTTATATGGATTTGATATTCTATTGAGAGACATCTTGTATGAAACAATTATATACATTGCAAAATGGACTATACTTGTACAAATGTTTCTGAGCATGTGTGTGTGTAAAAGACAGAGTGAGGGAAGGAAAGGAGAGAAAGAGCAAATGGGAGTGAGTGCAAGTTGTAGATGTTTTAAAACTATAGGCAGGTTATAAGATTATATTCATAGAAAAAATAAATGTTCCAGTTCAAGGTGTATGCATTTATATGGTGGACTACTAGGATGATGAGACTCGGCAACAAGGCAAAACACTTGGAAGTAAGCAGAATAATCATATATAAGACAGATGAAATATTTCAAAGTCACCTTGAAATAAATATAAAATTGGTGTTGGCAGCTTAAGAGTGACAAGGAGTCAAGATATTTTGCTGCTGTGAAACCACAAAAGATGCAATTGATTTATATATATATATATATATATATATATATATATATATATATATGTATATATCTTTATTGTTGAAAGTATTACAGATGTCTCTCCTTTTTTTCCCCATTGACACCCCCATCCCTGCTCCTGCCACCCCATCTGCCTTCTCTGCATTGCTATCTGTGTCCATTGGTTATACATATATGCACATAAGTTCTTTGGTTTATCTATTCCTGCCCCACCCCCACCCCCTTCCCTCTGAGGTCTGTCAGTCTGTTCCCTACTTCCATGTCTCTGGATCTATATTGTTTAACAGCTTATTTTGTTCATTAGATTCCACAAATAAGTGACATCATGTGATGCTTGTCTTTCTTTTTTAATTAATTAATTAATTAAATTAATTTTTGTTACAGATGTTTCTCCTCTTTCCCCCATTGACACCCTCCTCCTGTTCCCGCCCCCACCCCCCAGCATTGTTGTCTGTGTCCATTGGTCATGCTTATATGCATAAGTTTTTTTATTTATCTCTTCCCTCTCCATTCCCCACCCCCCGTCTCCTCCTCTGAAGTTTGTCAGTCTGATGCTTGTCTTTCTCTGACTGGCTTATTAAGCTTAGCATAATACTCTCCAAATTCCTCCATGTTGTCTCAAAGGGTAAGATCTTTCTTTCTTACAGCTGCATAGTATTCCATTGTGTATAGGTAACACAGCTTTTTTATCCACTCATCTATTGATGGACACTTGGGCTGTTTCCAGATCTTAGCTGTTGTAAGTAGTACTGCTATGAACATAGAGTGCATATATTCTTTCTGATTGGTGTTTCAGGCTTCTTAGGATATATTCCTAGAAGTGAAATCACTGGGCCAAATGGCAGTTCCATTTTTAATTTTTTGAGATAACCCCATATTGTTTTCCATAGTGGCTGCACCAGTCTGCATTCCCACCATCAGTCTACTAGAGTGCCCTTTTCTCCACACCCTCGCCAGCACTTGTTGTTTGAGGATTTGTTGGTGGCAGCCATCCTGGCAGGTGTGAGGTGGTACCTCATAGTCTTTTTAATTTCCATCTCTCTGATGATTAGTGATGTTGTGCATTTTTTCATATGTCTCCTGGCCATTTGTATGTCCTGCTTGGAGAAGTGTCTATTTAGGTCTTCTGCCCAGTTTTTAATTGGATTGTTTGTTTTCCTTTTGTTGAGTTGTATGAGTACTTTATATATTTTGAATATTAACCCCTTATCTGATGTATCATTGGCATATATGTTCTTCCAGAGAGTGGGTTCCCTTTTTATTTTGATGCTGGTTTCTTTTGCTGTGTAGAAGCTTACACAATGTAGATATTTCACTGATACATCGCCTAGGGCACAAGAAACAAAGGAAAAAATTAATAAATGGGACTACATCAAACTAAAAACTTCTGCACAGCAATTGATATTTTAATCTAAAATATGTCTGAGGAAAAAGCTTGAAACTAGGAATTGTTCTTAAAAACAAAAGTGCATCTGTTGATAAGTGTCTGACTTGATTGTATTTCATTTTTAATCCTCATATGGAGAACAATAAAGATATTATAATTTCCTACTTTATCTTATCTTTAATTTCTGAAAATGAATCACAGTTTTTGTTGTTGTTGTTGTTTTTTTTTAACAGACAAGAACTTAATGTCCTCAGGGATTATGTCATTAGATTTTTTAAATTTTGGAGATGTTTTTATTGTTAGAACACTGCTTTTCTTAAGAAATGAAGTTAATTTTTTGAGTTTTCAATAAGTAAGGTGTGTGTGTGTGTGTGTGTGTGTGTGTGTGTGTGTGTTAAAGAACACTCATTACGTTTGCTCTTCTAAAATATTTAGATCCAGTTTTCCTAGTTTGGAGCAAAATTCTATATTCCCCTTGTTACCCTTCAAAGTGTCTCATATGACTCTCAGCCTACCAACTCCCACATCAACCCAATAAAATGTCTTGAATATATTAATTATTTTCAATGACCTTTAATCTCTTCTCTAAAAGCTTCCTACAGTTTACTTTACAGACTAGCGTAATCTTTCTTTTTAAAAAAATATTTTAATTGATTTTTTAGTGAAAGAGGAAGAGGAGAGAGATAGAAACATTGATGTGAGGGAGAAACATCGAGTGGCTACCTCCTTCATGCCCCCCACCAGGGATCAAGCCTGAAACCGGGGTATATGCCCTGACTGGGAATCGAACCAAGACCTCTCAGTCCATGGGATGATGCTCAATCCACTGAGCCACACCAATGCGGCAGCATAATCTTTCTTTAAAAATATATTGTTTGATTAACTAATGAATTAATTTGTTTCCACAAGTGATTTCTGGCTGTTTACATTAAAACTTCCTGTGATTAAATAGTAAACAATAATAATATCAAAGGCCAAAATGATGCAAATAAGTCAACTAAAAGGGACAACAGTTTTGTTTTGACTGCTTTCCTAATATTATTTTGAATTTCCTAATAGTAAATATAAAAAATCAAGACACAGTATTCTATGTAGCACTTAGCAAGGAAGGTACCTTCATCACTGATTTCACCAAATTCCACCCAACCCTTTCATTCTAAAGCCTCAGTTATTCCATCTATACAATGAAGATAATGTCAACCTTGAAGCACTATAGTAAGTAGTCTGATAGTTTGGTAACACATACTTCAGCATGCTGAACACTGGGCCATTTATCCAGGAGTAGCCTCTCTTGCATTGAGCTCAGTTCCACAAGGTCTTGCTTTTGTAGATGATGATGGTGGCAGTGGTGGTGGTGGTGATATGATGATGGTGATGATAGTTAATCTTTATTTGCAACTTATAATATGCTAGATATTTTGCTACGTATTTATCTGGCTTAAATCATTTAATCCTGAAAACAACCATATGTGATGGGTACATTTTAAATTTCCATTGTACATTGAGCAGACCTTAGAGAGGTTGAGTGAGTACATGTCCACACACATGATATGAATCTGCTATATGTTTATATGTGGTGCACATTGGCCTCATAATGATAAATATAAGGGAATTGCCCTGTTTCCCTATATCCTCCCACTAGTATAAGTTATTAATTTAGGGTAATAAATTCAGAAGAGGCAGAGTTACATTTTTTCAACATATAAAATAAAATCTGAACAGTTTACAGAAATACTTTGAAAATATAGACAGCAAAACATTTATTTGCTTTTTTATCTTCTTTCCTTTTAGAAGAGCAAGCATAACATGTTTCTGAAAGTTTTTGCAATTTATCTGGTTATATTGTTAGCACCACTGTATTCAGAAGTAAATTATTTTGGCAAAGTCTGTCCCATGCACTACCCCATTTGAGTGCACAGAAAGATATTAGCCCCAGTAAGAAAATTAGTAAAACTGATTTCAGTTTGACAATCTGTACATTGAGGTGTCTACAGTTATCTATTTACATCTCTCTGTTCTGTACAAAAGCAGCATCTTAAACGATGCAGATAAATAATAGTGACATTTTATCTCCCTTTCTAAAGTTGAATTCCGGAAGATAGGAATATCCTTTCAGGCTTGCATTACTATGACAAACAGAGAGAGATAAATCCCTAAGGGATGGGAAGAGATGTGGGAGTTAGTGGATTAATGCTTAGATGCTTCTTCCAATTTATTTCTCCTATTATATGTGTTAAAAATATATACCATATGTCATGCAGCATGTTTTAATCCCATCAAAATTTCTCACACAATTCCTTAGGGGACACTTTTTTGCTGCCAAGTTTTCACTGCTAGAATGCTGACTTACTGTTCCTTTGCAGAGAGCTTCATGGTTTATTTTATGATAATGTTATTATAACTTCTCTGGCTGTAATTATTATAAGGAAAATTAGTCCCAGGGGAAGTTATTTTGAAAGCAGTATGCTTAATGGTGACGGAGAAGGAGAGAAATATTTCCAGAAAGCAATGTATCCTTCATTTGTTTTAATAAAACAGAAATTCCTTTGACTGCATTTGTGAAAGCCTTTATTATACTCAGCATTTAAATTCAGTCCTTGAAATGGGGTTTTCCCAGATCATTTAAGGGTCAGTTTTGGAATAGTTTTTGTGTCCCCTGTCATTTTTCTATGATAGTACTTTACGTAGAAGAGCAAATTTAGAGGAAACGTTTCTCTTCTAGTAATATGAAGAACACATGACTTACAGCAAGTGACAGAAAACCTGCGTGTAATTACCCTAAGAATAGTTTTCTTTGTGTCATTTTTTAAAACTAGTGAATAACAATAAATGCTATTAGGTAAAGAAGGACAGCTTGAACTACATTTCAATTGAAAAAGAAAAGAAGGTGAAAACTTTACCCCAAGAGTTAAGATTATGTTACCTTCATTTACCTCTTTGTGCTGCTTTAGTTTAAATCCCATAATATCCTTGAAGTTTTAACTCATTTTACACAACGTTGTTCACCTAACTCAGACTGGGTCCACGTTGACCCTTTAATATTTGATTTTTACAAATCAGACATCAGTATAAGCTTTCCTTGACTTAAGTAATTAAATATAACAAAGCCAAAGTTATTTCTTCGAAGAAATTAAGTTGTTCCTTAATTTATGCGCCCTGTTTCCAATCAAGGGCTCCAGTTGTAATGATATTCCCCCACAGAGAAGCTATCAGCATTTATGGGCTATATTAAGAAGAAATAATAAACATATGTGGGAACAATTCCAGAGGTGCTCTTTGGGTTTCCTTGCTGTTATAAGATATAGCAGAAGTGGATGTCAGCTTAGCAAATGGCATATTTTTATTAAAGTAAGTCTGCTGGTCATGGCACAAATGAGATCTTTTAAGTTCTTCTATGGGACTTAATAAATGCAGGGATGCAAACTAAGGAGTTATTTCATAACACCACAGGCAATATACTGATGGTAAATATCAAATAATTTGCTTCTCCCCTCTGCCACCACCCACACCATAAAGTTTACACATATTAGACTTCAGCTTCTCTTTGTCAGACTCAAATTGGATTTCTTTTGCTATCAGCTCTAGGCTCAGACTTCTATGACCCTAATTTGGCAGCTCTTCAAGGAGTTTATGGTGTAAGCCTTTTCTATTTCTAACAAAAAGTACAGCTCAAATCTACCTTGCAATAGTAAATTATGTTTGAAGTTTCATTTTACAAAAGATACCATACTTTCTGAGCTCATTTAAAAAAATTGTTTCTACTGTTTCCATACTGAGTAATCAGTACATTTTAATTTGGAGTGAAAGTAAATTGGTTTTTAAACAGTATACATTATGATTTTCCATAACTCGACCTCATAGTCAAATTTAGGGCAGAAACAGTATAAAATATTTACTATATTATAAAATAAATGCTGTTTTTATTTGAGCCACTGTTTGGCTAAGTTAATGTATATCTCAGAAATAAAAATAATAATAATATGAGATTAATCATGATTTTAAATGTAATTGATTCTAAGTAAACTTATAATTAGGAATTCAGATTTCAAGATTATGTTACTAGCGGAAATTTTCATATGATTTATATATAAAAATATAGTCAAATGCTTAAGATTGCCTGGGTTTCTGTGGGAAATAAACAGTAAATTGAGGTTATGGCTTCTTATGAACTGTAACCTACGCATGGTATCATGGATCATTTTGCATGTTACATTTCTCGTTAGAGGAATTCTAATGAGGGGATCCAGTAAAATACTGATTAATAAATACTGAGGTGAAATGCTTGTTCTGATTAAGTTATTAATAAAATTTAATGCCACTATATTGCTAAGATTTTTAAAAATTAACTCTTGCCATGCTGATTTTGGGATATTTAATTTGGAGAATTTGTTTTATTATTTGATCCATTAAAACAGCAACACAGACAATAGCAAAAACTGAAACACAGATGTTAAGTTAAAAGGGTACCATCATAGTTCACATTATACAAAAACAGAAAGACAGAGAAAAGAATATACTGTATAATGGTCTGTTTTCCATGAGAGTTGCATTTGCATTACAAATAAAAAGAAGTCACAGACTGGGAGTTAAGAACATGCATTTTTTATGAAAGTATGGTTGACATACAATATTATATTGGTTTTAGGTGTATAGCATAGTTATTTGACATTTATATATATTACAAAATGATCATCACGATAAGTCTAGTCACCATACTAAGTTATCACAATATTATTGACTATATTCCCTGTGCTGTACATTACATCCCTATGACTTATTTATTTTATACGTGGAAGTTTGTACCTCTTAATCCTCTTCACCTATTTCACCCATACAACCCTCAAGTTCCACTTCTGAGTACTTATCAGAAGAAATTGAAGACACTAATTTGAAAAGAGATGTGCACCCCCATGTTCATTGCATATTATTTACAGTAGCCAAGATATGGAAGCAGCCTAAGTGTCTATCAGTCAATGACTGGATAAAGAAAAGCATGCATTTTGAGTCAGGGAGATTACAGTTTATCTTTCTGGTACTCTACTTTCTTGCATTGTGACCCTTGAAACTCTGGTTTCCTCATCTGGAAAATAGAGAGCATAAAATTATCTTTCCATTTCAATGACTGCATTGATGAATCAATGGGTGCGAATTATTTGCGTGGTGTCTTGCATTTGGTAATAAGGATAGTGATTTATTAAACATAAAGCTAAATTTCAAGGCCTGTGGTTTTATTCTGATACTGTTTTACATTCACTTCTCTTGTTTAAATGCTATTTAATTTATCTGATAATGGCAGTAGATAGAGGTTATATTCATTATTTTGTTTTGTGTAAAAATAAAAACACTTTCTAGGCCATATTAAAGGTCTCAAGTTTAAGTTGACCACCCTCCCATTATTTTATTTTAATTTTTATGACTAGTGGTACTCCAAAAGTCAGGGAACAATAGCTCTAATCTTCTAACCATAAGTTATTCATCAAGCCTTTTCTTGAACAGTTCCATAAGACATGACTCTTGAGACATTAGGTGTATTACTTTGGTGGACAGTTGTGATTATTACAGTGACTTTTGTTATTTTCCACTTCTTTGTCCCAATTCATTCTAATTGTGATTTAACTTATGGAGGTAATTTTTTTTAAATTTTTTCTTTATTGATTTTAGAGAGAGAGGAAGGGAAAGGGAGAGATAGAAACATTGATGAGAGAACATCGACTGGCCGCCTCCTGCGTGCCCCCCAACTGGGGATCGGGCCCACAACCTGGGCATGTGCCCTGACCGGGAATCGAACCGGTGACCTTTTGGTGCATGGGTCGACGCTCAACCACTGAGCCACACCAGCTGGGCTATGGAGGTAATTTTTTTAAGCATATGGTGGAGAAAACAGGAATGGAGAACAAATTGTTAAAATTGACAAAGTTTCAAGAGCTAACTGAGGGTAAAGCTCTAATTGGGCAGACTTTAGTGGCTTACATAAGGGGGGATGAACAGCATCCTAACCTAATTGACCAGAGTGTAGGTAAGAAAACTGTGTAGAAGGGTGACCAGTTTTCCATTCTAGTTGTGCAATATCTAGTCATTCATCCTTTTGCTACATTCCAGAACACAGACATTAAATTAAGAATTAAGACTCCTTGATTCTTCAACCTGTCTGCAGGTTGAAATTACAATTACACTTTTAACTTAACATGAATGTACAGAACATTAATGCCTGGTGAAAGAACAACAAAAAAATATATACTTAAATGGATAGTGCTCATTCAAAAGTGAATGTCCTACAAGAGGGTGTGTGTGTGTGCATGAGCGTGTTTGTGCATGTGTATACACACATAAACACAATCACAGGGTTAAAGGATATTAACAAAGATGAAAAATATCACACATACTATTCTATCATTTTAGATTTATTTACTTATTTTTATTTATCTATTTATTGTATTATACCTACTGTTTTTACTCCATATATACAATTAATATTTATAGTTGGAATGAAATGTATAGTTAATATATAATAAATAAATATAGTAAATAAATGAATAAATCTTTATTTTATTAAAATAACCTGAACATTTTATTCCAATTGGAAATAGGCCTTCTGAATATGGTTTAGTATGGTTTTAATGGCTGTAAATGTACTTCCCTCCATGATTCTCCATTGTTGCCTGTCAGATTGCTTTGGCTTTTTAACTACAACCATCTATGTGTAGGTAACATCTTCAATACTTGAGTTTTTATTGGGGATAAATTGTAGGCCCAAAGATAACCCTTCAGGCTCTTTACACATGCTTTTTTCTAACTTTTCCAAAGAGTTGCAGCTCATTCCATGTCCCAGGCTAAATTCTTGATCTTCCTTGGAAACATGTTCTTCCTTCAAAAGAACCTATTCAATTCAGTAAACCATACCAATATCCATCCTGTTGCTCAACTAAAAAAAAAAAAAAAAAAAAATCGGACTTGCGACTTTCTCTGTCCTCCACACCTCTACATCCTGCCCTTCTAATTCATCACTAGGTTGTATCTCATCCACGTCATTGTGTTGACTTCTATTGCACTTAGAATAAAATCCATATTTCTTAATCTGATCCCCATACTGCCCACCTCTCTCTAACTGGTACTCTCTAACCCCCAGCCATACAGAGCAAGTAAACTCTCTTATATATGCTATTTCATGTGTTTGGGATGCCCTTTGTCCTGTAGTTTCTTTATCTGGGTTCTTCTTATCCTTCAGGGATCAATTTTAATGTTCCACTTCCAGAGAGGCCTTCCTCAACTCTCCAATCTAAAGTAGCTAGTCTTGCCCTGGTTGATGCAGCTCGGTTGGTTGAGTGTCCTCCCATGCACTGAAAGATCACTGGTTTGATTTCCAGTCAGGGCACATGCCCAGGTTGCCAGTTCGTCCCTGGTCAGTGTGCTTGTGGAAGGCAGCCTATCAGTGTTTCTCTCTTACATCGATGTTTCTCTCTCTTTCTCTTCCTCTCTCTATAAAAATCAATACAAACATATTTATAAAAAGTAAAGTATCTAGTCTTTCCTTGCATATTACTGATCCTTTCTTTGGTGCCCCTTTTGCAATGTGTAATATAAGTAAATGTACATGTGTTGGTTTATTTGATAAATATCTCTCTTCACAAATAGATATAACTGCATGAAGGTTGCTACCATGTCTGCTTTTGTTTACCACTGTATATGCAGTTCTAAACATATTGCCTGGCACCTTGGATTACAGTGTTTCAGTCTGGGTTTGTGTCCGTGTCCTAGCTCTGATATGTATTAACTGCTGTCCTTGGGTACAAATGTAAAATGGGCATAATAATGAAACCTAATATATAGGATTTTCTAAGTATTAAATAAAATTATTCATAAAAAGTTATTAGCAGACTGCTTGGCACAGTATAAGTTCTTAATACAGACTAGTTACTATTATTGTTGTTCTAATGGGCCTTCTTCAAATATTTGTTGAGCAAGTGAAATAATGAAATTTTTTTATAATAACTAGCTAATTACCTCCTCAGTTTATTAATGTGCCATTTTCACCACAATCTCTATTGTATTGACTGTCACTTTTCAGTTTCTAATAGGCAAGATAATCCTCACCATTATTGCCATCATCTTCCTTATTAGTGATTATTAGAAGTGGAACCTTTTCTTATCTGCATGAGTTTTTGGAATATAATCCATGCTTCTTTTCACTTCATTAATATTTTAATTGTGAAGTTATCTGTTTCAAGATCTGTTCAATGCAATGTCCAACAGGTTCAGTTGTTAAAGCACTCAGAAATATAAGCCAGATTAACTTTTACCCCAAATAACTAAATCACATAGAGTTTAATTTTTTAATTTTTTTTTCCTTTATTGATTTTTAGATAGAGAGAAAGGGAGAGGGAGAGAGAGATGGAAACATTGATGAGAGAGAACATCGATTGGCCGCCTCCTGCATGCCCCCCACTGGGGATCAGGCCCACAACGTGGGCATATGTCCTGACCAGGAATTGAACTGGCAATCTCTTGGTGCATGGTTCGACACTCAACCACTGAGCCACACCAGCCGGACTAGAGTTTAACTTTTATGTAAAAGTGAATCAAATGACAGTTATAAAAAAATTCAATGGCTATGAATATAATCCTTTGTTGATAATTGGTTTGGCATCAATTTAGGGTTTTTTTCCTACCAGATGCTCCAGGAACATATGGTAAGATTAGAGGTCATTGACGCTTCCTCTGTTATCAGTGCTCCCAAAATATTCTGTTCATATCTTATCACCATTAGTAACAAATCATACTGTATTACGGTTGCTTTTGTGTTTGTCTTTCCCATCCAAGAGTGAGCTCATTGAGGGTAGAATCATACTGTATTATTATTATTATTATTATTATTATTTTATATAAAATGGAGAAAAGACTTGAAGATCTCCAAACAGGCAAAACCATTTAAGTCACATAACCAAAAGTTAGTCTAGCTTATTTCATAAAAGTAAGCAAAACTTAACTTAGGTTATTTCTTTTCTTTCTTAACTCCTCACCTGAGGATATTTTTCCATTTATCTTCAGATAGAGTGGGAAGGAGGGAGGGAGGGAGAGAGAGAGAGAGAGAGAGAGAGAGAGAGACATCGATGTGTCACATCGACTGGTTGCCTCCCACCCAACCCCGACCAGAGCCAGTGACAAACCGCAACTGAGGTATGTGCCCTTGACTGGAATCGAACCCGTGACTCTTTGGTCCGTGGGCCGACGCTCCAACAGCTGAGCCAAACCAGCCAGGGCAACTTAGGTTATTTCTTTCTTTCTTTTTTTTTAATTTTTGTAAGTCTTTTTTTTTTTTCTTCTTTTCAATTTTATTTATTTTTGTTACAGATGTTTCTCCTTTTTCCCCCCATAGACACCCTCCTCCTCATCCTGTCCCCCAACCCCCCCCAGCATTATTGTTTGTGTCCATTGGTTATGCATACATGCATATAAGTTGTTTGGTTCATCTCATCCATCCCCCCCCCCCCCCCCGCCACCCTGAGGTTTGTCAGTCTGAACCATACTCCTTTCTGTGTCTCTGGGTCTATTTCGTTCATCAGCCCTATGCATCTGGAAGGAAGGAAATAAAGAATGAAGGGTTGAATATTGACATTTGTTACTAATGATATTATCTTTATTATTTCTCCCAAATAAAATAATTTTAGTGAATGTAAGCTATGAAAATAGCAGTAGCAAATTAGTTAATACTCAGTTACCATGAAGAGGATGAAGCAGAAGTATTTGTGTGTCAGTTGTCTTTGACATAATTATTGGTAAGGATACTAAAAATATTCTCTCATGATAATGAGGAAAGAATCAAGATTGTGAAGCTTGATTATTCCTCAAATATTTGGCTGCTTTGACTCTGACTATCCTTCAGTGTTTCCAGACATGCTGTGCAGAGTTGAAATGAAATAATCCCTAGTCAAATCATAGGCATAGGTTACAAGGATAAGTCAAGTTTGGGGTTTTACCTGAAGTAAGAAGCCATTATGTCTCCTTATCACATCCAACCATCACTATTAAGCTAGGAATTGAAGAGACACTGGAGGAGGAGGGAATAAGAGATAGCCCAGGGAGTAAGTACTTGGTCTCTATTAAAACTACCCTAGAATAGGCTTATCAGTAATAATGCCTTTTTATTTATAATCTTATTCATAATTCTCTCTCTCTCTCTCTTTCCCCCTCGCCCTCTCTCACTCTTTCCCCTCCCCTCAAGGTTAAAATAGACAATGTGCTCTTTTTTTAGTTATAGATCTCCAAATATTCTAGTCTCTTAATTAGGTAATAGGAAATATGCTGTTCAGGTTTTCTAAAATATTTTAAATTAATTAATTAATTGCATATGGGTTAAGATTACTTTAGATACAATGTATACATATACTTTATATACTCTTCCTTTTATGCATTCATGAAAACAATAAAATTTCCTTTTCACTCTTTGCTATGGTATTTTAGGACTTATAGTATATTATTCTGTTTTATATTGACACTCTCAACACAAATTGGCCCTGAATTGTTATATATTTTTTTTAAAAAAAGTATTATACACCTTTCCCCCTAAGCTTACTGTGGTTTTTATAGAGGAAAGAATCAGAATCTTCTTATATTATGAACTTTGGGGGGCATATTCTCCCCACAGTCTCTGGAATATGTGTTAGCATTCTTGTGTACCTGGATTTTCTGTGAGTTACACAATTTTCCAGTAGTGAAACACTGAGGACCTTGAGCACTGAGAAAAATTTAATGAGGCTGTTCTTCTATGAGAGTTGTGAAACCATCTGTGGTTATAGACTGAAATAGATTCGAGTTCCATATCTAAGTGAGCATTCTTAGAAATGGAAGTGGGGAAGATACAAGGAAAGACTTAGGGTGTCTTGTTTTGTTTTGATATGGTTCCAGTAGATACTTTGTAATAGATCCCTAAAAGAATCTGAATATAAAATCATATAAATTTATAATTTTAAATATAAATGTAACTGTATAATATAACATTAACCTAAGCATTGATACAATATACTCTGTTTTCAGCAACTAGATTCTAAATTACTGTACATGTACTTGTTTATGAAATATAAACCAGTTTAGATAATTATTACACTGTAATTTTCATCAAACTCTTGTTTCTTGGTTAGCCTGGCTAGAGCATTATTGATTTTATTGATCATTTCAAAGAACGAGTTTTTGGTTTCACTGAATTTTTTCTAGTGTCGAACTCTGTTTATATCTGTTTAAAATGTATTTAATAGAGTCTTAGCTGTGAAGTTTTCAATTATCTAGAGAAGTTTAAATAATAATGAATTAAAATGTACTTGTAAATCGAAGCTCTTCAATTAGAAATGAACTACAAAGTAGTGTTTTTTTTTCACAAGTGTGACTTATCCATTAATGTTAGATATACAAAGAATGTATATGACTGGAATGACTCCAAAGTATGTTACATTTATTTTGGGTTGTTGATATTTTTATTTTGTTACTTAATTTGCTACTTTATATTACATTTTTTTTTATAATAATCAACTAGTAAAGCAGAACTCTGGAGGAAGAATACAGCTGTATTGAGCACTTTCCACAATATAGAAGTAGAATAGAGTATACTATTATACTTATATGTCAGAGAAAATAATTTGTATGTATATTATAATAAGATTGAATATTTAGGCAGCCATGTTATAATAGTCATTTTACTGCATTCATTATAGACACAAAGAGAATCTATATTATAGAATCAAGTTTTGAATGTGCATATTTTATCTCCTTTTGGAGAATTTACAAGCAAGTTTTTACAAAGATCAAACTGATATTGTGCTAATAGTTATCTTTTTAAAATACTATTTATCCCTATTTTTGCTTGTTTAAATATACTTTAATAAGAGAATCTATTCAAAATTAGCATAGGATGAATATATATGTTTAAATAAATGTGAAATGAACATAAACCATTAATATATGTGACTGGACTGAAGAGAACGTCTAATGTCTTTAGGACTAAACAGCTCATTAATAAGTTATCTTCTTATTTACACTTCACATGACCAATTTTCAGTTTATTTAAAAGGTTGTGCCTTAATTAGAAGCCATTAGTGGACATGAATTACTAAAACCATTTAAAGTTCTAAAGTCGTGAACTTCTCATGAGGGAGCCAAGGATTTGCAGTCCTTGTTTATGGTACACCCTCAGTTTGGCCTCAGTTGGACCTGCTGATCCCAAACTCAGTGAACTTGTCAATACTGTTGTCCTTATACTACATGCTACTAATTTGAGTAAGTATGCAGAGGTGCAAGGGAGCTAGAGTAGAACCCTCAGATAGATATAGGGAATTGCTGCTTCCTTCCTTTCAGAACAAATCAGAGCCTGTTTGAATATATCAGGAACTCAAATCCCTGGCACATAAAACAGCCCCTATTGTTCTATCTTCCTGAGTTGCCCTCAGCAAGAAAAGAACAGAAGTGGGTGGAATGTAAAAGTTCTCAAGTTAATTCTAAGAAAAAAAATAGGAATGAGGTACCACTGATCTTGGCACAAAGAAGATTTCAACCTTAGAGACTTGGAGTTGAAAAACATAGGTAATGAATACATGGGTTTGCTCATTTGTTTTCTTTTAGTACAAATGCTTGGCTCTTCTAAGGCTAGAAGCCATGAGGAGGAAATAAAATAGCAAAGACATTCATCATGGTTTTGCCACATTATTTTGTTTTCAATGTTAATTTTTTAAGTAAAGCCGTTGCATTTCATATAAAGTGTCACATTCCTGCTCTCTCTTCCTCCCTTCCTCCCCCGACAAATAATAATATATAATATATTTTCGTGTGAAATCTAAAATAAGAAGTGATATATTTTAATTTGCAAGTATACATGGATTTCACAATTTAAGATAACAACTGACATTTAACATATTAATTCATGAATACTTTGCCATTATTGTACAGTGGTAACTTTATTTTAATTCAACTTTCTTAAATTAGAATTGATTTTTTAAATTTTGACTTTGGGTTAGATTTTATATTTATTTGTTATATGAAAATGCTCAGGAAATAATAAAGTGTGGAATCTGTTTGTTATTTTTTCTTGTGTTAGTGTGTAAGTTTAATGATTTAAAATTGTTTCTCAGCGTTTACTCATGAAATATGATAGATATGAAAACATTTTTCTCCATTACTGCCTATCCTGGGACCACAAACTCCACATTCTATCCAAACCAAACTTATTTTCCAAATATACCCATCATTCCACCACACACATTGTTAGTCTGCCTTTTCTTAGAATCGCCATCACTGAACTCATTATTAATCTCAAAGTCCCATTTCTTGCATGTCCCCATGATGCCTTTTTTGACTCCCGTAGGAAAAGATAACACTTTCATAGTGCTCTGTTCATGACTGTGTTAAAGCCCTTATGGCATTGCAGTTCTATGAGAGTGATGTACATGAAATATTGACTATAAAGAGCATGTTTTTGACAGCATTCTGTTGAGCAGTTTAAAAAAAATTATGAGACAGTAAGTTTATTAACATTATAACATTAACTTAGGGCAAAAACAACATGAATACATACACAAAAAATTGCACAAACATACAAGTCAACCAAATTTGATGTTCTAACATCCTCACACATGAAAACTATCAAAGTATCATTTCTTAGCTATGTTGTTTTTCTCCTAAATGAGCCCCCATTCTAATGGTGGAAGAAGTGTTTTTAAAGCAATGGTGTCATCTTTTAAACACTGGAATAAAAATGTTTTTAGTTTTTACATGACTCAATATTTTCAATGCATATTTCAAGCAAGTAAACAAGCACTGCATTTTGTTTCAGTGGTTTCCTTGGGCAGACAGGTTTCACCAAATGTCATGTGTACCTTGGTCAGATAGAACAAGAATTTAGATTTTCACAATCTTATTGGGAACTTTGAAACTTCTGTTATCTCACAGGACCCAGAAATTGAATTGAAGGTTTGTTACTGAGCAAGGTTGTAGCAGTGGACCCAGGAGTCAGTAGCTCAATTTTCTACTTCCTTGCATCAAATTTTCTTTTGAAAATGATACATGCAATATTGAAGAATGGCAGGGAGGAGCGTCTATGAAGTGTTAAATATTTGGTTCACTGGGTCCTATCAGCAGCTAGTGCCTGCGGGGAGCTTGTTTATCCAGGAGAACGATCTCATTATGAGGACAGTGATGTAGTATAGTTTACTTCATACCCCGAAGCCATTCCAGGAAACAACTAAATGAGTGATATTCATCCCGGGCCCTGTATTGTGCTATTATGACTTGCAATAACTGGCAGCATATTAAAATAGAGATCAGGGACTACAGCTACTCCACTGAATGAAGTTCTGAAATTTCAAAGCTGTTGAATTATTCAGTATTTCCTAAGTTATGGAATAAAAGAATATATGGTTGACTATTTAATGGCACAGTAATGGAAATAAGATAATGCATAGGCTTTATACATTTCACAGGAAATATTTATTTCTCATAATTGCATGATACTCAAGTGGATCTCTGTATAGGCCAGTGTGGCCCTCGCTGTCAAATACAAAGACAAGAACTTGCCTTTGAGAAGTAGGGAATAATAAATGAAGAAATATTTTAAAAGCAACTTAATGAATGATCACTAAAAGGAACCCACAACGTTGCCTTGTTTGGCTTTGAAAATACCCATGAATACCAAATTGAAAAAATAAAGTAAGGTTTGAGACAAATGTCCCATCTTGTTCATGACAACACAGTGGGAACAAGGTAAGTTGTAAGTTTAGAATCAAGGAAGGGAACACTGCTTAATGTCATATGCAGTAATTTTATCAAATGGTTTATTCCAGTCCCAGTAATGCATAGGGTATAACAGGTAGCCCTTAACTATTTGTTGAAATAAAGAATGAATCAATGAATGCCTCCTTCCAGAAGTGGCTCAGACTAAATACTGTAAAATTATTCCTTCTGTTCCTAAATTCAAATATTTTCTGTTCGATACATGTAAAAGGAAAGGGTGATAGTGTGACTACTAAGGGTATAGGGTCTTAACCTTTGAGGGGTATATAATGGAACGTAGCTATAGCTATTTGGTATAGCAGCCAAAGAAAGGATATTGAGCTGGATGATCTATGAAAAGTTATGTGTTCCTAGTTAACCATATAAAAAGCAAACTGCCACTCACCGAGAATTTAAAGTTTTATGTAAATAATAATAACAACTAAGCAATAAATGTTATGATGACATAGCATCTGTTAGGCCAGAAGATTTCTCTAGTTTTGAGTGTAATAATAAACAGACTATGAAGATAATCTTACTTAAGCCAGTACTTGAGGATCTTTTCATTGCTAAGTAACACTGAAGCAACTTAAATTTGCTTTGAATTTAGTAGATGTCCATATTAACAACTGTCCATACAATTTTTCACAGAAGCACATCCTCTCAAATTTATCATCCCTCAAAAATGTACACGAATTTGCCCCACACCCAGAGGCTGTAATCTCAAAAGAAGGGGAAAACAAAATAGAAAACAACAAAGTTTGAAGCAATGTAATTTTCTATTGTCTAAACATAGATTTCTACTTGTTGTGATTATTTAATGAATGAGGACCTGAAAGCATGTCAACAAAATCTCTAGAAAGTAGTTTGAAGTTCAAGGAAACCTTCTATACTTGATTTTTTATTCTGTTCGTGGTTCTTTAAACATGAAAAGACACAAAAAATTACCCATGATTTTTTTTCTGAATTTATTACTACTTTTTTCTTGCTGAAGTTTGATAATATTTATGAAAATACTATATACATGAAGTCATTCCACACAAATAAAATTAACTGTTATTTTTACACCCATGACAAAAAGAAGAAACCATCGTGGATATTTGATTACACATATAAATGCAGAT
This sequence comes from Tadarida brasiliensis, assembly GCA_030848825.1. Lineage (NCBI taxonomy): Eukaryota > Metazoa > Chordata > Mammalia > Chiroptera > Molossidae > Tadarida > Tadarida brasiliensis. Next base: position 113,564,577 of record CM061280.1, on the reverse strand, counting down.
GAATGCATTTGTGTGTAAAGCTAAACTGTGTACAGCATATTGTGTGTTTTCATGAGACCTCTTCTACAGTAATAAAAATTGACTCAGCATCACTAAAAACAAGGCTGTAACCTTTTTTTTAAAATTCTCACTTAGAAATTCACTTGAAAGAGCAATACACAAACTGTGTGTTTAATTTTCCCCTGCAATCTCTGCAAGAAGTTAATCAAATAGACAATTAATCTGTGTGATATTATTCATAAGAAAGCAAAAGCATATTAAAATACACAATAGACTTCATTCCCATTTCCCTTGAATTTTCTTCTAACTTTAGGGGACTTGAATACCCAGCAGAGCTCATAATATGAAAAAGATACACAGAAGTGCTTTTGTTGCACAGACAAGACAACACAACCAACAACATTCTGCTGTATAAACACCTGCAATAAAGGCAGAAAAGGTGTTTTAAGGTGATGAAAGAACCTTCTACCCCAACCACACTTTTCATCTGCCACCTCAAATCCCCCTTTTGGATCCTTATTTCCATTAATGATTTCACAATTCCCTTGGGAATCCTGGTTTGAAACCTCAGAGTCATCCTTGACTCCTTCTTCCTCATCGCTCCCATCTGATCAATCTCTTCATCCTGTTGGGTCTACCTCTAAAATTTGCCCACATATCCTTTGCCACTTTTTCCCTTCACCTCTACTGTTTTAAGAATGTTCTAAGTGGTCTCCTTGCTCCCAGCCATCTCCTTTTAATCCGTTCTTGATATTGCCACTAGAGTGATCTTCCTAACATGTAGATCACAGACATTTCCCACTCTCTACATTGACAAGAGCAGTACTTCTCAAAAGTGTCATCCCAGAATCATCACCTGGTAACTTTTTAGAAATGCAGATTCTTAGGTCCCAATCAACACTTTCTGAACCTGAAACTCTGATGGTGGAGCCAAACAATCTGTCTTTTAACTCCTCCAGATGATTCTGAGGCATATTAAGATTGTAAACTACTGGGCTATGAGGTTAAGTTCAAATTTCTTGGCATGGTGTTTTGAAAAGACACCTTTTTGATATTGTCTTCATCTGGTTACACTCTTCTCCCCACCCCATTCCACCATTTCGGTACCTTACCTTTTACTATTCTATCTAACTGAAATATTCCATTGACTTGGAATTTTCTCTTCCTCTATCAAGTTTTGAATAGAGGCACAATTCAAATTACATCTCTTTATTAAATTCTCTTTGATCTCTCCAGTCATATTTCTTCTCTATTAGGTTATTTGAAAAATGGAAAAGAGTAGTATGTTAAATAAAACAAACTTCTTACTCTGTTTCCTCACCAATGCTGTTTTTACTCTTGGAATTTCTCCATTCTGCCATGTGTTATACTTACTCATTGACATATCTTTTCCTACTAAAAGATGATCTCAAGGTCAACACTACTTTCAGTAGTTGCATATAGCAGGTGGTCAATGACATATAAGGAATTATACTGAAACAGGATTTGAATTCTGATACATGATTATTTTATGTGTTCATTGTTGCAAACAGTCTCCCATTTGGAATTATTCTTGAATTTCAAAACCTTTTATAACTTGCGATCTTTAAAAAATGTAATTCTGTTCTTCTCTGTGTTCTAAAACAACATGAAAGTAAATACGTGCTGTAAGCCCTGTAACTTTCTCTTTGAAGGATCAATTTGCTGGGCGGGTGTCCTGTCATCCAACAGGCCTTTCCCTGTGAGGTGCCGCTAAATTGGGAAGGAGATTAAATTTGATCACTGTTTGCTTGGTCTGTTTCTCATCGTGTTGATATTTAATCCAGTGTCCAACAAGTGTCCCAACATTATCAAATGCCTGAAGCTGGCAGTGGTTTTTGACCTATCCATATGCACATGCCCTTATTCGTTCTGTTGTCCAAATAAAGGGTTTTGTGGAGATACACACGAACTAAGTAAATAGCATAATAGTATGCCCAGTTAATGTCAAACAGTGTGCATTGTTTAACAAATAAACAAAAATTTACTGAGTTCTCAACTATGTTTAATTCTGTGCAATAAAATTATTCTGATTCAAAAGTTGTATTGCTTTACAATATTATAAAGACAGGAAAAATACATAGTTTTTTTTTTTTAATTAGTAAGGTTAAAAATACCTAGAAAAAAATCTTTATGAATGGTTGTGTTGATACCCAAGATACATACTTTCAATACCAATTTAAGTGAACATCTATTCAGTTGATCACAATGGTAAAGCGAATATATATGGAAATAACTATCGATATATAATTAGAGATAGATTACATTTAGACAGATGGATGGTGATAGGTAGGTAGATAGATAGATACAGATAGATATAGATATATGGTAAAGTCTCAGTTCTCAAAGTCCCACCATTACAGTAGTGAATGAAATATATGTGAGTAAGTATTAATTCAATATGATAGATGCTAAAAAACGTGTGCATTAAATAGAGAACACAAAAATATAATTTAAAAAATGCACAGCAAAAGAAACCATCAACAAAATGAAAAGCGATCCCACTGCTTGGGAGGACATATTTGCCAATGATAACTCTGATAAGGGGTTAATTTCCAAACTATATAAAGAAGTCATACAACCTAACAAAAGGAAGACAAACAATCCAATTTAAAAAATGGGCAAAAGATCTAGACACTTCTCCAAAGAGGACATACAGATGGCCAAAAGACATATGAAAAAATGTTCAATGTCACTAATCATCAGAGAGATGCAAATTAAAACAACAAAAAGTTATCATCTCACATGTACCAGAATGGCTGCCACCAACAAATCATCAAACAGCAAGTGCTGGTGAGGATGTGGAGAAAAGGGGACTCTAGCACACTGCTGGTGGGAATGTAGACTGGTGCAGCCACTATGGAAAACAATATGGAGTTTTCTCAAAAAATTAAAAGTGGAACTGCCATTTGACCCAGTAATCCATTTCTAAGGATATAGCCTAAGAATCCTGAAACACCAATCAGAAAGAATATAAGTACCCCTATGTTCATAGCAGCACTATTTACAATAGCTAAGATCTGGAAACAGCCCAAGTGCCCATCAGTAGATGAGTGGATAAAAAGCTATGGTACAGCCTGGCTGATGTGGCTCAGTGGTTGAGTGTTGACCCATGCACCAAGAGGTTCGATTCCCGGTCAGGGTATATGCCCAGGTTGTGGGCCTGATCCCCAGTGGGGGGCATGTAGGAGGCAGCCAGTCAATGTTCTCTCTCATCAATGTTTCTATCTCTCTTTCCCTCTCCCTTCCTCTCTCTCTCTAAAATCAATAAAGAAAAAAAAAAGTGTGGTACATTTACACAATGGAATACTATGCAGCTGCAAAAAAGAAGGATCTCTTACCCTTTAAGATGACATGGAGGGACCTGGAGAGTATTATGCTAAGTGAAATAAGCCAGTCAGAGAAAGACAAGTACCACATGATCTCACTAATGAACAAAATAAACTGATGAACAAAGTAGATCCAGAGACATGGAAGCATGCAACAGACTGATGAATCTCAGAGGGAAGGGGTGGGGTTGGGAAGAGATTAACCAAATAATTTATATGCATGTATGCATGCCCATGGACACATACAATAGTGTGGTGAAGGCCAGGGTGGGGGTGGCTAGAGCAGGGTGGAGGGGGTCAATGGAGGAAAAAAGGGGGACATCTGTAATACTCTCAACAATAAATATTTTTTTAAAAAAAAGATTCAAAGACAATATGAATGTTAAGCAGAATTTGCTGTCAAGCAAGGCAGGGGTAACTTTTTCCAACACAGAGTTATGGGGCTTTCAGATTAACTGTCAAAGAACAGCACAGAGAAAATTACCTTAAAGCATTGAGGATTTAGTCACATATCTGCATGCAAGAAAGAACAACCTCTATGAAGACTGCTTCCAAGACCAAAGGCAAATGTGGGCCTTAAAAAAGGCAAAGCCAGAAGATTTCACAAGAAAAAGTGATTGATGAGTTTGAACAAGCCTTGAGGGTCAGTTCTGGATTTGATTTTTATACTGGACCTTGGCCTGGATGATGGTAGAACCCCTAGTCCTCCTATTGACCCAGATAGTACAATTGAATTAGAAACTGCTAGCTGTCCAAGGTCACCTCCAGGTTCCTTTTTTGACCAATTATCTTAGAATTGCTTGCTCTGGTTCTTTTTTCTGGGGTAGTGACTGCTTACTACCTGCCATCCCTCATGCACTCCAAGGCATGCAGCAGGCAGAAGCACAGCCCAAAACACAGGGAGATTTCCTTTATAATAACCAGAACAAGTGCACCATGTATATTTTTCAATATGCAGATTAAAGGCCCTGGGAGCTTAAATGGCTTGCTTGACCTTGACATGTCTGGGATTTGAACTTGGGTCCAGTTTGTCAAGAGATCATATACTATCCTAATGTACTATTACATTCATTTTCCAACTCTATCTTTATTAATAAGCATGTTCACAAGAGAATGACTAATAATGTTTTTCATAGTGAATGAGTTACACTTAGATCTCAGAGCCCATTCTGGTTAAATTATGTTCAGAAGAATTTCATAAAATATTTTCATATTTTTATATGGAGTATATGTCATGCTTGTCTTTACCAGCCAGTTTGGTTATCTAGAAAACCCTATTCATTTATTAACCTGAACTGAAATGTGTACTGGGTATCCCCCAAATTCATGTCCTTTCTGAAGTCTCAGAATGTGAATTATCTGGAAAAATAGTCTTTGCATATGTAATTAGTTAAGATGAGGAAATACTAGAGTAAGGGGACTCCTAAGTCCAATATAACTAGTGTCCTTATAAGAAGAAAAGAGACACAGACATAGAGACACACAGGAAAAAATATCATATGTAGGTGAAGGCAAAGTTTAGAGTGATGTGTCCACTAGCCAAGGAATGCCAAGGATTGCCCTCTGTCACCAGAAGCTAAGAGAAGGACCTGGAGCAAAATTTCCCTCCAAGTGCCCAGAAGGAACCAACCCTGCTGACACCTTGATTTTAGACTTCTAACCTCCAGAGCTATGAAAGCAATCTCTGTTGTATAAGCCTCTTAGTTTGTGGTAATTTCTTACAGTAATACTAGGAGATTAATACAGTTTATGGTACATGGTAACTAAGACTTCAGCTAGACTTAATTGTGGCCATGTGAATATGTGGGAAACTATCCACTGAAGAGTGATACTGCCAGGAAGAGACAAGAAGGTATACAAAGCAGATCCTCCAACAACCACAAGGGTTGCTCTATACTGAGTTTCTCTCTTCTGAGTTTCCCCCCCCCCCCTCAGCTCTGGGAAATAATGATTACTCTCTACCTCTTACAGATGAGGAAAGGCCCTGGAGTATCTGGCCACTCTCTCTCCCACTCACGCCCTCTAACTACTCAGCCTTCTTGGTCTACCTTAAATGTTTCCAGTACATTCCCATCTCAGAACCTTTGTGTTGAACCCTGCTGTCCCAAACATTTGCCCAGTTGACTCTCTGATCAAATGTTAGCTCCTCAGAAAACCTTTCTCTGGCCACCATAGTGAGAGCACCCCAGGCACTCTAGCCTCTTAATATGCTTTATTTTTGCTTCCCAATGCACTATATTGCTATGGTTGTTGTCACCACTCTACCCCCAGCACATATAGTGTTTTCTGCCCTGCAGCGAGTGGGTGCTTAATAAATGAATGAACAACATAAGCTCAGGCACAAGGAAGTTAACTGTCAATTTCCCATGGCCTCATTGAGCTCTGTTTGACACTGAAAATTGATTTCTTTCTGACTCTCTACAGATGAAGTAGCTCATAAATAGGTTCAAAAGTCTAGAAGAAGAGCCACATGACATCATAATGTAAAAGTAGAACTGATTCATGGAAGCAGTGGTTCTAAAAGCGCTATATTTACAGATGTATTTTTCTTTGTACATCCTTTGCAGTGTATGGCTGGTTAGGAAGGGCTACTATTTTAGTTCAATGGGCATTCAGGGTCCCTGTTGATCATAAAGTAGTCAACTTATGATCATAATCAAAGGCACTGAATAAATATTTATCCCAAATTATAGGGAATTCCCTGCAGTCAGCAGCACAGAACTCCTCAAACCCATGAAAGAATGCAAGGAGAGGGAACCAAGAGTCAGTGATGCAACTCTGGTAGAACCAAGAGTCTATTTCTTCCCCCTTTTCTTTCTGAAAATATACTCACCTGGCCTTCTTTTGCCCGGAAAAAAAAGGAGTTTATTTTATTCAAACAGGAAAGATATACAGATAGATTAGGTCGTCAAGGAAAATTTTTTGTGCAGTAAAGACCAAGGTCAGACTCTACTGCAAACCAATGATGCACTGTTTGGACTTGTTTGCATGTTCCTCTCCAGGAAAAATAAACATCATATCTGCAGTTCCTCTGGATTTCAGCCCTGGGAATATTTTAGCATTTCTGGTGACCCTTCAAAAATGAGCCGTTGGCTCTAAGGAACTATCGATGTTGAAAACTGATTTTAAGCATGCTTCACATAAAACTCATGTTGCTATTCAGAAAGATGGCTTCTCTTCCCTTTGTGGATAACATGGGCAAGTACTGGGTCAGTGTCATTATTTGCTTGCTTTTGCATCACACGCTATAACTCTAGATAGCATTTCAAAGAGGGAAGATCATCCTGACATTATCCAATAAAGGAAAAAATAACAACAGCAGTGGGAAAAGGGTAAATACAAAACACTGGTGTGGTTTGTAATGGACCAGGAGATATTATAGCTGAGAGTAGAGGTACCAGGTATTGAGGGGCTGCTATGGCTGAGCAAAAGGGGGCACCCAAGTAGGGCAGCAGATCTCTTTACCATACCTCCAGGAGCTTCAATGCCTTATTTTGTCTTTATGGCAGATACAAACAACTGGTTCCCTCAATTGTGAGAGGCTTCCCTGGAGAGTGGAGTCAAAGGAAGTACAAAAGTAGTGTTAACACAATCGTTCATTGAAAAGACAATTCACAAATGAATGGACTGAATTCTAATGTTGAATAAAAATTGTTTAAAATAGAGCAAAATATGTATAATGCATCCTGTAACAGATTTAGGGTTGATAAATGGTGGCTATGGCACTTTTGCCATTCAGTAATCAGATTAATGATATTTATGATGCTATATTTTTGTAATTTGAGACAAAAGTAGAAAACTATGCTTGGTGCTCAGTTTAAGAAACTGTACATAAGAGTGAATAAAATTTTAGCATATATAGTAAAATAGGTACTTACATAGATGGCTATTGTGAAAAATATTATGACACAGTTTTTGCAAATCTATTTAACTATTAGTATAAAGCCTTAATTGTGCTTCTGCGGTTATGTCCTGAGGAAGTTGTGGAGAATTGTGTATCTCAAGTTTTTTTTTTTTTTTTTTTTTTTTTTTTTTTTTTTTTTTTTTTTTTTTTTTATCATAGTCAAACCTAGGGGGAAAACTGATAGACAGCTAACAGCAGAAGAGTAAAATAAATTATAATGTAGCATTATCATGGAATATTATGCAATTATTACAAAATATTCAGTATTAAAATCAATTTTGATACAGAATTCAACTGGGGAAAGAAATGGAATAAACAAAAGGATAGGTTATGAATGAATAGTCTTCTCTTTTTACTCTCCTATAGTTTCTCTTTTTTCTTTTTATCAGTAGAAAAAATACTTTAAAAAATAAGTCCTTACCAGTTGCACGCTATGCAATGCACAGATTTTTGTGTCTCAATATCAGGAACACCTGCTAGAATTTAGAGGTAAAGATATGATGGAGGGTGTACTGAAACTTATGGACACGGACAGCAGTGTGGTGGTTGTCAGAGGGAAGGGGGTAAGGGGGGTGGGGTTGAAGGGCATCTAATATATGGTGATGGAAGATGATTTGACTTTGGATGGTGGGCACATAGTGCAATATATAGATATTGTAACATAGAAACCCACACCTGAAGCCTATATGATCCTATTAACCAGTGTCACCCCAATAATTTAATAATTAAAAAAAAGATACGATGGAGAGGGTAAACTCTATTACCAGGATCCTATTGCCTTGGCACCAGCTCTCCCCTGATTAAGACAGAACCATATCTCAGAAAATATTTGATAACAGCTCACCAAGGTCTGCACCCACCTGGAAATGACCTATATTTCAAGGGTGAGAGATAGTAACTTAAAGGCTTTGTCAGACAAAGGGTATTCTAGAAACTGGATTCCTAATAATTGGCAGAGTCTCTTGAGTAACATCAGTTCTTACCACCTGCACTGATCTCTCCAAAATATTTGAAAGAGTTCTTCCAAGAGTGTTACACTGTATATATTTTTGGTTGAAAGTATTACCAATGTTCCCCTTCCCCCCCCCCCCATTGACCTCCTGTGTATATATTTTTAAAGGCAAGAATCTGAATATATTCTAGATAAACATAATCCAGAAATTAGAGATGAGGATGAAGTGCTATGTGAGCCAATGCACACTATAAAGAATAACATGTGTTGCATTCTGCTGCTGTCATTGCTGCTGAAAATTTGGGGGCTTGTCAACTTTCTCTTCAGGAGAATGACAGCATTACCAGTTTTCATTTATGAAGTTCATACTTAAAAAATAGTAGCAGCCAGTGCAAATAAAGTGCAGAATTCACTTATTTAAAATCTAGCCTCAGCCTTTCTGTTCAGTGTCTGTGATCCCTTAAGTGCATGGCCTACACTCCCTGACTGTACTCATATCTCAGATTCAGCTTTTCTCAACACATTAGGGGTAGAAATAAATGATGCCAGTATCCCAGATATTTATTTTTAATCATTGAAAGAAAATATATACATTTTAGGTCTGTCTATACATCATTTTTAATGTATTGTATTTTTATTGCCTAAATTTTTTACATGAAGAAATTATAAAAATCATTTGACAGACATGGTGGTTTTTTTTTTTTTTTTTTTTTTTTTTTTTTTTTTTTTTTTTTAGTTGAGTGGGAAAAATAGTTCACTCTATGACAAAATATATGAGTTACTGAGTGAACTGGCATTATCTGCTTTTTTCATTGCTTGTATTCAGTCAATCACTTACTTCTACCAATTTTACCTCCTAAATCTTTCTCAAATCTACCCCATTTCTCCTTCTCTACTACCACTGCCCAACTTCAGACATTTAATAATATAACACTCCTGGCTAAAGCCTTATACCTCTACCTAAAAATTCACTCAGCATAGCATATCTAAAACCATTAGACTGGTTTCATCACCTCCCTGATTAAAACATTTTAATATTTCCCCCATTGCTTTTACAATGACAACAAACATTATTTACATCTCATAAAGGTATCTTTATGATCTGTCTTTGCCTACTTCTTTCCCTCATGTCTTACTAATTCCTGCTTTAAACTTGTTTCAACACCACAAAGCCATTTTATAGTTCCTACAAAACTATGCTGACTCTTGTTTCTGTGCCTTTGCTTTTTTGTTCAACTCCAAATCAAATATCTTTCCGCCAATGTTTGTATGGCTATCTTCTTAAGTTTTCCTGTCATGGAACATGTTTCTGATCAGCCTTTTATCATTGCATTTCCATGTTGTGCTTTTAATTTCTTTCTATCTCTTCTATTAGACTCTGAGCTCCTTGAAAACAAGGGCTATATCTGCAAGTCTTGATATCTCCAGCACCTAGAACAGAAACTGGAATGATGCTTGTTCTCACTGTATGAAATGTGTTAAGTCAGCTTTCCTAGAATAGAGACCAAGATGGAGATTTTGATGCATACAACTGTTTGAGGGAGTGCTCTTCTGGGAAAACCTAAGAGGGAGGGAGGGAAGCACAGCAGGGAAAGGAAAAGAGGCGTTGAGGAGGTTACAGGTGAACTGTGGACTTGGCATGGTCTACACACACAGAAGCTCTGAAGCGTGAACTGTACTATAGAACTGTCCCTACTAGAAGCAAAGAGGCTGGCCTTTTGTACACTCACATCAATCAATTATTGGCATGGGTACACCCAGGGGAGGGTGTAAATTTCTGAGCATGGTGACTTCTGTCAATCAAGGGTAATTTTCAAGAGGGGACAACTGTGAGCTGTGAGCATACAATGCTCAAAGTAGCTGGAGAAAAGATATATCATTTTAGTAAAGGAGATCAGGGTGGGGCATCTATTACACTATCACAGATGTCTTAATTATTTTATCACTATTTCAGTGTACCTACCCAAGGAGATGCTTTAAGAGTAATATAATTTAATTTTCCCTTTTATAAGTAAAATCTTATGTTTTCATATTAGGATGCAATATGTATAAGCTTTAGGATGAGACTTTTTTTTTTTTAAAGAACACAACCTTCAAGTTTGTTACCATGGAAATATTTTGAGCTCACATATGTAGTAATAGTGACTTAATTAAAAATGCATTCCCTAATCTTATTTGAATGTACTTACATTATCCAGTCTGTGTAGCCTTTGTTTATGAAATGGTACATCAGTATGAACGTCTTGTAAAGGAATTAGTTCTGAATCTAATTCCATCACTGTCTTCATCTAAGCTCCCAGAAGAGTATGGTTGTTAACAAAAATAAATGATTATGGTGCTTCCTACTCCCATCCCCCAGTACAACTTTATGGCTTCATAAACTCCCAGTGACTCTGAAGGAATTCGTACTGCAGCGGAGTCATTGAACTGGAGTATTTTCATGCAATCTTCCCATCAAGGAAGGAGAATACCAATAGCAGACTTCCCGAAAGAGGATTATAGAATGTTATTGTATTCTGAACAACAGAAAAACAAATTAAATACTACTGGCTTACATAATTACCTAATGATAGTTTTTTAAATAATAATAATAAAGGTTACCTGGTAACTTACATAATGGAATTAATGGTGTATGGAAATGATGCTTTTGGAATGATTGTTTCCAAGCCAATAGAGCTTATGTGCTGAAGTAAGGAAAAATTGAACAAATCAGTAGCAATTCTAGTCATCAAGAGTTAAGTTTTAAGTTATCACATTTTCTTTTAGGATTTGAGATCTTTTTAAAAAGATTTTTTGTTTATTTTTAGAGAGAGAAGAAGGGAGAGGGAGAGAGAGAGAGAGACAAACATTGATGTGGGAGTGAACCATCGATCCTCTGCCTCCTGCATACTACCTACCAGGGATCAAGCCCGCAATCTGGGCATGTGTCCTGACCTGGAATCAAACCAGCAACCTTTTGGTGCACAGGACGATGCTCAACCAAATGAACCGCACTGGGTAGGGCAAGATTTGAGATCTTAAAGAGCTATCCTGCTGTCTTAAGATTTGTCCCACTACACAAGATTAAAAAAATACTTGGTGGCTATATAAGAAAAAATGTCTTTATTCATAAGGAGTTGCATATGGAAGTATTTTGGGGTAAAATGTCATTATGTCTCTACTTTAACTTATTTTAAAATGATTTATGGAGCCTGGCTGGTGTAGCTCACTAGTTAAGCATCGACCCATACACCAAGAGGTCGCCAGTTCGATTCCTGGTCAAGGCACATGCCCAGGTTGTGGGCCCAATCCTCAGTAGGGGGCATGCTGGAGCTGGCCAGTCGATGTTCTCTCTCATTGATGTTTCTATCTCTCTCTCCTTCTCCCTTCCTCTCTCTCTAAAATCAATAAAGAAAAAATTAAAACAATGATTTATGGAAAAAATATGATGCACACATAGTGAAAGAGTTTGCAAATGAGGCAAAATGTTAACAAAGGAAAAAATATCACTCATCACTTATTTCATTTAATTAAATGTTTTAACTTACTTATTGGTAAAAGCAATAAGCCCATCATTTATTTAGATGTTTATCTAAATAATTTAAAAATATCTTGAATTGTTCTTTATGTTATTTGTCATCTTTCCCAAAAAGTATTTTAATATGTTAATAATTTTATAGTTTATTTTGAACATCATACATTTAGTCTAATGGTAGTAAAAGTTTCTAAGTCATACATCCTATTTCGATATTAAATGAACATAAAGTGTCTCTGTTATCAAAGGTGCTATTTTTTCTTCACTTCACCTCTTCTTTTTCCTTGGCATGTGACGGTGAGCTGTTTGAAACTTTTTTCTTGATTGATAGTTAAGTATTGAATAACTCTAATTTTCCATAATATTTATGGTTTTCTTTCAAGGTTTTTCTCAGTAAGCATATTCTGAAAGCATGTATTCATATCTCTATCTATCCCCAACACAAGTCTCCCTCTGTTGTGTTTTTTAACTTTATTTTTATTGTTGACACTGTTATAGATGTCCCAATTTTCCCCTCCTTTGCCCACCTCCACCCAGCCCTTGCTCCCCTCCCCTTCTCTCTGGCCATCACCACACTGTTGTCTGTGTCCATGGGTTATGCATATATGTTCTTTGGCTGATCTCTACACCTTCTTTCATCCAGCCCCTCTTACCTCCTCCCCTCTGACAACTGTCAGTCTGTGTCTTGATCTAATTTGTTGCTAACTTTTTAGAATGTTTTAGACTAAATATTTTTGCCTTCAGCTTCAAACAGTTTGCTCTATCTTACAAATCTTCTGAGAGTTTGAGTAATTTTATCAACTATTTATACTGTTACCTTGAAGGTGTTTCTGCCTTTTTCACTGGCAGCAATATTCTCTGTGGCAGATGGTCTCAATTACTTGTTTCTAGAATTGTATTGTAATTCATATAGTTGTAAAACAAGATAATACTTATCACCAGAATTATAACTGTTTAAAATAAAATCCCACCAAGGATTAATTTCATGTAATGGGTCAAATGAACAAAATTGTGTTGATAAATGCCAGGTGTAATTATATAACCTTGACATCTCTGTTATTGTACATTTCTGTCATCCTACTTAATGTTGTGTGACAACTTTGCAGCATTGACAGGGATAATGATAATGACTTAGATATTGATGATGTCCACCAAGCTTCCAACATGTTTACTTTAGACTGTATCTAATACAGATCTTTAATAGGAGTCTTAAACAAAAGTTTGGTAGTTGAAATTAACTACATTAAAGAATGTTGTGAAGTTGAAAATACCTTTATCAGAAAACAATACTATGGCAGTACGGAGAACGAATTCTAGGGTCAGATATAGCTGGGTGAGAATCTCAGGATTTCCACTTATTAGCTTTTGTTGATTTTTTTCAATTGTAACATTCAGTTGTTAATTTATTTACTCAATCATTCATTCATTCATTTAGTAAATGTGTGTTGAGCTGGTTGGTAGGCACAGTTCGAAACACTGGGGCTAATATACACAATGGAACACTATGCAGCTGTAAGAAACATCTCTTACCCTTTGAGACGACATGGAGGGACCTGGAGAGCATTATGCTAAGTGAAATAAGCCAGTCAGAGAAAGACAAGTACCACATGATCTCACTTATTTGTGGAATATAATGAAAAAAATAAGCTGATGAACAGAATAGACCCAGAGACATAGAAGTAGGGTTCAGACTGACAAACCTCAGAGGAGGGGGACATGGGGGAAGGAAGAGATAAACCAAAGAATTTATATGCATGTATGCATAACCAATGGACATAGACAACAATGCTGGGGGGGGGATTGGGAGGAGGGTGTCTGGGGGGGGGGAAGGGAGAAACATCTGTAACAATAATAATTTAATTTAAAAAAAGTGAGTTAGAAAGACAAAGTCCTTGACATCAAGGGGCTTACATTCTATTGGAGACAGAAAACAAACAAACAAAAAAATGGGTACATGGTATAACATCCGATAGCAATAAGTCCTCTGAAAAAATATTAAAGTAGAATCTGGATCAAGTGACCAGAATAGGAAGCTGGTGTTTTAACAGAGCAGTTAGAAAAGGCCTCTTTGGGGAGATAATATTTGGAAGAAGGGAGGGAAGAAGGCATGCAGTTGATTGGTGAGAAATGTGCCACATGGAGGGAACAGTGAGTTGAAAAGCCTTAATGTATGTTTTTGTGGAGGGTAAATGAAAATTTGTAAACTCATAGTTAAGTGCTCATTAGATATTAGATATTATTTTGAGATAAGAAATGTAGATAATTCAATAGATTACATGCCTTCTTTGCTCTCATGTACATCTTTCTTTTCATCTTGATAATTTTCCTTCTCTCAAATTCTACATTATTCATCCTGTTCTCTTTTTTCATCTTCAGTGAGTTAAACCCTGCTGGCAATACTCAGATGCTACTGCGGTTAGAGGTCCTCCTTTCTTGTTTTTTGCCTTTGGCTCAGTATTTGTATTCTGTGAGCTGTCACATTGATTATCTTGCTAAGTATTGGGCAACTGCCCTCTCTAAGCAGGAAATTCACAATTTCTCTATGATTATGTTAATAATGGTGTACCTGAACTGTGAGGACGTGTGTGTGTGTGTGTGTGTGTGTGTGTGTGTGTGTGTGTGTGTGTAGGGGGAGGAGTGATAAAAAATAATGTCAACATGCCATTTGGAAGATGGTACTTTCAGACAACTGAGAAAACCCAACTAGTCTCAACCCCCATCAGCCACATTTCCCACCAGGGTTTCTACTTTATACTTCCCCCAATGCTTCCAGAAATTAGACCAAAGTGACCATCTATCTACCTCTGTATTTTGCTGTGAAACCACTACCAGAGCTTGGCCCACTTTTGTCATATTTCTTTCTGCCTTATTTGGCTATAAAATGTTTATTCCTGATTTTATCAGTGTTGATCCAATCAAAGACAAACACCACACACAAATTTGAATAAGGAAAGTTTTTATAAAAAGTTATTAAATGTAACAAATTCTTGGAATAATGAAGGGTAGGCTAGTAAGAAAGATCTATTAGTCTGCTCAGGTTGCCATAAAAATACCATTGACTAGGTGACTTACATAACAGAAATTTATTTCTCACAGCTCTGGAGGCTGAGAAGTCCAAGATCAAGGTGCAGGCTTATTTGGGTTCTGCTGAGAACCCTCTTTCTGGTTTACAGATGGCCACCTTCTCACTGTGCTCACAGGCCTGTCCTCTATGAGCACCTGAAGGGAGGGAGGCAGGGAGGAAGGGAAGGAGAAAGGAAGGAGGGGAAGTATCTCTTCTAAGAGCACTAATCCTTTCATGAGGATTCTGCCCTCATAACCTCATCTAAATCTATTTATCTCCCAAAGACCCCTCCTCCAAATACCAACACATTCAGAGTTAGAACTTCAACATATGACTTTTCAGAGGACACAAACATTCAGTCCATAGCAAAAGACAACTCAAAAGAATAAAATCTGCTATTACCCCTATGGTTGATATACAGCACCCAAGGAAAAGCGCCTATCTTCTGACTTCCAGAGTGAGATCCAAACCTTGTTGGGAAAGTACATGGATTACTGAATGGCAGAAGTCACTGAAGTGTCACACTGGCAGATGTTGGAAATCTTCCCTCTGCAATTTGATGGACACTCATCCTCTAAAGTATCTGGGAAAGCTGATAGTGGGAAAATGTTTCACATGAGGCTATGCCAAAAAACTGCCAAGCTGCTAGCTCCTTGCACTGCAGGAACTGGGTGCTGAAGAAGCCTTGCGCTCTGTGAGAGCCCTCCCAGCAAGCATGCTGGGACCAGGGAGCAAAACCTTTTCCTCCTGCAATGTCTCTTTAGCACCCTCTACCAACAGAGTTTTAGTGCCAGTGGCAGAAGAAAACTATTTCCAAGGTCCAGATCCACTTTCAAACTACAGGCAAAAAAGGTGGATGTAGAGCAGAAAGGCAATAAACCAATAACCATCACACTGATATAAACAAAGAATAAATACCAGCAGAAGCAAACTAAGTGATGAATATGTTATTTGTTAGCACAATAAATTACTTTTCAGTGCCATTCTGAGTTTCATCCATGGCTGAATCCTCTGTGCTTAGAATAGAATCTGGCCCAATATAGGTGTTCAATATATATATTTGTTGAATGAATAATGAATGAATGAAGTAATTCTTAATTTTTTCTCTAATGTTTTTTTTTTCCTCTGTCTCTTTTTTACTTTAGCTGATGGATGCACTGATTGGTCTGTCGATATCAAGAAATACCAAGTTTTGGTGGGAGAGCCTGTTAGAATCAAATGTGCACTCTTTTATGGTTATATCAGAGCAAATTACTCCCTAGCCCAAAGTGCTGGACTCAGTTTGATGTGGTACAAAAGCTCTGGTCCTGGAGACTTTGAAGAGCCCATAGCCTTTGATGGAAGTAGAATGAGCAAGGAAGAAGACTCCATTTGGTTCCGGCCAACATTACTACAGGACAGTGGTCTTTACGC
Organism: Tadarida brasiliensis; assembly: GCA_030848825.1. Taxonomy (NCBI): domain Eukaryota; kingdom Metazoa; phylum Chordata; class Mammalia; order Chiroptera; family Molossidae; genus Tadarida; species Tadarida brasiliensis. The sequence continues at coordinate 113,548,383 of CM061280.1, read as the reverse complement.
CTGTGTCATCAGGTATCCGTTTAATTCTACTACTGCTGACTCAATCAAATCACATGCTGCTTTCTTACACTTAAATTGTGCTGCTATCCCTTTCACCTGAGGTATTGTCTCAATATTTATGTGTGTTGCTGCTTTCTAAAATTTAGAATCTAAATCATAGAAAGATGGGATTGGAATTTATATTGAGACATTATTTCTGGCTTATGGAGAAAAGAGATACCATCTGGGTATCTACTTATGTTGCCAGAAATTACTAAATACTATGAGATAAAATTTATAGAGGAGGTGAAATGTTGCAAATCAAATGTAAGCAAAGACTTGCAGAAAAGATGCATGGTTTATTGCTAAATGGGTTGTAACATTTTGTTATTGCCCTTCACAGACAGATAGAGCGCAGATAGCTCTGGTTCACACACATCTGCAAAGATGATTTAGGTAATGTGTGTATGTGCACAATAATAGGAGGGCAGCATTGCCATCTTAGGGAATACGAAGGCTTTGTTCCAGATCACTTTCTTAACTGAAAGTACTGGGTCAATACAACAATTTACCTGGGTCCCTCAGGGCCAATACAAAAATTAATAACAAACTCTGTGCCCTTATCCCCAAAGAAACTCATCACACATCCACACATCTTTGCTTGCAGAAGAGACATATGTAGTTTGCTTAATGATAATACATTGAAACAGTATCCATGTAACACATTAGCAGTTTAAAAATCTTGGTTTAAGAAGTTAGCCCTTCATGAATTGTGAATTACACCCGGCATGAATGATTGTGGATATCATTAGACCAGAGATTTTTAACCTTCATCATCTCATAGCACACATAAACTAATTACTGAAATTCTGTGGCACACCAAAAATATATTTGTTGCCAATCTGAAAAACAAAGATATAATTTTGATTCATCCACACCAAACGGCTATTGTTGTGTTGGCTGTTGTCATTTTTTAATTTGACAATCTAAGGGAAAAGAGGTCAGTGCCCTGACTAAATAGTCAGGTATTGCATGTTTTAAAAATCCTTGCAGCACACTGGTTGAAAATCGCTGCATTATATTATAAGAACGTTGGCAAAGCAGGGTATAGGCATATAGAGGATCTGTTTAAATCTCTTTCTTTGTCTTTCTGCATTTTGGCTTATTAAGAGAAATAAAGCCAAATTTAATTTAGTTAATTCTCAATTTGGAAACTCTCTCAGAATCAGCTAGTGTATTTTTCAAATCAGAATTCAACTTCCACTTCTGAAATTGTAATCGGCAGCTATCACTCCTCTGTCATAAGGATTGTGCCTCCCTCTCACCATTACCTGTAAGAATTAACTTTACTCTGAGTCATGGCTACAGGTGTGTTAGGACATTAAAATAAGTCAAAGCCACATAAAAACGTTAGACAAAAATGTATCTTTTAAACACTGGCAACATATATTTAGGGTTAATTTTTGAAAAGATAAATGAATGCAAGTAAAATTGTGCTTTGGAAAGAAGTATACTGGATTGTGAAACAATAAATTCACCATTTCTTTGGTGACTCTTGTTCTTTCCCTTTCAGTCTACTAATTTTTGTATGTTCAAAAATTTGAACATGTTCTATTATTAGAAGTAGAGATTTAGTAGGGGCACTGATAAATAATTGCCATAGTAGCCCAGCTGGCGTGGCTCAGTGGATTGAGCGTCATCCCATGGACTGAGAGATCCTGGTTGGATTCCTGGTCAGGGCACATGCCTGGGTTGCAGGCTCAATCCTCAATAGAGGGTGTGCAGGAGGCAGCCGATCGATGTTTCTGTCTCTCTAAAAAAATCAATAAAAACATATTTAATAATAATAATAATAATTGCCATAATAGTACAACTAAGAGTACTGTTTGAACTGGCTATCCTCACTTGACTAATAGTAATTTGATTTAAGTTTATATCTGCTGTGATTCTTTTTAAAAAAAAATCATTATTTCTGATTGTTCATGCATGTGTAGAAGTGATCTTCAAGAAAGGCAAATGTGTGTCCTCATTTATCTGAGATTAGAATTGAGCTGAATGTCCATAGTCTAACACTTAATTTCATTATGTGTTGTTGATGGGAAAATAATGACGTGTTCACATTAGTAATCTGAATTTTTAAAGCACTGAGGTTGCAAATCTTTGATGTGTTTAAATATACACTGTGATCCAATGCTCTGAGAAATTGCATTAAACTGTTCCTCAATTTAAAGTTGCAATAAGGAATGAAAGATCGAAAGTTTCAAAAAAACAAAAGCAAAAACAGAAAAACAAAAAAAACAAAAACAACATGACTTCTGCCTATGTTTATATGTCTATGTTTTAATGGAAGGTCAAACTAAAAGACAAACACCTTAAAGTTGATGTGTCAACTGGAGTGCTAGAGAAAGTGATAATCTCAGATAAAGATACTTTTATCACTGAAATTTAAATATTCCAATTACTTTGAAGCTAATGTTGATATGGTTCCTTTTTCAAATTTGGAAAGTGATACTCAAAATCATAAACAGCAGTTTAAATAGCATGGCTTGGTGTTAATGTTAAGAGAGCCCAGGGCTGTTAGTTGAGTCACTGACATTTTGGTACATTGTTAGCTATCAGGCCACAAAATTGTCACCATGAATTTTTAAATAATCCACTTCCAATGAATTTTAGAAGTTTAAATATTTTAACTTCTACTTAAAGGTTCTAGTCTTTCTAATAAGTGTTCTAGGTATTAAACTTATCAATGAAAAGGTTTAATAAGCCATTTCATCTACAGCTAATTTGCATTCATACCTAAATATTTATAATTATATGTTGTAAAAAATGGAAATGTCTAAGATTACTATCAGTACAATGAATAAGAGCTTTCCTACCCCCTTCTCTTTGTATCTATGTTTGGACAGAATAATACCTCATAATTCTTTGCTCCACAGTACCTGACTTTTTATTCAGTTTTTCTCCTTCCTGAATTTTTATTTTATTTTTAATGAAAAAGTGAATGAAGGAGAGCTACATATCAACATATTTTCTTTTTCTTTATTGCCATTAAAAATAAATTTACTTTCTAAAAAAATAAAAATTTTCTGTGCTCTTGATACCCCCCCAGATTTTTTTAATCCCCCTCTTTAGAACTGTGCCCTGTTAGTTGTTCCATATGCACATGTAAGCATTTTAATGTCCCCCAAAGGGTAGCATACTAAGTTTTTGACACCCTATATTTTTACTAAAATTTTTATTTTTGAGACAGTTATAGATTCTTATTCAGTTGCAAGAAATAATAGAGAGAAACCTCATGCATCCTTTACCTGGTTTCTCTCAGATGTCCTTTAATGAATGAATAAACACTGTTGTAATGTCCATTCCTTGAACACTACTCAAAAATAAACAAGAACGAGCTGCAGAACACATGCAGTAATTAGGATGGGTTTCAAAGGAATTATGTTAAGTGAAAAATCCATTTCCAAAAAGTTATATACTGTATGATTGCATTTATATAACATTCTTGAATTGAAAAAGTACATATGGAGAACAGATCAGTGGTTGCTAGCTGTTTGGGATTGATTGGAAAAGAAGGTGGATGTGAACAACAGATCTTGAGGTGATGGTATTGTTCTGTATCTTGATTGTATCAATGTCAGTATCCTGATTATGATATTGTACTACAGTTTGGTAAAATTTTACATTCCCACCAGCAGGATATGAGTGATTAAGTTTCTCCACACCCTTACATCATTTGGTATTGTCAATATTTTTCATTGTACCATCAGTGTATCATCATATCTCATTGTGGTTTCAATCTGCATTTCCCTACTGGCTAATGATGGTTACCATATTTTCATGTGCTATTTTGCCATCTCTATCCTCTTAAGTGAAATGTGTGTTCAGTTCCTTTGCCCATTTTATAATTGTACTATTTGTGTTCTTGAGTTTTGAAAATTCTTTATATATTCTAGATAGTAGCCCTATTTTGGGTATGTGATTTGCAAATATTTTCTGCCCATCTGTAGTTTGTCTTTTCATCCTCTTAACAGGATCTTTTGTGGAACAACAGTTTTTTGTTTGTTTGTTTTTTTCATTTTGATGAGGTTCAGTTCATCATTATTTTCCATTTATGGATCATGCTTTTGGAGTGAAGAACTCTTTGCCTAGCCCTACTTCCTGAAGATTCTCTCTTTTTTATGTTCTTTCTTTCTTTCTTTCTTTCTTTCTTTCTTTCTTTCTTTCTTTCTTTCTTTCTTTCTTTCTTTCTTTCTTTCTTTCTTTTTTTTTTACTAAAAGTGTTACTGCTTTACATTTCACATTTGTCTCTGATCCATTTTTAGTTAATATTAGTTAATATTTGTATAATGTGTAAGGTCTATTTAGGTCAAAATATAGCTTTTTGGATAAGATGTCCAGTTGTTCCAGAACCATTTGTTGAAAAAGCTCTGCTTCCTCCATGGAATTGCTTTTGCACATTTATTCAAAATCAGTTGGACTTGTTTATGTGGGTCTATTACTGGATTCTCTATTCTATACCTTTGATCTCTGTGTCTGTCTCTCTGTCAATACCAGTCTGCCTTGCTTAGTGCAGCTGTGCAGTGGGGCTAAATAGCAAGCAGAGAGAATCCTCTAACTTTATCCTATTTTTCAAGATTATTTTAGCTATTGTTGGGCTTTTCCTTTCTATATAATTTTTAAGCATAAACTTGTCTGTTTCTGCAAACAATTTTACTGGAATATTGATAGGAATTGCATTAAAACTATAGATCAATTTGAGGAAAGTTCTTACCTTAACTATGCTGAATTTCCCAATACATTCTTTAATTTTTTTTCCATTGGCATTTTGTAGTTTTCAGCATACAAATTTTGTGCACATTTTGTTAAAATTTATACCTGAGAATTTAATTTTCTTTAGTGTGCTTGTAAATGATAGTGTCTTTTAAATTTTGTTTTTAACATGTACATTGGTAGTATTGTTAGAAATGAGATTTGTTTTCATGTATTAATTTCTAAAAACATTGTTTTCAAATGACATTTAATGTGTTCTCTCTAATATCTAGTTCCTTTGCCCACATCTTTTTTTTTTCTCTCTAGAGACTAAATAATGTTTTTTCACTGAAAGTATATATTAAGCATCTATCAAAAGGTACTTAGTGAAGTCCATTTATTTAATCATCTATTTAGCAAACATCTACTGATCACTAAGTAATATGGTAATGCTAGGATTACAAAAATATTAAAAAAAATAGTTTTTACCTCCATGTAGTTTACATAAGAGAAAATAAGTGTGCAGTAAATTATTATAGGTGCTATGATAATAGTTTAAAATATAATGGGGTTCCACCAAGATGGAGTAACCCTATTCTTCCTGATTCTCCCCCATACAAAAAACAATTCTGGATATAATGCAACAGACAAGCATTGTAAGTCTGTGAAAAGTGGGAAGAAGGATTGTCTAGGGACCTCACGAGTTGAAGAATGACATGATCACAGTGCTCCAATGGTCCCACCAGATGATGTTGGCAGAGCCAATCTTCTATTCCCTGCCTGGCAGAAGCAGGCAACAGTAGTATGATCTGCTGCTCTGAAAGGGTCAGTACACCTGATCGGGGGCTGATCTTCCATCCCTTGACTGGTGTGCAATTATGCATCATATTCCTCTGCAAGAATAGTGTCCCCCTCTACCCAGCCCCCAGGAGAAAAATGAGAGACATCTGTAATACAGTCAACAATAACAAATAAACTTTTTAAAAGGATGCTCGACATCAGTTGTCATCAGGAAAACAGAAATTAAAAATGGCTAAAGTTAAAAAGAGTGACAAATGATGGAGATGCATTATTGATGGGAATGTAAAATGGTACAACTGTTATGGAAAACAGTTGTCAGTAATTTTTTTTTTTTTGTTAAACATACAGCTACCATATGACCCAGCAATTCCACTCCTAGGTATTTAATCAAAATAAATAAAAATCTACACACACACACACACACAAGAATAGTGTCAGTAGGGTCTAGTGGCAACCTGAGCCTCCCCACCTGTCAGCAGTGAGAATCTCTGAGGCACTGTGAATCAGGAATAGTCACTGCTGGGCTTCACTCCTCTTCCCTGGTATCAGTGGAGCTCAGTAGGAAGCAAAGCTTCCACCCTCCACAAAGCAGAACAAGGTGGTGGGAGGCAGGGACAATTGGTATCCAATTCCTCACCTTTCCTCCCTGTGTCACTGTGACCTAGCAAGGAGTGAGCTTACTCCCCCACTGGAGGCATAAGTCAATGTAAGTTAATGCCACACGCACAAGGAAGGTATCAGCAGGACTGAGCAAGAATCAAAGAATACATAGCCAAAAGGCCCTCATGTTACATTTCACCAGGAGGTTTGCTTGCTTAAAAACAAAAAGAAAGATTAAATAGGATTCAAATTCTCATAATATCTAAAATGTGCTGGATACACAATAAAAACACACACACACACACACACACACACACACACTCACTGGTCATATGAGTCAGGAAAATCACAACATGAATGAGAAAAGACAATCAACAGATACCAACACTGAGATGAATCAGATGTTAGTATTATCAAACAATGAATTTAAAGCCACCATATTAAAAAATACTTCAGCAAGTCCCTATAAAATCTCTTGAAACAGATGAAAAAAATGGAACTATCTTAGCAAAGTAATATAGGTTACAAAAGAGAAACAAATAGAAATTACAGAACTGAAAAATACAATAAAATAAAAACTCATTGGGTGGATATAATAGTAGAGTGAGGATGATGAAAGGCAGTTTGACTTTTTTGCTACTCTATTAAAATTTTACTTGCAAAGGCCAAAGAACTTTAAAAGCTGTGGTATATATACACAATGGAATACTATGCAGCTGTAAGAAAGAAAGATCTCTTATCCTTTGAGACAACATGGAGGGACCTGGAGAGTGTTATCCTAAGTGAAACAAGCCAATCAGAGAAAGATAAATATCACATGATCTCATTTATTTGTAGAATACAATGAACGAAACAAACTGATGAACAAAATAGACCCAGAGACATAGAAGTAGAGTACAGACTGACAAACCTCAAAAGAGGGGGTCCAGGGGGCGGGGAAGGGAAGAGATAAAACACAGAACTTATATGCATGTATGCGTAACCATGGACATAGACAACAATGCTGGGAACGGGGCGGGGTGGGGGGGATCTGGAGGAGGGTGTCAATGGGGGAAAAAAGAGAAACATCTGTAACAAAAATAAATTAATAAAATAAATAAATAAAAACAAAAATGTTTAAAAAAAAGGCCATAAAACTTCATACAATGAGATCAAGGAAGAAATCAAAAGATACCTTGAAATGAATGAAAATGAGAATACAACAACCAAAAATCTATAGGACACAGTGAAAGCTAAGAGGGAAATTCATAGCATTACAGACCTATCTCAAGAAACAAGAACCATCTCAAACAAACAGTCTATCTTTACACTAAGAGAAGTATATTTTCAATTTCCTAATCATTCTATTTTCCTGTTTGTCCAAGAGGCTCATTGAATTCAACAATGTACAAAAATCTATATCAATACCTGCTTCAAATACCTATCTCCTCCTCTGATGATTGCTCCCTTCTTAGTAAATAGGATCACCATCATTTCAGTGGCACCAGCTGGAAAATTGTCGCTTAACCTTGTTTCCTTCAACTTCTCTACCTTGCCTTAATTGGCTACCAACGTGTTCAATTTATCTTAGATATGTCTTTTGAATGTATTCTTTCTTATTTATACCTATTTCCACTCTCTTGGTGCATGCAATGTCTTTTATTAATCTTTTAAATTTATTTCTTTATTTTTCAATTACAGTTTACATGCAATATTATTCTAAATTAGTTTCGAAGTGATTATAAAATCATGTACTTTATAGGGTGGTCTCGCTGCTGCTTCAGCTTCACACTTGGCACCATACATAGTTATTGACTATGTTCCTTGTGCTGTAATCTACATCTCTGTGCATATTCTGTTACTACCTATGTGTACAGCTTAATTTCTTTACCTTTTCACCCAAACCCCCAAATCCTTCCCCTCTGATAGCTGTCAGTCTGCTTTCTGTTTACGCAATGTTTTCTTAAATGGTTTCCCTGCTTCCAGGTTGTTTCTATTTTTGTTACTATACTACACTCCTGCATAACTATATATCTACAACAGAGACTATTTCATTTCTCTACCTAAAAGTCTTTGATGGGCCTTATTACCCAGCAAAATGAAGTCTGAAGACACTGCCTGGCATACATGCCCCTTTAAAACCCAGCTTCAACCTATCATTCCAGACTCATCTAGAGTGTTTATCTCTGTAGGAAATTTATGCTATGTTCTCACCATGTTTCCTGCTGTTTGCAGGTGAAAGTATGAATTTTACTTACTCTTTCACTCTTTGTTCCTTCATCTAAAATTCCATTTTTTCATTGCTTCTTTGAATAATAGTTGTTTCTTGAAGAAGATCCAGTATATGTTTGCCATCTTTCTCCCTTATCTACTGTGGGAGGAAAATACTCCAAAACGAAGGAGCTTAAAACAGTAACCATTTTTTGCCCAGCCGGTGTGGCTCCGTGGTTGAGCACCAACCCATGCACCAAAAGGTCACCAGTTTGATTCCCAGTCAGGACACATGCCCAGGTTGTGGGCCAAATCCCCAGTGGGGGCATGCAGAAGGCGGCCAATCAATGTTCTCTCTCATCAATGTTTCTATCTCTCTCTCTCTCCCTTCCTCTCTCTCTAAAATCAAAAAAGAAAAAAAATATTAAAAAAATAAAAGAAAACAGTAACCATTTTATTTGTACCTGATTCTGCAGTCTGGGCTGGAATCTGATGGGTGATTCTTCTGCTGATTTTACCTATAGTCGCTTGAGGCTGGAAACCACTAGGATACAGGTTTGGCTGAGCCTGTCTCTCTCTCCATGAATTCTCAGGGCCTCCCTTTATTCACATAATCTTTTCAGCTGTCTTCCCAGTAGGATATCCAGTTTTATGTGGTGACTCAGAATGTATAACCACTTATCAAGCATCTGCTTGTGTCATGCTTATGAATATCCCATTAGCCAAGTCTACAGCTAACATGGGAGAAGACTTTACAAGTGCTTCCATATTATGAGGTGTGGTTAATTGGTGAGACCAACAAAATAACAGTCCAACAGAGTCTGCCCTTTGACCCCTAATAATTCATGGCCTTACATATGCAAAATACACACATCCCATTCCTATCCACCCCAAAGTTCTTATCTTATTATGGCATCATGGTCAAGCCAGAAGACCAGGATCTCATTATCTAAATCTGTTCTGGGCATGAAAGAGGTTCTTCATGCTTAGTTCTCTGAGTGCAACTGCTCAAGAAGGGCTTCTCTTAATTCAGAGCTCTGTGAGCTAAAAAGACATCTACCCTCACACACCCAACATACAATGGTCAGACAGGGATAAGATAATCAACTAAATAGTCCCATTTAAAAGCTGGGGGTGGGGGTGGGATGGGATATACAGAACAGTCACTGGCTCATAGCAATTCTAAAATCCAGCTGGGCACATGTCACCAGTTTCTTGATTAGGACCCAGTTCTGTGGCTCTTGTGTTCATCTTCTTTTCCATAGAAAGTTAAGGACTCAGAAGCCTCTGTTTAATTTGAATATCATCTGTCTCTTTTAGTAGAAGCTAGTATGATTCTTTAAACTGCTGTGAGACTTTTATGTATTAAATTGTAATCCATTCCATTAAAGAGAAGCCATACCCACAAATATCTTTGAGACAGATGTCTCTCTACTTTGGTGTTCAAGTCAGGGTGCCTAGCTAGTCTTAGGGTTTGCCTCATGGACCTTCCTAGCCACCTTCTCTGGATGATATACTATGCATTGTATACCAAAGTTACTATCATTGATATCTTTTCCCCTCAGAATAAATGTGGGATAGTGTTTGTCACAGAAAAGGCATCCAAAAAAATAGTGTTTGAAGGAAATAATTAGTGATTGGGGTTAGTGTTCTTAGACTACCTTGTGGAAGGTGCTGCTGTAGCTAAAATTATATCATTTTCTGGTTCTTATAATTTTCCATGAGAAAATAAAATAATTCTACTTCTTGTGACATCTTGTTTGAACAAACACAAATTATAATATGAACTGCTTATCCCAGTGGTTCTCAACCTTCCTAATGCCACGACAGTTTAATACAGTTCCTCATGTTGTGGTGACCCCCAACCATAAAATTATTTTCGTTGCTACTTCGTAACTGTAATTTGCTACTGTTATGTCTTAGGTGACCCCTGTGAGAGGGTCGTTTGACCCCCAAAGGGGTCGTGACCCACAGGTTGAGAACTGCTGTCTTACATCATGATTCCAAAAGATGGTTTGTTTTATTCTCTCCCTGCAATGTATTCTTCCTATTACCAGGCAGAAGTGGAAAGCAATACTGTTATAGGACTAAAAGACCCACAGTAAGTAACTGCAATACCTGTAGTATAAATAATTTAAGTCACTAATTTTAATCTGTGTGATAGAATATAATTTTAATATTTATTATTGCGTTATGTGATTATTGTTTAAAAACCAAGTCATTCTTGGATCAAAGGATAAATAATGTCAGCATCCTTTTAGAAAGTACTAAAGATTTACACCCAAAGGAGTCTTCATAATTTGTTCAGGACAATCAAATTCCATTTAACTGTTTTATATCCTACCCAGAAATTTTAATGCTCGTATGCATATGTGTTCCAAGGACCTAAAGTAGTTTCACAGTCTTGGTTTCATAATTGTTAAACTACCTCTCTTAATTTAAACCAGAGTATACCCTTGAAAATATCAGGTCTAATTTATAGGTTATTAAAAATCCAATTAAACTACATAAGCTAGTCTTTAAAAAAAACCAACAAAACCCTATATACAATTGCAGGTTTTTAAAGTTTCAAGTCTGGATGCAGATTCTCTTATGGATGAGAAATTAAAATTGGATAACTGCACATCAGGCACTCTTTTTATGCTCTTTTGGTGAGAGCATGTGTTTCTTGCCATCATAGGCTTCAAAGAGATTTTCCAGTTGTGTAACTTTGATAATGCTTAAAGATCATGCTGAAGTGGTAGATCAACCTAGAACAGATACTAAATTTAGCCTTCTTTCTATGTTTGAGACATGAAGGCGTTTTCTAAAGGACCCAACTATTTTTGAACTGGGCAATAATTAGCCAAATTGCTATCTTTCTGAATTCTTTCTTTTCAAAAACAACAAACACAATTGATGGAAGTAAAAGCCAAGAACTGTGTGAATTGCCTATTCACTTTACTGATTTTTAACTAAGAAGATGAAATAAATTCTGCTGGAGTGATGATAGGGTAGTTTCTCAACTGGATTAAGAAAAGCTTTGTCTTGTCTTTCTAAGTCCTATAAGAGAGAAAGCTTTGGGAACTCTTTGAAATCATGTTAAGGGAAAACAGAAACCTTATTAATTCTCTCCAAAAAGTATCCATTTAATATGGAATATTTAGACTACTGAGAAAGATACATTTTAAAAAATCATTAGGTACATAAAGTTTAATATTTAGTTCTAATGTATTTTTGTATTTTTTTCCAATTTGAGGTAAAATAAATCACCATGAGCCCTTTTCAGTCATGGGTATAATATGTACATTTATCACATTTCACAAACATCACTACAAGACTAAGATATAACATAACTGGTAATGAGCACGAGGAAATAGTTAAATTGTAAACAGTATGTGCCAAGCATGAGGTCACTGACAATTCAGCAAAACTTTATTGGTGGTTATTTTATACTGTAATTATTAAATTTTCTTTATGTGTAAAAAATATTATCCAAATGAAAAGTAACTGCTAATGTTGGTACAGTAAGCAAAGATTAAGTGAATAGGCCTAAGAAAGTAATATTAGCCAATCAACAAACTTTAGGAAAAGTGAAAAAGTTGAATACAAAGAAAGCTAAGATTATCCAAAGCTCTTCCTAAGCCTAAATTTACGTGTGGTTCTCAAATAAAGCATATGAACATTAATTTCAATGAATGTAGAGAAGACAATAAAGTGACTGCTTATTCTTAGAAAAGCTCATGAAGGACCTATGATTTGAGCAATATTTTGCAAAATAAACACATGGCTAGAAACTGCAATGGAGGAAGTTGTCTGTTTCAGAAAGATCTCATGAAGACTAGTACAAGAGAAATTAAATTAGGATCTAGAAGAGGGGTTGGCAAACTTTGTAAAGGGCTAGCTGGTGAACATTTTAGTCTCTATTGCTGTGACTCAACTCTGCTGTTGTACCAGGACAGAGCCATAGACAATATATGAACTAACAGGGGTGGTTATATTCCAATAAAATTTTACTTGCAAAAACCGGTGGTGGGATGGATTTGGCCTGCACACTGTAGTTTGCTGACCTCTGATATAGAAAATGCCTTGCAAAGTGCAAATACTTAAGCCAACAGTAGAAATTTCTATTTTTATTAAGAAAAATGCCATAGTCTATTGCTAATAAAGTAAGTAGGTCATTTTTGTTGAAAAATGGGTTTTTTGTAGGTGATGGTAAGAAGTATAGCTATAAAGAATGGTAAAACAGATGCTAAGACTTAAGTGGAAGGTAAGTATCAAGCAGGAAATGGGAAACTGACGACAATTTTTTTCTGGAATTATCTTGAAGCAAGTGTGTGAATACTTAGAAAAATTGGAAAATGGAATACAAACAACAACTTTTTACAATAATTAAGGCATGAAGTGGTGGGACTATGGTTAGAGTATTAGTGGTAGGAATAGAAAGGAAAAAAGATTCAAGATCATGTTTAGAAATAGAAAATACATCAGGAATGATGCTTGATTGGAAATTTCGAGCCTGATATAATGTTGCTATGGGAAACAAATAAAAGGAAAAGGGATATCAAGAGGCACATCTTAAAGCTTTTGCTGCACAAACCTAAACTTTTTTACCAAAAATTCTCAGGGTCTTAAGAAATCAAATTGCCTTAACTTTAAGCCATTATACTAGGAAATTCTTAAATTGAATTACCTCATCATTGTTCCTATCAAAGTATTTGAATATATAAAGGGAGAGGTCTGTGGTCCTTTCTGAGTTCTATATTATTCTACTTGTTAGTCTTTTTTTTATTATTATTAACTAAAGATCTTACTTTTTCAGATTTCTTTTCCTTTAGACTATTAATTTAAGGGCACAGATTTAACTAACATTGTGGTTGTCTTTGCATCTCTGATTATGCACATATGGCCACTGAGATCTGAACAAAGAAAAATCTTTTGATCAGTTGTCACAGTTTGGGGACAGGCTATTGTATATAATTAGAATCTTAGAAATGATAGTGACTTAAACAAGACAAGATTTTTGCTCAAAGAAATGTCAAGATGTAGGCAGTTCAGAGCTTATATGGTGTCTCCCTAGGCCTCTGGTTTCTTCTATATCCTCATTCTAGTCTCCCTAGGGTATGGTCCTCATCCTTATTTTCCAAGACAAAGCTCTATCCATCATATCCATGCTGTTATAAGCAGCAAGATGTAATGAGAGGAACAAAGAACATGGTCCTTTCTACCTTTAAGAATAAGTCCCAGAGGTCACTTACATCACTTCTTACACCTTTTAGCCCAGATAGAACTTGTTCACACATATAGTGGTAACTGGGAGAGGTAGTTTTTATTTGTAGTACCAATGTGCCTGATAATAATACAGGAGGTCTATTACTGAGTATCTTAAATATGTTTTCCTACAAGAAAAGACCAAGACACAGATTTTTATGCAAATAATCTATTGAAAGAGTACTGTCAAGAGTAAACCTACAGGGGAATAGCCAGGCAAAAATGTGTTTTCAAAAGTCTATCCTCAGCCTCATCCCACAGGGGGTCAAAGAACATAAAATGCACTACAGAATTTGTTTTGTTTTGAAGTGAAGTCCCAGGGCTTGGACTTCTCAGTCATCTCTATCGAGGTGGCTTTTGTCATGCTAAGAAATTCTCTAGAAAAGGATACAGGTGTGAGCTTTAAGCAGTCATCACCCACAGCAGCTAGAAGATGGGCTCAACAGCTGGTAAAGAAATTTTGAGTGGGATACCAAAAGTATCTGCTACATTGAGGAGGAAGGAGAGATAGATACTGAGGGGAAATTAGTAGCCATTTTTGCCACAACCAAGAAGCATCTCTCCACATATACTGAAATGACTCAATATTCTCTTTTTGTTTTATACATAATAACACTTTGTCAGTATTTGTTGAATGAGTAACAAATACTTTTTTTAATGGCTTTCTATTTAAACAAAAGTTCCCACAGCCTTTTTTCTTTAATATTATTGAAAGAATTAAGAAATATTAGTATTCTCAATGCTACCATACCTACCCCCAACATGTACATCAATAGTTTACTCCATCTGCTCAGATTCTAGGTCACACTCAGCACCAATTATAGAATGACCTCATAAACATTACTGAAGAAGAATTGGCTGGCAAAATTCCTGCCCTTGCAAATATTTCTTAATCTGGTTCCCAGAAATTTTCTCATTGCCCAGGAAATAGAGAGCCAGATTACTATGATTGGGATAATACAAACTCCTTATATTTATCTTCCCAAAATCTTAGGTGAACAAACAGTATGACTTTTCTCATCAGTTTGCTCTGGCCTACATTAATGCAAGTTTTAGTACCGTTTCTGGTTTTCTGGCAGGTCTCCATGTAGTAACTGCTTTATGATATAGAATCTGAGGTTGTAAAACAAAAACTTAAAAGAGGTAATTGAATAAGCATTTAACTGATTTCATTATATCTCACAATTATAGATCCGGAACTATCCATTTTCTCCCATGAATGTCATAAAAGACAGTCTTATAAAAGAGTCAAGGTTACAAAGTGAATGAGTAACATTTGAAGTATGGTCCAGTGGTTTCAGGAAAATGTCTTGTATTATCCTAAAGATAAAAACAAGAACAAGAACAAAAACAAACGTCATTTCAAAGTAGTATCACATTAGCTATACTTTATAATATAGAAAAGTATCTAAAGCAAGATAGTTTATTCTCTCATGTAAAGTAGTTGTAAGATAAACATTTCTGAACTTGTATGATAATTTCAGGGTTTGGGAAGTTCCAGGCTGCAAAGCTTTATATTCTGCTATTCTTAGCATGTGGCTTCCATTCACAAGGTTACCCCATGGTTCTAGTGAAACAGAAGAACTGAATTTTTGGGGGGGGGTATTTATTTATTTATTTTTGTTTATATTATTAGAGATATCCCACATTTTCCCCCTCCTGAATTTTTAATGTTATTTAATTTTATTGTTTTTATTGTTGAAAGTATTACAGATGTCCCCCTTTTTTTCCCATTGACCCCCTCCTTCCCGCTCCCACCCCCTTCCTGCCTCCCCCAACCTAGTGTCTGTGTCGATTGGATATATATATATATATATATATATATATATATATATATATACTTATAAGTTCTTTGGTTTATCTATTCCCTCCCCTCCCACCTCCATCCCTCTGAGGTTTGTCCATCTGTTCCCTACTTCCATGATTCTGGAATGTTATTTAATTTTAAATTGACACATGTGGATCTTAGCCTTTGTTTTAAAATGGTAATGTCAAGCCATTCTTGGCTATTTCTTAGAATATTAAGAAATATTAATGTTCTAGGTGTTTAATGTAGAATCATGTGATGTAGATATGCAAAGACCACAAAGCTAATATTTAGAAATAATGAAAATCAAGCTGGATCCTCTGGTTCCATGATCACTGACACTCACAAAAATTCATTTATTTAAAATATTTTATACTTAGGTGATGGATGTGTTAATGGTCTTGATGTTGGTTATCATTCCACAATGTAATATATGTATATCAAACCATCACATGTAAAATTTTAGAAAAGGTGTTATAATTGACTTATTTTTAAAGTATTTCATGCAGACCTTCCTCTATTTGCTTCAAATAAGTAAGATTTTTACACAATTATCACTTCAGTTTGTTTTTTTATGGCTATTTTATGGCTATTTTATTTGGAGAATGATTACAACAATCTGGCAACAGATTTTTACCCCATCTATCTAAAATATTGAGGGTTAGGCTGTCTTTCTGGTCTTGACTCTGTAAACCAATCCACTAAATGGTAAACTAATCATTAATTTGCATGTAAACAATATTATTTCTGTTACTAAAGAAGTTTTGGAATTAGTTGCATCTAAGTAAATGTGATTGAATTGGCTAGGAATTTTTGATACTGTATTCATTCTGAATTGAATGAATTTTCCAGTAGATTATTAAACATCAACCCTATACCAGTTACTGGACTAGCCATTGGGAGCACAGCAGTGAATTAGGCAGACTAGGCTCCTTATGTAACTGGAAGTCTATTCTGGAAAAGAGCCATTGACACAGTAATTACTTGTGCCCTGGATATAAAACTGAAAGCAAAAAAATAAACAAACAAGAAAAACAAACAAAAACTCATAGACACAGGAAATGGTATGGTGTTTTCCAGAGGGAAGGGGGGTGGGGTTAGTAAAGAATAAAGGGGATCGCCCTGGCCAGTTTGGCTCAGCGATTAGAGCATCGGCTTGCGGACCAGAGAATCCCGGGTTCGGTTCCCGCTAAGGGCCTGTACCTTGGTTGCAGTTTGTCCCTGGCCCCTGTTGGGGTCCTGTGGGTGACAGCCAGTCGATGTGTCTCTCTCAAGTCGATGTTCCTCTTTCTCTCTCTCCCCCTCCCTCCCTATCTGAAGATAAAATGCAAAAATGTCCTCAGGTGAGGATAAAAAAAAAAAGAGTAAAGGGGATCAAATATATGGTGATGGAAGAAGATTTGACTTTGGGTAGTGGCACACATGCAATGTACAGATCATGCATCATAAAACTGTACACTTGAAATCTATATGATCTTATTAACTAATGTCACCCCAGTAAATAATAATAATAGTAATGGTAATGTGGAAAAAAAGAAGAATGAGAATAGAGTGCCTTAAGATCACCTAATAGCCTGACCTAGCCCACTTGGTGTATAGGCTCCCTCTCAGAGTTTGCACTCTTCCAACTGAAATATAAGTATTTCTGGGGTTACATAAAGAATTTCCAAGGGTTATGCCACAAAGATAGTTTGAATGGAATTCATCTCCAGAGTCTCAACTTCCATATGTATTCTTGTCTGAAATCGCCTGGTAACTTACAATGGGACTTCTTTCACTTTATAAAAGAAAGGCACACCTCTCGCTCTTCCCAAATTGCACTGTGCTGTATTGCCCCAGGATGCAGAAGGACTTAGGTGCCAAAAAAAAGGGTTAGTATGAACTATTAGTTTGAAGAATCAAGGCCACTTAAACTTACAGGTCTTCCTCTCTTGCTTATCTTACAGTATTTCTGATAAGTTTGCAGTTTATCCAAGTCAGTATATTCTTTTTTTTAAATAATTTTTTAAAATATTTTTTCTTTATTGATTTTAGAGAGAGGAAGGGGGAGAGAGAAACATCGATGAGAGAGAACATCGATTAGCTGCCTCCTGCATACCCCTCACTGGGGATCAGGTCCACAATCTGGGCATGTGCCCTGATCGGGAATCGAACCAGCGACCTCTTGGTGCATGGGTTGATGCTCAACTACTGAGCCACACCGGCTGGGCAAGTCAGTATATTCTTAATTCAGAACAGCCGAAGCAATATATAGTAGTAATACTGATTTAAATGTTATTTGAATGTTTTATTGAACTATTATATATTTAAAATGCATTTTATAAAATGCAGAACTAAATTGTACTTATTTTCTTTCATATTTTATATTACTCCCCCCAAAATAATTAAAGCCCATTTCATCAAATGATACCATGAAATATTTATTTCAATTATCTTATTTCATTTTAAATAATATTTAATACTTTCTCCCTCTATTAATTAATAAATAAACTTATTTAAACTTACCAAACAATAGATGTCAATTTAAAACACTTAAAGAGTTTTTTTAAGGTCTTTTGCGGGAAATATGACCCAGTAAAAATATAAACCAACCAAAGAAACACAAAACCTTAAAAATTGCTGCTCAATGTTTCTCAAAATATAGTCTGATGTATAATTAGATGAAAAATCACCTGAGGTGCTAGTTTGAAAAATATCCTGTATCCTACCACATACCCATTAAATCAGAATTTCTGGGGAAACAAGGACCGAAAATCTGACGGTTCAACATGTATCTATTTTTCTTATCCACATTAAGTTTGAGAATTTATATTCAGCTGATAATGATCCTTTTGAGAGAATTATATCCCATACAATTTCAGGGATAACAAGGTGCTTTATAAAATAGTCTCTTGATGGAGGACACCCAGTATCTGTCATTGATCCCAGCATGTAATAGATTGAATATGAATGAATAAAAAGTATATACCTCCTTCTAAAACATTAGAAGATTTAATATAAAGGATGCATCTTCCTTCTAAAATATTAAAGATATACTCTGTAGTTTATGTTTTCACAAAGACTATTTACCTCTTCATCTAAATTTAATTTATAGTGGAGTCATAGGTAGGCAAGTCATAGCAGGGTGCCTTCTAAATTCCACTGCTGTGATCTTCAAATGAATGAGCACTGCAGATTATTCAACCTTCTTGAAAAGGCCTTAATTAAGGAAACCAGTAGTGTGCAGAGTAACAGCCTGTGTGTTAACCTTGTTGACACAGTGTAGAAATCCCATGTAGGTATCTCGTACAAAAGAATGAAAATGTTCTAGTTCCTAAATTGGAATTTCCAAGTATTTGTACTTCTAATGAAAATTGCTACCATGGATAGCTGTTCAAAGCTTTGATTTACAAAGTAAAGATTTGGAAATATCAAACTTTCTTGATCTCTGAATGTTGGTTTCATTAATTAGGTGAATATGACAGTTTCTCTTTATCCTAATAGTCTCCCGTGGAGGAAATAACATTTTTGTTTGTCTAAATAGTACTTTAACTCTGGAGTGCAATGGTCTATGTCCTTGATTCTGATGTTTACCATGAATATTAATCTCTCATCTTAAAATAAAGCCATGATATTTTTATATATTGTCATACCTTTCCCTTGACAATTTTGGTAATTGCCATAATTTTCTCATCAGCAAGGATTGTGTGTGGCTTCCCTGGTTTACCGAGGCCATAAAATTTGTAGCTCTGAATTCTCTCTCTTATGTCAATGTGAGGCCTATAAACTTATTTGCTCTGAGCAGTAACTAGACCTCTAATCTTAAAAGAATTATAGTTTTTATTGGTGCCTTACAAGATAAAAGACTCAATGTATTGCTCTCATTATAGGTTTTAATCATTATCTTTGGGATTAATTTCCTGTTAGGTGAGATTTATGTCCACTGCTCCATACCCTTTCTCTGTTGCTCACATAAACATATTATTTTCTACAAGATATCTATCATTTTCTTTAAAATTGATTCATTGTTAGCATCTGATCATCAAATATCAGGCTATATATGTAAAAATGGTTTATCAGTATCTAACAATAAAATTATTTAGACAATATACACATAGACATACATGTATGTCTATTTTATATATACATATTTTTTAAATATCTGCAGTTCAACTGGAATATTATACTCTTTTGTCTATTTGTACTTTTAACAAAAGATTTATCGAACATCTACTAAGCATCAGATCTGCATTTTTGTTTAAGGATAGAAAGAAAAATGGACAGGACACAAATTGGCCTGAAGACACCACAATCAACCAGGAATTATCTGTATCACTGTATGGCAAATGCTGTAGAGATCTGGTGAAAAAGTGCTATTGCCACCAGGAAAATTCAGAGATGGGTACACAATACAGGGTGCATTGAAGCTATTTATAAGATGGATGTTTTTTGATAGAGAAATGCAAAGGACATTTTACTTTACACAGTGAAAACAGCACAAAGCCAGCCATGGTAATTTGGGAAAAGGTGCTTTGAGAGGAAAGAGCTACAGATGTATGCGGCCAGAGTGAAGATTGCAAGGTGGTGCATGGGAAGATACTGGAAAGTAAACTTGTGGATAGATTTGAGAACTATCTGTAGATAGCATCTCAGACTTAGGAGTTTGATTTTTTTCCCCTTAGAGGATAGAAACAGTGACCCAGGATGACCTAAATGCCACAGAGAAAATTATTCTGGATATTTAGTTATCCAGGTAATTATTTAACAAATTATTTTTGAGTGCTCTTTTTGTCCAGGCAGTCGCTAAGAAATAAAGCCAAAGTCATCATTCTCAAGAAGCTTACAGTCTTTTCAGGAGAAAATTAATTAAGTCAGTAATTAATGTCTAATATTACAAAGATTATGAGAGAGAGGGAAGCATAGAGTATAATGGGTATATAGATAAGGCATGTATGTAATTCAGAATACATATCAGGAGGGTCTTCCTGAAGATATGTATTGAGAGTATTGAGTTCTGACACAGGAGTAAAACTTAACTAGATGAAAAAGAAGTTTTGGAGGAAATCCTAGGTGAGAAAATAGTATAAGGCTATAACCATACTGCCTTCTAATTTTCTACGACTATAGAAAAGTATCTATGACTTGGGTTGTTCTGAGATGTAGCTATGGAAGTAGGAAGGGATCAGTTCATGTATTGGATTTGCAAAATTAAAGAGGTAAAGCTTTATACCAAAAGATACAGGCAGCCAATGAAGGATTTTAAGCAGGTGGATGGCAAAATAAGATTTGAGTTTTAGGGAGTTCGTTTGGCAGCAATGTGTGAAGAAGTTGCCTGGAGGGTTTGGAGCAAAATCTAACTTTAGGGTTGTCTTAGATTGGGCTCCCCAAGATGCAGATCCCATGTAAGCATCACTAGAGAAATGAGGAAGTAATATGAGGAAGAGAAGAAAGCCAATCAAATGTGTATTTTGAAGCCAGTTACTCCTGTGGGCAACTGGAAATTAGGCTCACTGGATAACTGTGGGAGAAAATGTAGGCATGCCCTCAGAATTATTACACCCAAGGGGAGAAGAAGCTGGGTTATTTATCCACCAACTCCCATCTGTTACTTATTGAGGGTTTACTTCTTCTTTTATAAGCAACAGTTCTCTAGCATTTCTGGCTTGCCCATCATGCAGACCAAGCCGGGTCCCTAGGCTAGACAGAAGCCCTCAGACTGAGATTTGAGTTTGTAGGAAGCAGCCTTTATATGGTAGCCATTTGGGTGGAGTACTAGCATCATCAGCTACAAGGGCAACCAGATGGGAAGTGTTCAGGGTCTGGACTTAGGCCAGGGTAGTGAGATTACAGGAAAGGCTAAGAGAGCTACTAGGCCATCACTTTCATAGGATTTGACTTTGGGTTCAATGTTAGGACTGAATCATTGATGTTGACTTCCCAGAAAGTAGATAGATATGGAAGATGTTGTAAAATGTGTTTGTTTGTTTGTTTGTTTTAACAACCAAAAGGTTTGTTTAATGTATGTGTGAAACCAATATTAAAGCATCTTTATAATTGTATCTGTTTTAAATAAGTATCATGTTATAGCAGTATAAACACTGGCTAGGAATCAGAAGTCATGGAGTAGTGCTTAGATCTTCAAATTTCTAACTGTGAAGCTTGGATGATACTATTAATCTCTCAGAGCCTTTCATAAAAAAATGGAGGTAAACATCAAAGCATATTTGTATAGGTTACATAAAACAAAGTGTGCAAGCCTTGTACAAAATTTTCATTTTAAAATAGAAATAACATAAAATATTTTGGTCCTAGTACCCATCGAGTTGTTTATTATTAATGAGTGAGTAAATCTATTTGAAGACTTTTTATTTGTCCTATACCTGTATTTCGAGAACTGTCACTAAGTGATAGTGAGATGTTAACATATCTGTTTTTAGTACATACTTTATATACTATTTTTTCTCTACTAAAAAGTGTCATTATTAAAACATTTCTATCAATTAAATCACTTAATAACTCTACATATATATTTTTAGAAAAATATACACATAGTTAAAGGTGTATTTTTTTTTCTGCCTCAGCACACCTCCTCTTTGCCCATGCTAAAGAGAAATTTCCTTCTCTTCCACATGACACACTCATGGGACACTTGATTGTGAGAAAATCCTCAGATCATTGGAACTATGTATTGAGTTATACCTCTACCACTTCCAATATATGTGTTCTTTTATGGAAAATATCCTTTACTCTTGATTTTTTTTTTTTTTTAGAAAAGCCTTCATTCTCATCTGGGAGTCAAATTATTGTTAGATTTCCTCTTCCTTCTCTATTCTTGAGTAGGAACTCATTTTCCTGATTCTAAAGAAAGAGATTATGATCCCTACATGCACATACACAGGACCAACACTGCCCCTTTATCACTCAGGAAGAGATTTCTTTTCCAGCTTTCTCTTTCCTTTCTGGCTTTTGAAGTTCAAGCTTATATAAGAGTTCATTTAAATGGATTTGTTTGAAAATGCATTTTAATCACTTTAACATGCTTCTATCAGAGCATTAGGTTACTTTCTCTCTCAGAGAGTTCAACTGTCTTTTCAAAAATACGTACTTAAGATTACTTTGAAGAAATAGATAATCAATGTAGAGAATTTCCTTCAAAAGAATCTAGGTGGTGGTCAAGGCAATGGATATGGATATAGATGAAAGTATATCAGTAATCTAGCCCTGGCTGGTTTGGTTCAGTGTTGGCCTGCAGAGCCAAGAGTCCCAGGTTCGATTCCAGCCAAGGGCACGTACCTTGGTTGCAGTTTGTCCCCAGCCCTGGTCAGGGTTGTACAGGAGGCAGCCAATCGATGTGTCTCTCTCACATTGATGTTTCTCTCTCTCTCTCTCTCTCTCTCTCTCCCCCCCCTCCCTCTCTCTCTACCTCCCACTCTATCTGAAGATATTTGGAAAAATATCCTCAGGTGAGAAAAAAATAATAATAAATAAATAGCAATATATTCTAAATCTTATTTTTGTAGCATTTATTTCTTTCATGTATCAGTAAGCTGTGTTTATAAAACAAATCACCTCAAAAGCCACTCTGTTGAAACAATAAGCATTTAATATTGATCATGAGTCTGTGGATCAGATGGCCTCTCTCATGTATCTGCTGTCAACTGTAGGTCAGTAGGAAGATCTACTCATTTTGCCTGGAACTTCCCATATGGTTTATGATTATCTATATATAGGCCAGTCTAATATGGCCTCGGTTGGTATTACTGGGCTTTCCTGAACATGGTCTCTAATCCTCCACAGACTAACATATTTTTTCATCTAGAAGGGGCTGGGTTCCAAGAGAGTAGAAGCATGTGAAGTCTCTTGATGCCTAGGCTTAGAAACTGCTTACTTTCATAAAGTGTGCCACATTCTGTTGGCCAAAGCAAGTCACAAAAGCAGCTCAGATTCAAGGAGCAGAAAAGTAAACTAGTTCTAGTTGTGGGGAGCTGCAAAGTGACATTGCATTGGGGGAGTGGATACAGGGGAGCTATAAATTGTAGCTATCAATGGAATCAATATAACATGGATGCATTTATTGCTTTTAAATCAACTACTACTTATATTTTGTTGATTTACAAATTTGCATGTCTACCCCCAACTCTCCCTCCCTGCAGCTTTAATCTGACTACCGTTCACCTACGCTTTGATTTCCCATAAGCACCTCCTACTCAGTGGACAGAGTTTATTACCTTCCCTAAAACCTGCTCTCTCTCTCCAATCAATGTCATTACCATCCATCCATCCATCTATCCATTTATTATCAATCCTTCTATCTATTATTTAATTCAATAAACATTTATTGAGTACCTATTATATGGCTAGAACTGGGCTAATCATTGAAGAATCTAAGCCTAGTAAACAAAGACTTAGACTCTTTCCTCATAGGCTTTATAGTTCACAGGTCAAGAAACGCACTAAGAAATCACACAAAATACATGTAAAATTGCAATTATAACAGCTGTTAAAGAGGAGAGATACATGGTTTATGTGCCATTATAATCAGGTCTGAGTTTATGCAGATTTAACTGATCAAACCTGGATCTTGAAATGAGGAGACATAGCATAACCCTCAACCAAACCATGGAAGATATATAACTTGAGTAGGAAACCTTTGTTATTTTTTAAAATGTTTTATTGCTTTTTTTAGAGAGAGAGGAAGGGAGAGAGAGAGAGAAACATCAATGAAGGAGAAACATCAATTGGCTGCCTCCTGCACGCCCCCCACTGGGGATCGAGCCTGCAACCTGGGCATGTGCCCTGACCGGGAATCAAACTGGGATCCCTCAGTCCATGGGATGACGCTCAATCCACTGAGCCACACCAGCCAGGTGGAAAACTTTGTTATTAAGGCAACTGAGATTTGGGGGTCATTTGTAATCTAACCTATCCTGATGAACATACATGGTGTTATGATGGGTCATCTTCATATATCTTGAAGACAACAAGGTTGATGGCAGAGCTTGGTGTGAGAAAGAAATCTTTAAACTAGGTGCCAAAGACTTCCTTGAATGAGGCTAAACACAGAGCAGAGAGGGCAAACAATTATAGAACCAATGGCATACATTTCAAAAGAACAGGATTTGGAGGAAGAGAGTGGACGAGTCATTATTTAGGAACCACAATAGGTAGCAGGAACACTAATGCCAGGTTCATCTCTAATGTGTAGACTATGAGGAAATAAATAGACACCACTTGGGATGGCTGCAGGGGAATTGATAATCACAGAGGAAAGCCAGGTTGTATTGGCTTTTAATGCCATGAAAAGAAGGGGATGCTGAGGATTTAGGGCAGTTATGTGATTATGGAAGTATTATACCATAAGGTGCAGTGAAAGATTTTGAGAAATGGGGTATGTGTGGGTGCTGTAATATGAATGAATGAATGAGTGAATAACTGAATCACAAAGTATTATGGGGATACTAATAGAGTTTAAAAATGTGTGTTTTGGAGGAAAGGATGTTTATAATTTTGGTATCGATTCATGAAACTACAGATGCCAGACATCATAATTCATTCTCACTATCTCTTTGAGGATGATGACTCACTTGGTTGAGGTGATGGCAGACCCAGAGGCCATAGTATCCATATGTTTTTCAAGCCAGGTTGATTGTGTACCAGCACTTCAGGTCCCAGTGTCCATTAATCTCTCATTAATTCCCACATGTTTAATTGCTTCCAATCCAGCTTTTAGACATTTTTTTCCCCACGGCTTATAAAGTATATAAAATTGTGATACATGCAAACAGCTTAATAAATTTAAATACATTTGATGAAATAAGGAGATGAAGGAAACAAAATAGGAAGTATGAAAATCTATATATAGCAGCAGAGAAAAAAATACAGAAAACTACAGAAAGTATGATTTAGAACTAAGCTAGAACTATATGTAGTATAAAATAAATTTTAGAGTATAAAATTTGAGTCATCATATAGACTCAAAGTAACTGGACACACAATTGCAGAAGTTTATTTTGATAAGTGGAAAGCTTTGTCATTATTTGTACGTATTTCCCTTGATAGCAACCTTCATAAATTTTCTGCAAACATTTATTTCATTACACTGAATGTAAGATGCCAAATATTGTAAGAGACACAATCGATATTTGTACCAATAAACTATGACACAATGCTTTCTTATCACAACAATTGTAAAAGACATTCCAGTTTCAGAGATGATAAAATGTGAGCAAAATGTGCATCTTAGACTTGATGAAATCTAGAAATTGATGAAAACAGACAAGTAACTATATGATTAAATACATGGTATTAGAAAACTTCCAGAGGAAATAAAGTCATGACCTTCCAAACTTTAGGAAAAAAATAATTTAAAAAATAAAATTCACTGAAATTGCTTGACCAGTATTTTGCAAGAAGTTTCTGAAACTTTAAGAGTGTTAATTAAGTTACTGCGAAAGCATGGTGAGGGTTATTATCTCAGACTCTGTCAAGTGAGATGTTAACTTGTAGCAAACTGATAAGTTGCAAATTATTTTTGTCTGGGAGGGATGCAAATTAATTCTCTTTAGAAAGAAAGAAAACTCCAAAGGTTGCAGTTTTATTGCTCTATAGGATATTAGCCAGTTTTGTATCTAAATTTGCAATCTCATTCCAGCACTTTTTCTTTTGTCCAAGAGATATTACACCAGACACTTGTTAAAAACAGCAAGACTTCATTGAAGACTAAATGCAATAGAGGTGAGAGATTGAACTCAGTTGAAATGCAAGGCAAGGGAGAACCTTTGATGCTACCAACTGAGCTATCCAAGGGTGTAAAAAGTATGTATGGTACCAGATGGGTATTATACTTATTGGCGTGATCACTTTACAAGTTATATAAATATCTAATCACTGAGTTGTACACCTGAAACTAACATAATATTGTATTTCTGCTGTAATTAAAAATAAAATATATTTAAAAATGAGAAAGGCAAGAGAGTTTTAAAATATTGAAGTGAGCTAGTGTGCAGTACTAGAAAACATTAAGGGGAAGGTTGGTCAATGGGTTAGGTCATCTGAGTTTGCTAAGTGGTGCTTATGGAAACTTAGACTCCTATCCTGCCAGAGAAACAGGGAGACAAGGTGCTATACTTCTTCAAGATTACATTTCAGAGAGGTGGCTCCCAGGTGCTGGAGAAGCGCATTCCTGGGTGTAGAATATTTACATCTTTAAGAGGCAGGGCAATAATTTACAATTGCAAGTTTTCCAAAGTAATCCTCTAAGGAAGTTTAGAGTAAAAGGAACGTTGTAATCAGGAAGAAACCTGTCTAAAGTTTAGTCAAGCTAAGGGAAATGTTAAAGCCTTCTTGGTGAATTTCTCTGATTATATATACCAGTCTCTGCTATTCTTTTAGAACCAACTCTGTCATCCTTCTGGTTCTCTCTAAACCTTTGACATGTGTTCACGTCCTATTTGTATGAGGTTAATGTTTTTTACATTTTTGAAAATTATATTGTGACATCTTTTGTCCTGTAATACTTGATAGAATAAGCAGAAATTAAAGACACTGAATCCAGAAAACAAAACAAAGCAAAATAGCAACAAAAAGACACATTAAAATACAGATTTAGAAAGGGCAAAATAATCATTTCTGGAATGTGAATAATGAGACAGCATAGGGAAGGCTAATGGAGTAAGGAGAAGAATAAATGGAAATAATTGTCTTTGGAATGTGAACATTAACATAATGGAGAGCAATGAATAAGAAGCATGACAATGTTAAGTATTTTATGTCATTGTCCCAAGAGGCACTCGGTTGAGAAATCACACCACAAAAAAACATTTCAAATAATAAGAAATGTATGTGATAACAAAACAATGAGAGAGCTTAGAAGAATCAGAGAATAAAGAATTTATTGCCACCTCTTAAGTAGTTTCTAATCCTCTTCCTAAATTTTCTTTGTCAATTCAAAATTTAACTTGAATTCTGACTCAGATATAAATGAAACTTGCATCATTTATTTCTGTATTGCCAAGAGAAATATTTATCTTGATCTATTTAAATCCTTCCAGGCATTCCTATTTATTTAAATTTATAAAAGATTTTTTTCTTTGTTGTTACTCTAAATTTATTTTTTTATTGTCTGAGAAAATGAACTGAAAAATCTAATTTCCATTTCCTAAATTACTATTTTCCTTCATCAACTTTCTAATACTATCCAAATGATTGGAGTAAAATGGGGTATGGCAAATTGCCTTCTAGAGGGATTCTTCACAATTAGAAATCACCAAAAGCAGAGATCAAAGTAGTATATAATGCTTTTAAAACTAGCTCATGGATGCTATTGCATATTTTCGCTTTGACTACTTTTATCTCATAATTATTTTTACCAAGTCCCAAGTATAAAAGACTGTTTGTACATAATAGTCACTCAATAAATGAAGATTAAATTTTAAAGGCAACTACCTGCTTTATTTCTAGTCTAAATGTAATCAATATGAATCAAGCAGTAAAGAATATGGCAGAGTTGCGTTACACTTTGTAGTCTAAAAATTCCCGTAATCAAGACATCTCAGGAACAGGGCTCTCCAAAGATTGTTTTTAAGAACAATAGTATCTTTGGGTCAACACAATTAGCATTATCCAATAGAACTTCATGTAATGAAGGAAATATTCTATAGCTGTGCTGTCCAATAAAGTAGCCAATAGCTACATGTGGCTATTAAACACTTGAGATGTGGCTAGTAAAACTGAATTTTTATTTTATTTTATATAAATTAATTAAAATAGTCATATGTTGCCAGTGGCTACCACACTATACAACACAATCTTCTTGAATTTGTTCTTCAAGAATTAAAAAAATGGCTCGGCTGGTGTGGCTCAGTGGTTGAGCATCCACCCATGCACCAAGAGGTCGCCAGTTCGATTCCCGGTCAGGGCACATGCCAAGGTTGTGGGCCCAATCCCCAGTGAGGGGCATGCAGGAGGTGGCCAATCGATGTTCTCTCTCATCGGTATGTCTATCTCTCTCTCTCTCTCTGCTTTCCTCTCTCTAAAAATCAATAAAGAAAAAATATTTTTTAAAAAAGAATAAAAAAAATGTTTAAATTTTTTGTTAAAAATTAGCAAAGCTTTGCTTAGCTCACAAATTTAGTTAAGCAAGGAATCCCTCTTTTAAATCTGAGTAAAACATTAGGGCACACTGCTTTTTAAACTAACAATACAAAGTGATAGGTGTTTATGGCCATTTACACATTATTCCCTGTTTTATTTGCTTGTTCATTTATGTGTTTACTCAACTAACATCTGTTGAGCTTTGTACTGAGTGAGCACTTTGAGATACAGTCTCATTCATTCATTAAGCTCTTGTAAATGGGAGAGGCAGATTAGTAAAGAATTAACTACATGCAGTCTGATATGTTCCAAGAAATGCAGAGGGCTATGGGAAGATAGAGGAGGCCACATAGTCAGGATTTGTCTTGGGGAAACTTTCCAGAGGGAGACTGGAGGACTAGTAAGATATTGTCTGGTAAAAAAGTGGGCCCTTTCTGAGTCAAGGCCTTGAAAATGAAACTATCTGGATGACAACCTCTTTGCGTTTACTCAGTCATAAAATGGGAATGCCAGGGGTAACTTTTTCTTTTAACTACTTTTAGAACTCAATGAAATAATATGTATAAAGTCCTTAGTACGATACCTGTCACTTAGTAAAAGTACAATAACTGTAAAATATCTTCTTTATTAAATCAACTCTTCTCAATATAGTAATTCATTGTTACATCCATTCATTCTAAAACATTCACCAAAATCTATACACGTGCTTTGCTGTGCGTTAAGGGCACAGAAATAAAAGGTCTATGCACTCAGATAACTTCTACACTAATACACATGCTACCCTGTGACACAGAGAGTGCTCTGGGAAAAATAGGAATGGCATGCCAAGATAGCCCAGGAGATTTAGAAAAGTGTGAAAAATCTGTCCTACTGAGTGAAGTTGATGTTTGACCTGGGCCTTGCAGGTTAAGCAATAATTCAGGAGACAGCCAAGGGTCAGAAGATCATTTCAGGCTAAGGGAAAAGTATGTACAATGCCTAGGAGCTGTTGTTGATTTCTATGCTGGGCTCCAGATATAAGGAGAAAGTGTGATTCTAGACAAAAGTCCAGTTGGAACTGAAAGAGATGAGTCTAAGAACAGTATAATAAATAATAGTATAATTCAATATATAATATCAATAATATGGGTTTTAATAAGCATAAATTGATTGCAACTCAAGGGACATGGGTTTTTTTATGTCAAGATAAAAAATTAGGCTTCTATATTACATGGTCTAGTAGTTATCAAATATTTTTGTACACTAAAGTCACATGGAAAGACTATTATAATTGTGTAGGTCCAGCTCAAACCTCTCAGAGATTCTGATTTCATTGGTCTAGATGGAGCCTGGGAATCTGTATTTTAAAATGTTTTTGTGTTTGTTTTAAGCTCCCCTAGAGATTCTAATTCATAGGCAGAACAGAAAGCTCCCTACAATAAAGAATCAAAACCCAAGACCAATAGAAATAATTCCAATATTTTGGGTGTTGAAGCAAAAGCCTTAAGATTCACATGCATCATTCTGGAAACAAGGAGTCCAAAGACATTTGCCAGTGAAGCCATTCCATGATAACACATTTTAGGAGGCAATTCTAGCAGCAGTGAGAGGATATATTAGGATAGAGTAAGTTTTCAGTAATTCCTGCTTATCTGGAGCTTTGGCTCTTCAGATCTTCCCAGCAGTATTGGCCAAGGTAGTGGACAAACAAATGAGGTGGCCTCAAAAGAAAGAAGTAAATGTTGGGATAAACTAAGTTGTTGGAATAAAAAAGAGAGAGAGAGAGAGAGCTCAAAAAAAAATTCAAGAATTGTAGTTATAGGGGCAAAAGTAGCAGGTATGGGGATGGAGTTAAAGATAATCAATTTGAAAAAGTTGAGTGTAAGGGGCTTCCAAATAAATTATGACTACTTCCCCAGGCATTACTTTGCTCCAGCAGCAGGCACAACTGTGTGGTCCCACAGTTATCTCTCTGAAATTCTTTACCAGCCATCTTTCTCTCCTGCTTTGTGGAGTACTCCAGTGCCCCCAGACCATTCTCTGACTGCCTTCTTAGTTTCCAAAATATTTTTTCTACTCTTCTAAGTGTTGTATTTATTTTTTTTGCTAGAGTATATAATATTTTATTTTTGAATTGAGAAATGTGCTATAGTGAGCATCCCAGAGCCACAGAAATGACAGTATTCATGAACTATCTCTGAAGAACATACAAAAAGTCAAATGTGGTCAATTGTCCAGATGACCTTAAGGTCAGTAGAGCATTCCTCCTGCCCCATTGCCAAAGTTCCTGGAGCACATCATGAAAAATGAAAATTAAAGACAAAAAGACGTGTGTATTTTAATTTGTGATGTTTAGTTATAAACTGAGAATAATAACTAAGCAGATCAATGACGTTTTCTCTGGGGCTACATTATTATTCTAGGAGGCATTCTCCAGCCTTCCCCAAATATTTTGGGATCTTCTGTCACAGTTGCTCCAACCCTGAATCCAAGTTTAAGAGAAGGATAACATGGCTGCCAGCATTTAACTGGTGTCAAGAAACATGCAACAAAATATGCATAATGACTGTCAAAACAGCAGTGTTAACATGGTAATGAAAGCAAGCTTGTATTTTTTTTCTCCCTCAAAGGTCAGGCGACTGATGTGTTCTAGTAATTCATCTAGAAAATTAACCACCTTTGGCTTTTAAAATGTTCATCAGAGATACTTAGTTAATGAGTTCTGTCATTTTTATTATTTTATTTTATTTTGAAGAATATTGTTTATGATAATTATTTGTTGGAAAGTATTTCTATACATAATGGCATGTTCAGGACAGCATCTACTGAAGCACAACAAAAGGATAAAAATTGTTGTAGCTGTGACAACAATTTCAGTCAGAAAGAACAACCTTAAGGAGCTTCATAAAATTTACCAAAATTTATGCTTTTGATTCAATGCTATATATTTGTTGATTTGTTTCATCCATGGGGAATCAGTAGTGAATACTTAAGTACAAGAAGACATGCTTGCATATTAAATACAACATGTCTTCTGGGAAAGTAGATAAATCTTTCAACCTTAGCAACATTCACATTTGTGTGCCTGTGTGCTTGTGCACATGTGAATTTATTCAATAATCCAGATACTACTTTCCATTTGCATGATATTTTAAAGATATTTTTCATTGCATTTCTCATGTTTTCTCTCTGTTTACTCCCCTCAAAATCCTTTGAGGTAACAGTAATATATACAGTACTCTTAATGAAGCCCTTTGACATGCAGATTTTGAGAAAACAAGCTCAGGAAGTAATATCAAAATTATCTCCGTTTAAATAATGAGAAAATGAGGCTCTAAAACAGGAGTGGGGAACCATTTTTCTGCCAAGGGCCATTTGGATATTTATAACATCATTCACAGGCCATACAAAATTAACTTAAAAATTAGCTTGCTATATTTGGTCAGACATTTAATTAACTCACCCCTCACATGATGGTTGGAACTGCTTCTCTTTGGTGAGGTGTGTGATGTTAGCTGGTATTGATGATGCTGCTACTCCCAACTGCTTTTCCAGGTTTGTGTTAGTCAGTCTGGAATGCAGTCCACTGACTCTTTGCGATGGTAAGTTTTGAAAAGAACTGCTCACAGCAGTAAGTTGTTCTGCACACAGATGCATATTTCAATGCATGTCTCCTCAGAGTGGGAAATTCATAATTGCTTATGTAACATTTATAGAACTCAAGCAGTGGGAAGTTGTACCTAGCTTTCAGCTCATCATTTCTTTGCAGCTGAATGATTTCGTGTTGTAGGTTATCAGGCACATCGGATGATTCCACATTGAATGGTGTAGCAAAGATGCTCAATTCCATTTATTTACTTTTCATGTCCCGCGATTTTCATTAAATGCCTCAATTAGTTTCTCACACTTCACCAGCATATTCAAGAGTCATAGAAGGCTTCTGTCCTTCCAGAGTGGGGAAATGCACTGTGTTACTCCTTTTGAGTTCCACAGCCTTAATTTAGCTTCATATGATTTCACATTTGAAAGCAGGGAGCTGAGAAGCTGGTTGGGGCCCTGCAGCTTGACGTTCAGCTCTGAGAGGTACATGGTAATGTCCACCATAAACGCTAAATCACATAGCCACTTGCTGTCATTGAGTTCCCTGACAGGTTTCCTCATCTTCATGGACTCCTTGACTTCATCCTGCAGTTCCTAAAACCTCATGAGCATGTTCCTACGACTTAGCCACCGCACTTCACAGTGGTAAACAAGATCACCATATTCAGAGTCAAGATCATTCAGTGGCTCCTTAAACTGGCAGCTGTCAGACCCTCTGCTTTTGACCAAATTTATGCATGACACAACTGTTGACATCAATTGTTGAGCCGCAACGACTGTGCACAGAGACTTTCTTGGTGTACAGTGCAGTGGAACATAATTAAATCACTTGGTCAAGACCGACATTCAGTTCTTTCTTGACAAATGCAATTAACCCTTTTTGCCAGCCAACCAGGGCTGGAGCTCCATCTGTAGTAAGCCCACTTAACTTTTCAAATTTTAGCTCAAGGTTTTTCATTGATAAAACAAGTCTCTCAAACAAGTCCTCACCTCTTGTAGTGCCATGCATGGCTTCCAGACACAACAGTTCCTCTTCGTGTCAAACTCTGCAGTTATGCCACGAACGAGAACAGCCAGCTGGGCAGTGTGTATGTCCATTGTCTCATCATAAGCCAGAGAGGAAAAATTGGAAATCTCCTGCAGAATCCTTCAGTGTTTTTTCAATATCTTGTGCTAAATCAGTAACCTGATCTGAGACGGTTCTCTGAGACAAACTAACCCTCTGAAACAATTTTACTTTGTCTGGTGCTAACAACTCCACAGCAGCCACCATGCACTCTTCACAAACTGTCCCTCTACACGAGGCCTCAGCTTCTCTGCCATTAGCTCACTCACTACATAACTCATCTTAGTAACTTTGTCCCTGTCACAATGAGGCCTAGTGAAAGCAGCTTGTTGTGATTCCAAACTCTGCCAAACAGTATTGATTCTATCCAGATGCATTTGGCCTCCCAATTCACTGAGTTTAGCATGTTTTGAACTGTAATGATGTTCCAGATGGGCTTTTCTCATTACTGTTAATGCTTCACCACAAACCAGGCACACAGGTTTGCCTTTGACTTCAACAACAAAAAAATAATCATTTGTCCATTTCTCTTGAAAGATCGACATCTGCATCAACTTTGCTTTTCTTTGTAGTTACCATTTGTAGGATGTCACACCACTTGAGTTTTAATAACTATACAGTGTGTGTATCGCCAGCAATGCAATTATTTTTTGATCGCTGTTCTAATTCTGTATCTTGGATTTGGAACATACCCAACATTCGCATCATCGACTCTTCAGATCTTTTCTGTGTACTATAGTTTCCTTAATCTTCATCTGAGATTCAGTTTTTGCAAGGATTGTTGATCATGGACATGTGGATAAAGGTTGGATTGGAGTTATCATCTATGTCTTGACAAAGAAGTCGACAACATCGTTATCAGTCATCGAAGGCAAAATCATCAACATCTGGAGGAATCAACTCATTGCATCTCGTCTCATCATCACCAGATCAACGTAGTTTCACCACAGTGTGTTAACACTTCTGCAACGTGTACACTCTCAGCCTGACTGGCACTGACTGTCCTCTGAGTCACCGCAATACAGGCAGACAGGCTTCAGGCAGCCGACAAAAAGCATCTGTGTCTGTCCTGTCATATACTCGTATGTGTCCTGTCTATCCCGTAATGGACATTCCTTGCTAGTCCCTCAAAATTTATATTATTATGATTCACTTAATATAAATTTATGATTTATTGAAAAATAAATGAAAAAAGCTCCTAGATTTATTGAATTTTGAGTCCTGCCTGTGATCCCTTTGACAGGGCCAGACCAAATGATTTCTCAGGCCTTATAGGATAAGGGACTTAGAAACCAGCCACAAGCTATCTGAGGTGGAACTGATACTCAAACTAACTTTTGTTGAACTAGCACTGTGCTGGATTCATAGAAAGTGTTCAATAACTATCTGAACTTTAATTTGTAATTTTTATAGAAATAGCATATAGCCACCACAAGGAATTTTGGCTTTCTATCGAAAATGTGGACTATTATATCCCTGGAGAGATTTTCTTTATAGCTGAATATTATTAAAAAGAGATTGCTTAACTAATTTGAAGTATATAGACATCTTGCTAATATGGGAAAGCACACAATACTATAGAATTAAAGAACCAAGGGACTTGCATGTTGTGCATTATTTGGAAAGAAGGAAAACATTTTAATGCAAATCTGTTCCACATAAATTTGATGGGGCATTTTCCTTTTGTTTCTATTTGTATGAAGCTGTCTGTTTGTTAAACAGTTAAAAGGAGATTATTTCAAAATAACAACAATAATCTAAGCACGCATAGAGTTCAATGTTTGTTTTATTTCACTGAAAGACACCTGTGAAACTTGTATAACCAATTGGCAGGCTAAAAGAATAACCTTATGTAAATGCAGAATATAATTAGCATTTTCACAAATTTGGTACATGTTGGAAATGTCATTTCAATCAGGGCTAATCATAATATGACAGGAATAACTGTGATACCATAAGTGATAATGTTATGCTGCTCACTTTGTCTAAATTTGGTGACAAAATATGCAAAGATAAAACTTTCAAAAAGCCACTAAAACACGATCAAGATTTTTCCCACTGTTAAAAATATTTTCAGGGAAATATTTGTCAGTATAGAGCAATAGTTATTTTGATGACTGAATTGTTTTAAGATTAATCCCTTCTTAGAATTTTTGTCATCTTTTAAGGCAGGGGTGGAGAACAGCCAGCCCTCGGGCCTTCTAAGGCCCTCGAAATCATTTGGTCTGGCCCTGCCAAGGCAACTGAAAGGGTTAATAATGTTTTAACAAAACTAAACTCCATTCTGACCCTCAGTTACTGCACGTACACACCCTGGCAGTTTCTTTTCTGTAAACATAAGGGCCTTGAGACACCCAAAGAAAACTGTACAGATAAGGGGTTGAGGATGGCCTTGAGAAACTCAGAGGAACCATGAGAAAAAAGAGATTAATAGTTACCCTGCTCCTCTCCCCCCCTTCTCTGTATCAGCCCCCTTAACGGTGCCAAAAGCGGCACCAAGAGAATGTAGTTTTTTTTTCTGTAGTTTGTGCCTATATAAGCAAAGAA
Organism: Tadarida brasiliensis; assembly: GCA_030848825.1. Lineage (NCBI taxonomy): Eukaryota > Metazoa > Chordata > Mammalia > Chiroptera > Molossidae > Tadarida > Tadarida brasiliensis. The sequence continues at coordinate 113,512,741 of CM061280.1, read as the reverse complement.
CAAAGGAAGCTCGGGGCTGAGGATTTGGGGAAGCTGTACCCCCCCAGCCCGCCGGTGTAACAGCCCACCGGTGTAATAAAATGCTCCTTTCTCTACACTGGCCTTACGTTGAGGATGTGATCTCCCACCAGCTCAGACCTTTTAGCAACCACAGGCGAAATTCGAAATTCAGTAAATCTAGGAGCTTTTTTCATAGCAACATAAATTTATATTAAGCGAATCATAATAATGTAAATTTTGAGGGACAAGCAAGGAATGTCCATTACGGGATAGACAGGACACATATGAGTACATGATGGGACAGACATGTGAGCTTCTTGTCGGCTGTCCGTGGCCTGTCTGCCTGTATTGTGGTGACTCAGAGGACAATCAGTGCCATGCAGGCTGGGAGTGTACACGTTACGGAAGTGTTAACACACTGTGGTGAAACTACGGCAATCCAGTGATGATGAGATGGCATGCGATGAAGTGATTCCTCCTAACGTTGATGACCTTGCCTCCGATGATTGATGATGATGTTGTAGACTTCTTTGTCAAGACAGAGATGATAACTCCAATCCAATCTTTATCCACACAATCCTCACAAAAACTGAATTTCAGGTGAAGAATAAGGAAATTATACTGTACGAATGTTGGGTACGTTCCAAATCCAAGATGCAGGGTTAGAACAGTGATCAAAGCAAAAGAATCGTATTGCTGATACAAAATATATTGTATATCTAAATTCAGAAGAGAGTACAGAGAGAATTATGCCCACAGACAGGAATAGAATGTCTTCTAAGAAGTGGTTTGAGAGGTCTGAAAGAAATATCGTGAGATGGGTTGTATGTTGTTTCCTGAGAGGGCCATCTGTAGAGTGTCTCTCTTGCTAGATTGCTAATGTCACTTTGAAGCAGTTTACAATTGTTAAAATGAAACAAACTTGTACTTTAAATAAATTTGCCTGTGACAGTGAAGCACATTAGCGTATATTTGTAAACACAGATATAGAAGAAGCTGCAATTCATTATAATTACTACTTTTTATATTTTTGAAAAATATGAACATGTATAGGAGCATATAGAATGTGTCTGTGTGTCTGTGTCTAGATTCATGCAGTGATATTTTCTTTTATCACACGTGATTTAAAATTATCAAAAAGAGATTTGTTTCATAAAGGGAGGTTAGATTATATCACTTTTCTACTTTTAGGAATAGGAATGAATTCAGACAATAGTTTTCCAAATTTGGGCTTTATTGAGTAACCCAGAGTCCTATAGGATGTCACTCTACATTTTATTAGGCAACTGCTCCATGTGCACATGTCATGATATCATGAAGGTTCATTCAAAAGGTATTTATGTCAATTAGAGGATAGGTTTTTGTCTACAAAGAGAATAAACAAATATGAACAGAGGCATAAATTGAAATAAAAACAATGCAAATCCATTGTAATCATTCATTATTAAATAAATGGCTTTGTTATTAATGTTCTAACCTTAAAAATTGTTTTCTGAATGATATTCCCTGTTGTGAAACTTAAATCTTATAATAAGATCAATACTTGGGGGGGAACTTTAATTTCCCAATTACATTATGAAATAAAATAAAATAAATAATGAGCCTTCATAGTAGAAAAAAATAAGAGAAGCCATCTTCATGGAGTTGCTTTCTCTTGGTGTGTTTATTAATTGTAGTGTTATGCAGTAGTAAGCATTATTCTCCATTATTTCACTTTCCTGCGCTCAGTTCTCTTTAATATTCCTATGAAGGTCAATTCCAGAAGTGGACTATTTTTTTTTTTAATCCTCACCCGAGAACATTTTTGCATTTATCTTCAGATAGAGCGGGAGGGAGAGAGGGAAGAAGAGAGAGAGAGAAGCATTGATGTGAGAGAGACACGTCGACTGGCTGCCACCCGCACAACCCCAACCAGGGCCTGGGATGAACCCAACCGAGGTACATGCCCTTAGTGGGGACCGAACCTGGGACTCTCTGGTCCGCAGGCCAATGCTCCAACTGCGGAGCGAAACCGACCAGGGCCAGAAGTGGACTATTTTAATCAAGACCCCTGTTCCACCTCCTTCTTCCCCTTCTCCTCTCAGCTGGTACCCTGCTGATAAATGTTTAAACACCTGAGACTATCAGCTATAAATGCTCATGCCTTCCCTATATCTTAATTTGTTTTCATGACCACAAACAACATCATGCTTTTTACCTGCCTAAGGGATAAGGGTCTTATCTTCCACATGAGAGATAATTATTTCACCTGTGCCCACCAACAGGTTAACCATCCCACACTGAAGGCCCCTGATTGTATCTGTTCCTTTTCTCTTTCCACTCTGTGGTCATCTTCATCTTTTCCTCTCTATCATGGAACTGCCCTTTTATTTATCTTCCCCTTTTCTGAGCCAAACTTGTCAAAGGAGTAATCTCAGTCCTCCACAACCTGATCTCCCTTTTCCTCCTTGTCCACTGCAATCAAGCCTCTACCCCTCACTGTGCAAATACTATTACAGTTATTTTTATGGTAAATGGTGAGTTTTGTATTTATAAATCTAGTAAATATGTGCTAGTTATTCTCTACAAGGTCTCTCTTCTGCACTTGACACTATTGATTACTCTGTCCTGGAAAGTGTCAACACACATGCCGCCTATGACATCATCCTCTGTTGTAATTCTGTGAACACTTTGTCAGTATCCTCCATGAGTTCCTCTTTTTCCACTCACCTTTTAGATATAGGTGCCACCATGCTTCCACCCCAGTTCCTTTGCTCTTCTCATTCTGCACACCCTCTTGGTGTCCCCATGTCTTCTCCCACCCTTTGTATCCCCATCTGATATTTCTATGTGGTGGTTCCACATTCATACCAAACTCACCATGTCCAAACTCATACTGAGTAAGTCTCTCCTGCTCTTCTCTTAGCACAACATCCTTAGGGATTAGAAATAAGGAAATCATCTTTCATCCTCACTTTCCCAAGCATTGTACATTTTACCAACTAAGTATTTTCTGTTCCATCTTTTTTCTTTCTTTCTTGTACTACACTCTGGTTCAAATATATTTTTTTAAATTTCTTTTCTGATCTACAACAACACACATAACTGAACATGACACACATACTCTCATTTACAAAAGGATATCATTTTTGGATGTTGAAGCATGCCATACATTTTAAAGTATCTATATTAGTTTATTTCCTCCTAAGTTCTTACATAGTTTACATGAATAATTCTATATCACCACTTTATGCATGTGTGGCTCATCTAATATGCAATTAGTTTTATATTGTTATCATTCAGCGGTATATTGAATTTGTAAAATTTGCTAGTAAGGACCAAGCTATTCTGCATTTTTAAATCTTTGGAAAGATTTAATTTCTTGTAATTAAAAAGGCTGCTCTTTGTATTAATATTTTTATATTTAGCTCTGCATAGAATATCTTTTAAATATTTCTTGATTCCCCTCTCCCTTTTTCACATAGCAACAGATATTTCTCCATTTTGACAGAAACTATTGATATTATGGTCACTATGCAGACCCCTGAAATATTTTGATGTGCACAATTTAAAAGCATAAAAGTGTGAATATAGAGGTTGGGGTAAAAGTAGGCTGTTTGTATGGAAAATAATACAATAATTAATAAATAATTATACAAGAATAAACTATGTGTTTTGCATACTCACAATTGTGAACCTATTTTTGCACCACCCTGTATATCTCAGTCACCCAGCTGATCCTTTCCAGGAGAAGAATGTGCATTTATTAATCATGTTTGTACCCACAGCACTTATCATGGGATCTGTCACATAGTAAGCACTAGATAAATATTTTTTAAATTAAAGATGCTATCAAAGGTCACCCAGAAATATAATTCCAGAGGACAGATGAAGTTTTTCACATTTCCATTTGTTTACAATCCACATTCTTCCTTATGTAGTTATTTAAAATTAATTGGCAAGAAATGCTACTGTCCTTTTCTCAAACTTTTTTTGAATTCTAAACTTCATTTTTTTTGTTTTGCCATCTATATGCTTTCTACTTACTTGAAAAATTTAAAAATCAGATACCATATAAAATCAGACACCATTTCAATTGGTGGTTATACTTCACAGGGAACCATTCCTATCGTTGTGGTCATTTAAATACCTATTTGTCTTCTTATTTTCATATAGCAATATTGATATCCCTTTGAAAACCTTATATTTAGCTACATAGAAACACCAAAGCTGCTCTTTCTCTTTTTTCTGTTGTGAAGGTTAAGGTAGGTCAAAGTGACACCTGGTTTCATTTAAGGCATTTTGTTAATTCATTGACACTTGTCTTTGAACAAAGGGTCATACATCTTCTTGTCTTATTGATGATGAATTGGTTTGTGTGTGAAGGCATATTTATTACCTTAGATCTAGTCAAGGAGACTATCTCTCCAATTAAAGTGTATGCGTCTCCAAGGACTGCCAATTTTTGTCCAAAGACAAAGTTTCTTATTGAATTTTAACTTACACCAAATACAGTCAAAGTACTTAGCAGCAACTCCACTTTCAGTGTAGAAAATTATATGACATATCTTGTACATTGGTGCATTTTTCTACTTATATCTACATTTACCTTATAAATGTACTTTTAATAGTACTTGAAAGTTAGTAATATTGAGAATGCATTGTTCTAAGTGGTCATAGACTTTACTATCTCATTACATGAACAGCCTAAAAAAAGGATAATTATTTAATTCATGTTTTAACTATTTACACTGACTTATACCTTGGTGGTAGTAACATACAGTTTTTCTTATTCTTACAGTGACCCTGCAAATAAGTAGGCTATTATTATTTCCATTGCCCAGTTAAAAATCCAAGGTTCTTAGAATTTACATGACTTTCCATTGTTATATTGGGACTGGAATCTGAATCAACCTAAGAGGACTTCAGAATTTATGCTCTTTCTTGTATAGCAATGGCTTTTAATATTTCTCTGCCTCCATATTTCCACGTGGACAATACCCTCCCATTATTTTACACAATATTTCTCCAGAAAAAGAGAAAGGTAATGTATATAATCTAAACCTGCTGTCTTTCACACTTCCTTCCCAACTCCTATTGGTTTCAATACCCATGATCCTCATGCAAATTACTACACTATATAGCAGTGGTTGAATGCTGGCTCCAAAGTAGAATCTCCAATACACAGATTTAATTATCTCAGGTACTAGGATGTTAGGTGTGAGGTGAACTTTATTCCTTCATGTTTCCCAACTGCAAAGAACACATTCCATAGATTTTTGAGGGGTTCCATAGAAGACCTCTTCACTTAGCTAGAGATGATAGGTTAAAACCCCCAATTCTTTCCCAAGAAGACAGACAACAGCTCTTTCAAAAAGAAGAAAATCTGTACAGATTACTACCTCTGTGCTTTTGTAAGGCATTTATAATCTGAAAGTCAGTAAGGAGTTGAAGAATGCAACAGGTGCTTACTCATTTCTTTGAAAATCTCTATTTAATGACTTGTAAGTCACACCAGTATTTCACATCTGTTGTAACTTGGTGCCTAGTGCCAACTTCAGTTTTAACATCTTGTTTCAAATATATACTTTTTTTGCTCATACAAATGTAAGAGTTATTTTTGAAATGTAGTGTCATAAGTGGTTATTTTTCTTAGTGGTTAAGTGTGTCACAGGCTTTGAAATCAGAAAACCAAGGTTATTAGATTTATGACTTTAGGGAAGTGACTTGGCTTCTTTGTTCCCAGTAAAATGAGGATAATAACTGTAACTATAACATAGGACTATTATAACCATAAGGGATCAGATATGTAAAGAAATTACCATAATACTTGACTTGTAGTTTGGTGTTCAATAAGTTAACTATTGTTATTACTATGATTGTTATTATTAAAACCTATATTAAACCATCAGTAGATCAGAAAATGAAAAAAAAAATAAACCAGACTATATGAAATGTCACAAGTTATTTTTCAGGATAACATTATAAGGTCTTTAAAAACAGGAGATACAATTGAGAATTCCTCAGAGCATGAAATCATAAAAATATCCACAAAGATTTAAAGGATAAACCTGGCTTATAGAGACAATTAATATTGGAATGAAATTATGTAACTCTTTACTTTAGCTATTAGGTAACTTCACAAAGTATATCAAACTATAACATTACTCCGTTAGTTTCCTAAGGCTACGGTAACAAATTACTGCAAACTTGGTGGCTTAAAACACAGGAATTTTTTTCAATCATAGATCCGGAGGTACTGAGTCTAAAATCTGGCAGGACCACAGCTTATTAGAGGAAATCAGCCAAACAGAATGCTTGATTTTATGTATTTTTCTAAACCAATAGACATGGCTTGTGGTCTAGTTGGCTCCTTGCACCTTTTACAGAACAAAGGACAAGAATTTTGTGACAGCTGTTTTTCTGTAATTTTTTCCCTGTATTTGAAACTATATTTACGTTATAGATACCAAGTTTGTTGGAAAAGAGTCAGTGGTGATTTAACTTTTGAAAAGGTGTCAATTAATGAACAGGATATGCAATTTTTAAAGTATCCTTGATTCTGTTGTATTTAAAGATGTGCACATTTATGTAAATAGTTCTGAAAGGATATGATAGCTAAAGACGTTTTGCATCCTTATGAAAATACATCTGAATTATGTCATTTATTCATTTTTTGTAAACCTGACTTCCATGACTAATTACCATATTAAAAATATGTGTACCTATACTGTTCTGCTTTCTGGCTTTATCTCTGCATAGTTTTGTCTTCTTTTGTTTTGATAGGTATGCACAAATATATAAATAGTTCAAAATGTAAAATGCTAACTATAAGCATGCATGTGTGTTGTAAAATGGCTTTGGAAATTTCATTGCAATACATTAAAAATAACTGAGAAGATTTACCTAGGTTAAAATATATATGTGTAAATAATTATATGCATTTTTATGTTTCTGTAAAATATAGACTAGTATAGTTTTTGAAGTTTAAAATTCAATTTAACTTTGTCAATTAAATTTAAAGCTGGCTGGATTATTTTATCTTAAAACATTGACAAAGAGATAAAAGAGCATACATTTATAAAATGACTTCTTGTTTAAAGAGAAAAAATATTAGTATTCTCAAGTTTAAATAAAAATCAACAGCAATAAGGGAATATAGGGAATATAGTACTGGCTAAAAGAAATGCCTTGTAGTTCATGACCCTCAAATTCATGCTCCTTATGTGTGTGACCTTGGGAAAGAACCTTAACCTCAACTAACCTCAATGTCTTTATCTAAAAAATGTGAGTTGTAATAATGATATAGGTATAGTACTTTTTTTTTTTTAGTATTGAATAATGTGGAATCTAATGAACCAAATAAACTGAGGAACAAAATGGGTCCTGGGACATGAAGCATGGAACAGACTGACAGATCTCAGAGGGAAGGAGGAAGGGTGGGTAAGAAGAGACTAACCAAAGAATTTATATGCATATATGCATAGCCCATGGACACAGACAATAGTGAGGTGAAGGCCTGGGGTGGGACGGAAGCCTGGAGAAAGGGGGCAAAGGGGAGAAAGTGGAGGACATCTATAATGCTTGGAACAATAAAAATAAATTTTTAAAAAAGACACTGCATACAAAGAACTTAAAACAGTACGTGACAAACAGAAAATATTTAACAGATATTATAAGTATTATACATTATATTTAAATTAAAATAGTTATTGATATACTACTTTCTCTGGATTGAGATTTATAAGGACAAAGAGACCATACCTTAAATATTTTTTTTTGTTTCAGCAATTAGCAAGATTTCTATCCTTAAAGGCTTGAATAAATGACTCATCAAATGAATGAATAAATTGTTGACTGAGTAAACAATAAAGTTCATGAGAGGAATATAAATTCAATTTGTTTAGGAGATTTTTACTTTTAGTATTATGTGGGAAATAGCATATATATATATATATATATATATATATATATATATATATATATGAAATAGCATGTATATATCTGAGCCAAATGCATTTGAACATAGAATGCGATATTTTTAATGAATCTAAAAGTGTTAAATTATGGGTTTTGTTTCTTTCCATTTCCAGGAAAGTTCTGTAGATATTATTAAACGTTTGCTCAACTAGGTTGTTAAATATTTGCTTTTGATTTTAGACAACAATTGGCTTAAAGGAAAAGCTTGTGGTATTACTAAAAATATTGTTTTTTCACACATTTTCTGTATTACAACTCTCTGAGGGGCTAATGGCAGAAATATAACTCAAAATAGTTCAAAAGAAATATATCGACTCAGTAACTTAACACTCCAGTGTTAAAACTATAGATATAGCTGAATCTAGTACTTGATCTTGTTTCCCTTTCATCCTCTGCCCATCTACCTTCCTCCTCCTCTTCCTCTCCCAATGTCTGTCCTTCTCTCTGTTTCTTCATTTCTTAACTGGTCTTTCTCCTGTATCCATGTGTTGGCTTCATTCTCAGTCAGGCTCTATCCTTCTGGTGACTAAAATGGCCCCTGACAGCCTAGGCATACATGATCCCTGGTTTCCCCATTCCGGAAGGTTCTAGGTTTTTGTATGTCAGGCTTTGATTGCATGCTTTGATCATAAACCCATGCCTGAACAAACCCTAGTGGCCAAGGAGATATAGGACTCTGATTGTCCAGTCTTGGGTCATATGTCCACTACCAAGACCAAGGATAGGGTCAGCCCCCCTGAGCCACACCAACTGAGAAGTGTGATCTGTTCTATCAAGCATATACTGGACAAATGCAAACAGATACACACACATTCTTAAATATTACATGTTAATGTGGTAATGACCTTGTGAGAAAAATTGGACCAGTCTTTTATAAGAAAGGTAGCTTGGCATACTGGAAAGATAGAGGAGAGTTGATTTTGACTCCTTTCCATTTTGGCTATGTGCTCTCAGGCAAGTTACATAACCTTTCTGAATTTATATTCCATCGCTGTTTGCTTGGGATAATATACAAGATTTGGATAAAGACTAAATTATATATTACATCAAGAAGAATGTAATGCAGTGCTTAGCACAGTCAATATATATTAGATGTATTATTGTAAGTTACTCTTTAACAAAACTACTTTAGGATTCAGAAAAGGGAATTCAGAAGTAGGAAACAGGTATAAAATCTGGAAAAGTACCATCAATACCCTTTTTATAAAAATAAAATTTGCATTTTATAGTTGTTTTAGATATGCAGAATTATTACAAAGTTAGTTTAAAGAGTTCCTGTATACCCCACATCCAGTTTCCCCTATTATTAACTACTTATATTGTCATGGTACATTTGTCACAATAAGCCAATTCTGATATATTATTATTATTATTATTAAACAATGTTATTGAACTGTGTCATGTGTCTCCTTGACTGTGTTATATTTTATTTTATTTTATTTTTTAATTTTTTTCTTCATTGAATTTAGAGAGAGAGGGAGAAGTAGAGAGAGATAGAAACATCGATGAGAGAGAACATCGATTGGCCGCCTCCTGCATGCCCCCCACTGGGGATTGGGCCCAAAACCTGGGCATGTGCCCTGACCGGGAATTGAACCGGTGACCTCCTGGTGCATGGGTTGACGCTCAATCTCTGCGCCACACCGGCCGGGCTGATATATTATTTTAACTGAAGTCAATACTTGATTTCCTCAGTTTTATTCTAATGTCCTTTTTTATGTTCCAAGATCCTTTTCAAGATAATACTTTACATTTAATCATCATGTCTCAGGCTTTTCTGGGTTGTAACAGTTTATCAGATATTCCTTGTTTTTGGTGACCTTGATTGTTTTGAGGACTATTACTGATCAGGTATTTTGTAGGATATCCTTAATTGGGATTTGTTGGTATTTTTCTCATCAAACTATTTCTGGGCCCACTATAAGGTCAAGAACTTGTCCATCACTTCCAATACTTTAGCTTTGTCTGTTATCTGTTATGTAGTAGGTGCTAAATAAATAATTGTCTGACAAATGATAAAATGGATGCAATAACAGAGTCCACTGCTTGCCTACCAAATATTCCTCTTTATCTTCTTCTTTACTAACGAAAACCTGCTTTTAAAAAATGTATTTATTTGATAGAGGTGAAATTCTTTAACATAAAATTAACCATTTAAAAATGAACAATTCAGTGTCATTTAGCACACCCACAATATTGTGCAACCACCACCTCTATCTATTTCCAAACCATTTTCAAACATTTCCAAAAGGAAACCCTGTACCCTTTAAGCAATTGATCCCGTCTCCTTCTCCCCAGCTCCTGGCAACTACCAATCTGCATTCTGTATTTATGTATTTACCATTACTTGATATTTAATATAAATGGATTCATACAATATGTTACTTTTTCTGGCTTCTGTCAGTTGGCATAATGTTTTTAAGGTTCATCCACATTTTAGCATTTATCAGTACTTTATTCCTTTTTATGTCATAAACCTACTTCTAATTGGGATAGCAATGTGCCCAGCTTAAAAGAAAATTTCATGCCCCCTGCTTTTTTTGCTCAAGGGGTGGTTATGTGGCACTAGTTTGGCTGGTGAAGTCTAGGAATTCCTATATAGGGCTTCCAGGCAATTTCGTTACATGCAACTGGTTCAGCTGGAAAGCACACTTTTGGCCTTTTGCCTTTTCCCTTCTTCTTTCCCGAAATAGCCATTATGGTGAAAACTCTAGGTCTAAGGAACATAACATAAGGATAACAAACAGAAAACTGGAAGGAGCCAGAATTTCTGAGGATGCCATGTGGCTGCCATACCAGATCTGTAATCTGGACTCTGGACTTCTTTCACGTGAAAGAGAAATGAGTATCTAATATCTTTAGAAGATTTGATATAAAAATACATATTTTACTATGTATTATATATACAGTTAAAGTTAAAGACAGTTTCTGACCCATGAGCTTATCATAATTATGAATTAAATCTAAGTAAGGAAATATTCTTTTTTTTAGATTATATATTTATCTATTTCTTCTGATTTTTTAAATTAAATTTATTGGGGTGATGTTGGTTAATAAGATTATACAGGTTTCAAGTATACATTTCTATGATACATGATCTGTACATTGCATTGTGTGTCCACCACCCAAGAGAATTTTCAAACGTCCACTTATAGAATTGTTTAAATCAGTTTCACTATTGTCATTCTTAACTTAGGACTATTCCTGATCACCTAATATGACATTGAGGAAAAGGCTAGAAAGTTAATTCTGAAAATGGAGATTGCTGCCTTACAAAGTGAGTTAGATATTAATACATTGCTATAGAATCCATCTTAACATATGTAGTTACCGACTTCCAGGAAATAAACCTAAAATCTCAAGGGCACTTCTGCAGCTCTGACTAAAAGGTAAAGCTCTGTGTATTGTTTGCTGACATCCACTTAGGAGAGTATGAAGTGTGATGATTTGTTGGTACATAATCTATTGATTATTTTATTAAAATATATGATAAATAGCTACAGAGATAGATAGCAACCTAGCACTTTTCTTTAATGTATAAAAAAAGATAGACTGCATGGGAGACAAAATAGAATATGTGCTTGAGTAGAATAGAGGGAACAATTAAATACTGGAACTGCGAAGAAGAGAGATTGGAATAATAATGACTATGTTGAAGCAAAGATGAAAAAGACTGGAATCTGAAAGACAATGAAAAGCCAGTGGCGGTTTTGAGAAGTAATGTTAAGTTGAAACAAGGGGGAAATGTTATTTTGGTAGGAGGAAAATGTTCAGTTATATAAATAAGATAAACTAATGAGGGAACTGAAACATGTAGTGTGCTAATATTTTAATGAAAACAGTGACTGCATTGACAACAATTTTAGGAGTGAAAATAAGGTAAATATTTTAACATGAAATGGAAAAATTGGTACTGATACACCATGATTGCTACGATTTTTGTTTTGTATGATGACTTGCAGATAAATTTTCTGATACAGGGAATTGTTAGGAACATAAACCTGAGGCCCAGAATAAGTCATTCATTCAAATGCATTTATTGAGAACCTACTGTGTTTCTGGACTCTGGTAGGCATCAGAGATTAAATTGTGAATTTGAAAATATGGTTTTGCCTCCATTAATTTTAGGTTCTACTGAGGAAAACACAATAAAAAGATAAGTATATGTTGAAACAGAAAGTAACAGTGTTATATGTTTCCTAACTTTAGTTCCATGTAGGTAATTCCCCCTTATTGGTGGGGGATACATTCCAAGATCCCCAGTGGATGCCTGAAACTACAGATAGTACCAAACCCTATATATTAATATATTACGTTTTGTTCTATACGTCTATACACTTTATAGCTTCTCTTTGGCAAACCTGAATTGCCAGCATTACTACTCTTGCACTTTGCAGCCATTATTACATAAAATAGGGGTCACTTGAACACAAACATTGTGATATACTGGACAGTGAATCTGATAACCGAGATGGTTACAAAGTGACTGACTGCTAAGTGGCTGATGGAGTCAGGTAGTGTCTGCAGGGAGGATATGCTGGACAAAGGAATGATTTGCATCCAGGGTGGGACATAGCAGGACAGCATAAGAATTCATCATGCTACACAGAAAGACATGCAATTTGTAACTTATGAATTGTTTATTTCTGGAATTTTTCATTAAATATTTTCACACCATGGATGACCATGTGTAACCGAAACCATGGAAAGTGAAACTGCATATAAGGGGGACTAATTTAGCAGTAAGAATACAGACTAAAATGAAGATAGGTGTGATTAGAAGAGAGAGGAGAACATTTTGGGGGGATGAGTCACTCAACAGGTTCATTTCCATCTGGCCATTAGTAATGCCTTTGGGCACCTTTGCATCCACCTTCTTCAGTTTCAACAAAAGATGGACATTAGCAGAGGAAGATGGAGAAAAAGGCAGACATCCATCACAATATGAGGATAAATTTGGTCTATTTTTAATTATATGTCAGTTTCAAAATTGGAAACATAACTTAGAATATAGACTAGTATCTACTGAATTGTCTAAGTATGCTAACATGCAGCTGAAAATAATGATGGTAATAATACATTTCTCTTTAAGTTCAAGTAAACATCATTAAAAGAAGCACAAAGCAAGTAGACTATGCAAGGTCAAAGAAGCAAGATAATACAGCACCATAGCTGGTTCACAGGTCTTAATGTTAACAGAGAATGAAGTCTTTTTTTTTTTTTTTTTTTACTGGACCAGAATTTCAAACAGATTAATACTGAAAAAGCTCCCTTAGCCCATTGTCATTACTTCTGGAGGTCCCTCTCATCAGTGTCTCATGGAGATGACAACTTCTAAACTATCTACCAATAAGTGTTAATTACTTTGATAATCAAAACTATATATTTGTTGATTTCACCTCTGCATTTATTATTAAAAATCAAAACAGCTTTAACTTTTTTTTTCTGTTAAAAGAAAATACAAGCTCATTGCAAAAATATAGAAAACAAATAGATTATTCAAAATAGTTTTCTCCCATAGTGGGATTTCAGGTAATTTTTGCTTTCTTCTATTTTTTTTTTCTATATTTTTTTCCCAGTGAGCCTATGAGTAAATAGGGTGGGGACAGAGAAATGGTATAAATCAAGTGGTTCCCTCTTTATCTTTGTTCTAGTCCAAGAATCCCCCTTTTCTTGGGGATAGGTGAATATTTTCCTTTGCTGCCAATGAACCTCTCTAAAACTGGGGCTACATTTTACACTTTTGCTTATTAACTGTTGTTCCATAGAACCAAGCACATAGTAGAAACTAAAGAAATAAAATAACTCATTGATTTTATTAAATGCCTTGTTTTCTGAAAGTTTAAAATAGCATGATCTGAAAGACATATGATGAAAAGCATTCTATGATGAATTTCAGGAGAAGGAAACACTTTATAAGGTACTAGCCAACTTCATGATATTGTATGAGAAAATATTGATTTGTATTGTTTTACATCAGAAAACCCGTATTTATATATTTTATGTGTATAATACTCATTGAATTAATTACTAAACTTTTCCAACAAACATAACTGAGAAACTTTTTTTAATTAGCTTTATTCTTGCTCCACGTTAGTCACACACACACACACACACACACACACACACACACGGGTGTAGGTAGGAGAACAAGATACATTTCTTCATTATGAACAATTCAAAAGTAGGTTAATGCAAATGAACAGGATGCCAACTACAGTATGAAAATTCACATTTATTAGCATGCTTCGCATGAAGATATTTTCAAAGCTTCAACATGCATGTGAAATGTTCCATTTTTACGCCCATATTTTCATTATTCAGTAATATGTATTACTTTCTATTATACCCAAATACAAGTTATAAATCTGCTCAGAAAGTTTCACTGATCTGGGATTTCACTTAGTCTTTCTTGTTTGACCTGATCATTTAATTTCAACTAGAAAGCTAATTCAATGGAAATGAATAAGAATAAATAGAAATAAAATAATTTATCTTTGAAATTAAAATTTTATAATATTAATTATTCTTCTTTAATATTTTTTGCCATACTCAAGTTCATATTTGCATTTATGGAATCACATTTTATCATCATAAACATGAAATATATTTTATGTTCACAGAACGAGGAAATTTTAAAGGCCCCATTCATCTATTCACCTATTTATCTAGATCATTATGCATACATATTTGCCTTGACTCACTTTCCTTTTTAAAAAGTATTTATAATTTTCATGTATTTTTAATTAGACAAGTAAAGCACAATTTCACTTCTATTAAAAATAATAAAAAAGAAAATACACACAGAATGTTTTAGTTCTTTTTTATTAAAATTTTTTGGTGGCATTGGTTAATACGATTATATAGGTTTCAAGTGTACATTCTATGATACATGGTCTGTGTATTGCATTGTGTGCCCACCATCCAGAATCAAATCTTCTTCAGTCACTGTATATTTGACCCCCTTTAAGCTTTACTACTCCCCAACCCCTTTCCCTCTGGTAACCACCATACTGTTGTTTGTGTCTATGAATTTTGTTTGTTTATTTTTCTTATTTGTTGCTTTCAGTTTTATATCTAACATATGAGTGAAATCATATGGTTCTTAAGTTTTTCTGTGTGACTTATTTCACTTAGCATTATATTCTCAAGGTCTATCCATATTGTTGCAAATGACAGTATTTCTTTTATTTATTTCTTTTTTCTAATTATATGGGAAAGTTTATTTAGAAAGTTACAGAGGTAGTAGAAGTGAGCCAGCTGGGTTATATAGGCTCAGGAAACAAGTTAAAAGGCAGAAGAAGGGACTTTGGAGCTTAGAAGAGAGAAAGGCAAAGGTAACACCCCTTGAGGAGAGGAAGAGGGGGAAGGAAAAGGCATGAATATGCTCCTGAGGAGAGTGCCCCAAATGGCTGTATTTCATCTTTTCCTGTGGCTGAGTAGTATACACTGTATAGATATACTGCATCTTCTTTATTCAATCATCTATTGAAGGGCACTTTGGTTGTCTCCATGTCTTAGTCATCATGAAGAATGCTGCAATGAACATAAGAGTGCATCTATCTTTGCAAATAAACATTTTCAATTTTTTTTTGGTAGATATCCAGAAGAGGGTTTGCTAGGCCATATGTTAAGTGTATTCCTAATTTTTTTTAGGATCTTCTATACTGTTTTCATAGTGGCTGTACCAGTTTACATCCCCCCCAGCAGTGAATGAGGGTTCCTTTTTCTCCACAACCTCTCCAACACTTGTTATTTCTTGTCTTGCTGATAATATCCATTCTAAAAGGTGTAAGCTGGTATCTCACTGTGGTTTTGATTTGAATTTCCCTACCAGCTAGTGAAGTTGAGCATCTTTTTATATATCTGTTGGCCATTTGTATGTCTTCTTGGGAGATGTGTCTTCCCTTTTTGGTCAATACTCACCTCCACTCCCTAGCTTCTACAGGAGTAACCATGTTTTCAGACCAGAGCACAAGCAATCAGATATTCTTTTACTGAAATATATAAATTGTTTTGCAGGTTGCCTTGGAGGTGTCCCATGTTAGTACATATAGGCTTAACTCATTCTTTTTTTTTTAAAGTTGATTTTTAGAGAGAGAGGAAGAGAGATTTGTTGATCCACTTATTTATGCAATCATTGGTTGATTCTTGCATGTGCCCTGACCAGAGATCAAACCCACAACCTTGATGAATCAGAACTCAGCTACCCAGCCAGGGCTTAACTCATTGTTTTTAGCTGATGAAGAATATTTCAGTTAGGCTACACAAAATTTTTCTCAAACCATTTTCCTATTGGTAGATATTTACAATTGTGCAAAAGTTACACCATCACAAAGAATGCTTTAGTTATAATCCGTGATTATGCCTCATTATACACAAAAGCAAGTATTTCTCTGGGATAGATATTAAGAAGTGGAACTGATAGTCATAGAGTGCAGGCATCGTTAATTTTAATAGATATTGTGAAATTGCCCTCTAAATGTCAGTATCAATTTACTTTCCCACCAGCAAGATATGAGTTCATAGGACCCCTATCTTTTAGAAGCACTGAAAAATGGAAATGCTATTTGTAGATTTTGGACATTGAAAATATTTTCTTAGAGTGTGTTGTTTATCATTTTTTACTTAGGTTGTTAAATATATATTTTTTAATTTTATAAGTTAAATATATCAATCATGTCTTTCATGATTTTATTGTCCTTGCTGTGTTATTTAAGAAAGGCTTTCAGCCTTACCTATCCCAGGATTAGAATGTAAACTCTGGTTTACTTAAAAAAAAAAACAAAAAACATTTTGATATATAGTCCACCTAGGATTTATTTTTTGAATGTATATGGTAGAAATTGTAGTTGTATGTGTTTTGGGGGTGTGGGGAGTAGAGAGGTAGGAATTGGGGGAATGCTTGGTTGCCTTCAGCTGAGCTTGAGTCTGTGCTCTCAATGGGGCATAGTAAGCATTATATATGTATTTGTACTTGTTAAATTAAACAAACAAAAAAAATAGTGTCCACAGCAAGGAAGTTTTAAACAGACAACTGACTTGCAATTGTGATATATCCGCTTGGCCCACAGAGCTGATGGATTTTGTGATTTACATTTTTGGGGCTATATTAAACCTTTACTGTTGATTGTCATAAGGAAATATACCTTGACAGGTTTGTCCAGTGGCAATGATAATTATGCATGGATTATACACTTAGTTGTCAGAATTTTATGAGATACCAACTTAAAATCAAGAGGGAAATGTATATACTGAAAATAGCAGCATTAATTAGTTTATTACATATTTATTTATTGAACACATACTGTGCCAGATGCTACAGAACATCAATGATGAGTAACAGACCTAACAGACTGTCCATTTGCTGAAGGCTTTTGAAGTGTAATGGGATTCATTCTTCTGAGTATGCAAATACTTATAATACAAAGTAGATTACATTGTGACCTAAAGAAAATATAAACAAAGGGCTGTAAAAGATTATAAATGAGAGCAATTATACATGCAAAGATGTCTTAGAGTAGGTAGTATTTGAAATGAGTTTTGACTACAAAGGGAAAAACTAGGGGCACTCTAGGCAAGGCATTAATGTTACCTAAAATAGATAGAAAATCCAAGAATGCAAAATCAAGCTTTGGCAGAAATAGAGGGTGTTGCACCTATGATCACAGTGAGAGAGAGAATGGAAAAGTTTAATGTAGATTTTAGATCATATCCCAGTGTGAGAGGATTGTGCTTAATTTTGCAGGAGGTAATGAATTTTGAAGAGGGAGATGTGTCATCCAGACCACTTTTGAGAAAAATTGATTTGGCTGTCATATATTAGATAAAGAGGATGGAGGTGAGGTCAGAGGTAGGGATAAGAGTTAACAGCTCATTACCAATTGGCCTAAGTGAGAAATAGTGAAAGGTTTGACTAGGACAGTGGGAAAGTACTGGGAAGGAGGGGGTGGGTGTGAGAGACAATGTGTAAAGCAGAATCCACATGATTTAACAACTGATTGAGGAGAAAAGGGAGGGGCCCATAATGACTGGTATCCTGCTTGGATGACTAGGATAATGTGGTATCAGAATAGAAACAGGAAATTGGGCAGATGATATATTCTGGTCTTTGACTGAATGGATTAAGACACTAGAAGTATTTTGAAGATGTCTTTCAAACAAGTATTTGAAAATGAGTTGGGAAGTTCCTGAGAGTTAAATTAAGAGAGAGAGACTTGGGAGTTTTAGTTTTAAATAATCTTAGGATAGGGGAGGGGAGACTTTGTAGGTGCTTTCCTCCTATGAACTCTTTGTATGTGCCCTTTCCCCATAACTGCCAAATGGTTGTCTATCTTGTATTTGAACTTTGAGTCTATGCCATCCTTAGGCAGGCATTTCTGCTTGCACCATTCAGTTAGAAATATCTTCTTTATTCTGAACTCTCCAAAGTTCCTTCCTTTTGATCCAAGATCTGTATCCTGGGACCCTACCCTAAAGCAATTGCATTTCTTCATTTTTACAAAAGCTCTTCTGATATTTTAAGAAAGCCATAACATCCCTATTTAGCCTACACTTCAGTAATGCACAGAGTGTAAATGGTGCTCAGAGGCAATGTGATATCTTTATGCCTTCTCTGACTGTGGTCCTTACTTGAGTTTTCCTAGATATAAATAAACTCATAGAAAACAGAACCAAAATTTGAGTGAGGTCTAAGCTCCATTAGCCTAACATGCAAAACTGAATTTTAAAATTCCTGATGGGAATCATTCGGATCTCCCTATGGATAGATGCCTGGGACATGTGTCTAACTCTGTTAACTCTTCCTCTTCATATGCTCCTATATTCTTTGAGAAGCTAAGCATCTCTAGTTCTCACAGTGGTTCATATTACATAGTTTCCAGTTACATCACCATCTTTTGGTCTAACTAGCATGGAGAAGACCAAGCCTAGCCCCTTCCTTTGGTCTAAATATTGTGATTTTTAAAATTTTAGCTAAAATCAGTGCTCATATTCAGCATGCTGCCATTGGTGTCTGTTAATCTTTTGTAGTTAACTGTGTAACCAAGTGGAGGTTTTTTCCCTCGTTGATCTTAGACTTTGCTTTGTTGTATATATTTAACCATTACTCTAACTTGAATATATTTTTAGATCCCAGTTGAGTATATTTATCAGATTGTCTTCTATATATCCGTTTAAGACATTGTTCACAATGTAGAAGAGCAAACAACTCATATTTAGGATAGCGTCCTATTACCTAGCGGCAATCTTCCTGTTTGATATTAAGTTGTCAAAAGTCTGGGAAGGAATTTATGGGGAATATCATTGAAGTGATATAAATGTAAAATGTGCTTTTAAAAACGAGATGACACTGCTATTTTAGCCTGAATTTATTTATATAAAATAATACTAGTTTTGGTTTTAGGAACTTGAGCTCTTCAAGCAGACCTGAGTTCAAATTCTGTTATTTAATTTACAACTCATTTCTCCTCTCTGAATCTATCTCAAGTGTCAAAGGAGATACTAATTAATTACTTATGTTTAGTATATTGTTGAGGATCAAGGAGATGATTTGCATGAAACACTTACTACCTTGTTTGACACATAATTAGTGTTTGGTTTTTATTTTTCTCTGAAAGTCTAATTCTAGTACAAAAATACTATTTTTTTTTTGCTCTGCATTCAATTTTATATTGAAAAAATGCAGAACTAAAGTCTTGAGAAAAACTTCTAAAAAATATGGTGAACATTTTTTTTTCAAAAGTAAATTTTTTATTTGCTCTACCTTCTTCCTATCCTTTAAAAAATTTTTTTAAATGTTGCCCGGCCGGTGTGGCTCTGTGGTTGAGCATCGACCCATGTACCAAGAGGTCACCGGTTCGATTCCCGGTCAGGGCACATGCCCAGGTTGTGGGCCTGATCCCCAGTGGGGGGCATGCAGGACATGGTCAATTGATCGTCTCTCTCATCGACATCTTTATCTTTCTCCCTCTCCCTTCCTCTTTCTCTAAAATCAATACAGAAAAATTATTTAAAAAAAATTCTAATGTTAACATTATTGCAGACATCCACTCCCCCTTTGCCCACATCAACCTGCGCCTGCCTCCCCCTCTGTTGGATTTCACCACACTATTGTCGGTGTCCATGGGACATGCATATATGTTCTTTAGCTAATCCTTTCAACTTATTTATCCATTCATCCCCACCCCTGTCCCCTCTGGCTCCTACCAATTTGTTCCATGTATCCATGTTTCTGGTTCTAGTTTGTTCATCAGTTTATTTTGTTCATTAAATTCCACATATTAGTGAGATCATATAGTATTTGTATTTCTCTGACTGGCTTATTTTGCTTAGCATAATACGCTCCAGGTTCATCCATGCTGTTGCAAACAGTAAAAGTTCCTACTTTTTTTTTATAGCTGCATAATATTCCACTGTGTAAATGTACCAACAAAAAATGAAAAGAGAACCCACAGTATGGGAGAACATATTCACCAATGATACATCTGATAAGGAGTTAATTTTCAAAATATATAAAGAATTATACAACTCAACACCAAAAAGACAAACAAGCCAATTAAAAAATGGGCAGAGGACCTGGATAGACACTTCTCCAAAGAGGACATACAGATGGCCAATAAACATATGAAAAAATGCTCAAAGTCACTAAAGATCAGAGATGCGAATAAAAACTACAATGAGGTATCACCTCATACCTGTCAGAATGGCTACTATCAATAAATCAAAGAACAACAACTGCTGATGAGGATGTGGAGAAAAGGGAACCCTCTTGCACTGCTGGTGGGGATGTAGACTGGTGCAGCCACTGTGGAAAACAGTATAGTTTCCTCAAAAAATTAAAAATGGAACTGTCGTTTGATGCAGTGATCCCACTTCTGGGAATATATCCTAAGAATCCTGTAACACCAATCAGAAAGAATATATGCATCCCTATGTTTGTACCATCATTATTTACAATAACCCAAATCTAGAAACAGCCCAAGTGCCCATCAGCAGATGAGTGGATAAAAAGTTATGGTGCACCTTAGATTCTTAATATAGGTAAGAAAGTATGGAGTGGAACCATAAAATTAGAAGAAAAAAGCACACCTGTGAGTTATAATTCTAATATTAAAAGGCCATGTTCAAGTGTAGTACATCTCTGGAACTTAAAACAGATATATAGTAATACGTTAAAGAGTTTAATTACTGAGCTAAGGTCAGACAACAACTAATAAATGGTGGAGCTTGGATTTAAGCCCATCTACCTCACCTTAGCCCCATACTCTAAACCCCTGAACACTCTTGACAGGAGATATGGGTTTCCACGATTCAAAGTTTGGTCAATTGACCAACTGTGTGACTTAGGATCATGCTAAACTGTAGGTTTTTAGATGCACTTAAATGGTTCTTAGCCTTGTAAGTCTTGGGTCATAGATGGAGTAGATTAGTCAGAAAATAATTATAGGAGTCAAAATTTAAATAAAATTAAGTCCAGGTTAATTCTAGCTCACGTTTCATTTTTTATATTTTTTTGTTTTCTTTTTGTGCATAAACACAAGTTAATATTTTTAATTTATTATTTCTGTCAAAACAAATTTTGTAATGGTGATTTATTTTTTTAATTTGAGTTTACCAAGCAAAGCACTTAAATAAAAGTCTGAAAACTTATCTGTTTTGTATCCCAGAACTTTGGACAATGACTAGCATATAATAGTTTCTTAATAAATATTTTTGAGTGAATGTGTGGGATTAATATAAATTTATTATTAATATTAGTCTGTCCATCAAATGGTTTTTCAGCTACTAGACAAGTCCTTTAATGGAAAATTATTTCCTTTTTGAAGAAATGCTCTAATTCTGATACATTTTTCTCCTTAATGGAGTATCTTTCTAAAGCTTCTGATTGTTTGGGAGTGTTATTAAATATATGTCAATAATGCTTAATGGAAAAATCTATTCAAAAAGAAAATCTATTGAATCTTAACAGTGATATGTACCATCCTACATCATGTTTTTCTCAACAGATAATGATAAAATATAATGACTCTCAGAGATGGGAAGTTATATTACCTCCTAAACCTAGCCAATTACAGCTGATTTCCTCTCTAGAAGTCAACTACTTGTTGACTGATTTAGGATGGCCTCACATGGAGTGACTGGAGTAGGGAGGCTAGAATCTAGTTCAATAAGACTTTCTTCCTCAAGCATGTTCTCATGTCAACAGCAGTGGAACGACAAAGGAAAAAGAGATGTGTAAGTATTGATTACTTACAATTAAGCCTCTGCTTAATGACTTCTAACATCCCATTGGCTCAAGCAAATAACATGGTGAATGGATTCAACGTGAAGGTTACATGTCAAGGGGTATGGGTACATGTAGGAGTGAAGAACTGGGAACGAAACCTACCATACAAGCTTAACTAATTGAATCTATTCTCATAAAGTGTATTTGGCATTTCCACTATAACCTTCTGATTCCCTACTTAGAACTAAATCCTAAACAACAGACTGCCTTAAACACACACACACACACACACACACACACTCACACACACACTCACACACACACTCACACACACACTCACACACACACTCACACACACACATTCACACACACACACACTTACACTTTATTTTCAGCTTATCTTGTACCTTTTACTAATATAATTTATTAGCTAAAATATTCATTTCTGTAGAGACTGAGCAAAAGAATAGCAAGCTTTTAAATAGAAATATCACACGGTATTAACTTTGTGTTCAGTATACAAGACAAATATTATCCACATGGCATTTATCAAATAAAATTTGTGTTAGGACACTTTATTTATAAGTATACATTGCAAGAAACCGCATATTTTAAAAATAAAAATGAGCTGATCATTCTACAAACATTCTAGTTGCCTATTATAATGAAATTGTGTGTTAAGTGTCACTCTTAAAGCAATGCAAATGGCATTTGCATATCAGTTTAATTGCTTTGGATTAAACATTGAAAGATGAGAGTCAAGAGAGCTTATTAAGCTGAAATGAGGGTAAGTGATAAAAAAAAGTGGTATTATGTCAACACTACATCTGAAGGTTTGTTGCTATTTCCATTTTAAATCCTAAATTGCAAAGTTTCTTAAAATTATCATCGAATACTATACTCTTCAAATGTAATAAAAATAAAAAGGTTAATGCATGAATTGTGCTACACTTTGATTTGAAAGCTGCACTAGAGTTTTCTCTACTTTGTCAGTATTTATTTATTCTTAATGTACTAGACTGTGAGCCTTTGAAAGTCATTATGTCTCATTTACTGCAGTGTCTTTAGGACTTTGACACAATCTGTCCTGTAATGTGTTCAATAAATATTTGTGAATGAATGAATGCAAGGTATGGCAACCACTTTATAGTTACTGGTAAGCATTTTAGACGAGTGATTGAGCACTGCTGGTTTTGACTGGTGCCTACAAGGAGATCCACAGGCTCTCTTCCACTCTGAAATACTGTGCTCACTGGACTTTTCCCTCTTTGCCTGGGGAATCATCAATTATTAAATAAAGTCCTATAGCCATCTAAACTGAAGTAGGCTTTGTGGAGTGGGACATGTGTGAGGCAACTTAATTTGCAATTCAGGGGGTATCCTGTTGGGATGTTTGATTTGAGGCTTATATTGGAAACTAGCATTTGTTTGCTTTGTACAGAGCATCAGAAAACTGATGCCACACCATTTTAAAAATCAACAATAATGCAGATATCATTTATTTGCATTGAAGTATTACCACCACTTCCAGATGGTTCCAGTTGCTCACCAGAGGAATATCATGTTTGCCAGACAGCCCTGTATTGTTAGGTCATCTAAAGCATATCGTTTAAATTTGGTGAGAATAACCCCTTCATTTTAGTTATTCTGGAGAATTTATTTAATGGAATGTTTAAATAGCTTAAAATATCATCTTCTTTAAACCTTGTAACAACTATGTGAAAACAGACCTATTGAATATCTTCATTTTGCAGATGAAAAAATTGAGGCACAGAGAAGTTAAGTGACTTACTTACCCATGGTTCCACAACTCTGTGCAGAGCCAGGTTTTGAAGTTAAACAGTCTGGCTCCAGAGGGTTGTGTCCGAACCACCCTGTTATAAAGCACATAAGTGGCCCTGGCCTGTTTGGCTCAGCAGTTAGAGCATCGGCCCATGGACCAGAGAGGCCTGGGTTCGGTTCCCGCTAAGGGCACGTATCTCGGTTGCAGTTTGTCCCCGGCCCTGGTTGGGGTTGTGTGGGTGGCAACCAGTCGATGTGTCTCTCTCACGTCGATGTTTCTCTCTCTCTTCCTCCCTCTCTCACTCTCACTCTATCTGAAGATAAATGCAAATATGTCCTCGGGTGAGGATAAAAATAAATAAATAAATAAATAAATAAATAAATAAATAGTGACTAAGGTTCCCCTAAGGCCCCGAAACTGAAATATTTTGTATGCTACATCCGTTTTATTGTTGTTGCTTTAAATGTTAATTGTGGTAAAAAAACACAAAACATAATTTACCACCTAAACCATTTTTAAGTATACAGTTCAGTAATGTTAGGTATGTTCGCATTGTTGTTCAATAAATCACTAGAACATTTTCATCTTGCAAATCTGAAACTCTACTCATTGAACAAACAACTCCCCATTTTCCCACCACATCTATTTTTAAGTCCTGTCATCCTAAACATAGCACCCCAATCTGACAAAATAGAGACAGACTCATGGATAGAAAGCAGGCTGACAGCTGTCGGGGGGAGGAGGCTGGGTGGGTGGGTAAGGGGAGTATAGGGATTGAGCAAAAAAGAAAAAAAAATTTAAAAGAGAAAAAACTCAAAAAAAGAAAATAAGGCTCTATCATGCTATTATCACATGATGTAATAACAGGCAAACAGACAGGAGAATGTTGTTTTATTTGCATAGCTTTAATATATGCCCAAAATTCAAAACTTCTAAGAAATACAAATGCACAAGAAATAGGATGGCTTGAAATAAAAAGTATCTTAGTGATATGACTTCTTGTTCTTCAGTTTGGTCTTGGAATTTTGCAAGAGAAGTCTTTTCTGTTATAGTTCATCAGAATGACCTATACCTGAATCATAATTTCAAGAAGAATTTCTTGGTTAAAAGCCACAAAGACAAAAAAGCCATATTTAATTTTCTTGTTTCTTACATATAGGTATTATGTTAACTATTATTTAACTATTTAAATTAAAATAACTTATAATAAAATAATTATTTAATTATTTATCTGCCTAATGGAAAATTATATTCAAATACTGGTAAAAGTGCTATTATTTTATATATCCCGTTCTTTACAATAATAATTCCCATTTAGTACTCTTTTGATGTTTTGTTCAAAAGACAATTGTGACATGCAACACAAAGTATTAGAGAACATAAATATACATTACATATATTTATATATAGTAACATTTTAATCATTGCAGCAAAAGTACTAATCCCTGTAAGTGCATGCAAAGTTATACACTCTATGTTTGAAAAAACAAATAAAAACTCTGAAAAGTTTACTTATATTAATATACACTTTCAATTCTTACTTTTTCTTTATATTTACTATCATATCATATTTTATCCACAAATAACCCTGTGAAATAGTTTGAAATGTGCTATCATAAAAGATAATATGGAAATACACTCACACTCCCGAAGGGTGATGCTTAGACTGAGTATTAAGTGATGAGCAGAGAATGGAAAGGAGTTCCTGCATGAGGGTCTCCACCAAAACATGAAGTTTAGGAAGAACATGACACATCAGAGGCAACAGTAGTTAAGTGCGCCAAAGCCATAGATGTGAATGGGGAAGTGCTAGGGATTGGGGAGAAATGACAGCCCAAATCCAGGTAAAAAAGACCTTTTTGCCAAACAAAATAGTTTGAATTTGATTCCACAGAGTATGCAAATGCAGGGAACGAGATTAAGCAAAGGAGTGTGGCTTGGTCAGAAATGTCACAGATGAAAATATTGTATTATAAATCTATTTGCTAGGCTCAGGACTCATTCTACCTCCAACTTTTGTATATCATTTATTACCTTAAATAGGATGGTGGTTCAGCTGTTAAGAAAGCAAAACAAATGAACAAATAAAACAGAAACAGACTCAGATACAGAGAACAAACGGATGCTTGCTGGAGGGGAAGGGGGTGCAGGGATGAGTGGAAGGGTGACAAAGAAAAAGAAGCACAACCTTCCACTTATAAAAAAAAATCACGAGGATGTAAAGTACAGCATAGGGAAAATATTCAATATTATCGTAATAACTTATGATTACCAAACTTATTGTAGTGATCGCATCATAAGGAATATAAATGCCAAGTCATTATGCTGTACACCTGGAACTAATATACTATTGCATGTCATCTATAATTTAATAATAAAAATAAGGGGAAGGTGCTTATAAAAATAGGAAAAAAAAGAATTTAAACTTTCAAATGAGTAATTGGCATGCCTGGTATTATTTCCAGTCTGTTCTGTGTGCTAAACAGGAATGCTCAAGGTATTGTGAGTGCTTTAGGGATGGGAAAATAGTATTGTTAAACTTGAATCTTGGTATAAGATACTTCACTCAGAATTTTATTTCACTACGTTTGCTTTCTTATTCTAAATGTGAATGGGACAGGCCGTTAAGAATAAAATATCTAATCAATAAAAAAAAAAGGAAGTCTGAGAATTTTTCTAAGAATCCCTCAAAGTCCACAAGTTGAAGTAGAAGTAGTTAGGGATGTTAAGGGTGTGCAGAGAGATTTTCTATTTTTTTAAATTATTTCATGTTACTTGATAATTAATTCTATTACTTTGTGAATTATTCTGACACCAAATAGTACAGGTTCTGATAGGCTTGAGGAGATGATGAATATCATCATATTTGGACATGTTAAGTGAAAGATGTTTACTGATCATCCACAGGGGTAGCTCAAATAGCAAATACAATTACAATCAAATAAAGTAAACAAAGATAACTATTTAACAAAAAATATTTCAAAATTTTTTCAATAGCTCATTCTTTTCAAGCATTCCTCAATTCCAGAAAACCAGGAAGATTACATTTTTGAGTAATATAAATCTTTACATTTGCATATAAAATATTTTAAATATTATCCATGTTTGAATTTACTCAAGTTTTTGGGGAGAGGGAGGTTTGATCTAGACATTTAATTTCTTACTTTACAATATTATCCTAAAATATATTGTTTAGAAGCTACAGAAATCATTTTTAATTATCAGATATATTTTTTCATTCTTTCCCCTATAATTCCCTGTTGTAATTTGTTTCATCAGTTCATGTATACTTATAATTTTTCATTCACTTGTCCATTACAAATCAAGAAACTTTTACCTTTTCTCTCTTGTGATTATTATCCTGTCTGATGGGGACAAAATAATCAAGATAGAGTAGAGGAGCAAGATGAATGGCAGACAGCAGGTGCATTTGTATATTATGAAGTATTTGCAAAATAATAAACACCACATGAATAATGCATTTGAAGAATATTGTCTGGCAAATGATATTGAATCATATATCCAAATCATCCCTCAATTACTGAACAATGAATTACAAGTGCCTAATACATCCAGTTTTATTAGACAGAGAATTCACCATGTTGGTGGTGGGGGATGGAATTAGATAGAGTAAAAGGGCTACTTTTTATTAATAGAGAATTAAAATCTGTCTATATATCTCTATATCTACATATAATTTCCTTCCTTATTATTTTTAAGTCTAGTGTTTTGTTTTGTTTTTTAAGAATTAAATTTCCATGGCATATTTGCCATTGATTCTAAGGTTGACTTTTATATAATGTAACAAAACTATTATTTGCACCAATGTTATTACTATAGTTTACTTTCAGCTTAAATACTTATGTTTATTTCCTTCTAATATTTTATATTTTAATATTTAAAATCAATTTAAATATAATTTAAATTTCAATGTCTAATATATCTTATTTATATTAACCTTGACGATAAACTTAAGAAGCACCTATTTCTATTCATATTTTACAGACAAGGAAATTCAGAGACATTACAAAATAGGCTTAGGGTTAGTAAATTGCAGAGCTGGGATTTTCGTTTCATTCATAGTCCATTTCTTTTTTCCCCATTTAATTATTACCCTATTTTAATTTAAAAAGCACAGGGTTGTGCTTCTCTACAGTTTGTACACTTAGAAATGTAAAATACTGAAACATTAAAGACAAAGATGCAGTAAAAACTAAGAAACCCTTTGATTCAATGCTCTTATGATTTTTTTTAAAGGAAAAAGTAATTCAAGACTCAGGATTTGGGAGTGGTGGGTGGGCCTCTATTCATTTTACCTTTTGACCGGCTTGCTGTCTGCTGGACACGATGTGGCTGAGCTGTTTGGGTTTCTACGGTTGGCACAGTCACTGGGAGCTGCAAGATTCTCAACTGTACCTGCTGGGGCTGTGGCAGCTGCTGGAAGGCAGAGGGGAGCTGGATCCTCTGCTGGGGAGGGTTTTGCCCAGGTCTTGTTTGGGTAGAGCTAGGCTGAGACATCACTGCCCTCTGAGGCTGCAGAACACTTCCTACTTCATTGGACTTAACGACAGTAGCTTGTGGAGCAGGTAAGATAATTCTTTGACGGGTTGAACCTTTTGCACTTGAACCCTTTGACACTGGCTGTTGAATATGAGATACAGGTTGCTGAAGTTGTTGTGGTGGAATCAACCGATAGAACTGCTGCGGCTGCTGCTGCGGCTGCTGCTGAGGCTGCTGCTGCGGCTGCTGCTGCGGCTGCTGCTGCGGCTGCTGCTGAGGCTGTTGCTGGGTGTTCAGAATGAGTGAACCTGGTGGAAGCTGTAGTAGAGTTATGTGTCTGGGATCTGAAGCATTTTTTAAAATAAGATGAACACCTTGTGAAGGAGCCTTTGGTACAGTGGGCCGCGTATTTGCTGGCCACTGGCCTCCTGAGTATATGATTCTGGGTTTGATTGCCACTGGAGCTTTGGCTTTAGCAGTAGAGCCCTTCACAGGATTGGAACCTCTCACCCCAGTCTGGGCTGCATGAACAGGGCCCACCACTTTGATGACATTGGGGCCATCAGACTTGGCCTTGACATGGCTGGCTGGGGTTGTTTGTGATGAGCTAGCAGTGGGCTGGGTGGCTTCAGGAAGTGTGCTAACTCGTTTCACTTCCACAGATGGTTTCTGGGGAAGACTCGATGGCTTTGAAGCAGGGGTAGGAAATGGAGACTCACGAAAGCTGCTTGCCTTCTGTGCAGTAAAACTGTTACCTGAGGAACTGTTTCCTGAGCTGGAGGAAAGACTGATGGGCGGAGGTGTGTGCTCGACTCCCTTTCCCAGCACTGAAGATGGAACTGACAGGGCCTGAGGCTGTTCTGCTTCTTTCCCTGGAGAAAGTTGGCTGAGACTGGCTGAGTCACTACAGCCCAGGGACACCGTGACTGGACATTTGGCACTCTTCTGCACTGATTCCTCGGACTGACTGGCTGCTTTCTCAGCATCAGTCTTGGACCCAGGCATGAAACTACTGTAATGCTCATCTGTGGAGGAACGGTGGTGAGACATCTGTCTCCCACATCTGACTTTTTTACGTGACCTTTTTCCAGAGATAAGTGGATCATTAAGAGACTGCATGAAAGTCGGCTTTGTTGTCTGGGACTGATTGCCAGCTTGACATCCAAATAGAGAACCCTCTTTTACCTCCTGGGCTGGCCAGACTGTTGGTTGTGAGTCATATCTGACAGGCCTCTCCCCTTCAGCCCATTTCTCCACATCCACTGCAGAAGGGACCTCCAAGTCACGGGGTCGCTCTTTCCACATATCTACATAATTTCCTGGCTGGAAAATTGTGAGGTCAGACTGCTGACCTGCTTGACTTTCTTTGTGTTTTTGTTCAGGAGCCCGTGCCCTTAGCTCAGGAGGGGGTGGACTACAAGGCAGCTCTTGCTGCCGATTCAGGGAGGCTGCAGAATACCTCTGGAAGTTCCTCCGCATTGCCGGAGTGTTCATCTTTTGCTTGTGATAGAGCAGCCTGTTTTCAGTGCAGGCTACGGATACAGAAGGATCAAGGCACAGGGGTTCAGCTGTAGCTAAGATCAGCTGGCTTTCAAGTAAAAGTTTGTCTTCCTGGGTCCATTTCTGGTTATCGCTGGTTATGGCCTGTACATCGCAGACTAACGTCTGCATAGTTGGGCGTAGGAGGATATGCCTGCTTTGGTAACCAGGGGGTTCCCCATTACTGCCCTGCCTGTAGTCCCGTATTTCTGCTATGACACACCCACGATGAAAAAGGTTAACCTGAGACTTTTCCAGGAGATCCACCAAAATAGGAGGCAATTCTTCTGCATCTAAGTATTCAAGAAATTCCCTTTCTTCATAAGGCAGTCGAATGGTCTCTGAATATGCTTCATCTAGTCCCTTGAGCATCAGTGAGTAGCCCTCTTTGCCTGGGTATAGGTTGACCACCAAACAGGGCAAGGACTCCCTCCTAACAAGCTTCTCTAACAAGTTCACATTGCTTGTCAATTCCTCCGTAAACTCGGGCTCCTTCCCACACTCTTCCACGTATAGGTCATACAGTTTCTCATGGAGAGATTGTCCCCCACTAGACGAGTGCTTCCTTTTAGGAGGTCTCTGTTGGGCACTTTCAATGACACCCTCCGCACGATCCAAAGCTCGTTCTAAAGCTTTATTCATTGTGCTATACAATGAGGGCCCTAAAACAAGAGAAAGCGTAAGTGCGCTTATGTGCAGGGAGAAAAATCAATCGTGTCTTTACTATCGATATATAGTTATGCAAAACACCGCAACTACCCAGTGGGCTACCAGTCTAACTTCAATATGAACACCAAGAAACCTGTCCCTGAGGCAGTGCTACACAAAATCCTTGTAACTTTTCGAAAATACCTTTATTTGTGCGGACTCCGGTCTGCGCGCTGGGCCTCGCCTTGTGTCCGTTGCCCTTAACTCAGCCGGAAGTCCACGTGGGGTGCTCCAGTCACACAGCTTTCTGTGCGCATGCGTACCTTCCTCCCCCTCGGTGATCAGCCTTTCAGTGATCAGCACTTCCTGTTCTGGTACCTGCACTTCCTATTGGTGTGTTGGACCAGGCCAGGCAGTTTTAAAAGATAACGACAAAAACCATTTCTAGAGACTAATGCTGTGTCCTCCTCTTTACCACCATTTTTTTTTTTTTTTTTGGTAAAACAAAGAACAGAATAGAAAAAGTACAAAATAAATATGTCTTGTGTGCTCTCCTCCTTCCTGTAAAAAATGCATGTATCTTTGACCAACAACTACGTTTGAGAATGAATTATGAGGGAGGTAATAGGACAGGATTGAGACAGTAGGACAAGTGACTTGTCATGGAGGAGTTCACAGTTTCCTTGGGGAAGCAAAATAAATAATCAGATAGTCACAATTTATAAACTTTTGGACACAGTGATAAAGGAGAGAAACTGCTAAACAAAGGGAAATGAGAAAAACTATTCCTAAAGGAGGTGATAAGTATGGTTGAATAGAAATTTATCAGACAAATAAAAAGGGTCAAGTCCTGGCAATTCTGGAGTTAAAGGAGAAAAATCTACGTGGGAACTATACACGAGGATGTTGTCAACATCTATTTGGAATTATTTTCCAGAGAGTTCCCACCAACTCTCTGGCATATTTCATAGTTATTCAAAATACAATTTATCTAATATTTCAGGAATTTTACAAGACAGGCATTTTTTTATCCTCATCTTCCAAATGAAGAAACTGACAATTCAACCAACTTAAATACTGAGCTCAAAGTTACAAAATGATAAGCAGTTGAGGCAGTGTACAAATCTAATCTCTCACTCCAAAGCCTGATCTCTTCCTACTTTTCTAAGAAACTACACCTAAAAAAAGAGGAGCACATGGAAACATTGATAGGGAATTTGGTAGCAGGTGTCCCACTGGATATCATCGTTAGAAAATATGCAAATTTTGTCTTTTATTTTTACAAATGCAATGCATTAAATTACTTATTTCAAAGCAAAACTGATCATTCATGAAAATTCACTATTAGAATCAGTCAATGTAGTTCTACAGTTTACATGGAAATTTAAACACCCAAGAACAGTGAAGAAGTTGTTTTAAATAAGAATTAATGGCAGGAGACTTGCCTTACCAGACATTGTATCATATTAAAGTGTGTTACTGGTGCATAAATTTCAAGAGAGATAAATTGAGCAGTTGGAGATCTAACAAATAATTCTCCAAACATACAGGAGTTTGTTATAAAATAAGAGTTGCATCACATGTCAGTGGAGAAAAGGTATTTTCACAAAGTGAAAATGGTAATAAGGAAACTGGTTTGAAAAAAAGCTTTTGTCTATTACCACTTCTATAAAAATAAATGGATCAATCATGAAACTATAAAACTACTAGAAGAAAATATTGGAGAATATTTTCTCCAGAATGAAGGAGGTCTTTCTAAAAGACACAGAATTTAGAAGTTATAAAATGAGAGATAGGTATGATTATTACAAATAAAAAAATCCAAACTCAATGAAAAATAATCAAAATAAAATTAAATGATAAATTGGGAGACAATATTTGCAATATTCGTCAAAAAGAACTAATATCCTTAATATAAAAAGATCCTACAGTTCTGTCATGCTCTTTTATGTTATATTTTGTGTTCATTTTTTGTTTCCACATTATGTTTATACTGATACCTTTCTATAATCACTTTTAGTCCTCGTTTTTTCTTATTTGTATTTTTATTATGTGAGCTTTAAATATTTTAATTTTCACCTACATGTTAATGAATCAAATTACTCTGTATACTTTTCTCCCCTCTTTGCATTTTTTAGTTGTGTCATCTCTACATCATCACACAAAAAACTTTTGCACATTATTCCTTGAACCTTAATACTACCTTTATTTTAATACCAGATCTTCAATTATGTATGTTCACTACCAAAATTCCTCCAAATCTTTATCATTTCATTGTAAAATTCTCTATTTGTAGGAAGAGTACATATATACAATATTTCTTGAGTTTTTATTTTTTGTTTTTAAAATCTTGCTAATTATAAACTCTTGGCTCACACTCTGTTCTTTTCTTTAGATTTTTGAAAACTTTGCTCTTCTGTTGTTGTGCTCTGTGTTTTCTTTGCTATATAAGGAATTGGCCATTTTCCTCTGGAGGTTCAGAAAACATTTTCTTTATTTAAAAAAAAATGTATAATAGTTTTACTGAGATATTTTTTGGAACTGACCATTCTTTCTCAGTTTTTCCAGGTACACGATGGGGTACTTTTAATATATAAATTCAGAGATTTTATTTCAACAGTTTTTTTTTAATGATAACCTTAAAATATTTTGTCTGTTCCTTTAATTTGCTTTTTTTCCTTCAGGGATTTCAGTTATAAGTATGTTGGATATAATCTCTTCCTGTCTTTTCTATTATTTTTTTTCTGAATCTTTTTGTATCAATTTATTTTCTTGTTTCTTTTCTATTCTTTCCTTCATGACCCTAGGTTAATTTTGGTTATACCTGAACTTTCTCAGGAACTCTATTAGTATTGTATTGCTGCCATAACAAATTACCACAAATTCAGTGGCATAAAACAACACCCATTTGTTTTTTTGTGTTTTTTTTTTTTCCCACAGTTCTGTAGGTCAGAACAAAGCACAGGCTCAGCTTAAGGTCTCACAAGTCAAAAACCAAGGTTGGCTGGGCTAGGCCTTTAACTGGAGCTTATGGGGAAGAATCCACTTTCAAACTTACTCAAGTAGTTGGCCAAATTCAGATTCCTGTGGTTATAGAATCAAAGTTCTAATTTTCTCGCTGTTTGTCAGCCAGGAGCCTCTCTCAGCTCCTAAAAGTTTCTCACATTCTTTGGTAAGTGTCTCCCTCCATCCTCAAGCCAGTGATGGCAGGTTGAATCCGTTTCATGCTTCTAGTGTCTCTGACTTCCTCTTCTGCTGCCAGCTGGAGAAAGTTTTGTTCTTTTAAGGACTCACCTGAAAAATCCAGGATAATCTTACCTATTTTAAGGCATGGTGCCATATAACCTACCATAATCACAGGAGTGGTAACTCATATTCACATGTTCTGGGAATTAGAGTGAATCATTTTTATCCATTTTAGAAATTCTGCCTACCACAATCACCTTGACATTTAGATTTCATTTATGCCTTGTCTCTCCTAAGTTTGACTAGCTCCTGTTTCACATCTTCCTGTGGTTTGTCCTTTTTCTATTTGGAGGTGTTTGTTTTTTTAATACACAATGGAATACTATGCAGCTGTAAGAAAGAAAGATCTCTTATCCTTTGAGACAACATGGAGGGAACTGGAGAGTATTATGCTAAGTGAAATAAGCCAATCGGAGAAAGACAAATATCACATGATCTCACTTATTTGTGGAATATAATGAACAAAACAAACTGATGAACAGAATGGAACTGGAAACATGGATGTGGGGTACAGACTGACAAACCTCAGAAGAGGGGGATGGGGGGAGGGAAGAGATAGACCACAGAACTTATATGCATGTATGCGTAACCAATGGACATAGACAACAATGTAGGGAGCGGGGGGCGGAATCGGGAGGAGGGTGTCGATGGGGGAAAAAGGAGAAACATCTGTTACAAAAATAAATTAATAAAATTATGATTCATAGTGTTCTTCCAGTTCTGTGATTGCTTAATAAGAGAATTTTTGTTAAAGTGTCAAATTAAAATTTTTCTCTGCTTTGTGAAAGTATGGATGTGGATGTGTTTTGCAATGGTTTTATTGGTTGGATTAATGATCAGTTTTTGGCTTTTTATCCCCCAAACCAATAATAGAAGATATTTCGAGGTGGATAGAGTAGGGGGAATGCATGGCTCACTTGGTTTCATATTTCAAACTACCTTCTTTTGCTGACTTTATGACATGTAGACTTTGTTGTTATTGGTGGTAGTATTTTAAACAAGTGGTACATTTTTTCAAAGTCTGGTTTCTTCTAATTATTTTACACTATCTTGATTCACTAGAGCTTTTTATCTTTAGTCAGTTCCTCTTTTTCTCTTCATCACTGTCTTTATTTATTTTAAATAGTTTTTCTTTATTAATTTTAGAGAGAGAGGAAGGGAGAGGGAGAGAGAGATAGACACATCTATGAGAGAGAACATTGATTGGCCGCCTCCTGCATGCCCCTCACTGTGGATTGGGCCCACAACCTGGACATGTGCCCTGACCTGGAATCAAACATTCAACCACTGAGCCAGGAATCCATCACTGTCTTTAAAAGACATGTTTCCTCTCAAAAGTGCCTCATTCTTTGTAAGAAGGAATGATCACCTCTGGTATTATTGTTTTTCTATGCTCTTTTCTTCTGATTCCCCAATAACCACTGCTCTAATCTACCTGTCCCAAATAATTTCTCACTATTTCCCATCTCACAATTTGACCTCAAAGTTTCCTATAAATTAATAAAAATAAGGCCATTAACCCAGGAGGAAAAAAAGGATTAAAATGACAGTTCACAAATGAAGAAATACAACTACTATTTAAGTATATGGGAAGATATTCAGCCTCAAAAATAATAGAATTGCAAGTTAAGACTAAAATAAAAGATTACATTTTTTACCTATTAGATTGCCAAAGTTAAAAACACTTCATGGCTTATCATGTTAGCAAATGGGGTGGGGAAACAGACATTATTAAACCTTGTTGTTAAGGGTGTTAATTGGTCCAATTTCTATGGATAACAAAGAAACTGGTAATAGGTTTTGCTCCCAGGTTTGGCTTCAGGGTGACTGGGGCTCAAAGGTGGAAATTTTCCACCACTGGCATGTACTCATAAAAAATGTACTTACTTTTCTTTCCTTTTTTTTTTTTTTTTACAAAAAGTACAGCATTTACTCTGTTATTTTGTATACCACCAGCACACAACTGTTTTCCATTAGTGGGGGCAGCAGTACTCATTTTGAGTATCACTTGGTAACATAAGAGCACTCAAAGGAAAATGAAGAGCAAGGACAAAAACTTAGGGAAATTCTGGTATTTAAAGTGAAGGAAGAGAATAAACAGATGCACAAAAGGAAAACCAGAAAGAGGCCCTCTAATAAAATCTCAAGATGAATGGACATAAATAACATTAAATGTCATGTTGTGCTCAAACCAGATAACTACTGAAAGCCAGGAGATTATTGATAACTCCAGTAACAACATTTTCTGAGAAAGAGAAAATTCAGACCATAGTAGAGAAATGGATGAGCCTGTGTTGAGAAAGTGAGGAGAGTAGTGTATACTACCACTGAAAGATTTTTATTAGTGAAGGGATAGAGGTAAATTACAGGTAGACATTGAGGGCACACATGTGTCCACAAACAAACAATACTCCTATGTCATCTCATTCAATGATTCACTAATGGATCAGATAAATATAACATATCTAATGATGTTATCAATAATTTCTTTCAAAATTTTAAGAAATAGCCAACATGACTTATTCATATTATGTGCTTTATACATTATAGACATTATAAATGGTAAATAATGACATCAGTAACTACAAAGTGAAATTATGCAGTGATACTTTGTATAATTTGGATTCCAAATAAATCCATGGTAGTAAAAGAAAACTAGAATCCAGAAGCAATGTAATAGCTTTTGCAAATAAGCCACCAAGGTAGTCAATTACAGTTGTATTTTATAAACTAGTGAACAGAAGGATTTTGAGAGTGGGGATGATTATAATGCTGCTGCATAAATTGTATCTTTAAGAAAGCAGTCAAAGAAAAGATGTACAGTTAATCATTATGATATTCTTCATATATGTATGAAGAATAATTGGGGAAAACCCTGCATGCTGATAAGACTGAATATAATGAAGTTGAACTCCCCAATTCTATGAGAGTTCCCTCTTTCTTCGTGTTATTATCATAATGGGCTTTTAAGGAAAAAACAGATATTGTAACTGGAAATCATGTATATAATAAAGCCATTTTCAATTCCTTTTAACAGTTGTTTCATTTGAGAAGAACATGAGGAATAATCTTATAGTATTGACAAGAAAGTATCTGTGACAGGCAGCTGACTTTTGCAGATTATGTAATTATTCCACCTCCCCTCTGGCTAGAGATAAGTGTTTTTCATAGGGCCCATACTTCTGAAACTAATGAATTTCAAAATGTCTGTTGCACGTACACAGCTGTGGACATCCACAAATATTTTAACTATCCACTTTTAGAATCCCCTGGATGATTGACCCATCTAAGAAGTGAGAACAGAGCTAATAACAGACAAGCCCTCACTCATGGTGTTTTATTAATTTATTTTTCTTCCCACTGCTGCATCTGGAGATGCCTTCCATGTTAGGCCTCACATCAACTGCAGTTCTTTCTGGCAATAATATGAGACAAGTTTGACTGCATTTCAAATATATGGGACTTCCCTTCCAGAAATGGTGTTCTAGGCATACTGCACCTATCTATAAAAATGAAAAGTTGGATCTGGAGAACAGAAATGGAACAGGGCTTTATTCACAGGACAAGGAGATTAAATATAAAGAATTATATGATTTATCTCTTTTATGAGGTGCTACTGGAAAGGAGATTAAACTTTTAAAAAGTGGTGACCTTGATATAAATCCTTATTTAGCCAGTGGTGAAATATTATGAATAATGAAGAGTATGTGAAACATGGGGCATAACTGAGAAGATTCAAGAGATGTGGGGAGGATGACAATCTAAGAAGTTAAACCATCACTGCAGATAATAGTAACAGCTATAAAACATTATGTAGCAGTTTTTCCATCATGAAGTATGTTTACAGCAGGATGTGATTTGCTTCTCACAACAACACTATGAGGTTAAGTATCCTTATAATTTTATGATCAGGTAACTGAAGTTTAGGGAAAACTTACTTGTCCATGATCACACAGCTTATTAGTGGATTCTTCTGCCCATGAAAACATCCCCTTCTTTTTATATTCTCTATCAGTTTGGATAAAGATCAGACCCACTTGTGTTTTGTTTTTTAAACTTTTAATATTAACTCTAGTATCATTCTATTGTATTATATTCTGACAATCTAAGTGTAAAGTATTTTATTCCTACATGTATTGTTGACAAGAATGCTTAGTATAATTGTCACATTCTAAGCATGTTTATATTTATAAAGAAATAGAACTCATTAGATCATTTTTCCCCCAAAAAAGGCCTATTTTTGCCAAGTAAAGTTATTAGATTGTTGGTATTTAAACCATTTGTTCTTTTAGTGAACTGTTGGTGATTCAGATTAATGGCATTTCTTTCTAGTTAGAAAAATCTAAAAATTACTATTGACTAGAATTGATACTACGATTGCAATAAATTCAATAAAAATTGCATAAAATATTGAAAAATTAACTTGAAGTATGCATAAATCATATAGAATTAAAAAGTCTCTCCCCCAAAGAGTCTAATTCTGTTTTTAAATTAAACCAACTTACAGCTTAATTCTGCTCCTTTTTTCTTTCCCCTGTTTGTGTTTTAGATATTTAAATAAAGGCTTTTATCATAGATAGGAAAATGCTAAAGTATTTTAATTTATTAAATGTGTCATGTTTAATGCTATTTGTAATATTTTCAAATGTATAACTATATAATTTGTTTACATCTTTCTTTTACATCATGGGACACTTTTAGGAATTTATGTATAATATAGATTAAATGCTTAGGTATCTGTTTCCTAAACTACTGTATTGGCCAGGATCTAGTCAGTTAAAGAAAATTCATTTCAAGTAGTTCAGTAGGGTGAATTTAATATGGAAATGGGGTTATAGATATGTTAGAAGAGCTGAAATGGCAGAACATGAGGCAATCTAGGGTTAGCAACAGCAGGAAGCCACTACAACCCCTACCTTTAGAGAGAAACAGAACAAGGAAGCAGTGTCAGACCCATAAGCTGAAATGACAGATCTTCTCTTGGAAAAAATCCAACTTCAAAGTCAATTGGCAAGAGAGCCTAGAAAATGGAGTACATATTTATGAGATAAAGTAGTGAATAAGGCAGAATGGACTCCATTTCCCATGGTACTTACACCTTATAGAAAAGGTAGAAAATATTAATTAGTGATAATGATAGAATAAATATAAAACAAGGTAGTATACTAAAAATTTATATGAACAATTCATTGTTCTCATTGATTTGGGGTATTAATTTGCTATTTTAAATATTACATTGAAATAATATTTAACTTAATTATTGGGTTTTTGGTACCTCCTCACTCGCTTCATGCCTGTTCCATTGGGATAAGATTAATATCATTTTAGTTTGATATATTTTTTCCTTTTTTAAATTTATCTTTATGGTTGAATATATTACAGATGTCCTCCATTTTCCCCCCATTGACTCCCTCCTCCCCACTCCCACCCTTCTCTTGCCTTCCCAACACTATTGTCTATGTCCATTGGTTACGCACATATGCATAAGTTCTTTGGTTTATCTCTTCTCACCCCACCCCCCTTCCCTTTGAGGTTTGTCATTCTAACAACCAATTGGTACTTCTTAATCCCTTCACCTTTTTCACCCATTTCCCCTACCCCCCTCCCATCTGGCAACCAAGAAAAAGTTCTTTGTATCTATGAGTCTGTTTCTGTTCTGTTTATTCATTTTGTTTGTAGATCCAGTTGTTGATAGATATGTATTTACTGCCATTTTATTGTTCATATTTTTTATCTTCTTCTTCAAGAAGACCCTTCAACATTTCATATAATACTGGTTTGGTGGTGATGAACTCCTTTAGCTCTTTCTTGTCTGGGAAACTCGGTATATACCCATCGATTTTAAATGATAGCTATGCTGGATAGTGTAATCTTGGTTGT
Source organism: Tadarida brasiliensis (assembly GCA_030848825.1). NCBI lineage: Eukaryota > Metazoa > Chordata > Mammalia > Chiroptera > Molossidae > Tadarida > Tadarida brasiliensis. The sequence continues at coordinate 113,472,959 of CM061280.1, read as the reverse complement.
AGGTCATTGCTTTTCATCACTTGGAATATTTTTTGTCGCTCCCTTATGGCCTGCAAAGTTTCCTTTGAGAAATCATCTTATGGAAGCACCCTTGTAGGTAACTAACTGCTCCTCTCTTGCTGCTTTTAAGATTCTCTCTTTGTCTTTAACCTTTGGCATTTTGATGATAATGTGTCTTGGTGTGGGCCTCTTTGGGTTCATCTTGTTTGGGACTCTCTGTGCTTCCTGGACTTATATGTCTGTTTCCTTCACCAAGTTAGGGAAGTTTTCTGTCATTATTGTTTCAAATAGATTTTCAATGTATTTCTCTCTTCTCCTTCCGGCACCCTCATGATGCGAATGTTGGCATGCTTAAAGTTGACCCAGAGGCTCCTTACACTATCCTCATTTTTTTTTTTTATTCTTTATTCTTTTTGCTGTTCTGATTGGGTGTTTTTTGCTCCCTTATATTCCAAATTGATGGTTTGCTTCTTGGCTTCACCTACTCTACTATTGATTCCCTGTAAGCTATTCTTTATTTCAGTTAGTGCATCCTTCATTTCTGATTGGATCTTTTTTTATGTCATTGATGTTCTCACTAAGTTTCTTGAAGTTCTCATTAACTTCCTTGAATTTCTCATTAACTTCTTTGAAGTTCTCACTAAGTTCCTTGAGTATCCTTATAACCAGTGTCTTGAACTCTGCATTTGATTGATTGCTTATCTCCATTTCGTTTCATTCTTTTCCTGGGGTTTTGTTCTGTTCTTTCATTCGGAACATGTTTCTTTGTCTCCTCATTTTGTCCACTTCCCTGTGTTAGTTTCTATGTATTAGGTAGAGTTGCTATGTCTCCTAGGCTTCATAGGGTGGTCTATTGTAGTAGGTGTCTTGTAGGGTCCAGTGACACAGCCTCCTTGATCTTCCCAGCTGGCCCTCAAGGTGCACCACTAGTATGGACTGTACACCCTTCTGTTGTAATTGAGTCTTGCTTGCTTTTGTCATGTTAAAGGGGGTGATTTACTCAAGCTGATCTGTTGTAAGGACTGGCTGTGCCCACTGACCACTGACCTCTGACTACCTTGGAGGATCAGCTGTGCAGGAGCTCACTGCACAGAGCAAGACTTACTTCAGCAAGGCTCTGGTACCCACTGAGTCCACTCATTGAGTGTACCGCTTGTGGAGGTGGTTGGGTAGTGGTGCTTTGACATGGTCTGAAGCTGTGCACTGGGTATGCTGGCTCTGGGACAAGGTCATCCACTGTCTATGTTCTACCCGGGGCCACCTGGCATAATCTACAAAGCGATCTCCAGATGGCTGCTTCTTGTTCTGGGCTTGGAGGTGCCCAGGCAAAGCCAAGCTGTGAACCAAGGCTGGCAGATTCTAGTGCCAGGCCTGGGGCCACTTAGTGACAGGTATGGGGCTCGCTGAGGCCAGATGCTGTTTGTATGAGAGAATTTAGGAAAATCTGAAGCAGGAGCCAAGACAGATCAATCATATGGTAAAGCCACTGGAAACAGCTTGGGTGGACCTGAAAGTTGGAAGGGGCAGGGCCTCAGGCCTCAAGGAATCACCAGGGTGGGGCAAACAGTATGAGCCAGGTTTCTGGAATCCCAGATATGGCAGCAGTCTGCAGTTCTGTGGGGGAAGGGCTCACCAAAAGAACAAGGCCTCTGACAGCAAGTCTGCCCAGGAGAAAGCTGCCCCTCTAGCTCTTACCCTGATGCCAAACAACTCAGTTCTTCCCCATGTGTTTCTGGTGCCTTTCAAACTGCCTCCCCCACGCTGAAGCCCAGAAAAAGCTGGTCCCAGTAAGTCCGTGCCGAGCCCTTTAAGAGGAACTGCCTGGGGCTCTAACAGCCTCAGCCTCCCTCAGCCTCAGTTCTGTCCGGTTTTTACAGCCAGAAGTTGTGGGGATTTCTCTTCCTGGAACCCTGAGCTGGGAGCCTGGTATGGGACAGGGACCCCTCAGTCCTCAGGGAGGACCTTCCCAGCTGAGGTATCCCTCTTGATTTTTATCTGCCACACATGGGTGTGGGACCAGCCCGTCCGCGCCTCCGCCCCTCCTACCAGTCTCGATGTGGCTTCTTTAATTTCGTAGTTGTAGGACTTCCATTCAGCTGGATTTCAGGTGGTTCTGTGTGATGGTTGTTCTGTAGTTCAGTTGTAATTTTGATGTGGTTGTGGGAGGAGGTATGTACCGCGTTTACCTACCCACTATCTTGACCAGAAGTCTCCATTTGTTTTTTTTTTTTTTTTCTTGTTTATTTGTCCTAGGAGATGTATCCACGAAAATACTGCTTTGTGATTTTTATGGTTTCATGACTTACATTTAAGTCTTTTATCCATTTTGAATGTATTCTTGTGTATGGTGTAAGTTGATGGTCTAGTTTCATTTTTTTTTGCATGCACCTGTCCAATTTTCCCAGAACCATTTATTGGAGAGCATCTTTACTACATTGTATGCTCTTGCCTCCTTTGTCAAATATTAATTGAGCATAATGGTGTGGGTCCTTTTCAGGGGTCTCTGTTGTGTTCCACTCGTCTACATACCTGTTCTTGTGCCAGTACCAGGCTGTTTTGATTACAATGTCTTTGTAGTATAACCTGATATCCGATATTGTGATCCCTCCTACTTTGTTCTTCTTTGTCAAGATTGCTGTGGCTATTTGGGGTCTTTTTTGATTCCATATAAATTTTTTTTGAATATGTATGTTTGAATTTTTTTCATTGTATGTTCTAGATCTGTGAAATATGCCATAGGTATTTTAATACAGAGTGCATTAAATCTATAGATTTCTTTGGGTAGTAAGGACATTTTAATGATGTTATTTTTTCCAATCCATGAACACAGTATGTGCTTCTACTTGTTTGTATCGTACTTGACACAGCAATCAAACTTCTGGGAATATATTCTAAGAATCCCAAAACATCAATCAGAAAGAATACATGCACCCATATGTTCATAGCAGCGTTATACAATAGTTGAGTTCTGGAAACAGCCCAAGTGCCCATCAGTAGATGAGTGGATGAAAGAGCTGTGGTACATTTACACAATGGAATACTATGCAGCTGTAAAAAAGAAGGATCTCTTACCCTTTACAACAGCATGGATGGACCTGGATATTATTATGCTAAGCAAAATAAGCCAGACAGAGAAATACAAGTATTACATGATTTCAATTATATGTGCAAAATAATGAACAAAATAAGACCAGAAACATGGATATATAGAACAGACTGACAGCCCTGGCCGGTTTGGCTCAGCGGTTAGAGCGTCGGCCTGCGGTCCAGAGAGACCCGGGTTCGGTTCCCGCTAAGGGCATGTACCTCGGTTGCAGTTTGTCCCCGGCCCCAGTTGGTCGTGCGGGTGGCAGACACTCGATGTGTCCCTTTCACGTCGATGTTTCTCTCTCTCTCTTTCTTCCTTTCTCTCCCTTCCACTCTATCTGAACAGAAAATGAAAAAAATGTCCTCAGGTGAGGATAAAAAAAAAAAAATAGAACAGACTGACAGATCTCAAAGGGGAGGGGTGTGGGAGGGAGGGGAAGAAATTAACCAAAGAACATATATGCATATATACATATCCCATGGACATAGACAGTAGTGTGATGAAGGCCTGGGGTGGGGCAGGGACTGGATGGATGTGATTAACAGGGGGAAATGGAGACATCTGTAATACTTTCAACAGCAAATAAAAATAAATGAATGAATACATAAATAAAAACAAACAATACAAAAAAAAGACAATAATGTCAAAATATTTCTAGCCATTTTACTTGAGCAACTAGGTGAATGTTGTGGCTATCAGTGAGATAGGGTAGACAAGGGTTAGAGTAGATTTAAAGGTAAAAGTAAAAGTTTATTTGTGGGGCACATTAGGTCTGCAGCAATTTTTTTAGATTTCAAATAGTATGATAAATAGGCAACCAGATATATAAATCTAGAGTTCAAAGAGAGTTTAGAGCTAGAGATACAAATACAGGAGACAAAACATAAAGATGGTATTTAAAGTGAGTGAGAGGGTTGAATGAGATTACATAGAGTGGGAATAAGTGAGATAATGCATATAAGTTTTTTTTAAAAATAATAGCTTTATTGAGATATAAGTCACTTATTATATAATTCAGTCATTTCAAGTATACAATTTAGTGTAGTTTTAGTTGTAGTAAAATATACGTAACATAAAATTTACTGTTTTAACTATTATTAATTGTACAATTTAGTGGCATTAAGTTTACTCATAGTCTTGTACAACTATCACCACTATCCGTTTCCAGAAATGGTTTTATTATCCCAAACAGAAACTCTGCACAAATTAAACCATAACTCCCCATTCCTTCTTCTTCCCCAGCTCAGGGAACTGCTGTTCTTCTATCTCTATGAATTTGCTTATACTAAGTACATAATGTAAGTGAAGTCATTCAATATATGTCCTTTTGTGTCTGACATTTCAATTAGCATAATGTTTTCAAGCTTTATCCATGTTGTGCCATGTATCAGAATTTTATTAAAAGGCTAAGTAATATTTCATTATATGTATATACCACATTTTGTTTATCCATTTATCTCTTGATGGACATTTGAATTGCTTGCACCTTTTGGCTATTGCGAGTAATGCTGGTATGAACATTTGTGTACAAGTTATCTGTTTAAGTCCTTACTTTCCATTCTTTTAGCTATATACCCAGGGGTAGAATTCCTGGAACATGTGACAATTCTGTTTAATTTTTGAGGACCCATCAGACTGGTTTCTACAGTGGTTGGCTATAGCACTTTACATGCCTACCAGCAATGAATAAGGGTTTCAGTTTCTCCACATCCTCGCCAAAGCTGGTTTTCCATATTTTTATTAATAGCTGTCCTAATGGGTTTTAAGTAGCATTTTATAAAGCTTTTTGCACAATGTTCTTCCCCCCCACCATTTCATCTCAGTAGGATATAAACTCCACAAAAGCACATATTTTGCTTATTCACTGCTTTATCCCCAGCTGGGCCAGTCACATAGTCTTTGCTCAATAAATATGTATTGACTGAATGAATAAATTTTACATGCTCAATATGTGATAGTTAACTCACCCCTTTAATAAATGATAGTTATATATTTATTCCTGTATTGTGTTGAGTGCCCTCTGCTGGCCTTAATGTTTTTGTTTTGTTTATTTGTTTTTGTTTGTTTTATGAAATGACATGCTTTGCTTTGAGAAGTGTGAGGCAATACGGTATACTGAATTTACGTAGAATGAGACACCATTTCAACTATAACAGGAAAAAAGAAGGTGAAAGAATTGAAAAATATGAAATTAGAAAGTGGTGGGAAAAACAAGCAAGACCTGATGTGTTACCTTCAAATTAGAGCACCAAACTGGTGCTACGAACATGTAAGTTGAGGGAGGTTACTGCAATGTCTTCTTCAAGGAGCATTTCTGGCTTTTATTTCCGTTTTCTCCAAACCCTTTTTGGGTAATAGTTGTCCAGGAAATGGACATCATTCTACCTTTTTTTGTGTCTGCAGAAATTGGGCCACTTTCTAAATATGCTGAGTTCAAAGAGGTTACATTTACATGAAACTCTGATCGTGAATTTTGGTTAACGTTAAAAATATTCCAGTCTTCAGGATCTGGGAATATGCACCTCTGTCAATTTTAAAGAATAGATCAAGTTTTTGTCTTATCTATATAATTAAGAATATGATATAAATGCCCTTTATAATTAAGGTTATTTATCATTTTCAGAGTTAATTTTATTTATTACTTATATATTTTTAAGTAGAAAGCAAAGCTATTATAAGGACATATTGACCTGTAAAGTAAAATTGAATAAACCATATGCTGTTGTGACATTTAAAAAATATTTAGAGAAATATTAGTAGAAAAAAAAAAAAAACTGATTACGTGGGTTGTTTCCTGACATTTTCCAGATGTGGTTTACATGCAGTAGGGGGAAAAGCGTGTATTTTGATTGTCAAAAAATTATCTGACTCTAAAATAGTCTATTTGTGAATGAGTGGAATTTCAGTGAACTCTGAATGTTCTCTGTCTTCTTTATTTTTTTTATTTTTATTTTATTGTATTTTTTAATTCCTCACCTGAGGATATTTTTCTACTTATTATCAGAGAGAATGAGAGGGAGGGAGAGAAAGAGACAAAGAGAAACATCTATGTGATAGAGCCACACAGACTGGTTGCCTCCCGCATGACCGGAGCAGGGCCAGGACAAACCGCAACAGAGGCACGTGCCCTTGACCGGAATCGAACCCGAGACTCATTGGTCCGTGGACTGACGCTCTAACTGCTGAGCCAACCCAGCCAGGGCTGAATGTTCTCTGTCTTCTTTAAAGATTAATATAGTCTGGCCGGTGTGGCTCAGTGGTTGATCATCACGCATACACCAAGAGGTCACCACTTCAATTCCCAGTCAGGACACATGCCCAGGTTGTGGGCCCAATCCCCAGTGGGGGCATGCAGGAGGCGGCCAATTGATGTTCTCTCTTATCGAAGTTTCTATCTCTCTCTCCCTCTCACTTCCTCTCTCTCTAAAATCAATTAAAGGAAAAAAATGTTTTTTGAATAAAGATCAATATAGTTTTTGTTTCACTCTATTAGAAATATCCCTGGAATTTTCATTTTATTTTTTATTTCTTTAGTTTTTAAACTTATCTTTATTGTTGAAAGTACTACAGATGTCTTCCCCCTTGTCCCCCATTGACCCTCTCCTCCTGCTCCCACCCCCCCACCTTCACCACACTACTGTCTGTGTCCATTAGTTATGCATAAATGCATATAAATTATTTGGTTTATCTCTTCTGCACCCTCTCCCCACTTCCCACTGAGGTTCAACAATGACAGAGTGGAGTGTAGGATTAGTTGAGCATCTGGATCCTAAGTCATATATATCTTCTCCACATTGATCCAGGAGCAAGATTTAACAGGATTAGAACTATTACAATCACTTTAGAAAAAGCTACCTGTTTGATGCTTGGAGAGAAAAAAGTGATTTACAACTGACCCAAATGTGGCCCACTCATTTATCCTTCTTTCCCTTATCTTTCAAATCAATAAGTACAGCTACTATTAAGAAAGGGTCTGTTATATGCAAGGTGGGAGAAGGAGATAATCAGGTGATTTCAGGTAGCTTTTCAGGGCCAGGGAATCTGTACAGCTATGTTATAATTTTTTGTCTAACCTGGAAAACACAACCACTGTCAGAAACTATACTATGTCAAAGAAGCATATAACGAAAGGGGCTAAAAAATAGTATGGTGAGTATAGGTGAGAGCTGTTTAGAGGGATTAGCAAAAAAGAAATGTAATCAGAACTATGTAATCATTAAATAATAGTTAATTCCTTCATTGAACAAATATCTATTCAGTGTGCTTACTATATGACTGGCACTGTTCTAGGCAATTATGGAAATCATGAGGCCTTTTAAGTTCTTAGTCTCAATAGGCCATCACAGTGAACAAATTCCTGTAATAGATTATTATCTATGTACCAGCAGTAACTGGAGTGTTCAGAAGGGGACAAATAATTTAAGAGATTTTTTTAAAAGTTCTGATTCATCAAAATGGTAAATGCAGAATAACCATATAACCCAATATTTCCATCCCTAGGTATATAACAAAACTATTGAAAGAAGGGAATCAAACAAATACTTGTACATAAATGTTCACAGCAGCATTATTCTCAATAACCGAAATATGGAAACAAACCTGAGTCAAATAAATATGGTATGTCCCTACAATGGGCTGTTATTCAGCCAAGAAAAGGAATGATGCATACTACAACATTGACAATCCTTGAACAAATGATGCTGAGTGAAAGGAGTCAGAAACAAAAGTCCACATGTTGTATGATTCCTTTTATATGAAATGCTCTGAATAAGCAAATGTGTGAAGATAGGAGCAGATCGGTGGTTGCTAGGGTCTGTGGAAATGGGGATTGATTGTTAATTGGGTATGGATTTCCTTTTGGCATAATGAAAATGACTTAGAAATAGATAGAGGTGATGGTTGTGTAACATTATGAATATACTAAATGATACTTAATTTTATACTTTCAAATGGTTAATTTTATGTTGCGTGAATTTTACCTCAGTTAAAAAAGTAATCCTCTGAATTCTAACAGCATACAATGACTTGCTTATTTTACATATTTTGAGAAGAATATGTATTAGCAAAGGAGACAGCAAAATAATTAATTGCAAATTCTTATTATTATGAAGAAAATAAAGGGATAAGGTGGCTAAAGATTGAGGAGGTCAACTATAGGCTTCCCTGAAGAAATGATTTGTAATTTATGTGACCTTAAGCCCACACCCTGGGCCTCATTTTCCTTCAATAATATGTTTCTATTTCCTTCCTCTCTCTGTCTTTTCTTTTCCCTCAAGAGGAGGTATGGAAGGAGACCTTGGGGTCTATAGTGGTAAACTTTGAAAGTACTCATGCCCAGAGAAATACTGGAAGGAATTTCGCACATGACACCCCTTCAACATTATTTTTCCTCAATATTCCAGGACTATTAGGATAAAAAATAAAATGGTAAAATCATGTTAATCATTTTTCATTAAAAAAGAGGGAAATAATTATTTTGACTGTACAGTTAGCAGAAGACCACAGATGAAGTTCAATTTACCAGTTATTATTATTTTTTTTAATATTTTAAACGAGAAGGGAAGAAACTTGGCATTTTCAGGTCTTATCATTTGTTCAGTGTTCTCACTCGAATCTTTTTACAGGTTGATTTCAACCACAGGTAAATTACTATGTGCTCCAGAGCTCTTCTGAAGAGAAAAGCTAATCCAAACAAATTTCACATTTAGCACCAGTAGCTGTAAGCATAGTGTGTGTAAGAAAGATAACATAAGTCTGTTTCAGTAAGTGTGACTCTAAGATGCCCCTAGAGTGGGTGAGCTCCCAGAATTGTTGGTGAATCCTATAGATGAGCCATAGTTCCAGCAATCTTTGATGCCAGATGTACTTTTTAGTATTAGAGGTGTTGTTTTCCCAGAAATTGAGATTCTCCATCTATAAAGCCACCAGATAGAATTTGCAAAGAATGTGTGTAGGGGTAGTCATGTCAACACTGGCAAGCAAGAAAAGTCACCATCAGCAGACCAGAAATTGTGAGGTCCACCCAGAAGAAAGAAATCAATATATGCATAACCAATGGACACAGACAATAGTGTGGTGAGGGCAGGGGGTGGGCAGGAGTGTAAAGAAGGGGATCAATGGAGGAAAAAAGAGGACGTGTAATATTTTCAACAATAAAGATAAATTAAAAAATAAATCAATGAGTTGGGATGAACAAGAGTTGAGGAGACTCAAAATATGTACACGAGAAAAACATTGAGAAGGTAACACAAGATCCACTGAAACTCTAAAAATAGAGTGAACAAATACCAAGAACTGGACAAAGCATTAAGGCAATAAAGTAGATAATAATGTAATTAGAACAACAGCCCTAACAACTGAATTAGAAAAGCAACATTAACCTGAGGCTAATATCCTCAAGATACATTCTGAAGAAAGTGATAGCAGGTGGGAGACAGTTCCTGGTGAGGGTACAGAGGTCTGAGAGAGACATGCAGCCAAACTAAAGGAATAAGGGAACTATGTCCAGGAGAAAAAAAAACACTAAAGAATGGCACTGCCAGAGAAAGGCCCTTCTTATTTTAGCATCTGGAAATTCCAGCTTACCTGCCTGCTCTATGCCCAGGCACCATGAAGGGAAGCTTCCCAGGGGACAGGCTGCTCCCAGTTATATGAGCCCTGCAATCAACTCTGCCATTCAAGGGGAAATAACCAACATCAGCTACCAGATAATCAACTGAGTTTCTCATTCACATAAATGGACAACAGAAATCATCAGATATTTGAGGAAATGCAACAAAATGAAAGGGAGGACCAATAGAAACAAACAAACAAGTGAATGTATAAACTGACCACAGATGAAGCAGAGAAAATTAAAGGACACAGAACTTAAAAAAATAACTATTATTCTAAATGATATTTTCATGAGAGAGAGTGCAAAGAAAAGTCAATAAAAGCTTGTTAGAAAAAAGGAAAAAAAAAAAGAAAGATAACATATAACAGAGGGGCCACATGCATAGCTTCAGGCATCATCGTAAGACAGAGGAAAAAAACCCTTCAAATATAGGGAATATTATAAGACTTTCAGATTAAAAATAAACTATCAAAGTATATTTATGGCTTAACAAACTATAAGATGTTCCCTCCATATTTTTGGTTCCCAATACACACTATTTTCACAACTAATGATTAAACACCATGGTCAAATTTATGGTTACGGAACCACCTTCCAGACTAGTTCAGTTGTGTTCAGGTCTGTAGCAA